>JAHLSL010000020.1:6385570-6422391 GCA_025920805.1 Petroica traversi
GGAGAGGGGCCGGGTCAGTGGGGTGGGTCGGGCCGGGCGGGAGAAGCGCCGCGCCGCCCCCGCCACCCTCGCTGTCCCCCGGGAGGGAAAGGCCGCTGTGGGGAGGGACTGTGGCGACCCCTCCATTTGAGCGGCTCCCCCCGCTCCGGCCCGGGGACAGCGAGGTACAGCAGGACGCAGCGGGTGCGAGTCGTCAGTGTGCCTGTCTGGGGCGGGAGGGAGCAGCGGGCACGGGTTTGCTCTGCCGGACTGGTGCCGTCTGCGGAATTGGTGCCTCAGGCACGGCATCGCCAGCCCATCAAGAGAGGGCATTGTCCCGCTCTGCTCTGCCTGGGGCGGCCTCACCTCCAGTGCTGGGTATTGTTTTGGGTGGCACAATAGCAGAGAAAGGTATAAAGGATGTGGAGATGAATGGTCTAGAGGGGAGATCTTACGAGGAATGGTTGAGTTCACTTGCCATGTTTAACCTGGAGAAGAGAGTGAAGGAAAACCTCATTTCAGTTTACAGCTTCCTCGTGAGGGGGAAGCAGAGGCACAGGCACTGATCTGCTCTGGTGACCAGTGACAGGTCCCAAGGGAATGGCCTGAAGCTGTGTCAGGAGAGGTTTAGGTTTGATATTAGGAAAAGGCCCTTCACCCAGAGGATGGTTGGGCACTGGAACAGGCTCCCCAGGGAGTGATGACAGCACCAAGCCTGACAAAGTTCACTGAACATTTGGACAACGCTCTCAGGCTCATGGTGTCACTCTTGGACTGTCCTGTGGCAAGGCCAGGAGTTGGAATCAATGATCCTTGTGGGTCCCTTCCAACTCAGCACGTTCTGTGGTTTTGGGAAGGGATGCTGTGGTGTTTGACCACCAGAGAGTTACTGACTCTGTGGGCCATAAGAGAAAGCTCAACTATTTTATGAGGGCTTGGGAGTACAGCTGTGGAGAAGGCCACTGGTTTTATAGGCTGTAGAATCCTTGCTATGGGGTGAATTCCATGCACTTCAAAAAGCATGTGGGGTTGTAGAAGAAGGTGCAACATTATGAACTGGTTTTTTACAGAAAATTACTTGCAGATGCTTCTTCCCCGTCGTGGTGTTACCTACTCCTCCATTTGTGGTGTCAGCAGCTGCTGTTGTTGAGTGGTTGTTGGCCATGTTGGTATGAAATGGTCCTGCACACAGAGGTTCAAGATTACCCATGATCTTTTTGTGGTGGTGGGGAAGGAAATTTTACAAGGCTTTTCTTTCAGAATTTATTACTTGATTGCCTACATATAAAAGCAGAACTGTGAAGGACATGGCATAAAAGCCTTTATACTCATGGATTTGTCATGTAGATATCAGTGCAGAAAGTTTGATCAAAGTTTTTGGCATGCTTTTCAATGTCTTCTAAGTTTTCAAGGTATGGAATATAATTTTGAATAAGCACTGTAGTAAAAGAATTTACAGCATCACTTAACTTTTTAGTTTCCAGAAAGATTAGTGTCTTCTGTGAACTGAATGGTTGTGTCATAGAAGAGAACTGAGATTTGAAATTGCTACTCGATTCAATTTATGTTTCAGTTTTCAGTTTTTAATTTAAATCCACTAAAATGTATTTAAATGCTCTTTATTTTAGGAAGTCCAAAAGCATTCTGTGCACACACTTGTGTTCAGGTCTTTGAAGAGAACCCATGACATGTTTGTATCTGATAATGCCAAGCCTATCCCATTGGATGAAGAAAGGTAAGTGCTGCTGCACTTAGTGGAGTTTTAAACTCTGTTAATGATTGCTCCATCCAAGTCAGAAATTCAGATGTTTCTGTACTGTTAACATTGTAATCTTGAGGGGAGAGAAATGTTAGAGTTTTAAAGTAAGTTTTATGACATCCTCTCTAAGATACCTCAGACCTTGGTACCAGCTGAGAAGCTGGGGTTTAATGAGGGTTGTGCTTTCCCCTTCCCACAGTCACAAGGTGAAGATGGCAGTGAAGCTGCGCACGGAGTATGGCTCAGTGCTGCACATGCCCACTCTCAAAGAGAACCTGAGGGAGAAAGGAGGCCCCAACTCCGGGGATCCCTATGGACACAAACAGTATTCTGCAAATCAAGGTTAGTTTGCCCTTAGTGGTGTATTTGTCCTTTCTTTTGTAACAGTCTCACTGATGTAAAACTGAAGAACGCAGTCCAGTGTTAATCCCCTGGCGATGAATACAGACATTTAAAAAAAACCAACTTTTTTGATTGGTATTTTCCTTGCTAGGGTTCACAGGAGGTAAGTGGTTCAGAAAGAGGGGAAAGCTTGTTTTAACAAAGGAGTTATTGGGTACTGTGCATTTTTTATAGTGATTAATTGGTAAAAAGAGTATTTTTTGGTAACGTTGTGCATTACCTTTATGCAAGTTCATGATGATCAAGGGCATGCTCTTTCATTGACTTTTGTTTGTTCTGGCATTTTTATGAGTTGTTTGTTTGTTTGGGTTGCTTTTTTTTGTTCTTTTAGTTTTGTTTCATAGTATATTTATAGTCCTATAGCTATGCAGTGTTTAAACCAGGAAACACTTTATTTCAAATCTGTAGTTTTTTTCAGTACATGTTTAGTGATGTATAAAACGTGTATGTATTGGATAGATCTATATGGAAATTTCTCTTCTAAAAATGCTGCTTCATTTTAGTTTGAGATAATTGATGTTGAGATTTTGCCTAAGGTACTTTATTTGGAAGTATTGTGTAAGTGAAAAATGTTGAGAGAGAGAATGAAAAACCTTTTAAGAAGGAAAGAACCTTTTTCAATTCTGACAGTACAGACAACCAACGGACCAGCTTATGTTTCAGACACCTGTGCTCTTTGTATGCTTAATCCTTTTCCATGATACCTGCTTCAAAAGCAGTATGGAGATTTTTCTCTTGAGCCCTCTTGATAACAGGTAGTTTCATCATTTAAATGAATTATTTTTTTACATTTGACTTTTCTAAAATGGAGATAACCAAAAGAAATTAAATTAATGAAAATGAGAAATGTCTAAGTACCTTGGAGGTGGTTACTGGTTTCTTCTGCTGTGTGTGATCTGCTCTCTTTTCCTTTATTTGCTGTTTGCAGTGCAGTATAAAATGTAATTATTAATACAACATTCTCTTGTTCTTTAGGACAAGAAGTTGAGTATATGGTAACTGGCACACACCCATACCCATCTGGGCCTGGTAAGTAAAATTTTGCAAGTATTTGCATGCATTTTTTAAGTCCCTGTATGACATCCTCCGTCCTAGCAGGAGCAGGTTTCCCCTTGATGTGAATCCATGCTTGATGGTAGTAGTGGAATGTAGCCTGCTTTTCATCACCGGAGCAGAAAGGTGCAGGTTTCACGGCTTTGCTCTGGGGAAGAAACTTGAGGGTCTAGTGTCATTTGTTTTGCACCTGCTTGTAAGGGTTATGTTTCTGTGCTGTTACATTGGCCATTGCTAATTGCCACTGTTCTGAGCAATCCTGTCCTGCTCTTATAGGAGCTTAGTTTTGGTTGTTGATCTTTCATTGTACTTAAATTTGTTATGAATATAGTGTAAAATCTGTTGTCCTGAGTGTTCAGTGGACCCTCAACCATTGAAAACCAGGCACAGTTGCTTGTAACTGTCGGACCGAGAATTGCTCACAGTAATTTCATCAAGTTCAGTGTTCTTCTAATAGTCATTTATATGAGGATTAAAACTCTAATGTCTTTCTATGTAGTTTAAGATGGATAAAAAGATGTATGTTGCTCCTAATAAGACTTTTTTTTTTTGTTTCCTCTGACATAAACATAGTGTTTTACACTCCAGAAGTTTTTTACTCACATATGTAGTAGATCAAGATGGGAAGGATTTGTTCCAAAATAAAGATTTCAGTAGATTTTAATTGGCTATGAAAATGTTATTGAAGGATGAGAGTTAATATTATAGGTGTGTCAGGCTCTTGTTTGCAGGTATATGTGTGTATATGTGCTTGTGTAATACACTTTTGAGTTCCTGTTTAAAGGAGTTGTCTTTGTTTCTAACATGTTAGAGGTTTGTTTTTTTTCAAGGTGTGGCTTTGACAGCAGATACTAAGGTCCAGAGGATGCCAAGTGAATCTGCAGCACAGTCCTTAGCTGTAGCACTTCCTGCTCCCCAGTCCAGGTACTGCTGTGTTACCTCATTGACACTGTTGCTATCTGTGAGAATTTCAAGTCAAATTACAGAAGCTAGGATAAGAGCTACTTGGAATAATTAAAATATTCTTCAAGAAACTGTTTTTAGTGTGGACAGGTATTGTTTTTCTGTATGCTTTTCTTTTGGTATTGTCATGAGAGGCAGTGGGTGGATGTTGGGACAAGGTAGAAGTGAAAAATGCGAGGCTTCGTGGGTATCTGTACCTTGGGGTGGTCAAGCCATGGGCAGGGTGTGTGGACTCTGCATCCTGAGAGGATGCAGAGTCCACACACTGAGTGTACAACACTCAGCTGCGTGCAGCCTTTGTGATGCCTTATCACTTAGCAGAGAAAGTCAGTTGCAATTCATGAACCATTTTCCTTCCCCCTAGGCTGGATGCAAACCGGACAGCTGCTGGTGTGGGGGACATTTACAGGCATGCTGGGATGTCTGAGCGTTCGCAGCCTCCTGGGATGTCTGTGGTGAGTCTGTTGCACATCTGATGGGAAAAGTACATGGATTGACCTGATTGCTTCTGGATCTGTGTGTGTGGGTTGTGTGGAGATCTCCTGACTGACTAAATTTAATCAGTGTTGAAAAGGCAGAATGAGAAGGTTTTAGGCTTTGGGCAAAGAGATAAACTACAAACCAGAAGAGTAACCCTTCTTTTGACTTACAGGCTCTGGTGGAAGCTGGTGGAAACAAAAATTCTGCGTTAATGCCAAAGAAGGCTCCAACCATGCCCAAACCTCAGTGGCATCCACCTTGGAAACTGTACAGAGTAAGTTAGAAATTATATGACATGAACATGCATATAAAAGTACACATATTTTATGTGAGACCTCAAAGCATAATTTCAGTTCTCATTCACAAAAAAGTAATCAAATATGGTTCAAAAATGTGATCAAAAAGTGATCCCAACTAAGTTCATACACACACTCTCACTTTGAACCTCTTTTTTACTTTCGTAGCTGTGTTATGATAAATTTGGTAGGTTTGTTGTATTAGTCAAAAATCTGAAGGCTAGTCTTTAAGGCAATTTTTTGTAAAACATTTGAGCTCCAAGGAGTATGGAGGTTTTCTAAATGCAGCAGTATTTGAACATGTTTCCTATCAAAATTAAGATAAATGCCATTCAAAAGAAATTGCACCAAAATAAACCCGTGAGAAATTTATGGTAAACAGATGAAAAACTGCAAAATGTCTCCTTGTTAGGAGCACTTTCTTTTCAGAGAAAATCTGTGAGTAATCGTTCGTGTCACTGAACTAATTCTACATGTAAACAGTTACAGTGAAGGTTTTTTTTGTCAAAATCCTCACTCAAGGTAAAAGCTTGTTCAGACAGCTTGGAAATAGAACCTTATCTGGAACACCAAATGTGGATTTCATCTATGTGTTGCTTTAGATCTATCTACATTTTAGCTGGTTGTCCTAAGCTTGATTTGAAGTTGTTTGTGGAAGATGTGAACTGAAAATAGGTCAAATGAATTATTTCTAAAAAGCCCATTTCTATTCCTCTATTAGGAAGAAATCTAGATATTTGTCTTAAAATCTTGTCTCTATGGTCTCATGTGATCAGAATAGTCCACTTTAGCTTTCCAAAGTATTTCTGTCTAAGAAACTTTGTTGTGTTTAAATCTTTTGAAATGAGCTGTATGGCAGTATATGAAACATGGCATCCACTGAAACCAGTTACAGAGTTTGATTTTAGCTGTCTGACTTTAGAGAATTTAGAGAAACAGGCTATTGAAAGCAAAGCATGTATTGGCAGAGTATTTCTTGTGAGATCAGTCTCAGTTTTGTTACTGAATGAAGTATCCAAATCTCATATTGCCGCTGTTTTGGGAAAACGAAGGTGATGGTGTGCTTTAAGAGGTTATTCTATTGATATGTGATTTAATAGCCAATATTTTTATAATTGTTCTTTCCATAAGCACTATACAGCAGCAGAAGGAATCTGTGATCAAATACAGTCTTTCTCTGCTAAGCTTCAAGTGTTGAGCCACAGTGCTCACAAGGCTGTGAAAAAGTTGCTTACAGGAACAGGATCTTTACATATTGCAAGTTCCCCAAGCCTGGTGAATGTAAATTTCTAGTTTTCTCTTTATTTAACTGAAGTAGAAATCAAGCTGACTTCAGATCTGATTTCACATTTGACTTTTCTTGTAAATACTAACAAATTTCAGTGTTGGAGAAGGAAAAATAGATCAAAAAGTGTACATGTATTATTTCTGATTTAGAAAATGTTTTTGTTCTTTCTGAAGGTTATCAGTGGTCACCTGGGCTGGGTGAGATGTATTGCAGTAGAACCAGGAAATCAGTGGTTTGTTACTGGCTCGGCTGACAGAACCATAAAGGTAAGAGTTTGGAAGAAATGTCTGACAAAGTTTGCAGGGGCAGGGGGAGTTTGTTCCCTTTTTATTTAAAAATGTTTTCAGCCCTTGGAAACAATTTCTTGTTTACTGTTTGCAGAGTAATGAACTGCAGAACATTTCTTCTTTTATTACCATGTCATAAAGGATTTGTGCACTAGTTCTTTCCTTGAGATTTCATTTATTACATGGTAGTAACTGGAGAGCAAATGTTTCTGTATTTTTAACTTACAGTGCAGCAGGATCAGTGACATCTGGGCTGTTTACCCAGACTCACTGTGTAGCTTTAACCTTTCTGTTTTAAAATACCTGTTTTGGTGCAGATTTGGGACCTTGCTAGTGGCAAATTGAAATTGTCTCTGACGGGACACATCAGTACTGTTCGAGGGGTAATAGTAAGTGCAAGAAGTCCATACCTCTTTTCTTGTGGAGAAGACAAGCAGGTGAAATGCTGGGATCTTGAATACAACAAGGTAAGCTGTAGTTTCTTTAATTGAAGGACTTGGTGGTAGTAAATTCAGAAATCAAAGCGTTTAGAATATTCTTTCAATTACTGGTTTGTGTGGTTTTTATTCATTTAGGTTATCAGGCATTACCATGGTCATCTAAGTGCTGTCTATGGCTTAGATTTGCATCCAACAATAGATGTGCTGGTGACATGTAGCAGAGACTCAACAGCACGAGTAAGTATAGCACTGTTTTGTCACCTGGATATGTGTATTTCAATTTCTTCCTTTGTAAAAATGAGCACTTAGCAAAAGTTAACATCAATTTACATCAAATACTAAGATGATTTGTGTTAGGTTTGCCTATGATTGTTGATGAAATTGAAGCCAAAGGATCATGCCATGTGCCTTCAGGATAATGTTTTATATCTTAATTTAGTAGGTAGATGACATAGTGTATGTAGGATTACTTAGTATTAGATGGTGGTATGGGGCTATGGTGATTTTAATTATCCATATGCCTGGAAGTTCACTGACAGCTTCCTGCTCCCCTTGAAATTTGCCAGGTGAGGCAGTTCTGTGATAAATGACTGGGTGAAAGATACCACTTAAATACTATCTTGTAATCTGTAGGACTATGACAAGGAAATGATGTAATCAATGACAGTGCCTAAAATACATTGAATATGCACCTGTTGCTGACCTCTTACATATTTGCTGTGAATTCATAGATCTGGGATGTAAGGACAAAAGCCAGTGTGCACACACTGTCAGGACATACAAATGCAGTAGCAACTGTGAAGTGCCAAGCTGCAGAACCACAGATTATTACAGGTATAGTAAGCAGGGTTTCATGAGTAACATATTTGAATAACTTAATGATGAATGGGTTTGTTCAGTAACTGTGTGATGTTTATAATGTTATCTTGGTGAATTCGCTCAAATCTCTCACTAATTTGTGTTGAGAATGGGCCATGCAATGGTTATTACATACTATTAATAGTTTGTTTAAGCAAATATGCCTGGGCATCGTTTGAATGCTTTTCTGCACTTCATTTTTTTCTGGTGTTTACATTTGTCTTGTAATATGTATTGAGACTTATATTTTCAGTGATATTTCAGTTCTCCCCATTTTAGTGAGTGTCCAGTACCTTGTTAAAGTGTTCATCTTCTTTTCCAGTATGTCAAAATCCAGCTTTGCAGTGTAACTTCTTAGTTCTCGTATTTCAAACTGAGTAAGAAGACTTACACAATCCAGAATTTTCTTCATCTTCATCTGTGGCATTAGCACAATATTTTTGTCTCTCACATCATTTTGGCTGCCTTAGGAAAGTAGTGATTATGATAAAATAAGGTTTCTACTACTTTTTTAAAATTTTCTTCTTGTTGTAGGCAGTCATGATACTACCATACGGCTCTGGGACTTGGTGGCAGGAAAAACTCGTGTTACTTTAACAAATCACAAGAAATCTGTAAGAGCAGTAGTGCTACATCCAAGACAGTAAGTTTTCCTCTTTCTGTTACACTTTCACAGCTCTTTGAGAGGTGAAGAGAGCCAGTGTGAGTGATGATCTGGAATGATCTGGTAGAGCATAATAATGTGAGAAACGAATGCACTTAGGATAATGCAAAAATGTACGTATCAATTATAAGATACATTTTACTGCCCTGATTGTGCTTCGCTGGTATTGGCATTGGAGTACATTAACAATCCTGAAGATGGTTTATATCCCACATAGTTACTTATGTGAGTGCCTTTCATTCAGTCCTTAAAAATTAGTGATGCAGGGCTTGTAATGCTAGTAATAAATATGAATGGTTGAGAGCAGGAAGTGCAATAGTTTTGTAATGTGCCACTGCACACGTGAGATTAATGCTAAAGGAGACAGTGATTAATAGAATGCCTTTGTTTTGAATATGTGGTTCACTGCACAAGACATTTCAATCTAACTGGCCTTAAAAAAAACTTACTGTGAGAATTGAAGCTTTGAAGCAGATGTTCTTGGAAGTGCTCTGAACTTAGATGTATTTTAATGCACAACAGTTGCCTGTTTGGATAATTCCCCAATAAAACCACGGAGAAAAGGAATGCACATGGAACTTCAGTACTTCTGTGCCTTTAATATTTTAGAATTGCATTTTGATATCTTTGATATGAATAAACTCTTGTTCCAATGTGTGCCTGAAAAATAGTGTAGCCTGCTAGCTATAGCAGAGAAAAACTCTAGTTTTACATACATTCTGGGAAAAAAAAAAAGTAGTTCAGGTTTCAGCTTCATCAGTCACACCTTTTTTTGAAAATAAGCCTGAAGTGTTCTTGTTGTACAGTAGTAATTGTCAGCCTGTATTTCAGTATTTCTATTTTTTTAAATGTTCTAGCATTTTCTCATGATACTCACTTTTTTATTTGTAGTATCTTTTAAATAGACAGCAAATTGTCTGGACATTGTGGCAATGAAAGTATTCCTACAGGCTACCCAAATAACCACGTAACTGCTTGCACATCTTAAAATGAAGGAAATTTTTATTTTGGGGTAACTCAGTGGAAGAAATTACCTTTCTTAGTTACGTTTTTGCAGGGATTTTTGCTTGCTTATGTAATTTTGGAAGGCTGGCCATTAGCCTGTGCTTGGGGTTTGTTGCCTTTTTTTCTTGTTACCTTTGCTGATGATGCCTTTATACCTGAAAATTTGCCAGAATAACAACTGAAGAGAACTTAATGTGCATTTTAAATATTCGTTTGCATATTGAATCCTATGGCATATAGGATGTTATAAAGTTTAGTTTATGAAGCGGAAAGAGAACAGTAGGAATAGGTAATTCATGACTTAATAAAATTGCTTAATTTCATGTGAAGTAAACATGTCACAAGCAGTTTTAATATTAAGTAATTTGCAACTACCATTTAGCAGTAGTTTTAATGAAGGACATTTGCTCTCACTACAGCTATTTTGAGCTTTAATATACTGTGTTTATTTTCTTTCAGTTACACATTTGCATCTGGTTCTCCTGATAATATTAAACAGTGGAAGTTCCCAGATGGAAACTTCATTCAGAATCTCTCTGGTCACAACGCCATTATCAACACACTGGCTGTAAATTCTGATGGTGTTCTGGTGTCAGGAGGTAAAAATAAGAAATGCACATTCCTTTTCTCTCCCCCAGCACATGTGGCTGGAGATCCTTGGGCAGAGATGCTCATGGAGCTCTGCTTTATCTAGGCCTATCAGCCTGCTGCGGGACACCATTTCATTTCCTAGTGAGTAGGGTCCCTTCCATCTCCTGGGCTGTTTCTGAGCTGCATGCAAATAAAATAAATCTGAAGGGCTTCTAATGTACTCGTGGAAGAGCTGTCCTCTTCTCAGTTGGCTGCTGCTGCAAGGCTCCAGAGTCCATCCTTTATGGTTTGCTGATCATTAGTGCCTCCTCAAGAGTTAGCTGTGCATTGGTGCAGTGAGACTGTAATGAGGATACAGAAACATCTTCCTAAAGCTTATCGGGAATAAGGCACTTGGTCTCGTATCACCTTGGTCCTGTAGGACAGGGATGTGGAGTAAGATGGAAATGTGCTAATCAGGAGCTGGAAAATAGCTAATTATGTTGTCACCTTACTCTGGTTATGTTTCCAACTATGTGTAAAAGGAGCCCTTGATTTTAAAATTTGGATAAAGCTGTATTTGACAACTGGCTCATTCACAGTAAGAACAGGAACTTCACAAAATACTGGAATGGACTTACACGTCATTATTATTATTTGAAGGCACTTTCAGAACATTTTTGTAAGGCTTTTTTATGTTAGTAGTGGATGAGTCTTAAAAAACACTTTCTTCTTCACATTATAAAAACCCCACTATCATTTTAATAATATTAGTTGTGACTCTTTAAAAATTAAATTTGAGTATCAATTCTCCCGTGTACATCCTCATGCAATCTACAGCAGCTTCAAAGAAGGTGATGCTGAAAGGAAGTTGATTTTACCTCGGAGTTTTCTACTCTAGAAAAGCCTTCTTGAAACATCTGGATTTCTTGTCTAGCTGGCAGCTGTGGAGAAATTTAAATTTTAATAGATCTGTTTTGGCTAGATAGTGCTTTGGAAGGGTATTGGGTTTTGTAACTGAAAAATTGTCTTGAGAGCATCCTTCTGAATAGGGAGTTCAGATTGCTACATGGCATTCACAGCATCAATACTGGCAGTGGTTTAAATTGGAATTGGAGCAAAACCTCTCCAAACATTAAACCTACTTTGCATTAGTTAATGTCCTTAATCTCTTTGGTAGGATGATGCCTCTTTATTCAACTTCAGTGGAGCTGCTGAACAGGGAGGTTGATATTGAGAATGCCAGGCCTTACTGTTGCCAAAGCCACTTGCTGCAATTGCCCTGAGATTTGGTGTATCATCTTTCTGGGTTATCTGATGAAAGTCTGGATGAGATTCTGAAGAATTAAAACAGCAGAAAATAGGAAAATTTTTAAGGTGTACTGAGCTATTATTCTATATGGATATTATGTGATGTTCACGATAGTGTTTTTAGAAAACAGATAGAAATTAACTGGTCACAATACTAAGTCTGTTTATTTATCTGTTGTAGCTGATAATGGAACTATGCATCTTTGGGACTGGAGAACTGGATACAATTTCCAGAGAGTACATGCAGCTGTACAGCCGGGTTCTTTGGACAGTGAATCAGGAATATTTGCTTGTGTTTTTGACCAGTCAGAAAGCAGATTGCTAACTGCTGAAGCTGATAAAACCATAAAAGTATATAAAGAAGATGATACAGCGGTATGTCGAAGTGTCTTTTTAAATTTTTTTATAAAACCAAAAAATTTCAGACAAATATAACACATGTTAGTAGGGGACATGTTCAGACTTACATAATCCATTTTGTTAAGGTTTGAAAAATCTCTGTATTAGCATTAAGAGAACAGTAGATCATTTCTGCATTCCTAAATCATATTATATGCTGTAGTACAAGTAAGTGTCAGGTCTGTGTACTCTTCTGCAAAATGCCTTTGTGGTGAAGTTTGGAGAAATCTGAAAAAAATAATGTGCATTGGGTTTTGAAGCCAGTGGGTAGCTGTGGGGAGGTTGTATTGATAAAAACATGGGAGTCAGCAAAAGGATTGCACTCTAAAGGTTTATTGTACTTATTTATATAATCTGGATTAGTTATTGGCCTTGATAATTTTTAGAATTTAGAGTAAATAGCTTATTTTCAAACTGTTACTCTAAAATCTGAATTCATTTACCAGTGGAGAAGACAATAGATGATTGTATAGTTTATCAGTGTGTATCTTCAATATAAATATAAGGATTTTTATTAAACGCAATTTTGCACTGAATTAGACTTGGAGCAATTCTTAGATACAAAGATACAGGAATGTTTCATGTGTTTTGAAGCTGGGCAAAATACACTCCATGACATCTACCAACACTGATGTATATATGTGTAGAAGGACTCTAACTGGCTACTCCTGTTCATGTGCTTTGATAACCAGAGTATTGTTTTGAAAATGCCATTGAAAACTTGATCTTTTTCCTTGTTGGAAAAAAAAAGAGACAAGAACAGAACAAGTACTACTTTTTACTTCAGACAGTGAGATGATAGAAAATTTAATTTGGGTAAATGAATTACATTGTAGATTACACTGTAGGTATGTATAATGCTATGTATGAAATAGAGTAACAGTTCGTAAGTTGAATTTTAAACTGCATCTTAATTTTAGGTGAGTTTCAAGTTTAAAATAATCCTTATGAGATTCTTTATTTCCCTTTAGACTGAAGAAACCCATCCTGTCAGCTGGAAACCAGAAATTATCAAGAGAAAGCGATTTTAGTGTGGCAACATACTACTTCTGTAATTTTGTGTTGGCTTTCCTGAGAGCATTCAGACACATTTTGTTCTGCCTAAAACAGCAGAGCATGAAGTCAGCTAAGTCTTTGCTCTTTCAATATGTTTTATAATAAATTTTATTTCTCTTTCCTTTTGTCTTTTTTTTGTTGCGATTCCAGCAAACCAGTTGAATCTGTTAACTTTGTGGAGCATGCATGGTTCATGAAAAAGATAGGGTGTGCAGGTTGTTATTTTCTTTAGACTTATACTCAGTAGATTCTTACAAAAATATTTTGCTGAGCTAGGTTGTCTGAAATACCCTTGCTTGACCTCAAAAGCTAATTGCAAATTTATGCATAGAAGTCATCTCCTGTAAATTTCTTGGGGACACTTTCAGATTTTAGACCAATATTGTTTACTGTACATAGGCTAAGTCTGTACTACATTAGTTACAGTGTAATTTAGAAACAAGCAGGACAACAGAATAATAAAGGTAGTTTGCTTTATAGACACGGCCACTGAGCACTGCTGTTGCTATGTTATTGAATGAAATGGGTCTTCAAAGTGTATCTTTTCCCAGGAAAGCTTTCAAATGGAAGCACATATCTTCAGTTCTGTTATTTCAGAGTGGGCCTTCTTTAGCAAGGACTGCTGTCAAATAATTTTGTTCACTGGACCAGTTGACTTCCTTTGTAGATGAACTGTTGGTTTATTCCAGTAATCTAAAGCATATATGACAGCAGAGTGCAGTAAACTTTTAAAATTGAGCTCAAAGAAAAGCTCTTAAGTTGTTGAAGCCTTATTTCACAGGTTGCTGTCTTCCCCATGATCTTAGGAAGTAATTTAAAATAAACTGTTACTGAATGATGGTTTGTATTTCTGAGTCAATCTTTCATTGACTCTCCAAATAGTCACATAACAAGCAGTTAAGACATAAGCCTCCTTGCTACTGCTTATCTGTGATGTCTGTGCTGCTCTAAAGCACTTTCTCTTCAAGGACAGTGGAGAAAATCGTTGTCATTTGGCCATTCCATTATTGGCAACTTTTCTAGCAGTGTTAATAACTGCACTGGCAAGTTTTACAATGGGTAGGTGCTGAGAATTAATCTGTGGCCTCACTGATATCAAGCATTGATGTCTAGGAGTTCACAATAATTATTTCTATTATCTACCAGTTTGACTTCTTTCAGATCTAGGATTTGTGTTAGAGAAACAAGTTACTTGCAATGTAATTTACAAAAAACTAGTAAAACCAAGTATTGTTCATATTAGGACAATTTTTGTCTTTTTTTATGATACATAGGAGGTCTTGTATTTATAATCTGAATGTTTGACCACGTTATTTTAAGGGAGTCCATGCTGCATAAATAAGTGATTATAGTTGACAGCTACTGTCAGAAGCAACTTCACAAAATAGGGTGGGGAGTATTTGGTATTTACGAGTTGGATTAAGCACCTTTTATTTGAGTGGTAATACAAATTTTTCTGGATCTTGATTAGAGTTCTTTCCATGTTAACTAATGTAACAGTTAAAAATACAGGTTGTGGATTATGGATGCTGTATACTGCTACCAATGCTTAATTCCAGAAATCAGCGAATTATTGGTGTTACATAGAATTTTGTTGCTCACAGTGAAATCATCTTTAGGAAACTAGAATGGAGAGAAACAACTTGAAAAGAGGTGGGATCGTTGAGGATTTTTTGGTTTCATTTTGTGTTGGGATTTTTAAAGAAGTGTCTCTTTTTTTGATAGTTTGGAATGAGGAAGGAGATGTTACAGTTCTAGCTACGGCCAACAGTTCTAGCACGTCTTTTCTTTACTGGCCCCACTTTGCTTTAGAAATTGCATTTATTTTACTCTTTATCATTTTGAGGAGAGATCAGAAAGTGTCCTTAAGAACTTGTGTTTCTTCTTGGGACTTCTGCAGGAATCTGTTATCTTGGGGCAGTGGTTGCCAGAGCATTTCTTTTTTGTGCCCACAGTAAAGATTTTTTATATACATTGAAGGCCGTGCACTATTATTTGGGATAATAAGTTCCTTTTTGGCTCTAGCATAGGCTGTCCTACGTAAATCCTTACTACGTAGGATTTTTTTTTAAGTGTTTTCTTGAACATTTGATTTTCTTGTTTGTTTCCTTCCCAGCAGTTTTTTTTTCCACTTGACAGTAATGTGAATAACTTCTCATGTTCTTCTGTAAGTATTACTTATGGTGCATCAAGATTATCAGATTTCATCTAATACTTCCCTAGTGCAGAGTAAGACTGGATCATCAGTTGTGACACACATAGGCCTGATCATGTAGGATACACAGTGACATTGCATTGGTCCATGTCGGTCTTAAGGTGAAGCAAAAGAGGAGGATCTGGTCTACTGGATGGATTTTCTGGAAAGGGTCACAATGAAATGTCAGTTTAATTGATCTTGAATGGGAGTCTAATTGCAGAAAATAATTATTGTCCTTAATTCCATAAACTTGATGTTGTCTTCTGTATAGGATCAAATAATTTCTACCACAAACCCTGAGATTTGTTTTATACTGTATATATAATCACAGAGAAGTAAGAAAATGGGTTTTGTTTGTAACATAAAAAGGTGTAAGTGGTAAAAGTGATGAATTTTCAGATCACTCTTTGCTTATGCTGAAGCACACAGTATAAGACATGCAGCTACAATGCTGTTGCATTGCTGGCAGCATGAGAGTTGTGCAGAACAATATGTATTTGACAAATGAAAGGCTTACAGAAACAAGTCTTTAATAGCAGCTTCTTTTTAGTTTTGTTGGATTGGAATTAAAGTTCTATACCTGATGTAACTGACAGCAATTTAGCAGTCAATAAAACCTTCCATACAATATGAATTCATGTCTTTTTTCCATTATGGTTTTTATTGTAAGAAGAACAAAAAAACACTGTATTGAGAATGAAAGTAATTTAGGATTGAAATGGGCTGTTTCCCATAGCACAGTAACAAATATTTTTGCACATCAGCTGTAATGGGAAGAGAGCAAGTATTGATTGCTATTTTATGGAGATCTCCCTGTCTGCATGAAGGGATTAGCAAAACAGACACAGAATTGTTCATGCATTTTCTCTAGTGTGTTTTATAAAAACATGGAAACACCTCTGGAGTTAAGTATGAGCTCTAGGATGAATTCTGGATGAGAGTTTTGTGGGTGGAAGAAAACCTAATTTTGGTATGTCTTCATGGAAGCAAATTAAAGGGATATTTCTCTACATGGCATGCAACTGAAAATCTGGCCACAATGAAGTCAGTGGGGCTTTTACCACTAAATTTTGAAGTGGTCATTCTGCTTGGTGGGGTGGGATTTTTTTTGGTTGGTTGGTTCTGGTTTTTGGGAGTGTGGAGGGAAGGGGTTGGTGGTTTTTTTTTCCCTCCACTGAATTTGAAAACTTATCAGTCTGGCATGTCATGTCTGCAAATATCTGCACAGGATGTGGTTTTTTGTACTCAGGGTCATTCATTGTTACATAAAGCTTCTAAACTTTTATTAGCACACGTAAGAAAACATTGCATATTTGGAAATTAATCTGTGTCAGTAAGGCTGAGCAGCTAAAGAGGGGTCAGCCTGCACTCTTGATCCATAAAGTGAACACTGGATTAACAGGACTTGAAACTACCTGTTCCATAAGCATAGAATGGAGTTGGTGAATCACTTTGGTCCTTTGAAACTTGGCAGACAAGTAACTACAGACTTCACTGGTGGTCAATTAGCTTGTCACTTTGGGAGATTCCCATCTGAGATTTCTTTAATGGCAGCAGCTAAGAATCAGTTCTCTGGCTTTTACACCTTGAAGTCTTGTGAATTTAGTTCTGTGCTTACTAGGACAGAAATCGGTTGAAAACTGACAAAAATAAGTTGGATGGAAAATGAATGGCCATTCCTGTCTGAAGATGATCCAAGGATTTTGAAGCACAGAGGCAAATCTGCATTTCTTGTGATATTAAGGATAATAATGTAAGTAAGCTCTGATTGCAGGGCTAGCAGAATGTAATTGTGTCTGTGAATACTTTTTTCACATGAATTTTTCCTAGTCTTACTTACCTTGAAAAATAATCAGTGGTCATGCAATATTGTAATCTCATCTAGAATGCATCAGAAACTTGAAAAATACCAGTTTAAGTATTCAGAAATATTGATATTGCAAAATTACATGAGGTTTTCCAGCAAAACAATAAAATCTAAACGAGAATTTTGTCTTTAATTTTTTATGTATTCTATCTACCAATTGCTTTAAAGCAGTGCTCAGTTTTTAAGATGTAAAATTCTGCGAAGTGCTTGTTACAGATGGGAACAGTGGAGTTTCTAGATGTGAACTTGTTTGGGTTTTTTTCCAAATGTTCTCTTGAAAATCTTTAAAATATCTTTTCTTCAGTGATTTGCATGATCATCCTTTAGGTGTTACTGTATTCCTATTGCTGCTTGTATAAGATCTATGTAGGATAGGCTTTGTAATATTCAATTGAGTGCTTAAGTCAGTAACATGTTAACTTCTTTCCAGGTGCATGTTAGCACCAGGGTTTTGTTAACCCTTCTTTAGGGTTTTTGATAATGAGTACACAAGCCCCAAACTTGTATCTAAAACATGGATTAATTGGAGGCACTCGCCTGCAAATTAGACTTCAGCAGGAAAATAATTGACCTAAATTATTTTGTCTGTCTCCTTGCAAAGAAGGTTGAAATCACTGACAAGAAAACTGTAGTTGAAAATGCTTGGGAAATTTGTATTGTGCTGGGTTTTTTTCCTTTCCTGTACACCTTACCCTTGTGTTTGAGAAGTGCAGGTAATGTGTGAAATGCTCGTTTCTGCCAACATTTTTTTGAAACCCCTGCTTTATTTTGTAGGGAGATCATGTCTTTGCAAGACGTGTCACCTTTACAATTTCTGCTCGAATAACAATTCTTGAGGTTTTGGATGCTGCAAATGTCTTTTTTTTTTTTTTTTTTTCCCAGCCGATGCCTTGCTAAGAGAAGGGATGAAGGGTTAAGTCCTTCAGAACAAGGGAGAGTCAATGCAGCATCAGTATGAATTATGAGTACCAAGGGCTACACGTAGAGAAAAATAAGACTTCCCAGAGACCAGATAAGAAAACTGTAATTAACTGAACCTCTCAGGGAGGTGAAAAGGATAGTGGAAGAATTAAGACTAAAGGAGACTAGAGCTGTGATGTCTGAAAGGAAATATTTGAAAACTTGCTACAATTACCTGGCAGGCTGGAGTAGAGGAGGCATTTCTAGATTAGATAAGTGGAACAATGGGGGAGCAATGTTAATGTGGGTTCAGCCAATGTTGAAAATGAAAATGTGGGCACCTTGTAGCAAGTATTTTTACAGCAAGCCATAAATGCATTTCCAAAACATGCAGGTGTTCTATGTATCTGCATGCTCCAGTCACCTCATGCTCCAATTATAACTCAATATCCTACAGAAAATTCAGTGGCAGGTGAAGAATTGTGGACCACTGCAGAATGAGACATCTGGAGGGATTTGCAGCTGCACTGGGATTTTCACCGAGGAAGCACTTGCAAGAACAATTCTAAACAAGGCTTAAAAGTAAAGTGTGAAGAGTGAAGCCAACATTTGCATGGTGAATATCTTTATAGTGAGGCTAATTTTTTTACAGCTGATTGAATGTAGGGATTACCTTACAACACTGAGTTTCATGTTTTCTGACATGTAAAAGGTGAGCTGAGGTATGAGAAGTGAGTTTGTAGCCACAGAATATCCTGCTGACAGGATGCATTGCTGTTGGGAGACTTGTGTAAATAAGAGCGTAGCTTGTGCAATCAGAAAAACTTCTGTGCAGCATCCAAAAGTGGGTTGTTTTGTTTTTTTTTAACTGGGAAAAGACACTACGAATCATAACATGACTTAACTATTTCCAAGTAAATCCCCTTGATAAGCAAACTTCCTGCATTGACAGCTAGAGATCTGCTCTCAATAAAGCAGCAGTATAGATTATGAATATAAAAATTCCATACAAAAATTTGAGCATGGCTTCAGCTTCCAGATGAGTCAAATTTCATGTCCTGTAAGTATATTAATTCTTTCCTGCTCATTCAGTTTCTTCCCATGCAACATGGTAATGGGCATGTTTCTTTTAAAGAAATCTAGCAATGCAAACTGACCAGAATCTATTAATTCTGCTAATGACTTTGTTCTTTTGGAACTGAAAATACCAGAGAAGGAGTTTTGTGTTGCTCTAAATCAAACTTTAACAGGAAATTCGAAAGTAACTAGCAATCAATCATGGTAGCTAAATGAAAGCATAGATAAAATTGCTTGCTGCTTACATAAATTAATGTAGTGAAGTACAGTTTATCTTCCTCCAGGGGAAACCTGATTGATTATTTTGGTTTTATGATTTTTTTTTTGCTAGGTTTTGCTTGTTTGTTTGTTTTTTAATTTGCAGGTGAGGTTGTAAATGTCCTTTAATTATATAAGAGGAAAGAAAACTGCTCCTGGTGTTTCTGCAGATATAGTTGGCATGCAGTCACCAGTTCAGTGATGCAGTTTGTCTGTAGTGATTAAAATAGAAAGACTGGGCTTAAAATGGCCCAGTGAGTGTGAAGGATTCACATGCTGAAGAAAAGGTCCACACTCTTCCCGTAACATAACACTGTGGCAGTGCAATTTTAGTTCTGTATTCTCTCACAAATTTCAATTTCTCAGTTTTTGTTCTTAGGAAACTTTAATGGTGAAAACACTGCTAAGAAATTGGAAGCTATCTCTAGCCTGTATCTCCAGCCTGATTAATTATGATCTGGTAACTCCTCTATTTTTTTCCCCCAACTTCTCTTGGCCTCCTTCCATCAACAACATCCCTGAGGAGCGTGTGAGATCCTCAGCTGTTCTGGAGAGCTTCATGTTGTCCAGGTGGAGTGAGCAGTGCTATGGATTTCTCTTTCAGGCCCCCGTGTGGTTCAGCCTCGCTGCATCAAACACTGACAGAACTGTGCAGTGGGAGTGTTTTGTGGTGGGAAGTTGTTCGTGGAGGCAGAAAATACTGACTGGATAACCTGATATGCAACCTGATGTTGACAGATTACTGTTCCGCCTCCATTCCCCGAGTTCCTCTCACCCTGCTTGATTTTTCTTGAGAAACCATAGTAATACAGCACACTGTGTATAAAATGCACCAGTGGTTGTTAACAACACACCACACTGGTTTTAATAACAAAATCTGACAACAGTTTTCACATTCTTGACAGAAAATAGGCGAGCAGTAAAGCCTGAGATTGAATGAGACATGCACAAGGGAAACCTAAACCAAAGTGAGGAAGATGCTCAAGTAAATCTTGTCTGGTTTCTTTCTCTATTTTAACATGTTCAGCTCAGAAATGTGCCCAGTAACAGTTGCTAAACCTCAGCATTCCACCAAGACATGTTCAGGCCAACCTGTCTGACTGTCCTGGCAAATGCTTTGTGTTGGTGAAGCTGAGCAGGGGATATTCTGGTGGAAGAATGCCAAAATTTCTGTTAGTGAAAAGCTGTCCTTGTGATGAGAAAATGTCTAGCTTTTTTTCTGTTTCACAATTTCTGAGTTTCTTAAACCCCATAAATAGTTGCTCTGAATAGTGTAGTAAACAGATCTAGTATTGGAGGTAATACAGACCTTTTAATTGTGATCAAACTTCTAAATTATCTTAAAAATTTTGGACTCAGGAATATTTCAGGGCATACAACTCTCATGATAACATGGTAACTATAGAGAAATAAAAGAAAAAATCACAGGCAAAGAACCATTGTCAATAATGATCATGGGTAGGAAATGGGAGAACTTTCTACACTGGAGAATATAGCATCTCCATACATGTCTTCCAAAAAGAAGAGACAAGCCTAAATGTTGTTGCTCTGTTCAAAGGGAAGACAGAGGGGATGGTGAGGGGTGTTTATAAAATGAATGGCCAGAACATAAATGTCTGTGAGCTGTTCTCTTACACCCTGCTTATAGCGAGGCAGTTAATCTGAAACAGCTCTGGTGATAACTGATACCTATGTGGAGAGGTGTGTTGGATGTGACAAACAAAACTGCTGATTTTCTGCAGGACACACCTCACAGTTAACCATGAGGAGCCAGCGTCTTTTAAAATAACACAGCTGTTGTCACTTGTACGTCGGGGCAGCACAGTGTTTCACACTATTTTCCTTGTTTAAAGACATGCCAGTTCTCACTTTTTTTTTTAAGATGGTGCTTTTCTCTAGTGTAGACAGGACCAAAGTAGTATGTGATTGAATTTAAAAATGTTCCTGCATAAAGAATACACTTTATTCATCCTCTTTCATTTCCTCTCTCCCATGTTTTTTGTTGGAAGCTTTTCCTGTATGTTCTCACATGCAGTTCATGTTAAGTCACTTCTCTCCCTCAGCAGAAGGGGAACATAATTTATATTAAGCAAGGGAGAATACAGGTAATATTCCCTGAGAACCTTACCTTGGAACACATTAAAATGTCTTAGCCTCACGTTTTGATGACAAGTAGTTATAGTCAGCTAAGCCTCTTGCAAAAATGCATTTTATTATCAGCTTTTTAAATTAATTTTCAGTGCTTTTAGCTTTCCTTAGGCTGTTGTAATGCCCCCTGTGCCTGAGGCTGATTAGGACAGTGGTCAGCACAGTGAGATGCTGCTTTCCTCTTTCCTATGCACACCTGTCATTCCTCATTCTCAGCCTGCACCTTCCAGAATGGGGGGAGGTGCTGGGCAGAGACACAGCCACAACACTATCCTCCCCACCCAGAGCTCTGCCCCTTCTTCCACTCCTACCAAAAGCCTCTTTCTCTCATGTTGGCTCATGAGCAGAACAAAATAATAATCTGTTCTTTCCCTCCTGTGCACCAGAGACCATTAGAGAAGTGAGTGTATTATAGGGGAAGAAGAAATGTGTTTCCCTTTTCCCCCTTGATGCGTAGAGTTTAGAAAGGGATCACCTGCTGGAATTACTGGATTTGTGTTTATAGGGTCGTGTCTTCTAAAATTCACTGGGGCGTTTGTACAGACTCTAAAGCTGTTTTGTTGACAACTTTGGTTCTCCTCTTTGAAAGCATCACAACAATAAAAATAATGGTTGTGATCTATAATTTGCTACAATGAGCACTGAGCAGGGAGTTGCATCTTTCACATTTCCCTCCATGTGTATGTTTATTTATTTATTTATTTATTTAGCATTTGAAATGTGACTGAGATGCATCGCTAACTCACTCCATTGGATTTCTAAATTTTCTTTGCAAGATCAATGCAGTTTGGGGAACAGAAATTTTACAGCTGAATATAAAATGTAGCTCCTTTGCTCACTGCCTCCCTGCAGTGACCATTGTCCCTAACAAATATACAGCCTGAGCAGTAACTAAGCATGGCACAGAAATGGATCCTGCCCCATGATGCTATGCTTAGTTCCTGTTCAGGGGCTGGATGACTGTAGTTACTTGCAAAACTTCTTCTTACAAACCTCTGGGGATTGCTAGATTATTTTTGCATCCAGGCCATTGGTCCAAATGTTGCCATTGAAGCATTTTTGCTGCTAAAAACCCAAATGTTTCCTACAGGCTCAAGACGGTGTAAGTCTACCAGCCCTGGGGGCCAAGTCACAGTTAGGAGGTTTTCTAACAGGTACTGAGGTAGATCCAGCCCGTGCTGCTCCATACATGTCCCACCTCTTGCCACCCTTTCCTAGGAACTAGTGGCAGTGGCAGCAACTTTAGCAGGGCATTGTGCCAGCTCTTTGGGCTGTTTGCTGCCTGATCATCTACCACCCCCACCCCAATACACACTACCAAAACCTGGCCGTGCAATCCCCACACAACCATCTACTTTTTCATGCTGGATATGAAGCTGGAGAAAATAAAGCATCTGCACATTCCTGAGGAAATACATTTTGGGAAGCTAAATTTGCAGTTCCTATTTCACATTCTTTTCTCCTTTTAAATCAAGACATGAATGTTGTGATATGCACTCTGTGTGTGTGGTGATCCTTGCTGTTGCATCCCATAACAGGAGCAGGGAGAGGAAGTGTTCTTGTATTTGCTCTGCTCTGAAGTCTTCTTTGTCTTGCCAAAATTTCTTCTTTGGCATTTTTTCCATATCTGGCTCATTGAAGTGTGCATTTGTTTTCCATTAGTTGCCTCAGTTAATAGGATGTGTTTCTTTATTATTTTTTTAAATACTGCATTTTAAATGAAAAACCACACTTGTTCAATGATCTGATAAACTGGTGTTATTTGCCGTCTTTGCCTCATTTTCTTCTTTTCACTCATTTTCGTTGTTCCTCTCTTTGTTTCATTTCTTGGAGCCAGCTTTGCTCATGCATACATTGTTTAATATGTTCTCGTGTGTGTGGTACTGCACACAGAAACTCCCATGGACTCTGCCCAGCTCACCTGTGTGCTGGGAATGGGACAATGGAGATATCAGGGACAAGAGCAAGGTGTGGTTAAGAAGAACTAAAATTTTTGAAATATCTGTCTTGGCTGGTTGATTGACTCACTTTCCATCTATCTACATCTTCCACATCTGTTCTGGGATTTTCTCCTTTGACAAAAGGAAGTAGAAATAAAAAGTGCACAAGAGAATAAGTATTGAGAAGTAACACTGAAGTAAGATTTTTCATGTGCTTTTTGTGCCCTATAAACCCACCACAGAAGTAGGGCCATAGGATCAAACCTTCCAAACTTCATACTCTAAAGCTTCCTCTATCAAACCCCTAATTTTCCCTCTTTTCCCTTAGAAAAGATTTAAGCCAACAGATAAGTCTTGTCTCACAGACCAAAGGTAAATCAATCCACCCAGTACACTGTCATAGGAATTAAAGCATTACGTTACCTTCATGGCTGCATTTTCTAAAATTTCTTTTCTCTGCCAGTACTTTTGGTCATAAGTCCTCTGCAGCAAATTCTGCAGTCACATTAATGCCTTGAATCTGTACTATTCTTAACAGGAGGGGTGATTTTACCACACAGAGTGATTTTGTATTTCAAAGTATGATCCATAAATATTTATTGGAGTGAGGCAGTCAGAGAGTAAACCGGGGTGTTTCAATTAATTCTGAAATGTTCTAACTGCATTAATGTATTGCTTCTTTCTTTCATGTCTTTTCCCACCTCAGAAAGTGATGGACCGAGAGATCAATATTTGCTCTGTCTAAAAAAACTGTTTAAAATTACAGTTTGAACCATTTTTTCATTTTTATGCCTTTGCCTTTTCTCAGTGTGACTTCAAAGAGAGGGAAAATCCCTAGGCTGAGATATTAGCTGAAGAGTTTTGTCTCTTACAGAGAGGTCAAGAAATGTGAAGTGGCTTCTGAACTTGGACATACAAAAACTCCTTTGATTAAATGGCTGCTTTAGGTGTCGGTTTTGAAGGGGGAATTGCATCTTCAGGCACTCTGATGAGGCTTTTTAATACATTAATTGATGGGCAGAAGGAAAGCCAGGTATGAGTTCACAAAGGAGTAATTTAGTAGGAAATCCAAGTCTCCTAAGAGAGAATTTTAATACTTCATCATCCTCCCCAAAGACACTTACTTTCCCAGTTACCTTCACCATTTGGGGAGCTTTTTACCTGTTATCAGCAGTAGTTTGATGTCCTTGGATATCCCATGTTGCTGCTCGTGCCTTGAGTGGACGGGAGAACTGTCTGCACTCCCAGGATAATCACCCCTGTACCTGCCTGGCCTCCATGCCCTGGCCAGAGGCAGCTCATGGCAGGAGCCTGCCTATGTCCCAGCCTGTTGTGATTCACTGCCCAGGTTATTGGTGCAGATTGAGGCAGCTGAGGTTAACTCATCATAGCATGAACTGGATGAAATGCTGGCCTGTGGCTGCAGGGCAGCAACCCATGGGGAGGAAAGCTGCGAGAGGCAAGTCAGGCACTGCTGCCAGGATAGCTAGGCATCCTCTCTGAACATGTTCTTCTGCCCCAGCTTAATCTTCCTGGTGCTCAGGTCGTTGCCCTTTTATTCACTGAGAAGAATTTCAATGCATTTTCAACCTTTCCACTTTGCCATTTATTCCTTGCTTCATGATTAACTGTGTTTGAAATTGGACACAGAGACATGTATGAATGGAAAACCAAAGGAGAAGTCCCAAACTGTGCTGTTACTATTAATGGCAGGGCTAACAGCCAGTGTGTTCACTTGGTTATGCCAAACCCAGATTAGACAGTACAAACCCTGACAATTTGGTATTATTTTCTGAAGAAATTATTCAAAGTCTATTTTCTAGTGGTGAGACAAGACAGCATTTCACGTGAAAAGAACAACTTTCTTTAGCTGTTGAGCAAACACAGAGCATCTGCCTAATACATGTATCCAAGAAAATGTAGGCAGAAAAATGTTCATTTTGGAACTCAGTGGATGAAATTGTGTCCCTTTAGAGTAAATGGGAGATTTGCCATTGACTCCAGTCAGGCAGGCGTTTCACCCGATACTTTTTACATATGTTTTTATATGTTATGATAATTCGTGAATGAACTAAAATAGTCCTGTAGAGAATACATGAGAATTGTTCTTCTCTGGCTTAAGGGGAACAGTCTTCATCTATATTGGGGCCCTTGGAAGGAAATATGGGTGGGAGGGTCTTTAGTACATTAACAATACATACTTCATCTTGTATCTCTCTTTTGTGTAATCCATCAACAGCAGCATTGCACAGAGTTAGCTGAGAAAGGAACACAGATGGGAAGAAAATGGTTGAAACCAGATCTGAAGGGGGCTGAGGTGACGTTGTCTGGACAGGGTTTGTAATCAGCAGAGAAAGCAGAGTATCTTGCCCTTTGAGGGTATCTGTCTTAGCTTGTTCCAAGTCTATGATCCAAAGGCCTAGCTGAGCTTCCAACCTCATTCTGGCTGGATTTCTAAATGCTCAAGACATCATCAGTAGCCAGGACAACTGGGGGTTTGTTTTTTTGTTACCTGGCATGGGGAGATTCTGAAGAATCCTTGTGGAGACAGACCTTGTAATTTCAGCCAGGCTTCTGCCCCTCAGCATCAAGTTCCTTCAACACGCTCCTTATGAAGATGCATCTTCTACCTGATGAGGAACCAATACCCAAGGACATTTATGAGCTGGTTTTATCCTCTGTGAATGCATGATGCCTGTACTCCACAGTCTGCTTTGGCCACCTCTAGCCTGGATTTGAATATGTTAGTTTTGGCCCAGGAAGTTCCAGCAATCCAAGGGAGTTTGTCCTTTCCTGGCTCAGCCACCAGTTAGTGCTGGCCCTCAGCCTGCCAGGCTGCTAATGTAAGAGAGAAAAGGGGTAACTGGAGAGCCATTTTCTGTTCAAGATCTTTGACTTGGAAACTTGCTTTCTTGTCCTGGTCAGAACATCTCCAGGGGATGAATAAGTGGTTTGGAACTTAGGGAAGGAGAGAAAGAGGATGATGTTAACGCCATGATATTTTCTGTTGCAGAACTGTGTAATTGGGGGAATCCTGCAATATTGTAATTGCATTTAGCTTAAGTACACAGTGAAGTGACCACCTACAGGAAACAACCCCAAAACTAGTATAAAACCCGTGTAAATCAGAGCATGAGAAGATATTACCAGTAAAAGGTAGGATAAAAATGTTGGTGATGCTGTTGACTGTGGAGTAGAGAAGTCCCAGACTTTTGCTGACAGATCTGTTTTGCCCAGTTATAATATATATAAATATATATAAATATAAATAAGCTTGTCTTTTCAGAGCAGCTTGGGTGTTTTCCTGTTGCTGTGGTGTGACTAATGCCAGTCATGGTAATTTGCTTCCATGTAGTTGAGAGATGTCTGTATTTCCAAGTGGATCCTACAGTTATGACTACATGGCTGTTACTGCAATTAAAAAGGTGTGGTTTAAATTAAAAGATGATTTAAGTGCTCATTGCAAGTCTTTATGACTTTCATCTGTTTAGCAGTCTAACAGTGCACAGTATGCAGTGGTTCAGATTTTTCATTTCCCTGGTAAACTACTGAGTCCTGAATTCCAGCTGGTCTTTCTATAGCCCTGTCCCTTTAACCTAGGCAGTAATGGCATGAAGGTGTTGCAGTAAATAAAAATTTCAAATAAATGCTTTAGTGTTCAAGCAAAGAAGCCTATGGGAATATTTCAACTCATTCTGATTTCCTTTAAATATTATCTTGGCCACAAAATACTATTATTTGTCCTTGCAATATGATTTTTTTCTGGAAAGCTTTAACACGAATTCTCTTGTATCATATTGTCTTGTAATAAATTTTCATGGTTTGGCCGATGTTCTGGTTTAAGTCTGCTCTAAAACAGAAGGAAGAAAAGTAGCCTAAAATAGCAATTAGAAGAGAGATTTGAGGGTTATGAATTATTTTCTATTTCTGTCACTAGCTTAGGTCTCAGCTCAGCATGCCTTGAAGTTGCAGGAAATGTTTTATTGATTTCAGTAGATCTTAGTTCAGGTGCATTTAGTCTGACCTTGGACAAGTCAGGTGCCTTCTGTGCTTGGGACTGAAATGTGCATGCTTTGCTTACCCCTCCAACAGGATCACTATAAAGCTTCATTCATTCATATCTGTAGAGAGCTTTAGGGCTTGTAAATGAATGCCACTTTCTAAAGTACAAACTATTATTTCAATGTAGACGAATTCATTTTACCTTCCCACCAGCTGCCAACAATCTGTTTAGTGCAATGAAATTCTGACAGCCTGTGTCAACAACTGAAAGCAGCTCATTCATGACAGAGAGAAAAAGGAAAGAGAAAATGCAGACCTGAACTCTTCCCCGAGCAGAGAATGGCTTTGTGCGCGAAAATAAAAACGTTGTCTGTCATTTCAAAAGGCCCTCTCATAAAAGAAATGCAGGTTAAATTAAAGCTGCTTTATTTTTTCATTCCACTGCACTACAGACCCCTCCTGGATCTTGATGAAGAGCGAAGTGAAATATCGCACGACTGAGCTACAGAGAAAACAGCAAGCTGTTCCAAGTGCATAAGCCAAAATGAGCATTCAGAGAGAGATCACCCTGTCATGAGCTCATGCTGGCAATATGTTTTTTTTCTATGGGTGTAAACTGAGATTTGAGCCTCAGAGAGACTCCATATTCAGCCCTGCAGGAGCACTTTTGTGCATGTTGTTTTCTTTAGAATGAGCGAGGAAGTTGTGAACTGCTCCCAGACCTAGAAAAATACCTACAGCCACAGTGAGTTTGATGGCCTCTTCCCCGTCCCTCCCCACCATGCAGCAATAAACTGGAGTCAGGGAGAAGGCATGCAGGTTCTACTGAAGGGACAGTGCCCTTTTGCCCTGTGTGATTACTTGGGTTGGTGTTGCAGTCTGAGAGTTTTGCCCGTTTTCATTTAGGAGGTGGTAGGCAGATGTAGGTTTGTGGTGGGCAAGGCAGGGACATGGTGGTCAGGGGTGGGAAGCTGAAGGGCAGAGGGAGTTCCCGTGTCAGGCAGGCACAGCCTGGAGCCTGGTGTCTCTGTCCCTGTGTGGCAGGGGGCAGCCCATTTGTATCCCCCCAGCAGCAGTTCTTCCCATGCAGAGTGGGGCTGAGGGGCAGCTGTGGGCTCCCTGAGGGAAATCCTCTCCTAGAGACCAGCCTGGAGGCTGGCTGCAGATACGGTTCTTCTCTGGTTTGTGTGAAAGGAAAATAATGCTCAGGGCACAGCCCAAAGTCAGCAGAGCACTCAGTTTCTCTGTTCTCTGAATTTTCAGTGAAGTAAGTAAAGGAACGATGTAATTTGAATTCACTAGGCTATTTTATGCCCTTCACAGTGCTGGATTGTTTCTGATAGATGTGAGCAACACTGGGATTTCTGGTATAAACTGCCCCTTCCAGGCAGATACATCTCCCTGTTACTGAGATCTACTCCTGGCAGAGTGTGACCTGTTGCACATCCTGTTCTAGACCTAAACACTTCACAATTCCTTTTAAGATTGTCATATCATTCTTATTGGTAAAATCTGAACAGCACGGCATTAATTCTTTTCCTTGGTGACCTAAAAAAGGCTAGTAACTCTTGTTAGGAAAAAATGTATTTAAGAATAGATGAACCCTTCTAATCCTTGAAGTGCTGGCACCCAGTTTTAGAGTATGACTGAGGCTGGGGGCATTGTGGCACTGGGAGAGGCCACCCCAGCTGTGCTGTACCCAAGACACCTACTCTGATGAACATGTTTAGGAATCCAGTTTCATTTTCCTGATGGCATTTTTCAGCACAGTTCAGAGAAGGATTGCATTTTGTGTTATTTTGAAAGAAGCAGCCATAAACCCTTTGATGCAGGAATTCAGAAACAATGTGGTCAAGTCAGGAATGAACACATGGCAAGTGTAATTGAAATAGTAAGACAGGCCTACGGATAGTTCTTGCCTAAAATTAGCTGTAGGAATTTAGTCTTCCTATGATATCTTCTTGTTCCTGTAGTCTAGTGCATGAATGTACATGGGTTTAGAAGTCCTGCATTCCTTTTACAGATGCCTAGTAGTCTTTCTTTTCCCTCTAAATACATTGCAGAAGTTTATTTTATGCCTTACTAAAATGCTTAAGAAGCTTCTCCTTCCTATCCTTTTTGGCTGAGTTAATTTAGAAATACACTGATTTCTGTATTTAGTACAGTATGATACATGGAAGCATTGCAACATTTACCTAGGATTATGTTAAAGGTAACAGAGTCAAAGATGCGAATATTCATGAACATTCTAGGAGTGATGAAAAAACATTTAGAAAGATATTTTTGTTGACTATTTTGTGCTGTGGAACAATCTGCTGTGCATAAAAGTGCGATGTCCCTATTTGAAACTTTAAAACCACTGCTGCAATGCTGTGATCTCAAGCATCTCATAGCAGACGTTCTAGCCACCAGAGCAGAAGATACATAGCTAAAACTGGTAAAAGCCTGTGCTATTTTATTCTTGAACACACACACACGCACACACACACACAAATAAAATTTTTTAAAAATTTAAAATAATAATAAAAAAATAAGGACAGCAGTGGTACACGACTAGAACAGGCTGGGGGAAGCAAGCGGGTAAAACAAAGCCAAAGCCACTGCCTTGGGATGAAGAAAGTTTAGGTTGCATTGCTGACACCCTCCGTGACTGTGCACATGGAGCAAGGGCTCCACAGGGAGCTCCCCACCCCAATGCATTCACTGTCTGTGAACACTGTCTTTGCAAACTGTAAAGACTGTTTGGCACTACAAACTGTGATGGTGAGATGATTGGGGGTTTTCTGGCATATAATCTCCCCCTTGGGTCTGTTATTTCAGGCTGGGGCCCCTGAGGGTGGTGCTGTGACACCTCCAGATGAAGAGCAGGGTCAGTTTTACCTCAGGGCTCTCTGTCCATTGCAGGATGTAAATGTGTCCTTTGGAGACATAACTCACTGTCTTACTTGCCTGCAGCCCCTTGTGGAATGGTGATAATGAGTCTTCTCAGCCCAAGAAAGATTCTGTAGTGATAAACTCTATAAAAAAAATGATGAGATCTTGGCTAATTCAGTGACAGCACCACAAAAGTAGGATTTCCCCCTGCTGACATGAAGAGGCTGGAAGAAGCTGTCAGAACTGCTTTTAGATGCAGTTTATATGACCTAAATTAAAATAGGCAATCAACTTGTGTCTCCAGCACTCAGTTTGGATTACTTTCAATCAAAAAGGATCCATTAATTAGGATTTGCACAAATGTTTTCACATCTACTAAATATGGGTGCCTATCAAGAAGGTGCAAGGTGCTCCACTACCACTGAACAAAATGGCATGAGCAGAATTACCCAGCAACAGTTTAGTGACAGCTGCCAACAAAAACAAACCTACTACAGGAGGTAACACAAACATCTGCTCCACTGTGGCTGCTGGAGGGTCTTCACCCCATCCAGCCGCACCTCTAGCTGTCACCTCCCCAAAGAAATACGTAGTACTGCATAATACTGTGTGCCCTGAAAATCAGCAGGTCAAGGCACTTATTCTGGGACAAGGAGGGCTGCTTTGTTCTTGTGTATTTATAGCTTTGTCTTAATAGACTGTTTAAGAAAACATCTGAACCTTTCAGGAATGTAATTGTGGTAGTGTCAGTTGCAGCACAGCAGCCAAAACTCAGGCATCAAAACTCTTTATGAAATTATCATCTGGAAAAGGAGTACAAAGGCTCAAAAACTGCTGGTGAATTCATTGCTTTTAGTGTTTGTGCACGTGAGAGTGAGAAAATAGCCGGGAGCATTAATTCACACATGGATTATGGTATATTTCACTTTTAAAAGCAAAGCTCTTTTCTGATTTACAGCTATTTAAAATAATTACTTAGCTCCATGCAGCAAGGGAATCAGCTGGCAGAGTGGCTTAGCATATTAAGATACAGCTTTATGTGTAGACCCTCCCTCCTCCCAGTGCCACAAGCTTAGTCCTCAGCAGGGACTTCAGCTGATGAAGTGATAGCAGCAGGTTTCCAGTCTCAAGCACACTGTGTGGGCTGCTCTTCTGTGATCAGGGCAGCTGCCCTGGGAAGCTGGATTTGCAAAGATGTGAAAGCCAGAAAGGAACAGCCTAATCGTTTAGCCTGACTTCATTTTATTTGGTAATTCCTGCCTAAAGCCCAGTCATTTGTGGCTGAAATAGAACATGTCTGTTAGCTGTCTAACCCTGATTTAAAGACTGCAAGTGACAGAAAATGACTCCTATCCCATGGCACACCACTGCAATTGTTCTTGCTATTTGCATCTTGTTTGCAGCTTGAACTCTGTTAACAGGCTTTTAAACTTCCAACTACTGTATTTTGGCTCGCTGGCACCACTAGTGCTGGGCACAGTGCTGGCCAATGTCAACATCAGCTAACTGACGTCACTGAAGGGAAATCTGGGAAGAGCTAATCCAGAGCCATCCTCTGCTTGATGACTTCTGTGTCTTAAGTATGGTTGTAATGCTTTTTGTTTTGCTTGCTGTCAGGCAATTCTTGCTTTTCAAAGCTTCACAGTTTAGAGAGAGATTTGTGAAGTGTACTAAACGCTAGGACATCATATCATGAAGATACGAAGTTATAGAATAACTTCTATAATGCTGCACTCATGTCCCTGACTTAAGAGGCTGCATCCAGATTTTCTGTGGATCTGGAGCTCCTTTAAATGTGTTTGATCATTGCATACTTTCAGTACCATTTGCAGTTCAGACAAACACATCAGATCACAGGATTTGGTCCCATTTTGTTTCTCACATCTGTGTCTTTTTTATTTTCTGTTCTGTAGAATTTGAGTACTGGACTTGATTGCAGGTTGTGATCTATATTGTGTGCGAAAAGTTGACAATGTAGATAATCTTATACATTTTATGTGAAAATTCAACATAAGAGTCAAGGGAGATATTTTATCAAAGGAGTAGTAAATCCAGCCTGGGATATATTTTATTAAGTTTTCTGGAGCTACCATTCAGGCTTTAGAAAGACCACTAAGGTCTGGATTCAGCAGTGTAAACAGATGGCAAAAGACAGCTTTACGTGGAATGCAACTCATGTTGTGGGAAGCTCTTGAGTGTTTATTCCTGGCCTATAAGGGTGAACCCTTTGCCATCCTAAAGAGATTGCTCCAAATCTGCATCAGCTTGTTGGAATAACAGACAGCTAAAGAAAGAAGCCTTTCATCTGTTTTAAAGATAACTTCCTATCATGTTAATTACAAACCAAATGAGGCAGTGAACAGCAATCAAATATGGGGTCTTTTAGTTTTGGATAAAATCTCATTGCTAGATTAATTAAACTTGTGACCAAATTTATAAACTAAATATAGATATAGTTTAGGACATCAAAATCTGAATGAACAACTACCTAGTAGAATCTAATTTAATTATGTTAATATTTATTTTAATATTTTCTATAAACTTTGTTCATAATAAAGGATCGGTTATACATATTTGGCATAAAAAGAAATGTCTTCATCACAGGTGTAGGACACAGCCAATTTTTTCAGGCTAATCTAAATATATTTGAGCAATCATCTTGAGAAGTGATGTGACACTTGGATTTGCAGCTGGGAAGGTGTGTAGAAACAGAATGGGATCGACGGCCAAGAGATTAATGAAGATCCATAAAATGGAAACACAAAATTGGGACAGACAATTAAGTCTGGTTGACAGCATATGAGATAAGTGGACTAGAAATAAAGTTAATGTGAAAATATTGATCTGAGTAATCCCACTTAGATGGTTATATCTGAGTGACAAATTCTGAAGTAATTGCCCACAGAAGGCAGCACCAACAACCTCTACAGGCAGAGCAAAGGCATTGTGGTGTTATTGGAATGAAACTGAAAAACCCCACTACTACTATCCATACCACAAACAAGTATCAAAGTCCCACCTTTTGAAGACAGACTCAGGTACATTACTTCCAGTCAGATTCTGGAAACTACATGATTTTTCATCAGAGAAGGCAAAGAATCTAATATTTCACAGCAAATGGAGTTTGGCAAATTAGTTTGTGATTAAGAGTTAAATTATGGCTACCAGAAAAAAAATATTCTTAATTACATTTCACTGCATTTATAAGCAGAGCAGTCCCTACATAGCTTTATATTATAGTAACTGTGACCAGCCTCCATGTGGTCACCAGCAAATCTTTTGTGCAGCTGACACTCCTTCAAGGAGGTGTTGCTGAAATCAATATAAGTGTGCCTGGGGAGCTATAAATAATGAAACACCTGATGCTCTGCAAAGTTAAGGCTTTCTCCATATATCACATATTACAGGCTAAATATCCATAGTGACCCCAGCCAGTGAGGCTGAACACAGCCATCCTTTCTTAGATCCAGCTGCAATAGTTGAAGATATTAGTGCTTCCTCACGCCACAATTTTGCCAGAAAGCTGATTTATATGGGTGTTCTGTAACCCAACACAGGAAAAAAAATCACTGGGGTTAATGGAAATCATTGTTTCAGCACTGCTTAAATTAATCCCTGTCCTTAAACTACACCCACAGAGGATCAGGGAACACCACCTGGTAGGCAGAAATGGAAGCATGGTGCCCACTGGCTGAAAGGCCGCAACAAGCAGCTGAGACCATGCTGTCTTCAAACAGCAGGAAATAACTTAATGGAAAATTTTTCAGGTTTTATTTGCTCCAGCTCTGTCTGGAGCAGTTCAGCCACGCTCTGCCCTGAGCTGGCTGCTACCGCCCATCTAATGAGTGCTGGAATGGATCCTGCAGCGCTCCCACCCTGCGTCAGCCCCACGTCAGGTGGCTTGGCTTGAATTGCTGCTGCTGCTGCTGAAGATGCTTTGCAGTGAGCCTGTGAAAAGGAAGTGGTCATGCTGCCTCACCACCTCAGCCATGTCCTCACCGTGGGAGGGTCACTTCTTCAGCTGCCACAGCTGTTGCGTGGGCGAGGCAATGTTTGTAGGTAGAATTAATTCTGTTATTGACAGACCTTCGTGGTTGTAAAAACACTATCTCTGTTTCAGCAATCTTTTGTGCTCTAGTGTCAAACCCAGCTTTAGTTTAATTCTCCTTGAAGGAAAAAGAATTTCCAGTTATTCCAAGGAGGATTAAGCCATAATAAATTGTGATTTGCAAATATGGGCCGATTAAATTTGAGCAGCTGATACAACTATCCCCTCCAGTTTCCTTCTTTTCTTCTTTCCTGGAGGTTGGGTCCCTGCCACAGGACAGCTGAATTTGGCATGTGGAGCTGCTCTGGGAGCACCAGCGTTCCCTGCTTTGCACAGTGGATTAGAGGGATGCTCATGTAGGGTTGCCTGAGGAAAAATGGTTCAAAACTTCAGTGGCTTGAAAGTGGATTCATATGCTGCCCATCTGCCTATAAAGTCAGAGGTGGCCACCTCCAGGAAAGGAATATGAGAACAGCAGGAGAAGTGACTTTCTGCTATCTAACTGAGCAGACTGGATCAGAAACAGACAATCCCTTCAAAACTGGAGCACTCAGGCATTTTGTGTACTCCAACCAAAATCCCTCATCTGCAAATACTATATTTATCCTCCATTCCACTTTTTACACTGGAAGCCTTGGTAGATCGGAGGAGCTGGCAAGTGTCGGCACTATTAGAGCTAAATGTTGAGGATGTAGGAGGTGGCTAGTGCACTAAAACTTTGTCACCCTGCTTCCCTTGGGATGATGTGATTGTGGCAGGCTCCCTCCATGTCTTGCAAATGTCACTTCTCTTCTTTGTGTAGGTCAGCATGTCACTGAGAAGATGGGGAACAGCAGGAGCAGCTAAATATATCCAGGACATGGCAAACATCTCCTCAAGATTTAGAAACTTCTGTTTGTGATTTGTGGAAGAAAAGAATGAGGTCATAAACATGGCAAAGGAAAGGAAGAGAAAACATTTAAGAAAGGAATGGAGGAAAGAAGAGACTACAAGAAGGCAGAAACACAAAGAAGATGGAAGAACACTTCTTACTTCTTCAGAACACTGAAGAAGTAAGGCTCACGCTCACAGTAGGCAAAACATCTATAGTGTCCCAAAGACATAGTGGTTCTGGAAACGTGCTGTAGTTGGGGAGTGCTTTCATATGACTTTACTTCATATAAAACTGTTAAAGTGTACAAAATGCATGAACACTGCCAGAACCACAGATAACTGCGTCAGTCTTACTTTTCCCCTGCTATCTTCATGCATGCTGTATCTGAATACAGAATTTTGCTCTTTAGGCACTGCCTGACTATGTCAACATCAGGTTTTGTTTAGTTTTTCAGCGAATGTGCCTGACTGAACATGATTCACATGTTTTCTTAGTGACAGCATGGGATGCATGGGACATGGCTGTTTTTCCAAACTTGCTGTGATTCAATGGAATTCAGGCATTTTCATATTGAACATCTGTGACTTGGGGAGGATCCATGTGTTTTCTCAATGAATATGAAGGAAACTGGCAAAGACCTTAGCATTTCCTTCTTGCTTCTATGCTTGTAATTATCACAGTGTATAAATATACAGAGACTTTCTACGAATGTGCCTAAGAAGATCTGACAAGATCTAGATTTTGCTTAGCCCTATTTCTCAGTATAGGGAGGTAAGTCAGACAGAGTAGATGTCATCTCATGTGCTCCCTCTCCTGTCCATGCAACTACAACCATGCAGTAAGACTTCTAGACTTACTTTGGAACCTAGTTCTCCCTATTAACATGGATGTGTGGTATTGTGTAGGTCCCAAAAATGTTGGAAAAAAATCCTTTTCCCCTTCTCCTCACTGTTGCAGTGAGTTTGCTCCCTCCTCACAGCGCTCTGGCAGTGTACTTGGGTAGCTCTTCCATGACTTGGAAAAGAGGCAAATAGAAAAAAGCTGCCCTCTCAAGTGCCCCTTCATAGGAGACGACTGAGCTATAGTAACTCCTCCTGCTACTTACTGTCTTTGCCCTGATTTTACCTGTCTGTCCTAGGATGAATTTACTTTTCCCTGTACAGCTGTTAGTCTTTTGCCAGAAAGGTGAAGTTAAATTTGTAAAGGATCACTGGGAACAGCAGGAGACTGGTGGCCACTGAAGTACTGTACTTAGCTTTCATGGATAGATGAAACCAACCATCCATCGATGGTTGGTACTTGGCATTTATATGATGCTGTATATTCTCAGTGACACTGAAGAAACACTAATTCATTCTTAGACCATTCTGAGATACATATGGGAGTCAGAAATAGTGGTAAAGGAAAGAAGTTTTGGTCTTGCTGAAACTGATTGAAGTTTCTACTTAAAGCTTACTTCTGGTAAATGCTTTCCTGCCATGCTGAGCTGCTATTTTCTGATCTAGTGCTAGGATAACAAGCAAGCCTTTTAATGGAAAATGAGGACCAGAATATGAAGGCGAGACAAATCCTCGCTGAATTGTGTAAACTCGTTTATCCTCAGAGATTTGTGCTTCATTTAAATTCTTCTCCTTCACGAGCCATGCCTCTGTATCTAGAAGCAGCCCGTGCGCTAGTCACACTTTGCCCCCTCAGCAGGAAGCCATCTGATTCCGGAGGAATCAATTTCAGCGAAGACTTCTCCGAATTCTGAGCGCCACTGGAGCACCGCCACACCATCCCGACCCAGCGCGACACGTCCGTGCGTGGGGGACGCGGCCGTCCCC
>JAHLSL010000020.1:6427391-6492485 GCA_025920805.1 Petroica traversi
CCCTCCTCCAGGTGAGGCCCCGATCGCTCCCGCACCGCCCGGCCCCACAGCGCCCGGCATTTCGCACGGTCCGGTCTCCGCCCGCAGTACCGCAGCCCTCCGTGGCTGCGCTCCACGGCACCGCCGTGCCGAGCTCAGGTGGTCAGCGCAGCCCATAGAAATGTGTTCCCTGTCCCGTAACACTTGTAGCGTGGGTAATGGGAACAGAGGTGATTCCTCTGCGCTTCAGAGGGAACCAGGTATCAGCTCTGGTTAAACCTCAGAGGGAGCGAACCAGCTGTGGTATTTGTGAGGACATGAGGTGGCCCTCAGAGGAGAGCAAGTAGGACCCGTCCCCGAGGGCAGCGTGGCCCAGAGTGAGCCAGAGAGAAGGGCAGGCAGTGTAAACACACAGTGGCTTCGAATTAAAATGCACTTCAGGGTCTTTGTGATGGTTCCCGAGCTCTCTGCTAACGAAGTGAATTATCTCACCTGCCTTTGTAGAAACGGATTAGTCCTAATAGAGAAAAATGTTCTACTTGTCTGTAAAACCTCCTTTATTCTTTGCAAGTGAGGTTGAATGGAGGCTTTGGAGGGCCAGGGGTTGACCGAGAGTCCTTTTGCTTTTAGCTTGAAAAAGCATTGCAGAATTTATACCTTTGAACTTAACAAAGCCTTTTCTATCAGAGAAAAATTCACAGCAGTTGGGCGTGAGTGAATGTAGAAATATTTCTGAGTTTGTGCAGAACTTTCATGAGTTTTGGTAAAACCAATTCTTAAAGAGGAGACCTAGGGAGAGCTGCAATGTATTTCCTCAGTACATTTCATGACAAATCAATCTGTCTTAATCTTCAGGTGGCCTACTTAATTTTTTTTAAGGTATTTTGAGTCTGACAATAGTTCATTGGAACAAAAGGCGTTTTCTCCCCTATCATTTTTTCTCCTTTTTTCTACTCTGAGCTCAAAAAGTGCAGCCCTAATTTGTACAATTTGTACAGCCCTAATACAATTTAATCTATAAAAAACTGAGGAAGGCTGAGCTCATGGAGCTTTTCATTTAGTATCCCAAGCCAAAAAGAAAATCCCATCACTGCCCTTTCTTTTTCCTTCAACACCATGCGGGAAAAAAAGAAAAGAAAAAAAAAAAAAAAGCAAAGGAAAGAGAGCGCATCGTGCACCGGTGGCCTCAGGAAGGCCAGGAGAAAATTGCTACGAAATTGCTGCGGTGCTTTTAGGAGTTGTCCGTGTCCCGGGGAGGAGCGGCAGCCCCGGCTCTGGCGCTGAGCGCGGGCGTCCGTGGTGCTGAAAGTCGGCGGGACAGACGGACACCGCGGCGGGTCTGAGGGAGAGCAGTCGTTTTCTTCTGAAATCCGCGGACAGAAACCTGCCGAAGCATGCCCGAGTGTTTTAAAGCGAATAACCTGTGATTGTGGTTTTACTAATTTCTTTTCTTCTTGTAGGTTTTGATGCATTAATAGTGCAGATTTTCTAGGGCCACAGGTGGCATGCACTGTGATGTCATGTGTGTGGATATCACTCAGGGTGCACTGAGTTTTGAAAGTGTCACCATGCTGCCATAATCCTATTTAGAGAGGAAAAAGGAAATAGTTATGTCCTGGTAATGATAGAACCCGGGATAATAAAGCCAAACATGAATGAGAAAGAGGCCTGAGAGACATGCACAGGAGGAATAGCAGATGAGCATCCTATGGACTGCCAGGGAGGGAAGCTGGTTCTGCTTGCAGGTTAATCCAGGATCATTGCAGTGATGTCCAAGTTTCATACTACACTGTGTAAACTTTAAACATGTCCACCTTTTACAATTATCCGTGTATCTTTTCCCACAGGTTGGAAAAACTTCTACTCAAAGACTGTGAGCAGGAAGCGCTGTCATGAAGCAGGCAGCTTATTTATGTTGTTCAAAGAGTTGTAGCAAGTGATGAGAATGTAGAAAATAGGTTTTGGTTTGGCCAAGCTGTTTTTCAGGGTCTGTGGTACAAGTGTTTGCTCCAGGTGAGCTTTTGAACTTCAGAGCTAGCATGAAAAGGAGATAACCATAGACTCTCTTATTGCTGCTCCTGGAGAATAGGAAACAAACGAAGATACTGAAGGAGGCTACTCCAGTCACATATTCCTCTGCTCCACAACCTGGGAGGGTGGTGATAAACACTTGTTTTATATTTGAGTCACAGTCAGGATACCTTCTAAACCCTCTAGTCATTTCCCTCTGCAAGCAGAGGGGCTCTTGCAGTAGGACATTACTGAAGCAGTCTTGTTCATCAGTTCATCCTTTGCCTGGGGACCAACTAGTGACAAACCCTATGTTCTTGTCTGCATGTTGATAATGGGGGATTTCTTTCCTTCAGGAAAATCTTTAACTGCTACTGTGATCATTCAAGTTATCTTCATTCCCCCTTTACACTCCACACATGTAGCCCATGGTACAGGCTAGTCTTATGAAATGGATCAGCCTGCATGGAAGTCTGTGTGTTAGTGGTTCCTCCTAGTCTGTAGGAATTCACTAATTGGAAGAATTAACCGTGCACTTAAAAGACATAATTCTCAACCACTTTTGGAAATCCTGCTTTATTCCAGGCATATTTCCTTGTGGACAAAAGGCTCACTCTTCGAGTGCGGATTGACCAGTAAGGGAGAATCTGAATCCTGAGAAATAAGTGGAATTTGTTTGCATCAGCTAATATAAGAAAGAAATGTGGCAATATAATGATTGCATCCTCAGGGTAGGTAACGCTGGAAGAGATAAAAAATCTGAGCAGACAAATGGAAGAAAATTTAAATGAAGAAAAGGGAAAATCAGTGGGAAAGTAGTAGGTTATCAGACATAAAAAGCAGAGCAAAGGTATGCAGTAAAAAATGAAAGTAGAATTTTGAAGTCATTAACAGCCTTTATTTAATTTTTACCATTTTTTTGATACTGAACTTCTGGTTTGTTACCAGTTGTTACAAACACACCTTTGTTAAAATCTAAGCATTACTGGTGCATGCTTAAAAAAGAAAGAAGGTACAGGGAGGTAAAAGTAAACACAACCAGAGATATGTTGTAGACCAAGGCAAATTGCAGTAACTAAAAGGGAAGCAGCAAAAGCATTCTTGGTGTGATGTGATATATGCAGACATTTTAGTAATGCTTTGATTTTTGCAGATGTATCAACAGCGTGGTCTCTTCATGTAGAGGTACTGCTTGTAAATGTTGGGTGGTCACTAGCCTTAAGTTATTATGATGAACTTCCAGCATAATATGAATCTGTTTTTCTGAAGATCTTCAGCATGGCCTAGAAATGGAATAAGACAGAGGAATGAGTGAAAACATTGGGCGTTCCCCTGTTTTTCTTACCGTACTTTCTCAAGGACCAATGTGATTACAAATGTCCTTCAGCTGATGATTAATGGTGGTGATTATGTCCTATTTCTTTGCTCTTTGGTGTGAGATTGGCAATTTTAGGTAGATTTAGCATCTGATGATGTATAACTCTTCGATAACTGCATGTCTGTGGCCTAAGGGTAAGGGGTGTGACAGTGTCTCTCTTCTGAGCCATTCACTCATCCTATGAATGAATTAAGAAATAAAGCTTTGTTATAGACCTGCCTTGATAACAGAGGTTTAATTCTGATTGAAAATTTTATTTTCAAGCCTTTTTTTGTGATTTTACTGTTTCTCAGTACTCATTTTTCTGGTTCTCCTTAGTATAATATATCTCCAAAATATAGTACTATATTGCTAGATTAGTCAGGACTTTCTGTCTTCTAGCTGAAGTCGAGTATTGAAAGGCAATATTCTTTCTCTCTCTTTATGTCTCTGAGCAGGCTAAAACTTTATCTGAATTAGGAGGAATCAGCACATCATGTTGACATCAGTGTGCTTGGGGTTTTTAATGTAGATGGGATGGAAACATCACATTCTCTTTCTAATCCTTCATGGACTCCTGCATAATAGATTATTTCCCTTATTGGCCTGTGGAAAGCTTAAAGATTTGGTGATGGTGACTGCTCCCAGTTCAACTCATATTTTGAACTTAAGGAAGCTGTTTATTTTGTTTTATACAGTTCAGGACATTCTCTATGTCTTTGGGGCTTGTAGGTTAAACTTGCTTCCACTGCCAGGGTGAGCTGTAGCTTGTAGGGTGTGTCATTCTCTTACAGTGCACATGCACTCTTATGAGAAGTCTTAACAAGTTATGTACCTGTAATTGCGTATTGAAGAGAACATTATCATGACTTAGTCATGTCAGTAGCTTTTTAGTAGATTTATTTTCTGTTATGGTTTATTAGAAAATTCATGTTTGTTGGCTTTAGAGTCATATCTGAAAGAGTAGAGGAAGAGAAAAATCATATGTTACCTGGCAAATGATCTGGCATATGCATTCCAGTGTTATGACAACTTGGACTTTTCTAGTCCATTAAGGAGGCTGTTTCAACTTACTGGTAGAGCTCCTCAGTTCCTTTTATTTTAGAAAACCCCAGACTTTCTGATGCTGAGATTTTGGGAGGTTTGTAAATGCAAAGACAGTAAAGAAAGATTTTGTTTAAAGCTCTCCAAGCTAATCTAGGTATGACAGAAATAATAAATCTGTGAGATTTTAGAAAATAACTGCTTAAAGGTATAATATATGTAAGAAGGATGCATGGGGCTTGAGAATTTTTTTATGTGCTTCGTATATTTGAGAGTTGTTTGTGCTTTCTTGAAATACACATTTCCAAGAGCTACTTGCAGAATGAGAGAGTTCTAAAAAAGACATTATAATACACATCTTCTCTGATTTTTCTCTGCCTTCTGTAAAATTAAAAAGAAAACTAAGAGGACAAAACAGGATGGAGGATACCTCCCTGCTTTGAGAGATGGAGACTTAGAGACTGCAATCTGTCATTGAGACACTAAGCAGGTGGCAGCAGCATTGGCTGCAGACTACATTTTCCTTCCTTTTCTTTCTCTGAATGTTGAAACAAGGAGCTAAAGGACAGTCCTTTCCCTTGTGGTTTTGGTTCTGGATCATTTAAGCCACACTGCAATTACTGAAAGCAGAAATGAAGTTTCTGCAAGCTGCAAAACAGGGTTCATGTGAGTTCTAAAGAGCTGTAAAATCCCTGTTAGAGGTAAACCAGAAAGAAGCTAAAGAAATCACACCATGCATTCCTCTGTTTGCTTCTTGAGCTTTCCAGGTCTAACTTTCACTGCATTCAATTTAAAATCAGCAGAAAACACAGATTTTGTTTGTTCACTTGAAATGCTACTCTGTTTTAAAACTAATAGAGTTGACAACAGAGAGACCAAAGCCCAGACTAAATTACAGTAACAGCAAAGAAATTTCTCATCTAATATTTGGCTATAATGCAAAACTGTTTATTTGTTCATCCAATTTCTGTTTTTATACGGAGTCTGAAAGCAGTTAACATATCATCATTTATCTGTTCAGTGTGTGACTTTGTAGCAATTACTTCTTTCTAAATTCTCAAGTATCCATTTGCATACCAGAGGCTGTTCAGTAGATTCTCAGTATATTATAATAGCTTTGGGGGTATGAAATTACTTTTCATGGCTATGTACAATTTTTTGTGATGTATTATTATGTAGCTTTAGAAGTGTGGGTGGTCTGGGCTCAAAGATAATGAAATGTTTCTTTAAATCTGTGCAGGAGTAGTAGATGGCCATGCTGAGCTAAGGAAGGAAGAAAAATAAGAGAACATCAACACTCAAAATACATAATTTTAATCATTAAGTAACTTCAGGTCAATGAGAACTGTCCATATGTTTTTGCTTAAGAATTCTCTTACGGTGCCCTTTTAGCATTTCGAAAATAGAAAAGCCATACCATTTAATAATTAAAGTGTTTCTAAGAATGAGGCTGTTCCTTGAGAAAGTCCTTTCAATCCAGCATCCAGCACTGAATGGGTGCTTTGTAGATTTAAGAAGCTCTGATCCTTGGAAGTGGGAATTGGAAACCTTTCACTTTTGCTTCTCTTAGTTTGTGGTTCCTCTTAAATGTGGCAAGTGTTAAATTTTCAGTGTCTTACACCTGCAAAAAACCAGCTTTCCAAAGGTAATTCCCCCCATCTGTATAATAAATGTGCAGCTGTTTGCTAACTTAATCACAGTTTAGAGAACATATGAAATATTGAAACATCAAAAACACATCGACATGGAAACATTTGGCTTTTATTTGAGAATTAAAAACTATGTTAAAGTTTAAGAACAAAAACATTTTAAAAATTCCTGCAGTAAATCATCTTTTTTTCCCAGTTCTCAGGAAAATCTTCTAGCTGATATCAGCAAACTGGGTCCGGTAAGAGTGAAATTTTGAAGGCTTGTGTGTGGCTAACTCCAAAATTTTCTACATACTTCAGTCTATAGCTGTCATAAGAAGAGAAGCATATGTAATAAAGGCACTCTTTTTAGAGAAATTAGAAGTGTCCCTATCTGTGGAAGAGAAGTAATGATATTAAATAGTCTTAATCATAGACTTTATGTTGCAGAGAGCTGTGGATTAAAATACCAGCTAATAGACTACTCAGAGCACCAGTGTCAAAGACAGAGTCCTTGAATACCTTTGGCTGCTAAATTTTTAGATTTTTATGCAGCATAATGAATAAAATTTCAGTTTAGTGTCCAGCAAGAGTTCATTCATAGCCACTGACCTTCTGGAGTAATGTTTGTGAACTACTGTTTTAGATGGAAGTCATCCCAATTCAAAAACATGGGTTTTGCTGGTGATCACTTTTATACAAAGAACTGGCATCAGCAGTTGTCTTATAGTACAGAGCAAATTATTAATAAGCTGTAAATGTCTGGGTATGGTTGGGTCTGTCCATTTATCAAATATTAATGGCAGTTTAGAGTCCTTACAGATTTTTGTGAATTGCTGGGTCAGCAGAAGATGTCGTCTTTCTTGGAAGGCTTTAAAGCATTGGGAAACAGATGAGTTAGGAATCTCTTAAATTCCATCCTACTATGCAAGCAGACTGACACACAGAAGAATGAGTCTTTTTATTTTACTTCACAGCTCAGTTCATTCTTGAAAACAAACTTCTAGTTGCGTGCTGAAAAAAACCCAATGATTTCCAGAGATTTTCCCTCTAAGTGCATTTTTCTTTTAAAGTGCATGAGTTTGATTTAGAACCTTATGAGCTTCAGCATCCATGTAGATAGCTCGGAGAAACTTGCTCTGCACTTCTTTAATGATAAGAATTTGTCTGAGAATCTGTACTCCGCACTGTGTGTCAAACTTCTGTAGAGAGGAGTGGGGTTCTCTGTTCCAAGCTTGGAACTGATTGTTCCAATCCTGCTGCAGGTGTGAACAGCATGGAAGCAGAGATATCAGCTAGCAAAATACTTGGGGGAAATATCACACAGCTCCCTTGGCACAAGTGTTATGGGTAAGAGTCAGTGTATGTGTTGTATCAGACCAATATCACATCTACTCCCATATCCTTCTCATTGAAAATAAAAGTGTTACCTCTGGATGCATGTAAGAACAGGGCAAATATGTGTGAAATTTTCCCTCATGGGTTCTTGGTGTTTAACCATTTTCAGCTTGAGGACATCCCGAGCATGGTAGTTTCTGCACATTTGTAACCCTGAATGGATTTTTTTATTTTTGGTGAAAATTACCTAGCCCACACCTCAGCTTTTCCTAAGTATCATTTGCCCTAATATGCTATGATAGTGGGTGTGTCAATCAGCTGCCTATTTCAGGAGAAAACACCTTTGCTGTCAAGCTGGAGACAAAGACAATGGTTGGTCCCAACGTTATGATTTCACACATCTGCTGAATCACCTTTCCATCTCATTTCCAGTACTCATTCTTGTTAGCTGAAAAAAAAAAAAGTCATTTGGCCAGCAGCTGCTCTTTAACACCAAGTGCTGAATTGTGCCATTGGTGTAAATATAAAATTAAGCCTCGTTTATAAAGGAAATGTAGCAGAAGAAAGTTCACATTTTATAGAATTGATAGAAGATAGTGCCATTGCTTTCAGTCTGTGAGAAAAGCATACTAATCTGTGTAAAAAGGCACTTCTTTCAGGAGGAGTAATGGATTTTTTAAATGGTGCTTATAAATCACAATTCATTCAATCAGTTCTAAGCTCTTTGAGACAACTCTATAAGAAGCTGTACAAAATCATTAATTTCATTGGCACTTAGGTGAAATAATTCTTCTCAGAATATTGAACTGCAAGGGATTTCTGTCATGCCTGGAGAGTGGTGGTGAATTTAGCACTGCAACAGAAGGCGTGCCGGTACTTCTCACCTCTTTGTACTGAACTACTCTCCTATATAAATTTGTGTATATAATTTTATATTATATATAAATAAATGTGCAGCTGATTAAATAGCTGTATCTTATCTAATACATACATGACCAAATGTAGTAACTGTGAGTATTTGAAGTAACTGCTAGTGCACTCTGATGCAGAAGGGATGTTTGTAAGTACTGTGTGCTGGCTATGCTTGGATATAAAATCTCCTCTTGATAAATACTTTTTAAGGGTTTTTAGGATAGAGGCAGGAAATATATACTATAGTAGGTGGATTACTGATTAAGTTGTGTTGTGTATGAAGGAGGGTAAAGAAAGTTTTAACTGGCGTTTCTTTATGTGGGTGGACTTGACAGTACAACCCAAGCTTCATTGTAGCAAATGACAGGGAGAGTTACCAGAACACATTTTAAGGGATGATGCTTACGTTGCAGTCTTTTTTTGTTGTTTATTTCCTCACTTCCACAAGCTTCCCATTGATAACTCGGGTTACTCTAGATGGATCAAATCTATGGATTTTGTAATGCTTTGAAGTGCTTTGTTTAGAAGTGGGTTTTCATTCTATAACTGAAAGTACATTCAAGATGCAGCTCTAGGTTCTTTCCCTTCCTGTTCTCTGTACTAAATGAAAACAAGCATTACATTTATGCCAGGCTTTACTAGTTCCATTTCCTGTGGGATATGACTTAAAATAAATATCAGGATACTTTCATGCCTATTTAGCTGTGCTCACAGGCTGCACTGCTTTAAGCATAAACTGTTGTAGTACCAGCATTATTTGCTGTAATAAAAGCAAATGTACTAACTTCCAGCCCTGACAGATGTCTCAATCTCCTGCATTGACCTTGTGTAAAGTGTTTTTGTCTCCCCTACCCCCTCCTTGTCCCCAGCTACTTCCCTTATGCAGGGAATTAGGTTGTCATGCCTATGTCTGCTCCACTTCCACTGACTTGTGCCTACATCTGGTACTGGGAAAGGGGCAACAGGAAGGGCAGTTTTTTAGCTAATGTCTGGCTAAGCATATGTGAGACAAACAACTTGTGTATGCTCTTTTTTTAACAGTCATAAACAAACACATATGGTTTAATGCAGTGTCCAAGGAACTGGATGTATCTTACCAATCAAAGAAACTGCTGGAGATGACTGTACTCTGCTTCTGGTGCATTACCTTCTACATGACCTTTTGTTTTCAATTGCGTAAAACCCCAATAAATACAGTTTTATACTACACATTCAGATTTTCCTGCTTTGAATTTTGAACTTATGTCGAGACATACCAGAGTAATGTTTATCAAAGCCTTTTCTTCCATGTGTCCTTCTGTATTGTGGCATTAATATTAGACCTATCATTTGTATGAAACTCTTTTCTCATAGGCTATTACCAATCACAGATATATTGATATCTTTATCTCTGCTTCTTTACAGCAATAAGTTCACATATTAAACACTCTGCATAGATATGTAGTTGGATAGGCTATTCCATTTTTATTAATTAGCTCATTTTATGGATACATTTCAGTTTGGTGCTTTTATCACTATGATGCTTCATTGATATTTCTGTAGGATCAATGTGCATTTATGTGGACATGGACTCAATAAAGCATGTCTGTTATTCTCTTATGAAAAGATTGTCTTAAGAGGCTCTCAAATGGAAGAGAATAATATTTTGGAGAGAAGGATTATCCCTCTATTAATGTTTATGCCATAATGGGACTGTAAGTGTGTGTTGTATTGATAGGGTTTTGGTGTATTATTAGAAAATACATTAATCTCAAGAATATCAACTCAGAGTTTAAACTTCAGAATTTGTAGTTACAGTCAGGGGAAGGAAAGAAGTAACCTTAATGTACCAACTCAGCACTTCCTCAGTTTTCAGCAGGCTGGTTCCTGTTTTGAGTGTTTTGTGCACTTTACTGCTACTGCTGCTCATGAAGACATCCAACAGAATCTGATTTACAGCATGTTGAGAAATTAAATCACTGAAAGCACTTCAGATGTCTTGGGGCATGCTGTGCTTATGCTTGTAGTTATTCTTGTGAGGCTCTGGGGTAGTTGTTCAGCACCATTAGTACCAAGGCTCACTTGGTGTTTGGAGCCCCATCAGGATCTAGTCTCCAGCTCATGGTGCAAAATTAAGATGGGGCAAAAATTGTTCAAACTGAACACTGTGTTTAATCAGAGCACAAGATTCAGTAGTGATGGTTTTAAAAATAGACAAAACCTGGTATTTCCTGCCTCTGCCTCGTGCTTGTGTATATCTATAGTAATACTATAAAATAATGTCACGCCAGTTGGTGGCTGCACAAGTTGGAGAGACAATGGGGAGAACTGAGAGAGTCTTTCCAAAAAACTTTTGTTGTTCAAACATACAGAGAGCTTAGGAACCAAAGCTGCAGTGAAATCAGCCACAGCTTGTTCTTTGGGGGGGGATTTCAGGTTTTCTGCATTTTGAAAATCCCAGCTAACTTAATGTGGGTTTCTGAGGGGGAGAGAGTGCTGTGTGCATGACACTGTAGGAGCAAGGGGATGAAACAAACTATTACTAAAAAAGTAAATGTGACCTGCTTTCCCAGAGCATAGAAGTCTGTCTCAATGTAACATGTTTTAAAACAGTGTGTGCTGCCATCACTAGCAATAGTAGAATAATTATTTTCCCCAAAAGTTTAATTTGAAAATGAAGTCACAAGTTAGAAAAATATTTTTCCTTTAGTTTTAGATTTGTATAACTTTTAAAGGATCTAAAAAAGACCACTTCATTCTGCATTTCAAAAGAAAGAAGAATGGCAACCTCCCATGTATTTGGCCCTTGTTTGTTTGTTTGCTCCCTTTTGTTGCTATTAAAGAAAAATTCCATATCCTGGAATTTGTTCCTATTCTTTTTTTAGCTGTCTTTGAAGTTAGTGTCTTTAGCAATAATTTTGGCAGTGGTACAGTCTTGTAATGATTTTGCTATGATACCAGGCTGCTTTTGTGTTCATTTTGCGTTGATAAAAAACAAACCCCGAGTCTTTTAAGTTTGTAATATTAAATTTTAAAAGTAATGTTTGCATTTTCTCAAAACTGATCAATATTTTTGGGGTTTTAATTTTTTTTTATTTTACTATCCACTTGTTCCTGTTTTTGAGGAGGGGGGAAAGACCTGACAGCTGAAAAAGACTTTTTGAAAGGCTGACTGCTTTTAATTTTCAGAAATGTTTGTCTGAAGGGAGGACCCCAGCCAATATTTGAGAATTAGACTAGACCATTTCCAGAATCCTGTGGCTGTGGGACACAAGTTATGCCTCAGTTTCTAAAACTTTGTTGTTGAAATGCTGTGTTCAGAAATCGCCAGGAAACACAAATGTTTTCCATGTCTATTACATCTTATTGGAGGCCATTTATAGTGTACTTTTTGAGACTTTGATTTTATGCTATGCCATTATTCTTGCTAATTGCTTCTAATTAAAACCATGTTTTAGGCCCACGAGCATGCACTAAATCATGTTATTTTTTCCTAGAAATGTGTGGATGGAAGTTAGAAACATTGTTAGGGATTTTCAGGTGCAAATCTCAGTACCCACCACCTCCAAAGGCTCCCAGTGACTACACCTCCCCTTGCCCACCCCACATTTCTGGGAAACACCAGAACTGCTGTGCCTTCTGAAATGCATGGTCAGGCTGGTGTTTTCATCAAGTGTCTGGCTCTAGCCGGACCACTGGACCTCTCTGCTCCATCATCTATATTCAGTATTTTCCAAGTGGAAATGGACAAGTTATTTGCAGAGGAATGTTAACTGGTAACATTTTGCCTAAATCAGTTTGCATTTATCCTTTTTTTAGTCCGGATCACTTTGACTTATAGCCATCCATGTGTGGGTTTTTTTCCTTCTCTTCAGTTTCCAATTAATAAATTCCCAGCTCTCAGCAAAAAATATTAGTTTGTTGGTATGTAATTTCATATTTTGTCATTCTATATTTGTTACTTCAGTCCTCTGGTTCTTCTGTATAAGGATCCTCTTGATCTCCTACATTGATAGTGCTTTCTAGTTTCAAGAAATTGAATTGCTTATGTTCTGGTTTTTTTTTGGTTAATTAATAGATTTCACAAGCTCGTTATCAATACAATCAGCATATTCATTAATTCCCTTTTTTGAGACAACTTGTTTTGATTCCTTCTTTACCTGGTTTTCTGCAATATGATTCTTTAACTAAAAGCTGTGCTCTCTGTACTAAGTAATATGTAAAGAAATGTGATTTTTGTTGATTGCTCTACTAAATAGAGATCAACTTACTTCTGTGCCTAGAAAAAAAATCTGGTTTTGGAAGGATACTGAAGTACTTGGCAAATGTTTAATCTTACCTTCTTTATTCTTTGGAAGTTGTTCTAATAATCTATTTAGGTCAGGTTTATATGATTTTAGTTGCCACATTCAGTTTTTCTCCTTTTCTTTAGTCCCTCCATTTGATACTTTTAAGAGAGATTGTTTTGTTAAGTTCTAGAATGTTCATGGTTGCAAGCTGGTAGTTTGATTCGTCTGTTTTATAATAATTGTATGTTGGGTCCTCTGACTTTGAATGCTGCTTCAGTTTTACCTGTAAGGACCTGTGGTGTCCTCATTCTGGTTATGCTGGCCACAATCACTGCTGATAGCAGAAGTGAGGAAGGTACTCCTTCAGTTCTAGTACAATGGCCAGTTTTAAGAGCATGCTCTCTTTTCATCTTAGTACACACATTCTGTTTATTTTCTTCTATCCAGGAATACGTATATTCTTTTACTGTGATTGACTGAAGTCTTAGACTTTTCTTATATCCAGCCCTCCAATTCTTTTGGTCTTTGTTAACTGCTCATTTGAGCATTATGTATTTATCATATAAACTTTGAGATACAGGCTAACATTCCTCCATTTAATTTAAACTTAAGTGATAATTACATGGTCTGAAACATTCAAGTCCAATGGCTTTGCTGTTTTTGTTGGGAAGTCAAATTGTCATATAAAGAAATGATTCCTGGTGATGCTCTTTTTCCAAGAGTATTTTAATTCTCTCTGTGTATCTTCAAGTCTAGCCCTGGGGCCAAGAAGACCTCGAGCAGATACTGAGCTTTTATTCCATGTGATGCTGAGGGAAAGAATCCATTGAACAGCAGAATACCCTCTAAGCATTAGCTCAACACTTTGCAGCTGTTAAAATCTCATCTTCTTGCTCTGAGGACTAACCATTTATGTTTCTCTTGGCTCCTAGAATTGCACATGAATTCATTCTGTTTTTTTTTTTCTTTAATAACATACAGGTTAACTGGGGTTGCTAGTAGAGTTCCTCCTCTGGTGGGACATTTCACTGGCTTATATGTTAGGGATTTATTTCGTTAGGCCATTCATTCTTTAAGCCTGTGGAATCTGAACCTCTGTGGGGTCTCTAAGCACCTTCTGGAGATACCATAAATCTTTCAAGTGACTGTTGGGATTTAGCTCAGCTCCTCTTGGCTTCTGCACTTTCCGGCTTTTCTTCATAACAAAGCTTTTCTGACATTTTGTTCTCATGTGAACTTATGTGTCTCCCACTAAATAAGACCACCTTCTTTCTCCTCTCTGAAAATCCCTGAGATAGCCCTCTATGTAGGCTTTTCTTTCAAAGCTTTTTAAACTTATGTTTTATCCGCTCAGTGAATTTTTCTTGCTTGGGTGTTCCCTGCTCTCTCCCCTTCCTACTTGTGGACAAGCAGGAGAATACTTTCCTGACTTTAATCAACCTCACTCAAGGAAGCAACTGTTACTCTTAATGGCCAGTCATTCTGTCTGGTTGGAGTGGTATTGTTGGAAATAGTGTGTATGGGAGCTAGTCAATTAAAAAAACCAATATTTGTAAAACAATTTCCAAATGTCAGACAAAGTTCATGAGTTGTTTACAGGGAGGATTCCTGGACTGTCAGAGTGAGTGTGGATATTCTCATCATGCAGTACTAAAATTGGTTTTCTTGAATGGAATTGTTAATGAAACCTTCACAGAGCCTCAAGAGGCATATTCCTCACCCTGCTTTTAAAAATCCTCCAGAAAATTCAGAACCTCTGAATATTTAGAATATCTGTCATCCCTCTTAGAATTATTATTCATTGAATTAAATAAGATACATCACTGGAAGCAAGAGATAGGATCTCTGACTTGGAAGAATAAACATTTCTTGAATCTGTCACATTCTTAAGCATTAACATAATTGGGGTTATAATTCAGCCTACGTTTTTTAACTTTGCTGTTGATGTATGAAATGGGAGAAAAGATTACACAAGAAATCAAAGTCCTGATGGAAGGAAGTTTTAAGATAAGGAGGCAGACTAACAAATACAGAGATGAGAGTGGAATATTAAGCTGCCATCCATAGTGGCCAGGAAAAAAGGCATTTTGTCAATATCATGACTTGGTGATCAGAAAAGAAAGATGAGCAGAGCCAAAGAGAATATGATGGGCTGTCTTCGAAAAGAGTCCTGCAGAGCGTTTAGGTTTGTGTTAGTTGTGTTGTGATTATTGTCCTTAAAATACTTGAAAGGTAAGAAGAAGGAATTTTGGTTTGGGAATGAATGCTGTTGTGGCTTCGCCTTGTTGTTAGGATTGAAGCAGAGTTCCACAAACTGCTAGACATTCAATTAAGCTTTCAAAACATAAGGATTTAACTGAACACTGTCAGAGTGAAGGACACTCACCCAGAACAGCTGTGTTGCAAAGTTGAGGATTTGTGTGAACGTTTTTACAGTGGCATCAGGCTACATAGGATTACCATTAGATACACTGATTTCCAGACTGATCTACAGAAACTCTTCAAGCTGTGAGTCACAAACTGGCCATCAGTTGCAGCAGCATTTTTTGAAGAGTTGGAGTTTCAGGCACTTTATATGCTCAATATGTTCTGGTCATTTATAACAGTTATGTAAGATTGTAGGTATATGAGGCATCTGATTGATACAGATTTTCTTTGTGTATCAAATGGTGATCTGAAACCAATTTCTGCACTGAGTGGGTGGGGAAAAGGGGGATAACATTTCCAGGGGAAAATTCCATCTAAACCATGACAGTGTTAGAAAAAAGAGGGCATGTTGATAAAGTGATAGGCAGGCTGGCTTATTTTTGTTTCTTGCTCTGAAAAAGTCCATTTCCAGAGCTAGCTGTTAAGCTGATAGCACCCTTTAATACCGTATAAATCTAGAATAATTTTTCTTTAGACATCTGAATGTTTTTTACCAAGTGTACAGTAATCAGACCATTCCTGCCATATTCTTTTGCAGCAATAAAGTGGTAGCATTATTTCTTATCCTTTAAATTATAATAAAAATGGGATTCAATCTAATACAGAACCATAGGTTGAGTTCTAGTTATTTGAGTGCTCTTGTCTAAAATGTGAACTTAGAGAACACCTTTTTTTTTTTTTTTTTTTAATAGAACCCTGAAATCATTCATCTCACTGGATTATTTCACATTCTCTTTATATATACAGGCCTTGGAAAATGTAATTTAGTACACAGATTTAGATACTGGAAACGTGTGTATTTGTGACAATTGCAGGGGGATTTCATCTCTTCAGAGAGTTACTAAGCTGTAAGTGTATTGATCATGTCTAGCTGCAGTATCAATGATATGGATGATCTTTATGTAATATATGGTTCAAAAGCTTAAAATACTAACATTAATTTGGTAGAGCCATCTTTAATTTGTTCTTTCGATCTATGCATTTTGGGATAATTTATTGATTTTCAGTTACTCCAGTATCATTAGTCAGAAGTTCTTTTAGGCAGATTTTTTTCTTTTTTAATCATCAGTATGGTTTTGATGTTCAAACCAGCAGCACAAAATAAGTAGTAGCAGGATAGGCTATTGTTGATATCTTCTCTGGTTCAAATCCCCAGAGATGTGACTTCCCTTGGCTCTTTATCACACTTATTCTGCTTCAGTGCTTTAGATCTTATCCTGCCTTTCCTGAGCTGAAAAATACAGGCTTTCACTTAGAATGAACCTGAAACTTGTTTCTATGCCTTTCTTTTCTTTTTATTATTTCCTATTAAATATGGAGTTAACAAGGTGCTGCAGGCTGAATGAAACATTTACATCCTTTGCAAATAAAGCACATTTTTTGATCCTTAAGGAAAGCAAAGTAAATGTTCTCTTATTTTTTTTTCTTTTTCTTTTTTCTTCCCCTGATAGCTCAGTTGTTAATTCACTCATAAAGCAACTGAGGCAGAAATCAAGCTCCCGTTTTCCTTTTTCTGAAAAGAGGTGTGTGATATCTGTAGGTGAAGGCTTTTCTTGCACGTTAAAACCAGACACAATTCCAAATATATTTTTCACAATCACAGCTGTAGACGTGTGCTTGGAAACTGTTTCTGGTCTTGAAGGTGTTCTTAATCATTGTGATATTAATCTGGTGAGATGCTGTAGCATGCCAAGATGTTTCCCAGGAAACTGATGACAATAAATGCATAACATGAAATTCCTCAAGAGAGGAAAGTTGAAAGAGAAAGAAAAGTCCTGGACAGTAAAGCAAAGTTCCCTCTCATAAAGGAGAATTTACTGTGAAATTTCAGTTCTCTTTGTGCTCCCACCCTGTCACTGCTGTTAGTTTATTTCCCCCAGAGGCCTCTTTAATACTGAAAGCCTGACTTAATTATCTTGAATTAATTAGCTCAATATAAACTGGACAACACCAAATATCAGTGATTGACTTGTGAGGGACCTGCAATGAAGTTGTAAAAATGGGTTTGAAAATGTGAAAGTCTTCAGGAATTCTTCTGCAGGATCAGCTACAGGGAAAGGCAATGATTTATTTCCAAGCTTAATGGTTTGTCTAGGTGTTAACAATCTGAAGGGAGAGAGTTTCAGCTGCAATCCCTGTAGTGGGATATAACACTTCAGGCAGTTAATTGCCTAATAGATTTAATTTCTGCAGGAGAGATTACTCATGTAGTCATTCCCGTTCCCTAGAAATTTCAACTGTTCAGCATTTAATGTGCCCCTTGCCTTCACTTGCCACTTAGTGGACTGTCCTATCACTGGCCTGTTTACTACGTGTTAGTTTGTCCCTGGTTATGTGTTATGAGCAGGAAAAATGGGTTACTGGAAACTTAAACCTGTTTGTCACAACTAAAACCTCTGTAAGTGTAGATAGCATCCTGAATGTCCACTGATCTCAAAGTTTTCCATTTTGGTAGTTGTATGTGGGGAAAAGTCTTCATTAATGTCACGTGTTTGAAAATCTCACAGACTGTGTTTTCCTTTGATAAGTACAGCATTTTTGTGAACTCTGCTTAACTAGAGTTTATGCTGTTGTTCCCTGCAGTTAGAAACGGATGGATTTAAGAAGTTAACAGTAGATGTCTTAGTTATCTTTTTGTCTTTATTCATTTTGCTAGTATCTGAAAGGTATTGTTAAGCTATTGAGATGTGGTAAGTGCATGCCCAATTTAAAATTCCCAGGCTGAAGATCATTAGGACAATGTGTTACAGTATCCTGCTACCAGATGAAAGTAATCAACTATTCTGCCATTGACAAGCTTTATTATTTGATTGGAAAAATCCCCATTACATATAAATACCATGTTGTGGTAAGCCTGCAAAACAAAAGTTAGGGTTTTTTTTAACATCTTAGTAGAGGTAGTACCTGTGCTACCTTTTAGAAGTCCAGGGGGTACTTAAATAAAATCTTTGGTGAATTTTAGGCATCAGTATTTTCTATGGGAATTGTACAAAAATATGCACCAAATTTTCTTGGCGACACTGATGTTCGTAATAAGGGGAATTTAAAGTAATTGGTTACCTTTCCCTCTCTTTCTTACGCAGTGTCCAGCTCTAACCCATACTTAAGCTTATGTAAAGCTTTTGTCCTCTAAAGCCTTAGCTTACTGAGGCTCTTCTGCAGCTGTGCTTTTAGGTAAGGCCATATTAATGAGCCGTGAGCAGCTTGACTGATAGTGGATAAATCAAAATGGGAGGGAGGGTTTGTTTCTCCCAGTCCTCTGCTTAAATGCCAGGACTTAGTCTTGTATCTTCTGTTTTTTAAATTTTTTAATTCTTTTTTTAATCAAGGTGTCTAGTATTTCTACCTTAGACCATGCAACTGTTTTATTTTTCTTAATTGATTTGTAACTGAAGTGATTTCGACTTTGTACATCTGTCTTGTACAGTCTGTCTGGACAGATACTTTACTCCCAAAGTCCCTTGTACAAAATACATGACTTTGCTGCACTGTGTTTTATCCTGTGAAACTCTTCATGTTGTGAGCTGTAGCATAGTAAACTGATAAATAACAGACTGTGAAGAGTGCTTGCAATAGAAAAATATTTCCAAGTATACAAGAGACTTTAGTTATTTTGTGGGGTTGCTAATTGCTTGTGTTAATATTCATCAGAGCAATAGAATTGTTAGACTTTTTCATGGCACGAACCAGGATGCTGATGTGTTCTGTGTGCTGCTAAAAAACTTGCTCCTATGAAAAACATGCTTTTAATAATACAGCTGGCTTTCATGTTTGTCAGCAGCATTTGCATTTCCATGATTTAGCAGTCAGGAACACTTCAGTAACATCAATGTGACAAATGCAGAACACTTAGCCCTGTCATGATGCATTTTTTGTGTATGGTAGAGTTTCTCTTTTTCTAATTAAGTCTACAAAAGATGCGGTTTTGGTTTCTTTCTTGTCTTTCTTTATTGTGGTTGCTAAATCTCAAACAGTCCTACTCAAGATAGTGGTCAGTCTGTTTCTTTCCTGTGGAGAATTGATGACACATATTGGCAAGCTTTTTCAGGCTTCAAAGATTAGTCTATTAACTGTCATTTTTCTCTGGTTTTATCAATGTTATTTTTTTATATCAAAAGGTAAATTTTTCTCCTATATTTCTGGACAAGATTAAAAAAAAAAATCTATCTTCTAGTCTGTTCCTGTCTTAAGCCCTTGAATGCGTCCAGTAACTAGGACTTTACTAGACATTTAAATACCTGTAATTATGTGGTCACCTGGCTTGTAAATATAAAGAGGAAGACAAGTTTTAATTTTGTCACTGAGGTTTTGTATGAGGTTTTCTACACAATAATTTTTTGTATTGTGAGATTTTTATCTGTGTTTCTGTGATACTGGGAAGAGTATCAGAGCTTGGAATAAACTTTCTGATCCTCTGCAGTCTGTCCTTAGATGCGTCTATAAATGAAGAGTTGCTTGGTGTCACTGTCTGAGTCCAGGGATGCTTAAGATAAGAATCAAGGCTTGAATTTTTTGATAGCAGTATATCAGCAGGAATTAAAAAACTTTGTGTGATTATTTAGTTTAGTAATTGTCAAATTTCTAGGTGTCTTATTTCATGCCAGCTGATTGCCTGTTTATCTTACGCATACAGTTGGTCAACAATGGTCCTAAACCAAATTTAAAGCCACACATTTTATACCTTCAGGATGCCTGTGGGCAGTATTTTATTACAGAATGAAATTTGCTTTCTTCCGGAGCAGAGCAGCTGTAGTGTGTCCAAGTGCCTTCATCTAAGGAGCTTCAGAACCAACAGGTCAGGTCCTATTGTGAAAAAGAAACCAGCCACCCACTTTCCTTTGTAAAACAGGATACTGACTCCTCACTGTGAAATCAGGGCTCAAAGGAGAGTGAGAAATTTAACAGCTGCTTTTAATTTCTCTTGAGAAGGCTCACATGCCTCCATGAGACTCATGTTCATTGTCTTTAGGCAGCAAGAATCCCGACTGCTTGAAAATACGCTCATTCCTTCCACTTGCCTGGATATTATTCTCTGTGCTGGGTTGATGACTCTTTCCGTGGCTGCTTATCCTCAGCTCTGACTATAGATGAGTAGGTGTGAGCAGACTTGTTCTCACAAGCAACTTTGTTCTGAAGGCTAAATAATGCATGAAGAAACTCCACTGGGCAGAACTTGAAATAAACATTAAAAAGTACTTTTTTTCATGCTGGCATTGTATGCATGACAGTTGCGGTTACAGTAAAGAAGGAGATGTGAATGCATTTTCTTCTGGGACAAACCAGGTAGCGAAGCTGCTGCTTCTTGGGAGTCGAGTGCCTTTATGGAGCAGAGCTCTGGTGGTACCTCCTTATTCTCACCCTGGGTGGGAGGCCAGATGATGCATGCAAAGAAGATGCATGCAAAGTGCAAAATGAAGCACCACTGTGTGACATCAATGACTGGAAAAGGAGCACTTTAATCTATAAAACTTGTTAATGTACTGGGTTTTGTTAGTGTAAGAAAAAAAATTCTATTTTTCTTAAGCACATTGAATGATGCTATAAAAATACTGTTTTCATATACCTTCCTTGGGCAATTTTTATTTAGTAGCTACATAACTGCTTAGCCTGTTGAAATGGCCATATTGAAAAGATGGTGAAGTATTACCTTAATAACTTTTAAGGTCTTCTCATCAACTACGTTCATATGGTTTTGAAAGTGAAGGGGTTTCTGTGTCTGTCAACAAGAATACTTGAACTTAACAGGTAAAATTTTATAAATACTGTTGAAAATGTGAGAATCCTCCTCTACCTCCTCAACATTTTGTCAAATCTCCTTCCTGTAATTGATGTCAACAATGTATTTTCTTTTAGCCCCAAATGATAGTAATTCTTTTGCTATTGTTTCCCTCCTTTCCTTATTTATCTAACTCTGTTACCCCCAAGTGGCCCTCTGACTCTCCAGAATCTGACAGTGCTTCTGAGAGCCTTTATTCTTGCACCGTGGGACCTGACAAAACCACAGCTGAACATTCTTCCCACTGAACAGCTGCTTCAGTGTTCATTGCCTTGTTGAGAAGGGAAGTTCTGTAATCATCTGGAAAAATTCAATTTAGTTCAAGGGAAGGATTTTGTTCAAGGACACATCTTTCTCATTCAGAAACTAGTGGAGCTTTTAGCCATGGTTCTTGTTAGCCTTAAATTTGACCTGCTATTTAATGGGGAGTTAGTCAAAGGAGAATAAACTGAGAGGAGATGTGCTGAGTGACTGTGACTGCTGAGCAACTGCTGTGCTGCCTTTCGATCTGGTAGGAGCGTTTCCAGGATTTGAGGCTGTGGTGTGTTCAGTTGTCTGCTCCATGGCTGTCAAACCTGTAGGCCTAAAGGTGGAAGAACTTGTGATCATTGTGATTTAGTCCAGCTGTGGCAGGAATGGGCACCCCTCCATTCCCTCACCCTCTCCCAGCTGTTCCGGCTTTCTGAGTGTTTGGGAAGGATGAGAAATTGAGATTAATACAAAACTGGTACCCTAATGTTCTGTAGGGAGATTACATTTGACATGAGTGATACTTGAAAGGTGTTAGGATTTTCTAACAACCCTTCTTTTCCTGGCACAATCTTAGGATTTCTAAGGCTCAATCAGCTATCTGCTACACATCCTACATCTTGAATACCTGTGAAATTGTGCTCTTATATATCATAGCAGAGAAGGATGTTGCCAGTACATAAGCCATTATATTTAATTTTCCCCCTGTGGTTTTGGGGAGAGGAAAAGAGCAGGAACACTTAGATTTTCTGAAAAGTGCTCTAAAACCAGCTCACCACAAGCCCTGTAACCCCTGAGAGGTGTTTATGGCAGTAACATCCTCAACTGGGAGGAATTCCATTTCTTGGCAGCTCCTGAATAGACTTGGAGGCAATTCTTGTCAAGTGTCTTACTTGGCTTCCTCTGGGAACTGGGAGTTTACAGACCGTAGTAAATAGGAGAGTTGAATAAATGGATAGTCAAATATGGTGTACTTCAAAGGGTATCCTTCTCAAAAGATTTTTAAAGGGGACTGTGACATAACTGAAAACAAGGGGGAAAAGTTAAATTTACCCTGATCTTAAAAACCCAGATTCTTAGGAACAGCTTTGTTGCATGTTATTAATGTCTTCCTTTTGTAACTTCTTAGCCTTCATGAATGGGACTGGGTGTCTTGGACTTGTTACTGCTGCTTCATTTTTCACAGAAGACACTGTGAAAGAAACTAGTCCCTTTGGCAGCCAAGTGAAAAACAAAACAGCCTCAAACTGTACAGATAGAGAAACCTCTGTACTAAAAGTGGGTTCCTTTGTGTTTGGTGCTGATACACTTCAACAGAAACTTGTCCTATCAAAGGAGAGAAGGGGTTTCGTTTTGCCAGGGCTAGCTGTTTGGGGCTTTTATGGGAACCAAATGTATGTTAAGGAAATATGTGAGAGTTTCCCACAAAATTAATAAAGTCTCATTACACATGTTTACATTAAAATGTCCAAATTCAGTTGTTCACATGACATTATCTGGTTGCACACAAAATGACTGCTGTGTGACCTTCCGAATTTGATAGAAGTAGTATGTGCTTGTGGACAGGTTAACCCAATAGACAAAATAATAATAGTTACTTTACTGAGTGATTAAAGCTCAAAAAAGAGGGAGAGTGGATATGTTTAGCTATAACCTCGCCAAAGAAAATAAAGACCAAGACCTCAACAGTAGCTGAGATTTATGGGATTCTGATAATCACTGAAAAAAAGGGGTAATATCAACTATATACTAGCTTAAAATTAATTCAACATTTGTAATTTTGCATCTATATTTTAACTGTATTGGTGTTGTTAAGAATGTTAATTTGAGACAGCTGCTACAGCTTCATATAGAGCACATGTTGAGCTGCTTTTGCATGCAACAGAGAGAATCTAGTATTGTTCACTTTAAAATGTTGTAGAAAAATGCTGTTTCGCCTCAGAACTTTGTCTTGGCACAAAGCAAGCAGGTTTTTCTGAAATCCACCAATTCAAAGTTCAAAACTGTAAATACTTGTTATCTGCAAACCAGCAGAAACAGCTTACTTTCCCAACTGCTGTTGGTAACACATGTGAAGATGAAAAGCTTTTAAAGATTGTCAGTGTGAATATCAGTGACCAATAGGCCCATGGATGAAGCCAGATGAACTTTGGAATTAGCATAATTCCTCAAAGAATGCAGATGAGCTGCATATGAAGTAAAGCAGACACACATTGTACATGCATGCTCACCACAGGGTTGGTTAACTAAAGGCTGTAACTTTCTATGCTTGATCATTTGAGTTATGTCATTTGCTGTCATGTAGTTATTGGTTTTTGAATTAATGAGTTTGATTTCAAGGAAATATCTCTGAGAGACCTCATATGATAAGCAGGTATTCATTATGCATTTTATTCTTTTGTTAAGGTCTGTTGTAATTTTACTTGCTTGAAGAGAATTTGTTTAGCTGTATTTTGCAGCAAGAGACATTTCTCACTTCTACCACGGAATTATCCTATTCTATTGACATACCATCTTTGCTTTTGATTTCAGTTTTACAGGAGGAGTTTTTACTCTTAATGCATGAATAGTACAGCCAGTTTAATTCCTGAAATGTATCTTTTTTTCCTTGTGACATTCAATATTTTGGCATTGGTAGCCTGAGCTGTGGGCAGGACTCTTTGCAGTGTTATCATCTGTAGGAGTAGTCATGCTGGAAGCACTGGGCTGTCGTGAAGCTGCAGTCCAAAACACCTGATCCATCATTCATCCTATAATTTGTCTTTATTTGTTCTGCAAAACATTGTCAATAATTTTATTGGTTTTGGGTACATTATCTCCATGTGCAGGTGTCAGGTAAATGCACTTGACTTTGCTCAAGTTTTATCACTGACCCTATTTGCCTCAGAGTGATGTTATTCTCTGTACTAGGTGTAAAATCAGCTTTCATCAAGGCACAGAGTCTGCACTCCTTTGCCTTTGAATGCCAAGGTGATGACATTGTAAAGCTAATGCCATTTTTTCTGGTGTTTCCCATGGTATAGTCCATGGCTAGCATGTTAAAAAACAGTGGAATTCTTTGCAAGGGGAAACATTATTAAAAGGGGGCAAATATGCCATGATAAATTTACTTTGAATTTTGTATTAAATCTATTTTTATTATTTCCATAACAAAGAAGAAATTGCATAAATTTTTTTATTTGTGAAAATATTCACAATTCTTAGTTTAAGAATTTTAAATCAAACACTGAAGATGTATTTCTGGAACTAAAGGAGTCGTTTAGACTGGAGGGAAGCTAGAGCAAATAGTTATTTTTCATCAGGTTATAGATTAGATGGCAATACAGAAAGGAGATACTTGCAGGGTAGAAAATAATGCTGAGAAAGAAATCTTTTTCTGTGCCTGCACAAAGGGCTTTTCTTTTGTCTGGAACCCACAGGTGGTGACAGTGGAGCTGGTTTCAAAATGTGTTGAGTGCAGTCATGGTCAGTTCAAACCAGTCCCTCAGGATTTCATGCAGTAATACAGAATACTGCCTGTGCTGGGAAATTGATTTTGGCATACATTGTGCAAATGCTTTTGCATGCTACTATGTTAGTGTTATTAAAATCCTGAATTCCTTGTGATGCAGAACAGGAGGAATTCACAGCAGTGTTGTCATTTAAAAAAAAAAAATCTTTGTTATAGAATCTATAATTTTGTTTTGCCATTTTTATTTCTGTAGTAGAATTTTATATTCACAGTGTAATTTCAGAACTATTTTCCTGCCTTTTCTTAGAATTGGGGAGGAAAAAACCCCACCTGTAACTGCATGTCTCCCCTATCCTGCCTGATGGCTTTACAAAATGTTTTTATTTTTTTTCCTTCAGGTAATTTCTACAGTTTTCTTTCTGGTCTTTAGTTGGTCTCATCCTGTCATTCCTTTGCCTTCTTTCATGTTACCTACTTTAAGAGGTATTCATCTGTGGCCATTTATTTACAAAACAAATATTAATTCAGATTTGCTCTTGGGAAATGTTTCAATTTTGCTGTGTGTAAAGCTGCACATCTTCCTGGAAGAGCTGTGGCAAGCAAGAGCAACGCATAATGCTGGTATCAGTGTCTCTACATAAAAGCTCATTCTTCTTCCCTTTAGTTGTTTCATTTCTTTACACACCAACAAAATCTGGATGGAATTTGTCCTTTTACTTGTTTAATTTACTCTATTCTTTAAAGTTATGTTTCTAATGTAATTAGTTTAGGTTCCTAAACTTACTTTTTCCTCTTGACCTTTTTTTTTTCCTTTTTTGCCTGCTGGTGGGCTGAGGTGAAGGAACCACAGTGACTTCAGGGAAAGTATTTTTTGATTCTGAAATTATCTTGGAAATTTGCGTTCTTTGCTGTGAATGGGTGAATTACTCTAAATTGCTGAAGTGGTTCTTTAAGAATCAGAAAAACTACTGTTGCATTGTGAGCTGTGAAAAGACAGACGAGGCAGCCAGTATGGTGTAATTATTGAGGGCAGCTTTAGCACAAAGGACTGTATCCATGGTACCCATGATGTGTACCTGCTTCTTTCTCTGAAAGCTGGAGGCCTGGATTTCTGTTATCATCTCGTTTTCCTGGAGTTTTGTGCTGCGTTTCCCCTTTGCTCCTTTTCTACATCTGTAATTAAATTTCACAGCACTGTTTCATAGTTTTCAGTCCATGAGTTGATACTGCCATAGCTTGTGTTCATTATCACTAATCATAGTAATTCAAATCTTGGTCTGTCCTGCATAGCAGCTAAGCGGTTCTGGTTTTGAAGCATTCCCTAGCTTTTTAGGTTGTGTCTCTGGAAGATGCCTATAGAATTAAGTGGAAATGAAGTAAGTACTTCTTCACAGAAAAAAGAAATGGTGAATGGCCACAGGATTTAGAAGAGGATCAGTTTGCAGTTCCAACTTTTTGAACTTAACTGGAAAAGTAGACTGAATCCTGCAGGGAGAAGGCTGCAGGAAATGAGACCATGATGTTGGCATTGGACAAGTGATAGAAGACTCAGAGGATGATAGGAAGGGTTTTTTAAGGATTAAATTATGCATAACTCACAAATCTGACTCCTTTGACTTCACTGAAATATATATATATGTAGTCAATTTCCATTCACTGTAGTTGTGTGTTCCTAGCACAACAACACACAGAAGACACATCCTTGCCTTAATTTAACAGCTTGGGTTTTATGTCATAGAGAAGTAGTTGTAGTAGTAGTGCATGTCTGAAGCAGTGCTTTTATTTACCTGATAATTTCTCCTGATAATGACATTCTTTAGTGAGTATAGAATCCTCCAATACGTACGGACAGTTTTCAGAGACAGCAAAATCATTTTCAATTGCCATTAGTGAGAGAAAACAAAAATACAGCTCACCGTTCCATCTCATGGTGTCTTTGGAAATTGCCTCTCTGGCAGACAGAGAATGCATTGAAACTTCAAAGAAAGTTTTTCCCATAATGGGAACACAAAGTATAATTTTTGTTGTTTATTTTTTCTATAAATCTCTTTACCTTGCTTACTTTTACTGGCTTATTTTTAAGCATATTGCACAGCCTAGCAGATAATTATTGTAATCAAGTAGTTGGCAAGAATCCCCTGCTTTGTAGTTCTGCTTAGCTCAGCTGCTATCAAGAAGAAGCAGTTTCTTTCTTCAAGTTGGCTATTATGAGTGTGTGTTAATGGTAAAGTAGCTCTACCAAGAATTGTTTAAGATGGCTCACCGTTCGTAAGCTTTGGCTGCTACTGTTATGGTCACTGTGTTCAATTATTTCTAGATGTACTTGCAATCCATTCTGGATTCGCTTCAAAACCCACTCATTTTATATCACCCCACCTGTGCTCCCAGTGCATGCGACGTGCATGACATTACCAGATGTGTGCTCAGGCTGAGGCATTGGGTTACTGATGTGAAAGCAGCTCAAATGACAAAGTTGTGAATTGTAATGGAGCACAGAGCATGGTGGCTACGCAGAGATCATGTTTCTGTTTCCTGTCTCAAAAAAACTGCATCTGCATTTACAGTACCTGATTTCTAAAGTGCTCAGACTTCTTTAATTCTCCAAGTGTCATGTGTGGAACTGGTGGGTCAGGTGGAGTATGCTTACTTTGTGATAGAGCAGTTGCTTTACTCTCATCATAATTAATTCTTTCATAAATTTCTGAGTTGTATTTTGTAATATATTGTAGAAAGGATCTCATTTTAAAATAATATTCTCCTTTTAGTTTTTCTGTGAAGACGGCTCATTTTTTCACTCCTGGGGTTCACCTCTTTTTGGAAAGTAGTTCTTTGATAGTAGCACATGTGTGTATTATGATGATTTGTTTAGATTGTTTTTTTTATCCCTATGGAACTTTTTCCAAATGTCAAGTTTTAATTTCAGCTTTTTTATTTAAGGCAAGTGGGTATCCTTCAACTGCATCACCCTTTCCCTGCCATCGCTTTTCTGTTGGAGTTGATTTGAGCTGCAGAGGTGCTGTGCTTGCTTCAGGCCACATGAGTTGTTCCATTATTCCCTCATGTAACTTTTTATTTATCTTTTCTATGGGTTGATTTCTGTCCTGCTCCATGCACCATTGTTGCTTCCTATCTTTCACTTAGCACACTGAAGGCTTCAAGTGCTACAGTAAATGGTGTATTTTCAAATTTCAAATATCTGCAAATTAGGCAAGCTCTTTACTTTGTGGTGAAGTGAATTTAAATGTCAGAAGTTGTTGTGGAGGTACACCACAGTGATGCCTGTTGATGCCAGATTCAGCAGTGATAAAGGTAGACCAACCAATTCCATCTTCCTACTTGATGGAGGACTCTGGTGCATTATTAAGGGTCAGCTGAGAGTAGCTCAGTTGATCAGAGCAGACTGCTGATAACACCAAGGTCCTGCGTTTGATGCCTGTATGGGCCATTCATTCAAGAGCTGGACTTGATTCTTCTGGATTCCTTCCAACTCACAATATTCTCTGATTGGTTGAGCTCACTCCTGTAAGAAATCATTTCATGACTTTTCAACTTTCATGACTAAGTGAATTTAGCAGCAATTAATTATTAATTATTACCAGAGTTCGCATGGGCACAAAGGACCTTACTGCAACCCATGTGGACAAAAGTATGGATGGATATCAAAGGTTATTCGATCATTATCTGTGGAAAAGGATCTTTACTGGTACTGCTCCATCATATTCTAGGACGTTATCAGAGGCTGATACTTGCCTTTTCTATAGTGCTGTCCAATGCTGGCTCCATACTTGTTAAGGGGATGAATTTTTTAGTGCTTTATGATGGGATTCTGCAGATATATTGGCCGTCTTCCCAACACAAGCTGTGACTGATGTCAAGTGTTTCCTGCTTCAGAAATGGGAAAGAGAAAAGAAAGACTGGTGTTATTTATCTCTTATGCAGGGACACTTAAGTAAAGGAATTATGAAATAATTGAATATTTCAGTGTAGATATGAGGAGCTTTTCACTCCTTATCTAACAATATAAAATACTTCATTTAATTGAAAAGGCATAAATTAAAAAATTATGAGAACATTCTTCCTGAGAAGAAGATTTGTAGCTATGACTTTTCTTGGCAAAGGGTTTTCTTTGGAGGAAAGTTGAACATTTATGGATTTAACACACGTTAAAGAGTTTTAAAGAAATAATAAAACCCTGACCTTTAGTTATTAGCCTGTTTAACTATTATACTTATGTGGAGCCCTTCATAGTAGAGGAGAAGAAAGGAGAGGAGAAGAAAGTAGTTTTGTTGACTGTGCAGTTCTTGCAGCTTGTTCTTCATGTCTTCAGACTCTGGCTCTGACCATTGTCCAGTGACCAGGTCCTGCAGTAAAGATTCAGTTGTTCTGTTCCAGTGTGGAAGTTTTATATCTTTATAATGTTCCTTCAAAAACTACAGCTTCACTTGGGAAGGAAGGGGGAGAAATGAGATTGTAATGTGGCGAGACAAACTAGGAAACAAGCTCTCATTCTGTGTAGTGGAATGAGATCCTGAGAATAAAATATGCTGGCATATTTACAAGCAAAGTGGAAACCAGTGGTGCAAAGTGGAAAGAGCACACTCTGTAGCCCAGATATCCCCATCTCTCTACTCTGTTCTCTCCAGGGTCCTTTGTGTGAGTGAAATACAATAGCTCTGTTGTGAAACTTTAGTTGCTGTGATTCCCATTTCTGTTGTTTAGCAGGAGCCAGGTCTCAGCAAGAAACTGTCTAAAAAGTTAAATTAAAAGACTGTTTCTATGTGTGTGCTGTATAGCTGCTGGTGAGGGAGAACTGCCACTCTCTGAGGAGGTATGGGAAGGAATAGGACTGGGGCTAGGAATGAAATGCCATTGCAGAGGTTGGGAAAAACAAGCCATATGGTGAAAAATTCCAATAAAGGCAGCTGAGAAACATCATGGACAGGTACCAATAATATGCATGAAAGATGGAAGCAATTGAGAGCAGAATCCCGTTATTCAGCAGTTTGCTATTTGAATGTCTTTTTAGCTTCTCCAGAAAATGGAGGAACATTACACAACAATGGAAATTTATGGGCTACAAATTTAGCACATAGATGTGACAAAACTGCAGGGATCCTTTTGGTTTAATCAGAATATCTGGTGTGTTTATAGTTTAAATAAATTCAAATAGTCTCATCCATTAATTTGAGAAAAAAGTAATGATGAAATAGGGAATGGGTTATCTAAAAGCAGCACATGCGATAAAGTGCTTTACTTTTAGAGACATACTGTCTGAATATTCAGGGAGGCCTCAATCCTCCTGAAAATCATGGATGTATAAATTCTGTGTATACCAAGTTGAACATACAATTCTTTTTGGAGTTGCTGTGTTTCTAATTTTTGTTTCTGAAGCGCGGATACTGAAAAATTCCTCTACTTGCCAGCACCATCTCATTCTAGTGATCACTGAAGCTAAAATTCATTCCAGTTAACTATTTTGATCACTGAAGGGGTGAAATCCAAAATGTTCAGAAACAGTTCCCAGAACAGAGTATTTTCTTTTCCTAAGAGAAAACAAAAGACTTTAGAGAATTCTGGAGCTGAGCAAATGGACCTAGCCATCTGATTTTCATCATCTCCTGCTTCAAAACAGCTGACTTCTGCTGTGCAAGACATATAGGAACAGTATAGAACTCCAATGTCCTATTTGGAGAAGGATTCCTTATCAAATGAAAGGGATGCTTGTGTCTCTAATACTGATGTGGCCAAGTTATACCATCAGCCCCTCTCATTTCCTTCCCAGAGCTTAATCCATCTGTTATTTTTACGAATTAAAAATTGCTGCTACTACATAGTGTGCTTTCCTTAAATATTACACTCTGAAACTTTAGCCACTTTCTGTGCTTGTCTATGGTGCTATTCCCTCATATGATGTTCCTGTAGTTATGGGGTGTATTTTGCAAAGGTCGTAAGGTTTGTCAGATACTGGCTCATGACATTTAAATGCTCTGAACTCATTAACAAAGGATGAATGTAGAAGTTGGAGTTTGTAATGCATCTGTTACAATGGGGGTGGGGGAGTCCACTTGTGCTGGAGGTTCATGACCCTTTCTCTTTGACCGTGTTAGCTGGCTCTGGACTGTTCTGGCCTGGAAGCTTTTGTAACTTGGCATTTCTGTGTGGTATGTGCAGCTCAGTAGGAAAGTCTGCTCCTGGGTTCCTCATCTGATGGAGGTGCATCCCTCACACTGACAAATGAAACATTTGTCACCCAGTGCACAGTCTGGCTGTGTATGCTGACTGTGCACCTATAACATGCTGGTTTTGTGACTACCATGCAGTTGGGTTTGTGCATGGAGACTGTATGAACAGAGATTGTAGAAGGAAAGGTACATCTCATGGTTCTATTCAGACATGTAGCCTGGCCTAAAAAGAGCATAGAGTACTTCTGGTCCCGTAATTCTGAAATGATGTATTGAATGACATGCATGTTACTGCATTCATTTGAAGATATTTATCTTGTGAAAGAGTGTGCACACAATTATTTTCCTTATTGGTGTGTATGACTTAGTTGACATGATAATGTGTTTCAGGTAAATTTTACTAGCCATTCACCAAACTGAATTTTTGTTGAATGAGTAAGTGTAATTCTTATAGTACTAATCAGGACTTTTGAGATCGGGAACTGTTTTATGGTAAGCTCAGTTTTAAGTATTGAGAGTGTTTAAAAGCTCTGTCTTATATAAAATTTAGAGTGGTGGTGGCTTTGTCATGCTGCATATCCTTGTTTAAACATCATGAATCATAGGTGATACTCTTTAACTCTTTGGGAGTGGCTCTGCCACACATATTCAAAGCTGGGCCATCTGAATCGTATTTGTAAAATTAAATCATTGAACTTGCTGGTTTAGTTATATTTTTTGTGCACTCAGTGAGTTTTGTATTTCAAACCAAACAAATTACTAAAGGATTCTTTTTTTTTTAGACATTATCCCAAATTTTGCTTCACGTCATGCAATTCAAGTTAAGATTTGCATGTTCTGTAACTTTTGTTCTTTTTGAGGATTGCTTATTGCATATTGTCCTCTGCTAGCCCCTAAATTCTGGGAATGTGAGGTGTGACGCCTGTGTAGAGCAAAAATAGCTGGAAATGTAGACAGGCAATGTTGAAGAGAGAGAAAACAACATTGGTGTCTATGTGAAAAATTGATTTAGAAGGAAGGAGTAAGGAAATGTCTCAGTTCTTTGTGTCAGGCTTCATTTCTGAACCAATTATTAGAAGATATATAAGATCCCTTGCTAATTTTTAGTTTGCAATGAACAAAATATGAAAATATTTTTTCTCAAGTCCTATGAATACAGTATTCAAGCTGTGAGTTTGGCCATGTTTTCAATTTTCCATAAAAGCAGAAATGAACTAAGAGAGCCCTCATCTGCTTACTTCCAAATATAAATTGGACATGATTTATAACACTCCAGTTACACAAAATATATGCTTTCCTTAAGAGAGAGTTTATTCTTCTTTCTAACACTCAGGGACACAACCTTTTACATGCAATAATTAAAAGAGTGCTGGCCATATTTCTGAGAGCCAATCTAGAAGATGCTATTAATAGTGTGATTTTGGGTATAAGCACATTAACAGATACTCAGAAGGAGTCAGGACTGAAGAGGCCAGGTTTCTGAAGAGATTCTGGAAGGCATTTCGTATTTGTTAGTGTTTGGCAGTCTGTTTAAATGAGCATTCAGATTCACAGCATCAGACATGCAAACAGATAGAAGCCTTTGTCTTATTTTGCTTTTGTGTTCTGCAAAGCCTGTCTTGAAGTGGTGCTCTGGAACCTCACCATGCTGATCAAAACAAAACGAGAAAAAAATATGACGATGAGGATAATGATACTGTTGTTTATTTAACTTATCTAAGTGCATTTGTGACAGTCATTAGAAACCTGATTTTTAATGGATGAAATAGAAATACCTGTTTTTCAAGGGTGTGTGGATGACTAGGTAAAATTAAAGAGGTCCATTGTCACTTAACTCGAGTCAGGTAGCAGTCAGAAAGGTAAATATCTGTAAATAAAGCATACAGGCAGTAGGAAGCTCACCACTATTTGAATAAGTAAATAAACTGAAATAGCTGATTAACGCAAACCCTGGTAGTGTCCAGCTAGGCAGAGCTGTGATCTTCTGAGAGCATCCCCACAGCCAATCTTAGCTGCTCACTGATACTTGCTAATGTAACTTGGAAATGAACTAGGAAAAAACTTTTCAGTAATCTGACTATATACAAATAAAACTTCTTGGGTTTCGTTCTGTCTTCTCTTTCTTTAAACAGACCTCTACTCTTAGTGATCTTGTTCACAATAAAGCTCCATAAATAGTTGTAGCAGTCTAGTCAGGAATATTGGTTGGAGCATTGTGGTTTGCCGGCAGGAATTAGCAGCTCAGACTGGTTTTGGGGCTTGGAAAATACTTGCACAAATGCGTGTAAGTGTTCAGATGTAGCCTATCTTAAGACCATGCCACTGCTTGAAGAGGGTTTAGGCTCTACCTGGACTGAACTTTTCCTGTCACCTTCTTACCATTTGCCTCGGGTCAGCTGCATCAGGAACTGACTTTTCTGAAATCTAATGTTGCACCAGTTTGTTGCACCAGTTTGTTGCACCAATTTGTTGCACCAATAACAAAGTGATGAGCTTTTATTGTGTTATCTTGATCTGACTCAAAATCATTTGCCCAAACAAACAACTGTGCCAAAAGGAAGGGGCAGCTGGGTGCAAGGTTGCTTTTCTAGTTATAAAATTCTTCTTTCTCTCCTTTGTAGTATACTCCTGCAGTTTGTCTATCAGAGACATGAGTATAATCAAAATATTTTTCGTCGTTGGTGTTCATTTTAAGGTCACACACGTATTTTGAATTCAGGATATGTACTTTGATCATTTAGGCTCAGTTAAATAATATATCACATTATAGCTTTATAAATATAGTAATGATCTTAATTGATATAAGCAAAATGTGGAATTGTTTCAACTAATTTTTTATTAATGCTATTGTATATGCTATTAATAAAAGTTACGTTGTTTCTTTTTCATAGTAAGTTGCCCTAAACGAGTACCTTGAGTTGTGCTTTCTAAAGGAACTTACCAAATTTAATTCTAAAATCAATCCTGCCACCAAAAGGCAAAACATGCTCCAGTGCTAGATCATTAAAATAACATATTCAGTACAAATAGTTATTTATTTGTGAGATAGATTTTCTCTATTATTAAACTATCACTCCTTGCTTATGCAATTAGCACAGAATAGGGAAAATTTTGTGCTCTGCTTGGCAGTCTTGAGGCTCTGTAGCTTACTAATGAATAAAAATGGATTTGTACTGAAACTCTTAAGTGTGCGTAGCAAGGTTTTAGCATGTTATAAAATCTAAAACTTTAGCAGAGTATGTGAGCAGCATTAACAAATGGATGGAGCTGCTTTCACTGAAAAGCAGGGGTTTGACTTTCATGATTAAATGAGGCTTTAGTCATGCAAGAATTGGCTACTCACTGTTAATTCCTTTTTCTTTTATCAGAAATACATTCTCTTTTCATTTCTGTTCTTTCAGTTTACATTGATGATAACATTAAATTATTTTCTATTGATTATATTTGTACAATAAGAAGGATATCAATGTAGACCAAAAAGACTGAAAGAATATATGGTACTTTTAGCAGACATTTTCAGTACTGGAACTCAAGCTTTGTATTTCCAAAAAGACATTTTATACCCCCTACCCTACCATGTGATAAGTATGCATGTAGCAGCACAGCTGCTTGCTATGAATTCAGACATTGACAATTGTATTTTATGGTGGTCCAGATCCTATCAGTGTAATAAGAGTGATAAGGTCAGAGAGGCATTCTAGGTTGGACCTGCCTCCCACACCTCTGGATCCAGGCTAGCCTCAATAGGATCTAGCTGCTTGTGCTGTTTTGCAGGAGGCATGGTAGCAAATTTTGAGGCATGTCAGGAATAGTTGGGTTACATTGAAGTGAATGCAGGCTCTGGCTAGCATCAGAGCAGGAATTGCAGATGACAATACAGACCGAAATGCCTAGTTCTTCCTGGAGCTGGACTTGGCTTGCCAAGTGGTGTCTGGTGTTCAGAATGAAAGCATGATGCTGTAATGTACTTAGGCTGTTTTCTCCTCCAGTGATTTTCATTTGTCTTGCTTTCTGTAGACTAACTGAAAGCAGTAAATCAAAGGTCTGTCAATATTTTTTATTGGCAGGTTTGCTCACAGTCATCAGTTAGATACACAGAAGAGCAGAGAAGGCAAAAAGCTAAGATCTCATAATCATTCATCATGTAAATTAAGTTTCTTCTCATTTATTGGTTGTGGGGATGATAGAGAATGTTGTAAAAATCAGTGTATTATAAAGAAGGTAAAAACCAGTGCGATCTTTTATGAGAGATTCATATGTGATGTGGAGTTAGTTTTACATTATTTTAAAACCATGTAGTTCATTGGAATTTCTGTACAACTCATGAGGGCGCAAGCAAAACAGAAAAGAACCAAACAGATGCAGTTGCTTGAAAAAGCCTTATCATAATTAAGAAATGTTTAGTTGAGGTTGCAGTAAATACCATGTTTCACATGCTGTCCTTGAGCAGAGAGGGTGTCTGCCCTCTTTCTCTAATTGCATTTAGGCTTTTCTATTTTCACTTTAAAGGCTATTGAGAATTATTGAATGTTTTGATGGGACTGGCTTCTTAAAACCTTCATAATACTGAGAGCAGCTTCTGGAGTGACCTGGTAGAATCAAACAGCAGCTTCAGGACAGGTTAGAATGGTTGTGTCTGTGTAGTGCTTATTGTCAGTTGTTCAGCTGTAGTATTCTCCATCCTATAGCAGATCAAAAGAATGCAGAAAGATTGATATTAATCAAGTCCATTGACTTGACCAGCAGTAGAGACATTTTGCATCAGAGCAAGGATGAGGACCAAGGATTTTCTTATTTGTTGGGGATTTTTTGAGCATATGGTACTTGTGGTGATTGACAAAGTAAGCATGAATGCCAGTTAAATGATCAGCTTAAATTCTAGTTGTTAGATTTGTGCTTTCCAGAAGCAGCCCAGTTTGCAAAAGAAGAGTGGGACTTTTTCTGTTGTCAGTGCAGTTGTTGTTCAAGGACCAGCTGTTAAGTCTTCAGGCAAACAGTTCCTGTTCTTGAAGTTAAGGCTCATGCTTTTAGGACTTCAAGTGGATCTGCAGCTTTATTCCCATTTCCATGTGTTGAACCTGCTGCTCTAGGGAGATAAGAGTTAATTGTGGGTGTTGAGGCAGATAGATAAAAGTAATATGTTTATTCCACTCTTTAGGTTTGGTGTCAGCATTATTGCCTGCACTGCCTCAGGCAGCTGTGCGGTAGAGATCATTGGTTTGTATTTTATATGCTATTTTCTTCCTAACCAGGGTTGTTAAGTCAGAGCACTGACTTAAAGACATTTGATGATTTGTTTGTGGCAGCTCACATGCTAATCTTTTGTACAGTTTCACCTAAGTGACTTGAAGCATGTCATCTACCAGTAATTTCTGTGCCATTGTGAAATTGGGGCTGTGGACCTGGCATGAAGGTGTGGCAGAGCAGATGCTTCCACAGTAGTTAACCATTCTGGTGGTAGTTGTGATGCCTATGTGAGGAATTGGAGCACTCATCTGGGAAGGGTCTGGCATCAGATATTGCCGTACTGCCCAGAACAGGCCTGCTGTCCTTCAGTATATCAAATGTAAGGATTTTGTGCTGTTGATGACTGCAGGACAGAACCATGCTTACACCATTGATCAGCAACCGAATTCTATCACTGAAACTCTTCTTTTCAGCTCTCTGATAGCTTCCTCTTCTTTTTTTTTTTTTTTTTTTTTTTTTGGTAGTTTAGGAGTAGTTTTCACCATTCTGTCTGTTTTGCCCTGTCTTATTGTTTGATGATGAATATTATGGAGTACACAGTCATAGAATCATTAAAGGTGAAAAAGGCCTCAAAAATCCTGGAGTTCAACCAGCTTTCCAGCCACTCTGCCCCTGCCTGTAACCCTGCACAGGGCTGTTGTGACCCAAGTGCAGGACCTGCCACTTTCCCTTGCTGAGTCTCATACAACTGGCCTTGGCCCAGCAATCCAGCCTTTCCAGATCCCTCTGCAGTACCTTCCAGCCCTCCATCAGGTCCATCCTCCCACCCAACTTGGTGATGTCTGCGAACTGACTGAGGATGCACTCAGTGCCCTTGACCACCTTATTGATAAAGATATGGAACAGGGCTGGCCCCACACATCTGATTGTGGCCCATTTCCCACCGCTATCTGGGCTCGCCATCCAGCAGGTTTTTAACCCAATGAAGGGCACACTTGTCTAAGCCGTGGGCTGCCAGCTTCTCTAGGAGAATGCTGTGGGAGGCAGTATCAAAGGCTTTAATGAGGTTGAGGTAGACACATCCCTCATCCCCTTGGTGGGTCATCTACCACAAAAAGAGATCTGGTTGGTCAAGCAGAACTTGTCTTTCGTAACTTTTGCTGGCTGGGCCTGATCCCCTGGTTGTCCTCAGCAGTGTAGTATGCTTTTATTTACCCTGTATCCTGATTTTCTTTAAACCTGGCTGCTGGCAATTAACTTGCTTTTCATTATATCAGTAGAACTAAAACAATTAAACAGATTTTTTGTGCACAAAATAAATGCACAGAATCTATCTTGGGCTCTGACATTGAGTCCACCAGATTTTAATAGCTATGAAAGCTGTATCTTGGTTAGCTAAAATCAAGTGAAGTAAACTTGACAAAATATGTGGTACAGGAAAAATTCTTAAGCTGTGAAGAATTGAATTAATATTTCTTAGTCCCATTTAATTGCTACCAGAGTTGACAACAGCGATGATTTATTTGACTGAATGGCCTGGTCTTTACAGTGGTCTTGTCTACTTTTTGTCTGTTGATCTGAAAAATGTAAAATTTATCCTGGTCACTCACGTGAGAAATTCAGCATTGTCTGTCAATCATCTTTAAGGCTGCATACTCTAAATCCTCAAAATTATTTTTATATAGGTTCTGAATTTTTGGTCTGCACCTAATAAGATTGTATTTTCTGTTGTGGTTTTCTCACCTTTGCTTATAACATAAAATATTTTCTCTGCTTTTCAAAATATATTCTGTTGTTAGGAAAGAAAATAAAGAAAGCAAAATCTAACAACGGGGACTTTATTTTAATTTGTTGAGGATAAAAATGACTTAGTGTTTAAAGCAATGTGAAATTTCATAGCAGCTCTATTTCTCTATAATCTTGTTTACTATCAGTTTATTGATTACACTATTCAGTGCCTGTAAAATATGGGGACATATTGCCCATTGCTATGAGTTGTCATCATTCTACTGAAGTGAATGGAAGCAGCTGAAGATCTGCAAAATGTTTGCTTTCTGTAAGATGTGAAAAATGGTTTTATTTTCTATTATTTATGTGTACTGCCAGCATTTTTTTTCCCCATTCAAACCTGGACATGTATTACAGGGTTGAAGTGCCATCTGAGTGAGGAAATTAGGGTAATTACCCCTAATTTCACAGATTCTTTGAGATCATCCACTCTTTTCATATGCAAGTAGAAGGTTATTTCTGCACTTCCAACACTGGTGAATTTTCTGTGTTTGTTTACCTTACACCCTTTGGTGTGTGCCACTTCACACCATTTATTCTCCTCATGCATTAGTCTGTTGGAACATCACACAGGTGGATCAGACTTTTTTACTTGTACTCCTCAACATTTCTCTAGCTCCTTCTGAGAGGATATCTGAAGTCTGACACTCTATTTGTAGCATCAAAAGGACAGAAGAAACTTTGTTTTTCTCTGACGGATTTGCAATCTAGACATTGTACATGTTGACCAAAGGACCTAGGCTACAGGAAGCATGACTGATGGGAGAAGTCCAGCCAGAGCTATCCATTCCATGACTCTTGTTGGCTTTAAAAAATGTTTCTTGGGGAAATACTTTGTCCTGAACTTATTCCCAACTTTACACTCCTTAAAAGCTTGGATGTTCAATTTACTGTATTGAAAACATGGTTAGTGAAAGGAGAAGGGCCCTGGGGGCATATCCCTTCCTTTTCTTCCCCTTTCTTTTTCTCCAAGATTTCAGTCTTGTCAGAGGTGTTGCATATTTGGTACTCTCTTGCCTCCCATTTCTTCAAGGCACATAAATCCATCCAACTCTGTCACCTTTGTGATATTGCCTGCATACAACACTCTTGATCAGTCCACTGTGAAAATTCCTGCTGCTGCCTTCATTTCCTCCTGTTTGGACTGCTGTAACTCACAGCTCTCAGGCAATTAACTGCTGCAGTACTTTGTAGGATTGGTACTCACAGTATGCTGTCACAGCCCAGCGTGTTTTGGACAGTGACTACTGTGTGCTTTACTTTCTAAAGCCTGCAATAACTTGGTCTCTTAATGTGTCAAAAAACTTGAATTTGTTAGAATTTTTTCGCTGAATTCCTCCTTCTGAATCAGCTTGCATTTAGTTGATAATATTAAGGGTCTTTTTTTTTTCATCCTAAATTTTTCTATGATCATAGTTAATAGCTTTCCTGACCTCAAGTGTAGTGTCATTCAATGCCAGATCTGTCTGCTACAGGAAGTCTTTTATTAGCATTTAATTCCAGATCTTTCCTCCTCAGATCAAAGGTTCCATGGTGAGTGATTAAAAAAAGGACTATTAAGTAGATAGAAATTGAATGGATGTGTGGTACTTGAATGGGGAGAAAGATCATATTTTTCTGCAAAAATTGATGCCACTTAGTTCTGCTGCCTGGGAGATGATTATAGTAATTGAAGTTGATCACAATTAGACCTTTAAATTTGCATTGCCTTGAACTGAAGCATTTTTATTTAAATTCATCACTCATTATGCCTTTGCATGTACTATTCAGAGTCTGAGAACTGCATAATTTACAACAAAGAAAACAAGTCACCGAATGTAATGGGCTAAACTTCTAACAATACCCTCAAATTTCACCTGTAATTAATCACTCATGCTTAATTTCAGACAAAAATGTTAGCATTTACACATGAAGCTGCATGTAGGCCTAGGCAGAGAGAACCTTTCAGTACTGGCACCCCTGTTGGATTTCAGGCAAAAGAAATAAATTGAAATACTTTCCTTATAAGGGCCAAGTGAGTTATTGTTCTGTAACGTTAGGGAGGTAGATTACTGAGAGCACACTAGATGTATATTCTGTTCTTGTTTTTATGACAGAAATAACAAAGTACGAGGCTGGAGAAATATGGGTGTTGTAGACTTGATTTACATACAGCTGTAAAGCATTTTTAGCACTGGATCTTTGTTTAGCTGTGTGTGACTGTGAGTTTTGCCATTAAGTTGCCCAGAACGAGTGGTTGGACCAAGGGCCACGCATTGCACACAGTACTGCAGCTGTGGGATGCAAACTGCAAGGGTGTGAAAAGGGCTCTGTGAACACAGGGCTCCCCTAAAGGAGCTTTTTAAACAGAAACTCTGGTTTAATAGCCTTTGGTGTTGTGAAAACCTTCCTGTGGGAGAAAAAATGCTTTGGAGTACGTGTTGCAGTCACAGCGATACTTTGGAAATACAACAAATCTTGAGCTTTCCATGAAGAAGTGGAAAAGTCTGAAAAATAAGCAAAACCCAGTTGAAATAACATGTGTATCTTTTGGGCTGTCATTTAAAAAATCTGATTGATGTAACTTGTTTAGAGTAAGTTTTAACTCTATAATTTGAATTGGCACTTTTTATGTGGTTTCCCCACTTCATGCTTTTCAGTCTTCCTCATACGTGTTTTGTGCATTTGGTTTTAATTCAGTCCCAGTTAAGTATCTTAGTGCCAGAACAATTCCTGTGTGGGCAAAGAAGGGAGCTTGTGATGCAGACACTGACTGGTCTTTATGGCCACATTTGTTCTGGCAGGAGCAGCAGCCAGAGGCTGTTCTGGGTCCCAAGGCCAAATGACCTGGCACAGCTTGTATCCATACAAACACAATTTAAATTAATTTATATCACCCAAACAGGATGACCTAATTCAAACTTACTTCTAGGAATACTCCCTCGCCTGGACTGTTTCTTTTGAAACTCTACCTAAAACTGTGCCAGATGGTTTTCTGTATGGGCAGGCACGTGCAGACCTCCACCCTTGCCCTGTCTGTGGTTGATGGCTGCAGGTCTCACCTTATCAGCCTGTGTCAGGTGCAGGCAGTGGCTGGCACAGGTCTTCTCTGTGGGCTCCCACCAATTCTAGCTCCTGGGCTTTGTGATACTAAAATTTCCAAAGCTCTGTTTAGGTCTTCAAGCATTGTGCTTGTACAGACAGGCTGATGGAAAATCCACAGTATCTATCATTTTCAAAGAATAAGTAGAAAAGAAAACAAATTGTGAAGGAGAAATTCTTTACGTATCTCCAATAATGACAAATTAGAGAACTGAAAATACTGGTTTCTTAATGCGTACATAGTTTTATAAATTATTTCTACCAAAATGTTTCTAAATTTAAATGAAAATTTTCACAATAGAACATGCCAGAGAAGAGCCGAACTCACGACAAAACACTTGTTATCAAAGATCTTAGGACAGTAAAATTGAAGGTGCAATGTACAAAACTTTGGTGTTTGTGAAACATATTTTAAATCAACCCACCCGTGGGCCAAAAACCACGAGTGCCACCAAGCTCTCTTTCAGATGAAAACTAAATTAAGATCTGGTGAGTCTCTGATTAAATACATTAGGTGAGGATGTCCTGCAGCTCTACTTGTGGCATGGTTTTTGACAGAGCTACCTCCAATGGTAAAAATAACATGAAGGGAAAGTAGCTTAATGTATGGCCTACTGACCTGGCTTAATGAGCATGGCTTTTACAGTCATGGGAAAGGAAGAAGGTTGAGAAGATTATTGACAGATACACAAGTAATGTTACAGACAGGTCTAATGGAACTTTCATGCAATAATTACACTGTCAGTAGCTGAGGTATTTTACAAACTGCAGGCAGCTAGCTTAGGTAGCAGAACATATTTGTATTTATTGTGTGTATACACGTTTGCTTTTACAACACAAAAAGGTCCAATTCAAAAATCACACTTTGTTTTAAAGAGCTATAGTTTTGCTGACTTCATTTTTATCTCTGTTGCCTCCCTGCAGGTCAAAGCGACAGATGCAGATGCTGACCAGTTTGGAGAAATTGAGTATTCTCTTTACGACGGATTTAATTTTTATGAAAAATCCAAAGCTTTCCAGATTGACCCACACACTGGTCAGATCTTTGTGTCTCAAGACATTGACAGAGAAGGAGATCCAACCACTTATGATCTCTTAGTAAAAGCTACAGATGGGGTAAGTTTCACTTTTCAAATTGCCAGATTTGTGAATGCATTTGCAAATTTTGATGTCTGGTATACTTTTAAAAGAATGTAGTGCCTATGTAAAAATTTCATTTGAATAAAATGCCTTATCCTTAAAGGGGACAGAAAATTATATTCATGAACTGTAAAAATTTACCCAGATTAAAAAAAATTTGCTGTGAAATCCCCAATAATACTTCAGTAAGGTTTGGAAAAATGTTTCTGAGATGTGTTAGTCCTAGCTGTTTTTCCTCCTCCTATTGGAACCAATGGACTCCAAGTTACTTCTGCTCCCTGATTTCATGATTACTGCAGCAGTAATAAGACACTACCATGAGCTAGAACTGCATGGCTCCTGCGGGTGACAGTGATTTTCCTGGATAAATTCCTTGTCCTTTCTAGCTGGCTGATGCCCTTGCTGCTGCTGTGACTGGGTGCAGCCTCTCTGCAGCTGCACATCTGAAACTTTTCCCACTTTACAAGATCTGGTGCTCAGAAGTGGGTATTTGTGGCACAGCAAGGGCAGTGCAGTTGTGTGTGCCGGGTACAGTCCATTGCAGATCTCTGGCAAGGGGGTAAGGAGGCATTTGCTGTGCTGGGAACATATTAGGATGCCTGGGAATGGACACCTTGCCTACCTGATGCTATGTAACAAAAAATGTTGGTAGTAAGCGGCATAAAAATAATGGAAGAGAATTATTAATTTCATTATTTTCATTACAGAATATTAATTTTGTGATTTGCATGGTGATTTGCAATGTGAGACCCACTGCGTGCTTGTCTTTGCCTTCTTCAGCTTAATAATGTATTGTGAAGTAACTGAAGGAACGGTTATTGGTTGCTTTCAAATATTAAAATTAATATAAGGACACTTTTCAAAATTTCATTCAGGTCACATTTTGCAATACAATTTGTCCCGGAAAATATTGAAATTCATTTATTTCTGGCTATGCAGACTTTATTTCTTACTTTGAATATTAAACTTGCATTTAAGAGAATGTCCAAAGTGTATCTAGCATAACTTTTTAAAAATGCAGTTGTGCTAGAAATACTGTATTTTCCATTAAAATGCCTGTACTTATTGTACATTGAAGAAACTTAGTGAACTATGATTTCCATATTCCTGAGTAGATGAACATAAATAGTTGCAGTTGCTTGTTGGTATTATTCATTTTGAGAATGAAGTTGTTGAGGATATATTTCTGTTCTGTTGAATTCAGATATATATGTAATAGTAAAAAAATCTGGGTTTTTTCCTTAGCAGTCACAATTTAGTATTTATTTCAGAGGCTAAAGAAATATTCGCTTTTATTAATATTACCTTTAGCAGTGTGCCTTTTCTTCCTCATAGATTTCTTTAGAGGAGAAGAAACTACCTACATGTATTTGCTTTCATACTCATCTTATTTGAGTCTGATAACTTGGCCCTGCTCATTGCAGGGGGGTTGGACTGGATGACCTTTGAAAGGTCCTTCCTCACTCAAACCATTCTATGATATTAATATAAGAATGTAAGGGTGGATTTTTCCAGGACAGTGCCTGAAATTTTTACAGTAGAGGTAGGTCTATGTGACCATTTTGGAATGCTGCTGATTTGTGATTTGTGAGTACAGATATCCAAACCTTGAAGAGTAAAGCAGTCTGTGTTGCAATAAATTACAGCAGAAAATTATGTATTATGTTATACTTCATAATTTCATTTTTACTCTCATTCACATGTTTTCAAGCTGTATAAATGTAAAGGACATATACATCTGGAATATCAAGATTAGTCATTAATAGAAGTTACGTGAGAGCTAGACAATAGCAGTGAAATTATGAAAAGTTTCTAAGATATTCAGTCTGGTACAGAAGATTATTTTGGAAATCTGAAAGAAAATATGTTTCCATGAAAAAAGCTTGATTCCTTAATTTTTTACCTCAAGTTAAAGGAAAAGAGCCAAGGCATTGAAACTATAGGGTATTTAATTTTTAATTTGGTCTTTCATTTATCTTCATGCAGAGACCTTATATTTTCAGAAGTTCAGTAATGGGGAGAAAGGTTCAGTTTTTGATTGACTTGTTTGTGACAGGCAAGGCTTGATATTTTTAGTCGAAGTCAGCACTTTGTAGATCTCATTCATTTATCTTCTGGAAATTTGCCCGTCTGACACCTAAATACTAAAGCACCTAAATTCAATATCAGCTTTTCAAAATTTTCAGTGCACCTGAACTTGTGTTGACCAACTCTCTACCTTTAAAGCAGAATTGTAGTAGGATATTTATTTCATTTCCTGATATTCTGCTCCTGATTTTGATGGATTAAAGATGTTAGGTATGGCGTTCCAAGTAGAGGCTATGATCACGGGAGAAATGTGTACAGAAAAGAGAGAGGAAGAATGAAGGGTCACTTGTGACAAAGGAGGGTAGAGAGATGAAAAGGAAAGAAAATAACGCAGTTAATTAGAAATGAGGAGGAAAAGCAAGTATTTTCCAGGTGGTGTGCAGTTTATCTTACAGCAAAACTATCAGTTTCCTCCACCTGTTCTTGGCTACTCCATTACATGGATTTAGAGCTTGTCAGTCATGTCTTTTATGCATTGTGTAGAAAATGTAAGGAGTGAACTTCAGTTGCACCCAAGAGCTCATGGAGAGGCAGGTGGAAAAAAGCTTCTGTTAAATAAACATCCTGTGAGCGCTCTTGGGAGCACTCTCACTAATTAAGCAAAGATGAAAAGAAGCATCCTTGTATCCTTTGTATGAAATGGTAGGTCTTCAGTGTTTCAGCTTCATCATCAAAAGTTTCAGTGCACCATCACGAGGTGTTTCAGTGACTCTCTTACTGCCTTTCTGCTTACAGAGATACTTTCTCTTCCTTTTTGATAATCCACACTGTCTATCCAATTTTCTTTGTCTTTTACACTGGAGCAGCTGAAACCTAGATATAAACACTTGACACTCGCAGGCAATGCTTCTGAAACACTCAAGGCTTTTGAAATAATTGGAGATATCTCTCCACAGCATTACAATTTCAAGACAACATCTCCTTTAGGTTCACAAAAAACCTCTTTATGTCAGAGATTCTGTATCTAACAGTTCAGTTTGGAACAAAAAATTGACAATATGGTTCACTGACAAAAACTTCAGAGGCTGTGATGACAATCTTGATGGAGTTTCAAGCATTTTACAAAATGAACAAATACAGCTACTCAAAAGAGCATAATTTCTACTTATTAAGACAAACAGTTTCCCCTGCCAAAGACAGGGTAATTTTTTTTTTAAGACTTGATAAAGAGGTGTGCTAATAGCTTTAGCTATTCACACAAATTTGATCCTCTGGAAGTAAAGAAAACATTAATGTTATTTTGACTTGATGGTAGTTTATGTCCCCTTTTTCTTCCACGACAGATAAAACTCTCAGGACTCTGTCAGAGAAGTCACTGTAATTGTGACTTTTTGTTGCGTCACAGAGAACAACAGTAGTTAAAAATACTTGAACATTTGAGATAAGGGATTTTAAAAAGAACGGCTGTGGCTTCCTGTTGCTTGTTAACATGTTTTGACAAATGCAATTTTCTGTCAGCCTTCATGTTTTGGAAGATGTATATTTTCCTTGCTTTTGAGTAGACGAGGTATATCTACATTGTTAGAAATAGGACTTTTTGTTCCTTCTCAATTGGGGTGATACTTATTTTCAGTGGTCAGAGCAAGAATTGGGCCATCATCAGTTATCTTAAGTTATTAAGTTATATAGTATCTTAAGTTATTAAGTAAATATCATACTTGACATGTGAAGGTATACACTGCTCCTTCAGGAAAAGGAGATTCTGTCTGCATCGTAAAATTTGGTCTATCTTCTGAGAGATTAAGTTTCCCTATATAGAGTTAATCAATTTCAAAAGACTTTGCAGTCTTTACATAACTCGCTAGCACAAAAAAAAATGGCTGAAGAGTGGGGTTTGGGGTTTTTCATGTCTGTTTAACAATAATGAAAGAAAGAAAGAAACAGTTTAACACAAGCTCTTGTGAGTTTGGTTTCATACTGTTCCAACCATCTTTTTTTAGATGCCTTTTATTCTTGGCATCACTTTTTCACTGGCCTTCTTACCTTAAAAATGTTTCTGATTTCTTTTCTAAAGTACCTGAAATCTGTGGAAATACACACCATCTTCTGACAGTGAGCAGAGGACACTCCCTCCCTTTCCCCTGCCCTCCCCATGCAGGGATTTCCTTATAGAAATCAAGCTACTGGGGAATGGACTTGCCCTGAAGTGGAGTGTTGGCAGTGGGCTCACTGCCATCTCTGTTTCTGTATGTTGGCATGGGGTTTTGTGGCAGTCCGAGTAACTTGTTGCTGATGCCAGTCATTTAGAGCCCTGGTCCCGAGGCAATGGTCCTGGCTGCTGGCTGCCTGTGCAGCAGTGTGAGCCCTGGAAGCATGCCATGCCTTATTGCCTCAGAAGCACACCAGGATGTGGGATAGATTGCCTTGTTTGTGGGTGAAACACAGATGTATGGTGCACAAGATCATCCTAATTTTCCGCTTACTTGAGCCTTTATGGGAATGTCACTGCTGCCCAACAGGGGTAACATTATAACACAGAAAAAAAAAAAAAAACAGGACAAAACAAAAATCACTATGAAAATGTGGAAGCAAATGCTGATAGTTTGGTTTTTTTCCCAAAAATAAGTCTGAATTTCTGGACATACTAAGCAAACCCTCCAAAATAGTTCTGTTGGGAGATTCTTACGTGGCAGAGTAAGTCTAAATGAGTTGTATCCAATTTGAATCATTCAATAGTTTCATGAAGGTCAGGTTTAAAAATAATTGACATGAAGAATTAGATTGCAAAAATATGCAACATAGTTGGTTTTGGGTTGGCTTGGTTTTCTTTATATCATAGCTACTGTGACTGCAGAATTAAGTTCGCACTAGCTCAGCATAGTTTGTCATGTGTATGCATGAACATCTGATCTGTGTCAGCAGTTTCTGTAAGTGACTGCCACAAGCACAGCACTCAGTGTGACTTTGAAGAGCTCAGGATTCTTCCTCCATTTGTGTCTTCATGTACTGCATAAAGCACATGCAGACTGTACATGCCTGTGCTGCCTTGTGCCTCTGACACATGCCCAGTGTCCCAAAATTCACTGTTATCTCTGCCACAGTGGACCTGCTTTCTTTTAAAAATGCTGGCACTTCCTATGGCTGTATGGGGAAATATGAACCCCTCCAAATGCATGGAGGGAGTCCAAAGATGGTACAAGATAGTGCCTCTGAGGAGTAAATTGCCATTCGTTTCACTCAGGTGCCTGTGGGGTCTACACTTCAGCACCCACAGAACTGTCTTTTTTGCAGATTGTCACAAAATTCAGTGCTTTTTCATAGCAATTCAGTATTTTTCTGTAGTGTAGTCAGCTTGCAGTTGCTCCTTTCTTCTCTAGTTTAATTCCAAAACAAGGCTAAATGTGATCCCATGGCTGCCCATGTGGTGTTTTAGTGGGCTTTTGTTTGGCATCTGTCAGTAGACTGAGGATAAGTCTTGCAGGCAGCAGCCTGATAGGTCAGCTTTTGGTTGTCTTGCACTGCTTTTAGTGTGTGTTCCTGGTTGAAAAAGCCTCATATTGACTATTCTGATGGTCATGCTTTTATATCTGAAAGACTCACAGAGAGAAATCATTCCTGCTTTACTGGAGCACCACACCTGGAGAGCATGTCTTTCAGGGGCATAAAGTCCTGACTTTTATCTGTGAAGGAGTAAGTATGGTGTTGCTGATGTCAGCAGAAGCATGTGAGGTCAGACCAGCAAGGTTTTTGACATGTGTGGTGCTCATTAGCATTAACAAAACTGACTTTGTGTTCAGGCCTCACCGTTGTAGAGAAGCTGAATTTCTTTGTGTACCCATTCAGCCCATCGGTGTTGTGCTGAGCACATACCTTGCTTTTGTGCAGTGTTTTGGGGTATTGCAGGTACTACAAGTTGCTTTTAATGGACATTGTCATTGATCAATATTTTTGCAGCATGTTCCATTTCCTAATGATGGACTGAAGCCAGTTGTGCACCATCCTATTTTAAAAATTGATCTTGTTTTTTGTTTTTTTTCTTATTTATCCAACAGGGTGGTCTGAGTGCCCAAGCTTTTGTTCAAATCGAGATAGAAGATATTAATGACAATCAACCTGTTTTTGAACAAGACATCTATGTGACAAGTATCAGCAGCCACACACAGCCCGGGGCAGAAATCATCAATGTTGTTGCCACAGACAGAGATTCAGGAATATTTGGCATTGTCACATATGAACTGGTCCCAGGAGAATTTTCTTCCTTTTTCACAGTGGATACATCCACAGGTACTGTATGAGTTGATGATTTAGAAAGGTGATAATTATACCAGATATATATATATTTTCCTTGATGATGCTTTTTGTATGTGGAGTCAGGTCCTACAGGTGAAACTTAGATTCTGATGGATAATACTTCTAAAGGAAGATGGAGGATTTAGGTTTAACATGAAACCTTTGCATTCACTGGAATAAACAGAAGAATGGAAAACATAGTACATGCCAGCACAATGAAGGACAAGCAGCATGCCACTTACCCACTGTTTTCAGCCCTAAATCTATTGATCATTGTATGAAATAATAAAACACTACTTTTTTACAAAAATACCTGCCTTTCTGAAATGCTTAGGGCTTACTCTTGAAGAGCAATAAAAGACCCTTCAAGATGCTCATCCTTCCATTTCTTCTCTCTATTTCTGTTCTGTTCTTACTCTTACTGTGTTAGGATAAGTTTCCACTCTGCTCAGTCTTAAAAGGCATATTTTCCTCCCTGTTTGACCCAATGTTTAGCTCTGTAAGTGTCTTTTTCTGCCTTTTACTTTGTGATGTGATACCTCATCCTTCTGGCTTCTGGAGAGAGGTTCAACGAAGGAGTGATGACGAGAGCAGAAAAACAATTATGGCGAAAGCAAATCTGTGTGAATTTTTTCAAATACAGGTTGATTCTCACAGATTGAATTACTCTTCCCATTGCTACAAAGCAGCCTCTGTAGTCAGCTTTTTAACCTTAAAATAGTTGTCCCCATCAGCTGAAGAGAACATGAGCATTGCATCTACAAATATCCATGGTGTGTTTCAGTAAGTGTTTGACTAAACTGAAATTTTCATTTTTCTTGAGGGCCAGTCCTTGCAAGTGAATGTGTCCTGATCTACAGGTGGTCATGGCACAGATTATTTTATATGTTTTAAGTTATGTTTGGACTGTGATACACGTGTGTATATATTAGCTCTTTGGCTTAAAATGTCTTGTAAGGTTCTGTTCTCAAAATGGTCTCTGTTTTTACACTGTTCCCAGAATTTTCTGATGAAAAGAAACTAATCTTCTTAGGAAGTCAGGCTGCTTGTCTTGGCTATTTCAGAATTTATTTAACTGTGGACTTTTAACTACCTGTCAAGTCAGGTTCTCAAGGGCATAACTGATGTCAAAAATAGGTAGGTCAGTCAATAATTAGGGAGCTGGATCTCCACAAGCATTTAACTGGTCATTTTAAAACTGTCCCATCAGGCTTGTTGAAGAGAGCCCCTGTGGATCACATTAGCAGCACTGGCTTTGCAGCGGCCCTCTGCTGAAAGAAAGCCTTTTGAAAGGCTTCTTCCTTGGATTGTGACCTTTTGGCCTCTCTTTCCAGTTTGGCACTTTGTATAGGAAAAATGTCATGCTTAATGATGAAGACTCTATAAGCTTGTAAGCTACTATTACCTTGTGGATCTATCATAGTATTTTATCAAAGGCAGACCAAATTCAGGGTGAAGTTGCTTGAGGTCATTATTGCTGACATTTCATGATGAGAAAAGCTCTTAGGTCAGACATTATTCCCAGCATTATAGTGCTTGGAATCTGATTGCACTTAATCAGATCTCCTGGGTAATTCACAAGGTCAGACTGTGTCTAATTTGAACTTATTAATATTAATGCTGTGGGCTTTTTTTTTCTGAATACACTTTTTCCATTTATATTCTTCCGCATCTGCTGACAATTGTGCTTATGCTCATTCACTGGTGAGGAGAATGATTTTTAAACCATTTGAAAACATACATATTTTAAACAAAACCCATTAAAATTGCCAATTTATCACACAGAAGTTTTGCAATCTTTGAGCTCCAAAGCCTGTTCAGTATTCTGAGAAAAATGAAAAAGTGGCTCGCTGTTAGGGCACAGAGATTTTGAACTCTTTCTCCTTACCTCTTGTTATAACAGAGACATTTTCCAGTATTCATTGTGCTAAAGCTGTCTTCAGTGTGCTCTGATATATGGCCTAATTTAGCTGTGCCTCTCTGAAGGTCATGTGAGGGACTTCATCTTGTTAGCTGGGCTGCATTTTGTGAACAGAGGGCAGTGGACAAGTATGTGAAGAAATTGGCATTCTCCAGGAGATGGATGCTCAAACCAGAAAGCAAAATGAGATGATAATACAGTTTAGTCTCTGTTTTTCTGATCTTGGGGATGTGCAGTCTGTTATTGAAATGTTCTGCAGTTTTTCCAATTTAAAGCATGGCATAATCTGTTTTATCTGCTCTTCCCATTATTAGAGGACCTAAATGGAGGAACAGTGATGATGTTGGAGTATTCTGTTGTTTCTTCCTTCCTGATAAGTTTTATTTTTAAATAATTTTTTTTCTCCCTAATAAAGCATTTATAAAAGGGAAATGAAAATCAGTGCATTAGTAATTTTGACTTACTATGCTCATTATAGCCCTTAATATTTTATGTGGACAGAGATATTTTCAGCATTATGAGATTTAAAATAATTAGTAGCTAACAGTTTGTCACATTATACCATGACACATTAAAATCATGCAAGATGATGCTGTTCTCCATTACATATGTAATTTCTCTTCGTTTTGGCATTTGGATTTGAAAATCTATCTCACTGTAATTTTCTTCAGAGGTGTTTGTTAAGTGCTGCACTTAGAATACTCACTAAAAATTCAGTTTTGAATTTTTGTAAGAGGAATTGATAAAATAGTAAAATAACAATTGAAACCCAAATTCTTTACTCCTATGGCTTGCTTCTGGTTAAAGCTCTTAGTTTTTCTATAAGCTCTGTTCAAAATATCCTACCAGCTGCTCAACTCCTGACTATATAAAATATAACAATACTGCTTTTGATAGATAGCTATTATGAGGTTGAGGCACATCCAGGCTCTTTGAAGGGGATGTTTCACTGGGACATGTGTATGTTGTAAATAGATTAATTCAGTGGGAGTGGGATAGACATTGACCAGATAGACATTCCACTGAATGTTTTTTTAATTCTAAACAAGATTTTATTTGTTGTATTTCTTTGCTATTTTAGCTTTTAGACACTACATTTATTGTTTGTGATATGCTCTTATACTCATAAATAACATTTATTGTGTTTCCATTTTTGAAAAAGTTGAAGTGTTTTTCATTTGATTGATGCTAGACTTTCCACAAGAAAAACCACTTTCAGAACTGTATAACTAGAAAAATGTACAGATAGAAAACTGTAAACCAGCTCCTCTGCTGGTTCGTGACTCTTGCTATCATTTGTTTCCAGTGTTGGTGTAAACAACATCTTGGCTTCATTATGTTGCCTTTTGTAGATATCTGATCCATGCATGATCTATGAGGAGTACTTGGGAATTGATTAAAACAGGACAAGTTGAAGAACTCTTCTGACTAAGAAACTGTTTGAGCCATGTTTGTTTATTTTCCCATTGTTACCTAACAGCTATCTGAAAGACAGTGTATTTATAGTTACGGCTGAGCTGGTAATTAAAAATGTAAGTCACAGGATGCAATCATAAGTGTGGCAGAAAACCTATGCAGTGCTTAGTTTTAAGACTTTAGGATCAACAACTGAATTTGTAAACTTTCATTACGTTAACAGCGTTAATACTTTCCTTCACCCAAGGGCATGTAATTAATTTTTCCATTGATCTTAGCCATGTCCTTTTCGAGAGATGGATAAAAAGATGCTTATCATCATCATAGCTCTGGTTCAGGAAAGTAGTGTCAAACCAACAAAATTAATAATAGTCCTTGAAAGTTATTCTGGAACAGTGATTTCATGTGTCATTCTTCAGGTAAACAGTCTGTTCAGCAAATCCCCTAGCTAGTCCCTGTGTGCAGAGAAAACTTCCATAAAGGTTAAGCAAAAGGCAGCAGCCTGTGGTTTGTCTTCACATCAATGTATTTGTTATTTAAACCCAGCATGAAAAAAAATGTAGAGAAAGTATCATTCACCCAGTGTATGTTACAGCAGTATAAGCATTTAATTTAGCTTCTGTTTCTTCTACAAGATATTTGGCTTGCGTTTCTGTGATTGCTACCTAAATTAGATGCCTAGAACAAAGGCTATGATTTTCCTTTTGTGTATTTTATTGAGAATGTTTCTGTGAACATGGGGGATAGACCTGGGCTGGATGCCAGGTGCCCACCAATGTCACTCTATTTCTCCCCTCATCAGCTAGGCAGGGGAAGAAAACAATGACAAAAGGCTTGTGGGTCAAGAAAAGGGCAGGGAGAAATCTCTCAGCAATTACTGTCATGGGCAAAAGAGACTCAATTTGAGGAAATGACTTTAATTTATTGTCAATCAAATCAGAGGAGAGTAATGAGAAATAAAAACTACATCATAAAAGACATTCCCCCCACCTCTCCCTTTTTCTGAGCTTACCTTCACTCCCAATTTTCTGTATCTCCTCTGGCCCTGGCAGCACAGGAAGACAGGGAAAGGGAACTGTACAGTTCATCACAGGTTGTCTTTGCTGCTCATTCCTCCTCACACTCTTCCTCTGCTCCAGCAGAGATCATTTCAACAAGGTCCGTCCTTCAGAAGCAGAATGATCCAGTGTGGGTTTCTTATGGGGTCACAAGTCCTGCCAGCAAACCTGCACCAGCACGGCCTTCCCATGGGCTCACAGCCTTTTTGGGGCATCCATCTGCTCCAGCATGGGATCTTCCATGGGCTGGGGATGCATTTCTGCTCCACTGTGGGCCTCCATGGACTGCACCTGGCCAGCTGCCTCACCATGGTCTGCACCACAGAGGCCACTCCTGCAGCCCCCCACTGCCAAACCCTTGCCACATAAACACAGTACACTGAGATATTTGGAGATCTCTCCACTGACTTGAAGATACTTGGATCACCCTTTTGTTTATAACACCTTCTGTTACTTATTTCCACAAAAAAATACATGCTGAGTAGAACAGACAAGCCTTTTTGCAAGAGCTGGTCTGTAGCTGAACATTAAAAAAAAAGATGTCAGCACAGAAGTACAGCTCCTGCAAAATGAACATTCTTTTGAGGAAATTTTGACTTGCTAAAAAACCTGCTCCCTGTAAGATACACTCTGATTTCTTTTTAACAGCAGAGCAAAGGGCATCATGCGACTGAAATGTCCTGTTAAACATGTAGAGCAGTCTAGGAGCTTAGTCTGTTGGAGAAGAATAAAAGGAGGAATATACCTAAAGATCACGCAAACTTAAGAATTTAAGAAGTAACTTAACCAAAACCCAGATTTAAGTCCAGCATCTTATCACTTTAACAGTGCCTAGTAATGGATACTAGACAAGTTGGTGTAGAGCTTGTACAGAACAATCCCTCACTGGTTTATGTTTCTTGTTTTGGCAGTGTGTATTTTAGTGCTGTACTACTTTCATTACTGTACTATGGAATCATATGTAAATGCAATTTAATGTCAAACTGACTTACAATAAACTTCGATTTGGTTCAGAATAGATTCATTCCAGTTAAGGGTACTAACAAATTTTGTTTTATTAAAAAAACAGAACTTTTTTTTAACAGATGCATCTTAGGAAATTTTAATTGCATGAAAAAGTTTCGCTTTATCTTTATTGAAATACAGGTTGAAAAGTATGTTGAAATACCAACATTTCTTTTTATGGGGGAAAAAACAAAACTTTGCTTAACTCTATGTATTATACAGTGTTTAATATATAGCAGATTGTAATAGGCATCAAAGTAAAATGGGGATGCACACTTTCTAAAGAAAACAAGGCCATATTTATGATGATTGATGATGTTTTTGTATAGTATAGTAGAAAAAACCAGTTTATTTTTAACTACTTCTGGCATTTTCCTACAGTATGTAGTACATTTGCTAAACATATGAAGAGCTTCACAGAAATAACATGAAAAATTAGGAGTGTTTTATTTTGGAACATTTTGAGGCCATTTCTTTTTTTAAACTGCAACTTCTTCAATTACTGTCTTTCTGATCTGTCACATGGTATTGGTAACATTCAGAATGCTGCAGATCAGAGGAATAGGTCTGAGACGTTGGTTTAGCATAGTAAGTTTTCACCTTTAAAGAATTTTGTTTGAATTAAATCAAAAAGGAAAAATTAGTCGGCTCAGCTGAGTCATTTGTGGGAATTTACCTCCACTGAGATCTCATCTAATGAGAAATTTACCATAAAGAATGCAGAAAATAGTATATTGTCCTAGAAGCACACAGAATTTGCTGTAAGTGCAAGGATGCAGATTTCAGCCCTGAAAGAAAGTTGTGTCGCAGAACAGCATGAAAAAATACTCACACTGCTAGCTCCTAATGTATATATCTATCTTTTTTTTTTCTTTTGTGTATAAAATCCAATAGAATCAACCATCTACAAAGAGAAATATTCCTACAAACTATGTGCCAAAAACTCAACCATGCAATAGTGGGGTGTACATGAAATTATTGTGTGTGAAAGAATGCAAAGTATTAACAAAAATACTCTAGCCCACCCTTCTTTCTTGTAGTTAAATCAATGTCAGATCTTAGAAACAGAACCCACCAGAAGAGACAAAGAGTGAAATTCCATGGCATTGCAGAGATGATGTGGACTGATTAAAAAAAAAACGGTGAAACGGAAAAAATTATGCCCAAACCTCCCATTTTAGAGGCAGTGACTAGTGTGATATTTGTATGGTAAAATTCAGACAAGCAACCCTCTAGAGACTGTATGGGTCTCAGAGTACAGGATATATTTACTTTGTGTTCTCAGTTAACCTAAAGAAAAGCAGAAAGAGCAGATGGCTGTGGTACAATGTTAGAATGAATGTAGCAGGGGAGTGTGTGTAGCAGAAAATTAGTTCATTTAAATGAAGGGGAGCATCTGGAATTTTTTGTCATGCTCTTAATATAAGAACAGCAAATAAATTTTCTTTGGCTTATAGCAGGCTTCGTTCTGTATCTGTCCTGATAGATCTTTTTGTCCAGTGCCTTCAAAGAAATACCATCCCTGGTTACCATGGCAGTTGAGTTTTGTTACCAGGTTGTGCACTGAGCTATTTTTGGATCTAGAGGTTGGCAGCTTGATTGAAAAGGTCCTTGTCTGAAAAGGCGCTTGATCAAAAAGAAATTTTTGGAAAACTCCAAAAAGCTAAGCAGGCAAAGATGATCTGTTGAGAAGGTGGGGCAGGGCTGGAGCTGTACAGATTATGTGTCGAAGTCTGTGCCTTTGTCTTTGAAAACAAAGTGATCCACCAGGCCAGAGTCCTGCCTGCTTACTGGTGTATGCTTTGTTTTCTGGGTGCTCTTGTGCTAGTGTGAGAATGTTCGCTTTGTACACAATCAGACAGCAAACACACTCTGAGTTACTATTAGGTCAAAGTAGAGGAAACAGACCAGGGCAGACAAAGGAAATTTTGTAACAGCAAATTATATCTCTTCAGTTTTCTGTTTCACTGAAAAAGCAGCATTTTGGGGGGTTTTGGTGGTGTTGCTTTTTTGTTTGTTTGTGGTTTTTTGAGGGAATAGCTACTTAACATGTAATAGTACAATATAGTGGAAGCTACATCAAGCTACTTTTTTCCTGTATTCAGTTTAGTTTTTATGTCCTGTGGTGGGTTGTTATACCTTTGTTGTAATAACATTAGAATTCTACTGAGCAAAACTCCCCAAAATCCTGGTCCTGTGCTCTGAGACCTTTCTTTGATGAGCTCTTACTGTTGCCTACTTCTTCCTTAGGGATTCATCATCCTTCACAATGGCAAACTTTTTAATACAATAGTACTTTAAAGCAGAAGCATTGCTCTAAAAAAATTGCCTTCTTTAAACTCTCAGGTTCTCAAAATCATTGGAAAATGCATTGCTAACTTTGTCAGCAACTTCTCGTGCATTTTGTGAGCAATTTTTAGGACTGTCCAGCAACTGAGGACTTTTTACAGAAGATGCTATACAATTAAGTTTTTCCCTACAAAATAAACAACCCCAGTGCTAACTTATTTGTAGCAACCTTTGAACAGCAACTTCTAAAGATTTTTCACATGAGCTAAAGCTGTGAGTATTACAGCAGATAGTCTGTAAATAACAATGTAATTCCTTATTAATTCCTTCCTTCCCCTGGCAGCTATTAAACCAGCTATTCAAACAGTGTGTTTGGCAGAGTGTTGCTACGGTTACCATCAAGAATGCAGCTTCTCTAAAAGAGGTGCATTTTAAGTACAGGTAAAATGCTAAATCTGGAACCTGTATGTGGTACCAGGACTAGAGCATAGGCAATGAGCTGGATAAACTTAAATAGAAATATCAAGCAGAAACACTATCATTCTTCCTTAAAAAAATTAATTAGCAAAATGCAAATTAATTAATGCAAAATGCACGCCTCCTAAGTGCATCCAGCTTCTGGAGGATCATCCTGTCTGTCTTCACCTTGAAGTTTTTGCTGGCACATGAAAAGCAAAGCTGTACAGGCATCCCTGCACTGGGAAGCTGCTGGGCTAGGGTGGGTGCTCTGGGCAGATCTCTGGGGCAGCTCTGACCTGCACAGTAGTGAACAGCAGGTCCAGTGGCCAGCCTTGAAGGTGAACTGGGGTGATGAACCATATGGACCTTTTAGCCATCTGCTTGTTGTCTGAGCTGTGTCAGGTAATGCCAGCTGGCCCATGCTGGGGTATTTGCTGAAGAAATACTGCCTTCATTTAACATTTGTGGGGGTGTTTGGTTTCACACCTGGTAACTGTTGATTTTATTCCTCTTGCCATGTATTAATTTGCTTTTTTATTTCATTAACAATAAGAAACTATTAGAAGCCATTTAAGTACACATACCTATGCAATCCAGACTTTGATACTGAAGTTAGTGCATTCTGATTTGTCTCTTTGCAGTGCTTTTCTAGTGGAAAACATTTGGTTTACCTACAGAAGGCCATAAATGAAGGGCTTATTTGTTTTGATTATGGGAGAACCTTGTGCAAAAACAGATTTTCAAAGTGCTCAGCTGGAGATGTGTAAGGAAATCCTATTGGGTTATCCAATATGACTTTTTCCCATACAAAAAGTTCTTTTGATGAGTGAACCTATCTGGTGCTGTATGCTCTTGTAATATTAGGACTGAACACAGGCTCATAAATATAATAAAAAATGTTTTTAAAAGAATCATGATATGAGGATTCCTGTTCCCTGCCTTTAACTGTTGAGAAACAGCAGTTAACCCAACAGGATGCAATAGGGTGCCCCTCCACAAAATCCCACAAAAAATTTTGCCATTGCCAGAGAGTGGTGGGTGACACAGTCCTGTCCTTCATTAGTGCATTTGCACTTTTTGGGTGAATAGGCACAAAGTGAAGAGCAAGACTTCTTGGAAGATTGTGCCCTACCATGTACAGTGAGTGAGGAAGTATGAAGCAGATAAAAGAACTGGCATTCATGATTTTGCACTTCATTAGTAATACTTCTCCCCATACATTCAGTCCTCCAAACCATTGTAACAATTTTTGCTAGCCAGTAAGCACAGATTTTTCTGCAGCAAAACACCTGCAAGTTCCAGCATGGCTGTGCTGAGCTAACCAGCCTTGGAGCAGAGCTGTTCCCTGCAGTGGCAGATGCTAACAAGCATCCAGCGTTGCAGGTTTGGCCTGAAATCTGTGTCCAGATCATATCCAGGCAGCCTGTATGTCGTGCTTTTGATTTATAAGGGTTGGAATCTGCAATCAGTTATGCCCATACAGATCTAGTCAAGAAAATGAGATTGCCAGGGTGTGAACAAGGCTGGATGTTAATGCTTCATCTGGTATTTAATTATAGGATTGTTCACCTGTGAAGCAGAATTGATTCCAGCTGTCTCTCATGCAGAATAAGGAATTAACCAGAGGTAAAATCTTCAAAGCACTGCAGTGATATAAATATTAATTTGAAAAATGGGAATTAAATGTTTTTAAAGGCAGCAGATAAGACTTTTCATTTATATGGTGAGTCAAGATGTAAAAAAGGTGGCGCTTTTCCTAAAGTGGACCCACACTTGTGTCTGTGGGTCCTGCTGGGAGCTTTGGTAAAACATTCCTTGCAGAGGAGCTGTCTCATTATTCCCTTTTCATTGTCAGTGTTTATAGAAACTGTTTCTCGTAATGGCAGAATATATTTTTTACCACAGCATCCTAATTGTCTTTCAAGTTCTCTGAAGCCATGAATTACAGGCTGCAAATGATTGTGGTAATGACAATAATAAGCCCCAGTCTTAATTACGGAATGGGGAAGAAAGGAAAACCATGATTCGTTTTCAGCCTCTTATTTAGTCAGACGTGTCTGTTGAATTTCACACACCGAACCTGTGACTTTGACAGTTCCTGCTCCTTGTAATTTCCTCTGTGTTTCTGCCTTTGCAGGTACTCGGGCACCTGCTGCACCCAGCCAGCCTGCTCTGAGGTGTGCTGGCAGCTGCTTTTGGCCCAGGTGGTCCTGACTGTCCATTTTAGTCACAGTCTGCTGTTTTACCTAATCATACAGAAAGTGAAATCCCAGATTCTTCTACAGCTTCTTTCCCATCACGTGGTGCCATAACAGAGCCTAATGAGGCGTGGTCACCAGCATTAAGGCAGAGCTATCTCAAATGTCTCTATAGATTATGTATCACCAGATGCAAAGCTAATGCCCAGTCCTACAAATGCTGAAAGAAACAGAATGTATGCAGTTAAAATTCAAAATGGGTTACTAAATTTCTGCATACTACAGTTTTTGAGGTTGGAGGGAACCATATGGAAAGCACATACTTTTTACTTGGATTCTGCCACTGTTCTTATGGTGTCCCTGCTCCTACAAAAGAGAGCTGAGTTGGCGAGACGTACTTGCCTATTCCCCTTTTTCCCTGTGACACAGCAAAAGAATGAAGAAAAAAAGCATTTTATGAATTTTCTTTTTGTGTTCTGTAACTGAACTGGCATGGAGTGTACTGCAATATGTTGAGGTCAGCAGAGAAGGAGCTTAGGTTCTGAAATATTTATGTTCCACCAGGTCTTCTGAGCTCCTGGAGTGGAGCACTGTTTGCTCCACCCTTGGCTAAGGGATGTTCTGAAGTCTTAGTTACTGCACTGATAGTAAGATTTTCAGTTTGATGCTTTTCTGTAAAGTTTTTCAGTTCTCCACATACTTCCTGAAGTATCTAAAATGAGAATGAGATATTTATATCCTTGTCAAGGCAAAAATTATCTAGTTGGTCAAGTTAGGAACATACAGTCCATTTGATTGATTTAAGTTAATTTGACAGAAATGATGTTGAAAATCCATGTGTATATTTTTATTCTCTAGGGGAAAACAGTTAAACTCCCTTGTCCTTCAAGCTTCAATTGCTCAGATTACCTCAGGAAATGTCAAAAGTTTATGTCCTTGAAGGACTACTTTGTTGAGCTGCTTAAGTAATCATAAAACTCAACCATCAGAAGAAAGTAAAATTAAAAAGCCAAAGTAAAGTTGTTTCTTAAAATTGCATCAGTTGTTAGCATAGGAGCTGGATTAGTAGTGAACCCTGAATCCATCTGTATCACTGTTGTGTTTTCACTATGGTTTGTCACACTGGAATAAGTATCCCTTTTTTTGTTGGTGAAAAGCATTTTTCTTTGATCCTGAAAACCCTTGTAATGCACTTTAAGCCTGTCAAAACACAATTTTTTATAGTGTCCTGGCAGTATATTTGGAAAGTATACTGCAGGCACATTTGAATATTTATAAGGATTTTATGTATTTTCCATTATTCTGCTTAAAAATAGATTGTAGAAAATTACTGTTGTGGCTTCACCCTAAATTTTGAGAAGATATATTTTCATTGAATCATGCATTGATTCTCCTAAGACACTTTGAGCTAACTGCAGTTTAACCTGTCTTACCACTAAATGTCCAATTTGAATGGCAAACATCATCCCTACTAAACTTGTCTTGAGACCCAAGAAATTACAAAGGTAGCTCAAAGTTTAAAAATTTGGTTTTACTGAACTTCCAGAGGTTCTGTGTCTTCACCTGCTCCTACAAAAAGCTACATTATTTCTTAAAATGATCTCTAGGTATGTAAAAGGTTGTCCCTGTTAGTTGAATCACTTGAGTTTACTGCAACTTTACTACTTAGCACGCTGTGATTTTAGATTTTGGTGTATATTTAGTTAAATTCACTCATTGCTAAGAAAAATTTTCCTGCATTTGGTCACCTTTCAACTTCATTTTCATGTTGAAAAAATTATTTCACAAATATCTTACCTTGAGGAATGTACATTCAAAGTGCTATATTTTGGGACTGAACACTATATTTTCTTTTCAAATAATTACTTCATACAGTTTATATAAAATGCAATTGTTAGCAACTTGCAAATTTGATGGACCTTAGAATTCACTATTAAAGGGTATTTTGGCAGAAACTTGCAATCCTACAGCAGGTGATTGCTTCCCAGACATCAGAGCCCACTGCTCCTAAGATTTATATTTTGGGGCTTTGACTCAATTTGTGTGAATGTTTTATTTCAGGAGTCAGTTAAACAGAATGTCTCTGCAGCCTGTTTGAAATAACATTAACTTTGCCATTTGCAAAGATAAATTAATCTTTTGTAACAATACTTTTTTCCCACCCCAATGTACTTCCACATTGCTATAGATGAGTATTAGTAAAATTTAACATTGTTAAAGATTTAGCTGAATCTGTGTTTCTAAAATCAGAATTATAGACACTGTGTTTTGAAACAGAACTTGCTGTGTTTCGGTGGCTCTGTGAATGGTAAAGACCATATAATTTGAAAAGAACTTGACTCACAAAAATTGAATTGGGAGTGCTGTCCAATTCACATTTGTCCAACACTGTCGAACCTTCTCTTACAGTAGAAATACATGTTGAAACCATTTTGACAGCCTAATGAATTTTATCTTACATCTCTCCTAAGTGCTCTTTTATTTCTGTGTACTTTCAGGAATTATTTACCTGACCTCAGCTCTCGGCCAGCTGGCACGTTCTGCACTCTTCCTGACTGTTTCTGCACGGGACGGGGGTGGCCTTCCCTCTGCCCGCAATGCAGCTGTCACAGTAAACATCCTTCAGACTGTTTTGGTCCCTGCCGTATTTGAGAGATCCCGGTATAGCTTTTCTGTTCCAGAAGATGCACCTGAAGACAGCGTGATTGGCACCGTAAAGGCCAGAGAGCCTCCAAGTAAGTCACAGTCTCAGTCAGAGATTATGTTGTATTTTTGTTGTGACTATTAACTGGAAATAGCTGTAGGTGGTTTTTTTCCCCGTAAACCTCTGTGTTATTCATTCAGTCTGTCAAGTATTAAATAGAACTTACTGTTGGTATTTACAGCAACTGGTGTAATGGCTGGTTTATTAGGATGCTCTTTAGAACAGTTGGAGGTTCATGGTACTCTCCTTGGTGGTCCATAGAGATTGGCAGTGGCCTCCATTCTCAATCCTGATGGATTTCTGTAATTGTAAATGGGGAGATAGGAAGCATATTGTGAAGGTTTAAGTAAGCGTGACGGTCTGGCTCATGTTAAAGCACTAGCCATGCAAGGCAAATCTCAGAGCAATACTTAAAATCAGAGAGTATTCAGAAGTTTCAGAGGATCTGCAAGAAGTGCTCCTGGCCCCCCCTCAAAAAACCAAACCAAAACCAACCAAGCAAACAAAACCCCACATTGTCTCAAATTAAGTGGAGAAGTCCAGATGAATGTTTGTGGGACCTTTTGAAAATATATTTAATCCATCTGGTTTCATTATAATTGTAAAGGGAAATGGGTTAGCTCCCCACAGTCCTTGGTCATTAAAAGCCCTGTCCTGAGAGCTGTATGTATTCCTATGCAGAGCAGTGGGATCTGTGAGTCCACATAACAGCCTGATGATGGATCTGTGAATGTAAAGTGGTAGATGACAAGGTTTCATACAAGCTTCATTAGTCAGATCCTCCCATTTCCTTCTTTTGGGAAGGACTGTCCTCAGGGTGGAGATAGCACCTGCAGGGTGGCCTTGGTAGTAAGCCTGAATCTTTAGATAGCTTGTGCTTTAGGTAGCATCTGACATAGAAATGCTACAACAATGGTCACTCATGAACAGTAAGTTTATTAAAATACTTTTTTTTCGGGGAACTGCCACCTGTTCATTCCTTGCTATAGTGAATGCCTGTGTGTAGTGAAATTGCTCCCACAAGACTAATTTATGGGGTGTTTTTTCCATATTTTAGATCAGGGAAAAACAAGAGGCTATTATGTGATTTTCTCTATAGAGTTTTACAATACCAGTGTGATGAAAATCAAACAGTGCAGAAGTGGACAAACTGTATACATTCATATTTTACTGAAGGGCTCCAGGGATGGGAAGAAGGAAGCATATAAAGCCCAAGAATGTCAAACTTCTGTGTAGCTTACATTATTCCATTGAACTTAACAGCAGGCATTCGCCCCAGATGTTCTTGCCAACGTTTATGTTATCGCTTCCATATTTTATTTTTTTTAAACATTTTTTTTTATTGTTTCCATTTCTAGATTCGTTAGAAGTGGTTTCTTACAGGATTTGCTCTGGTGATCCACATGGAAAGTTCTCCATCGACCCCCAGTTTGGCATTATCCGCACCAAGAAGCAGCTTGACCACGAAGCTCAGTCTGCTGTGGTGCTCACTGTTCAGTCACAGCTGGGCAGCTCCCCCGTCTACAGCAGCACTCAGGTCAACATATCTGTGACAGATGTTAATGACAACCGCCCAGTATTTCTTACCAACTCTGATAGGGTAACCATCTCACACACCCAGCCTCCTGGCACGGCTGTCTACATCGCTCATGCAGAAGACAAAGACAGTGGCCTGAATGGGGCAATCAAATACAGTATTGTGAGCAAGCAGTCAAATGCATTTAGCATTGATCCAAGTCTTGGAGTGGTAAACCTTACCAGGACAGTGTTTGCAGAAAAGCAGCAGGAATATACTCTACATATAGCAGCTGAAGACTGTGGAAGTCCTCCTCTGACTTCTTTGCTGATGTTGACAGTGCTTATTGAAGAGCAGAAGATGGGCCCTACTTTGGTTTTCCAAAGCTTGGTGTATCAAGTAGAAATCAGTGAAGCTGCCTCTCCAGGTGCCCAAATCATTCAGGTTCAAGCCCACTCGCTTGATCCCCACAGCGTTACCTCCAATCTGACGTACTCCTTAGAGCCTAGCACTGATTCTGTTGCATTTGGAATCACCTCTGATACTGGTTGGATTTATCTTCGGAAATATTTGAACTATGAATGTGCACAGATGCTAAGTTTTAGAGCCTTAGTCAGCACGTCTGAGGAGGAAAACCTTAGGCAAAATGCAAGTACGTCTGTAATAGTTAATGTCCTGGATGAAAATGATCATTCTCCCATGTTTATGCGTGAGAACTACTTCTTTGAAATCGAGGAAAATCCAATTCCCAGTGGTGTGGTTGGCACCATTACAGCTGTTGACAAAGACTCAGGAAGAAATGGACAGCTTTCCTATTTCCTCTTGTCTGATGGAAAGTATTTCAAGATTAATTCCAACACAGGTAGCAATTTATGATTTGTACTCTGCCTAATATTGCTTTTGGAAAGCAGCTTTCCCTAAGGGTACGGAAGTAAAGTATAAAGCTTTCAGGAACTGCTGTGAATCTTTTGGGTTGATACATGAATGTTTTAACTCAGAGCTTCACAAATTGGGGTATGAAACAAACACAGTACATTTTCATGAAGAATGAACTAGCCCCTAGGATTTGATTTTTTTCATGACTTTGTTCAGGTCACTTGATCGTAAGTTTGTGTTTGACTGCAACAGATTAAAAGGAGAAGTTTTAAGTTATAGCTTCAATAGTTCATATGAGAAATTTATTTGCCTGTGATCGAGTTGAAAAGTACAGATCAGCCATAAGTAACTATAAAGGTACTTATGAAGTTAGACAAAGTGATTTAAGATACTTGTGAACTCTTCTGTAACTGACATCAAAACCGAGTTCATGTTGTACATGGCATCACAGAAGTCAAATAGGCTGAGAGAAATTTTTCACAGAACAGGGTGTGCTTTGCAGTGAATCCCAAATGCCTTGAGTAACAGGGGTTATGTCTACACAGTATAACACCAGAGACCAGAGCATGGAGAGCCTAAAGGAAGGGAATCCTTCAAGGGACAAGGCACCATAAATAATGCAGTTTAGCAAAATGATCCATAGGGAGCAAAGATCTGCTGTTTAAAATTCCTGTTTCCAGATGTCCAGATACCATGGGGAGTGAATAGGCTTTCCCAGAAATTGTCTGCTTGAATCCCACAATAAAAGCACATTACTTTTGAGAACACTTATGGAAGTTTACAGGCAAACAGAATACCAGGAGTTAACCAAGAAGATCTTAAAAAACACACGTGGTTATCTGTGTGATGGGCTTTGGTCAACCACAAATCTATGGCTGTATTGGGAATGGTTGGGCAGACAGAGAGAAGATTGGTCAGGTTTATTTGCTGGGTTTACCAGAATGTATGGGAGACATAAGGGTTTATGATTAATGTACATAATTAAGAACGGTCACTTGTCAGCAGTTAAACCCCTGTGCTGGTGTATAATCTGTCCTGAAGTGTGGTGAAGGCCAGATTTCTTTGGAAGCTCAGCACTTTGCTTCATGATGTTTTATACCTTTGCTCTGGGGCATCTAGTGTGTACAGTAAAAGATGTAATGTACCACTAAAGTACACGTGCAAAACTGAAATGTTTCTACAGAATGGGGTTTGGAAAGTTGGAGTGTCAGTGCTCAGGCGTGTCAGAGGGCACGGATTATTCTTTCACATTCAATTAAATGCACAGTTGCACGCAGTGAGATGAGCGCTGGCGTACAGCAAACGCCTAACTCCATTTCTCCCCGCTTTCCTTTGGCCGACAGGCGAAATCATCAGCTGGGCGGCGCTGGACCGGGAGGAGCGGGCGCACCACGAGCTGCGGGTGCTGGTGACGGACGCGGGCCGGCCCAGCCCCACCAAGCCGACGATCGCCCAAATCAGCCAAAGGAGAAAGGGAAGAAAGCGAGTTAGGCACTCCAGCGACCACAGCACTCATC
>JAHLSL010000020.1:6492885-6552699 GCA_025920805.1 Petroica traversi
TACAATTATACATGGATAAAGCCAGTCTTAAAACAAATCCCTTGCCATAGCGGCCTCAGAGCAAAGGTGTCGGAGTTTTCTCTGTAAAGACCGCGACAGAGGGTTGCTAGAACTCTGTTATTTAACCATCTCATTGCACCCACTGTAAATATTACTGAAATGTGAAATAGGGCAGCGGCTAAACTCTTGTGCTGTGGCAAGGGATTTGTTTTAAGACTGGCTTTATCCATGTATAATTGTAAATAATTTTAAACTGCTTGGTGGCAGGTTTTGGAAGGGCAGCCGTCAGGGACACTTGTTACTGCCGTCTTTGCAAAAGACTCTGATTCCGGGAGCAATGGTGTTGTGTTATATTCAATTGACCCAGGTAAGAATTTAAAATGTTACTAATACAAAAAGATACAATAAAAAAGCTAGAATTTTAGAAAATACATGTGTCATATAAGGCTTTATGTTTATTATAAAGATGCCTTTGTAAATAGGAATCAGCACTATCATGCATCTTGTGAAGTATCTAAGGAAGTGCAAGCAGCTGCCTTTCCTCCCTGCACTCTCTGCCCCATCTTTTAAGGGGTTTAATTGCTTCTGTGTCTGGCCAGAGAATGTTCAAGCAGCACTCAGAAAAGATTAGGACTGTGATCTTGTACTGTACAGTTTAGCATTTCAGTCAGTTGTTTAACATCTTAAAGGAAAAATGATCTCCCTTTTCCCATGACCAATTGAAAATTTTCCTGCTAAAATAACAGTTTGTGACAGTCTGAGACAGGGATAAGAGGGATAAGAGGGATCAGCAGATAATCTGGGCAAACAATGAGGTTTGTGGTTTTTAGTTCAGGTTTCACCTTTTGTTTAGCACTGTGTTAACCTGACATAGCGTGGCCACTTAAAAACACTTCTCTTTGGTTTTCCCCATAATTCCTACATGTAGTAATGCACTTCTGGGGTAAGCTGTAGGATCCAGCTTTGTTTGCAATGAAATTAATAACAGAACAGTCCTAAATTAGAACATGAGTGGGACTGGGGCATTAATACTGGTAGGAGACATAGATGTGATGTCTGGTTTTGCTGCATACCACTTGCTACACTTCCATAAAAGTGAGAACTCCATCTGTAACCAGGCAGGAAAACAGGTCTGTTCCTCCTGCTTTCCTTCACTAATGGTTCAAAACAGTAAGAGCTATCAGGAACAGAACTATTTATTTTTTGTTTGGTTCCTGTTACTTTCTACCAGTTTAATGTGATCAATAGTTTTTAAGCTCAGGATGTGTAATCTATGGTAATTTGCATGTAGAGCTCACTGTTTCATCAGAACAAGAAAACATTATTCCCATAATTCGGCTATAATTGGCTGCCTATTCCAGAGAAAATTGAACAGTATCTTAGAGCTCTGCATTGTGAGTTAGAATATTTTGCACAAAAAATATCCCCCTTGTGAAAAAGGGAATAAGTAGTGTGCAAACCTTTGTTTGAGGACTGATGGCCAGGCAATACAGGAAGTTTTTTTTCAGGGGTGTCTGTCTGTTCATGTATCTAACTATATCCCCTTTAAACAGCACATTGGATTTTCTTACTGGCTTCACTGTAGAGCCCCAAAGGGGAGTAAGTAAGAGTTCAAATTATAAAAATTACTAGCAACACAAAACATGACTCGTCTTGCAAAAGCTGTCTCTGGAAAGACCAAAAGGATAAAAACAGCAGCAAACACACCCCACTCCCCCTTTCAAATGCAAAAACCACTAAAAAAAATCCCTCACAGCCTTGGAACTAGATATTTTCCTGATAAACAAATCCAGAAACAGCTGAGCTTCTCTGATACTAATTTTTGTTGTTGGTTGGCCCACAGCCTTTAACATCTGGTCTTCAGTTTCATGGTGAAGTTTTTTCCTGGTTTATATTTAAAATAGTATTTTCTAGTTCTGGGACATTGTTTAGTACTTAAATATGAAGAAGAAATATGATCTGATTTACAGCCATATTTGTTAAACAGACAGGCAGCAGGTTAATTGGAGAACTCCATGCATTTAGTGCTCTATTCTGTAATCATGGGACTGCCTTAAGATGAAGAGCTGCAAGTGTCTGGGTCAACTGTTAAGCTTGTAAATGTTGCTGGGTAATTTCTAATGTTCTTCAGATCTCAAAGAAATGTCAAGATAGCAGCAAGATATTAAACTATGCAGGAATGTTAATGACAAATGCCAACATGTTACAAAAGGAAAAATCTGTAAAAGAACTATGAGGTTTGCACACCAGATGAATTTTAGGCTATGGGGAAGTGTATCCTTCAAAATGGCCCTCCCTCTTCCTAGAAAATCAGAGCAAGTCATCCTTGAAAAATGCGTGTGTATGGAAGTGGGTGGTCACATGGTCCACTTCTGTCTTCTCACTGCAAGAGTAACCTAATTCAGAGGGAGGTGAATCCCATCTGTGTGCACTCTTTATTCCTTAGTGATGCTGGCAGTCACAAAGTGATTTGCCTGGTCTTCTTTATGGCTGTCAATAGGATATAGTATAGCATTTATAGCAGAAATTAGCATGTATTTATAGTGCATCTGGAACTACTGCTTTGTGTGTTAAAACTAGCATTGACAGAGGCTTTTACAGTTATATTTGGAGCAATTATGTGAATGCAACATTAGCCCTTAACCACACAAGTGCCAAGAGAAGCTTGGTTACACTGCTAACACGCACGGATTGGCAAGTGCTGTACATGTGTCTGTGAAGAAGTGCTTGTACTCCAGAATGAGTAGCAAGCAGCATGCAGGGCGCACTCCTAGCCTTGCAGAGGGCTGCATTTCTGCAGAAGCCCCCATCATCTTCAGGTGCTGTGGGAGCTGTGGTATTGCTTTCCTCTTTACTGTTAAGGGAAACCACTTTTCCATCATCTCAAAGGAGGAGGACATGGTTGGGGCACTAAGTATTTTAACACTTAGGAAAGAAACAGCTCTTCAAGAAATTAGTTAAAAACACATAGCTAACTATCACTGCGTGCTGAGGTCACTAAACTCTTGAGAAACCTCTAGTGTTTCTTTGTGTCTGCTTTCTGGGCCATTTTACCTAAATGCCACTTTCTGTAAGGCCTGAATATTCAGCCAAAGTTCATAGTAACACATTGCTTGTTGTTTCTCAGGTCACCATTTAAAATTTTTTTTGTTTGTTTCGTTCTTTCTAAACTGCAGTTTCTGTGGTCATCTTTGAGGGCACAGAGCTGAGAGAGTGTCTGAGTTTTGGAGAACCTCATGTAAATGAAAGTCTTGCCAACAGGTTGGATAAGGCAGAGGTGAAGAATTTAATTGTAAAAACATATCCATTTGTTGGCAGGTTACTTTTGCAAGCACAAGAAGAGACTGGGGCCATTAGAGTCTAGTTATTGAGAGATTCAATTTTTTTCTGTTACATGCATCATCTGGTCTTTCCAGTTTCCTTATTTCTTATCCATTTCTCCTGTACTTTTTTCCTTTTCTCCTCAGATACAAAAGGATATATAATCTAAGCAGCAGTTGCCTAATTCAGGTGACTTATGGAGATGAGAGCTAAGGAAATGTTTCTGGAAATGCAGTGAGCATGAGCTTTTAAAGCAATGACTGACATGCTCTATAGGTCCTAAACATTTTTCTCAGTGTAAAAATTTTTTCTGACTTTCAATCAAATGGCTGCACTTAGAATACACTTTAAAAATAGATTGATAAAAATACCAGAAAAATAGACATGGGGCATTTTGGTTTTGACTGTCCCTATTGTGTGGTATCAGATAAAAAAATGAAAATGTGAAACATTTATAAAATGGAAGTCCCAAGGGGTTTTGCAATGTTTCTTTCTGATATTTTCAGACTTTTTTGTTACTTTGTTTGCCACCAAAATATGCACAAAACCATTTCATGCAATATTTGAATTTTAGTGTTACTGTAAGTGTAGGTTTTAGCAAAATACTGAAAATATATGCATGCAATTCACATTATGTGTTCTGTTTCTCATGTCTCCTGCGACTTTTGCTTAGCTGGGATTTTGTGTCATGGAACATTATATGGAACAAAATAGCAGATCTGTGACTGTAGACATATTGCTGGGACCTACAGCAGGAAAGTAAACCAAAAGTTATTTATGAAAACAGTAATATAGCAGCATTAATATTTTGAAAGTACCATGAAAAATGCAAAATTCAACTTTGTTTCATTCAAGATAATTGTCTCTATATTGTTTCCTTTTGTTGGCAGTTTCCCTGTTAATGTTCCAGACAGCAAGACTCAATCAGGAAGGGACTGATGGAGAATTATAAAGCTACAGTCACTCAAAAAATAGCAGAACAATATTGAAAAAAAACCTCCTGTTTTTTGGTTGTGAAAACCTAGTTTTCTAACTAGTTTGCTAAGTGTTTTTTTCTTCAAATGTTATAGGTGCAAATATTTTACAGTCACAGATGATATGATTGGATACAAAAGTGAATGTATGTGCAGTTAACTAATTTGAATGTGCAGATTTGGAGAACGTAAACAGCTTCATGCTCACTTAGGTTCCTCTGGAAATATAGTTCTTTATGAGTGTTTTGTGTACTACATCTGCACTGAATTTATTCTTACCACAGTTGCTTACTATAATAGCAGCTGTTACACTGCATGACTTTACTTAACCCTCTAACACACCTTATTAAAAATTCACATTCCAGAAAAGTATTGGCTTAGTATTCTAAGAAAGAAGTACTTATAACAATTGTGATTTTCTCAGTTTCTGATGATGTATACAAAGTAATAGATACCTTCCCAATTTAGTAAAATTTGAGAGTAATTTGTATTCCATTTCTTAAAAATTGAGGAGGTATGTCAGTCCCTTTGCCCAGGGGAGATTTAGATTGGATATTAGGAAAATTTTCTTTACTTAATGGTTTGTCAAGCTTTGGAAGAGGCTGCCAGGGGAGGTGGTGGAGTCACAATCCTCGAAGGTATTTAAAAGACTTGTAGATGTGGTACTTAGGGATGTGGTTTAGGGAACTTGGCAGTGTTGAGGTAAAGGTTCCACTTGATGATCCTAAGGATCTTTTTCAACTTAAATGATTCTATAATGCTAAGTCACGAAGAGCTATTTATTAATCTGTGGTAGAATTATTCTTTGTAATTCTTGAATAAATGTAATAGGATGAGTCTGCAAGTAATAACTTTAATTAAAAGCCACTTGTTACTAGTGTGATACCAGTCCTTGATGAAAGATATAAGCCTAATTTCCAATATTCACATGTTGCTCTGCAACAGTTTACTGTAAGATTGTAGCTACCCCCAGCTGGCTGCTGGTACGGAGCACAAGCAGGGCAGGTGGCATCACTGAAGTCAGGGTGCATCGTGGGGTCAGCAGTGCTCTTTGCTGGCCCCAGAATCAGCGAGTCACAGGAGCCACCTGGGTAGCTGGCTGGAGAGACTTGGCCGTTTGGTGACAAAGGCTTAATTCTTTCTCTGGTCCTGTCTGCCAAGGTGGGAAATGGAAGGATCAGTCCTGGGCTATCTGTTGCCCTCCTGATGCACTCACCATTGGTGTGAGTAACATTGGTACAAAACTGGGCAGTTGCTTTAGTACTCTATGGTATTTTGTTCCCTACCTTTCTAAATCCAGATGAAGTTGTTTATAATAACTGTGTGCTCAGTGAAAAAAGGATGAGATGAACCAAACAAGCCAGAGAGATCCAAGTGAGTGCAGTAGGTTCCTCTGGGTCCTGCTCTTTTTCAATGTTCATGACAATGTTCAGTACTAGGGAGGCAAACTGTTACTGATTTGCAATGACACATATCCATTTTTACCCCACAGAAGATGATATGGGACACTTCCAGATTGATGCTGTCAGTGGAGAGTTAAGAACAACCCGGCCTCTGTCACATGCTGAGAGATCAGACTACAGGGTGATGGTCATAGCCAAGGACCAGGGGATGCCTTCGCTTCAAGGATATGTAACTGTTTACATCCAGGTACTGATTTACATTGTACAGATAGAACAATTATGTTAAATGATTAGTTTCTTTGAATTAAAAATAAAAGAAAAAAACAAGAGAGAGTAGACTTTCTTGGTTTTGTTTTGTTATCTTTTCTAAATTCTGTCTCTATAACCTCCTATAAGGGCATCTCATTTCTCTGTGCTGGTTTATACAGGGCTGCTCTTCATGGGAGTGTGAAATGCAGTGTGTGCTCGTTCCATAGCCAGCCACCTGCTGTTCATCAAGCTACAGTGGGGCTGCTTTGTCCAGGTCACCTGTGCACTCCTCTGTGAGAGGCTGATTGTCACTGAGGCTGCTCCTTTCAAGTCACCCTAAAGATGGTTAATTTTGGATGGCTTGTAATAGCATGCTTCAGTCCATATGAGGCAAAGTTAAAGAGAGTTAAAGGACTCCTCTCCCTGAGCAGCAGGAGAAAGAATGGATAATGAACTGATCACAACCCCATTCCCTGCCTCCCTGTGCACCTGGAGGAGGAGGCAGAGCTGGGAAGGAGGGAGGGGTGGGAGGAAGGTGCATTTTTACGGTTTTATTGTACTTCTCATTATCCTGCTCTGGTTTTGTTAGCAATAAGTTCAGTTAATACCTCTAATTCTAGTCTGTTTTAGCCATGATAGTATTTGCTGAGTGATCTCTCCTGGTCCTTATCTCTGCTGTGCAGCAGCAGAGGGGAGTGCGAGAGTGGCTTTGCTGGGTGCCTGGCATCCAGCCAGGGCCAGCCTACTACACATTACAATATTAATAATAACAGTGGGAAAATATTGCAGTCTTTGTGTTTTGGTTGCAGGTGATCCCACTTCCCAATGGGAGATCTGGCTTCTCTCAAGACTTCAAGCACTTTGTTGTACCTGAAAATTTTAAACCTGCACAAGTGTTGGACTCCCTGAAGGCTCCTGATAACCGTCTAGCACTGAACAGGAAACTGCATTTCAGTATTGCTAAAGATGATGATAATGTTCATTTTGAAATAGACAGCTTGACAGGAGACCTTTACCTTTCCAAGGAGCTTGACTATGAAACAGATTCGCACTTTCTTTTGCAAGTTATTATAAAGGATTACAATAATCCCCCACAAAATAGCACTGTCTTCCTAAGCATTGATGTAGAAGATAAGAACGATCATTCTCCATATTTTCAAGAAGACTTTGTAGTGGTTGGCATAGAAGAAAATGTACCTGTTGGCACTCTGGTTTACACATTTGATGCAAAGGATGGAGATGGCAGTTTTCTGAACAGCAAAATAGAGTATTCCTTAGAAATGAGTAACATGGGTGAAAATCCATTTCTTATTCACCCTTCTTATGGCACTTTGACCACAGCTTCTCTACTTGACAGGGAGTTAACTCGTTCTGTGACCTTGACGGTGTTTGCAGAAGACCAGGCAATAAATCCGACAGAGCGTCGACTGGATTCCCTGGCTGTGAAAGTTATTATTTTAGATATCAATGACAACAGTCCCAGCTTTATGTCTTCACCTTTTTCCTATGTCATCGAGGATGTGGAGATGGGCTTCCTTGTACACCACATAATTGCAAAGGATCCCGATGAGGGAAGAAATGGGCAAGTTACATATCACATTCTTTCAGGCAATGAAAACAGAGCATTTATACTGGATAAAATCACAGGTACTGTAACCTCACTTCTCTGGGGTTTCTTGTGTTGTGCTTCTCTCAGTAATATTTGGGAATGTGTACCATCCAAAACTGAAATACCAGATTACTGTGGCACTCTGCCCAAGTGACTTAATGTGTCCTCAGGGGTGATTGCCTAGGGCAGAGTACCACCCAAGCAGGGCAGTACAGTGCACAGGGGTCAAGCTCTGTGAGACTCAGCTCAAAAATTTTGGGATGACACTGTTACTGTGTTGTGTGGGTGTATTGGAGCATCTTCCAATAGGACAATAAGGGAAGAAAATGCATGCAGTGAAATACTTCATTCTGATTTTGGCATGATACATACTTAAAGCATGTACACACACACATGTTATGTACATGTGAGGAAAGGCAAACTCAAGGTCAGGTAATCTGCATAACACTGCAGGTGGAACAAGTTCAGTGGAGGCTCAAAGTGCTGATGAATTTCATTCTTCAGCCCTCTGAAATTCTCTGATTACTAACTATTATACCATGTTTACACAAATGCAAATATCACCTTAATAGCTGAAATATTTTCTGGTTCTTATTTTGATTTTGAATTCATTAGGTGACACACTGATTTGTAGAGCTCCTAACTGCATAACTTAAGTGCAAAAGAAGACAAATATTTAAGTTAAATAAAGTTGAAAAGTTAACCCCAAAGTTAAATTAAAAAGCAATCTCTGAATTTCTCTTGAATTTTCCATGAATCCAAATTTCCTCGAATGGCAAAGGCAGTATTTCTGGGCCAATTAGCACTCTAGAGGGAATCACAGGTAATGAATGACTGTAAAATCCAGAAGCCTTGCAGCAGTGGCAGGGTGATGCTACACTGAAGCTGTGAGTGCTGGAGCAACCAGGATCCTAACCCGAACCAGGATATTTTTTTAATACTTTCTTTCTTTATAATAGGACTCTTAACTACAGCCCAGCTTCTGGACCGTGAGGTTCAGGAGCGCTACAGTTTGACAGTCATGGCTCTTGATGATGGCAGCCCAGCTCTCTCTGCCACACAAGTTTTAACCATCACTGTTCTTGATGTGAATGATGACACCCCAGTATTCCTGCAGCAGCTTTACGAGACTGCAGTTCGTGAAAACCAAGATCCAGGGGAGTTTGTCATAAGAGTGCAGGCTGTGGACCGAGATGCAGGTAATTTGTGTCCTTTGTAATTTACTTGTGAACCATAGTTGACCAATCCAATCTTGATGCCTAGTGTGTACTTTTGTGCTTTTTGTTAGTTAATGTATGACTTTTGAGTTTCAAAATACAGGGCTTGGAGGTCCGACTTGTTGTCTGGTGTAGCTTCAGCTCTGATGGATGTATTAAGTGTAAAATGTGCACCTGTGTGACATAGCATATTGTAGCTTTCATGTGAAGAAAGCCAGCGTGTGCTGGATACAAGTCAGCAAAAAATATTAAATTCAATTCAAAGGTAATAGCTGAACATTTTGTTGCTTACAATCAGAGCGTTTTGAAGAGTTTTAAAGCAGTTCACAAGTCAAGAGTCCTGGTTTTGTAACAGAACCGGCAAATATGCACACATCCTTTCTGACCAGAGAGGGGCACTGTCATCCAAGATTTTCCAGCTGGTTTAACTGTGAAGGGATCACGAAGCTGCTCCAGATTTTAAGTACAGCTTCACATGCTAAAGAATATTGATGCATTGCTTTTCAAAAATGCACAGAATGGATAAATAAGAGGTGAGGATGGTTCATCTCCTTAGGGAATCATATGTAAGGACTAAACCTGAGACAGTCTGCTAAGCAACAAGAAACTGCCTTCAGTTCTTCAACTACCTGCTCTTTTGAACTGTCTAAAATTCATAGCATATGATGTTACAGGTAGTCCATGTGCTGGAGCAGTTATACGGGGTCTGTGTGATAAATAGAAAAATCTGGAAAGAGAGTTACATATTACAGTACTGCCGTGTTTGGCCCAAAGGTAGTCGCAACTCTATGAATGACTTCCTTTTTAACATGGGTTCACTTTCTGTAATTCTGTTTAGAATTGTGTAAGACTGTGCTATCCTAAAAGCAGATAATGGAACTTGTTAGCAAAATAATCTTCTGTATTCAGTGTGATTTTTAATTTTAATGTAGAGCAAATTTTGATTGCAAAAGACTGATTTGAGCTCAATAGAGGTATTATATAGAAAAGACATTTCCCCACAAGTATGTAAAGTATTTAGAAGTTAGGAATGGGTAGGTATCCCTGTCTGTTATGATCTCCAAAACAACTGAGCTGTGCTGCAGTCTGCCTCTGTATCTCACTCTTCCAAGTATTTTCTTTCTTTTGTGGGTTACAATACATGAAAAGGTGATGCTTGAAAGGTTTGCAAGATGAAGGAGAAAACTGAGAATTTGCTTGAATTCTTCTCCCTCATTTTCTATCCCTAATATTTTTTTCACATCTTGTGGGAAATATAGCAGAAAGGAAATTTCCAGAGCACTTAGTGGGAGGGAATCGGGGTGGCTTGGCAGGGTGGAGAGGAAGGGCATTCCAAGTGTACTGGGTGGCACAGTGTGCTCCTGCCTGTGCAGACACTTTGGGCTGGAGCACTGTTGTGGCTGATGGTTCCTTCCTGCTATTTTTTTAAAGTACATTTTCCACTAACCACAGTCATTCTGTTGGGTCTTTTTCTCATATTTGCATGATTTGGCCCCATGTAATGGGTGTGTAATAGTATTGTTTCAAATTAATATTGAAGCGATGTTCATAATGTAAGAAAATTTGGTTTATATAGGGGTCATATAATACAACGCTACTCACTTTTCTTACATTTTTGGAATACAATTTTTGAATAAGATTACTCCTGTCACAGTGTTCTTATTTTTGTTTTTACATCATATATTTGTATTTACACACTCTTTAAATTGCAGTTCACATCACAGAAATATTTGCATAGTCTCAGTGGAGGACTTTTTTCCATCACACTTTTTTGTTCACTTCATATGTTCCCTGAATGACCACTGGGAGGAACCAGTCATTATCAACCTTTTGTTGTATTTTCCTTTCGTCTTCAATCTCTATGACTGGAAGGCAGTCTTTTTTTGAGGAAATCACAGTAAAATTTCTGACTTAGGAGTGGTTTTCTTTCACATGGATATCCCTGAAACATTTACTTCAGCTACCTCCATCCTGCACATTACAGGACCTGCACTTACTGATCTCTATGTTGCCTGACTTTGAGAGCCTTTGGGTGCCCTGCATGCCCTCGCCAACTGAGATCTGACAGCTCAGCATCAGTAAACCCAAGTGTAAAATATGTTAATGTTGGAAAAATACACATGGAAAACCATATTTAATACACCAACAGCATATTTAAGATAGGTCAGGGATTTTTTTCTTGAGGTAGGTCTTTGCAGAAGAACTGAACTAGCATTTGGCAAGGTCTGCTTTTAAACTGATGTGCTCCTCTGTGGTTCAATAGTTATGTCTGGAGCCTTAGGAAAAAAATCTTAAAAATTTTATAGGAACCACTGACTTTGAGTTATGAGACAGGGCTTGCTGCCATTCATTAGACTTCTTGTAAAGTCCCTTAAAGATGAGACTTGAATCTGGATTTGGGGCAAGGGGGACATTTTTTATTTCAGTTTGTAATTTCAGCCCCTAAAAGGTGACCAATGCTGCTGAATAATTAACCATCAGGTTAGACTGGGTGCAAGTGTGCTGGCTGCTGTGCTGTGTGTATGAATGTGCAGAGTCATCATGCTTCTCTCCTGGGCAGGGTGTGCAGCTTTTTCTTAATGCTTTTTTATGCTCCTAGCAGTTGGATATGGGAAAGGAGGCAGTAAATGCCTGGCAAATAAATGTAATTAGGATGTCACATATCGTGTCTTTTAAGGGTTAAAAGCATTAACTTCAGCATTGTGTGAATAGTCAACTTGAATGACACCCTTGTTTTTTCAGCACTGGTTGTGAATAGAGTCCATTGTGGAATCTGCCAGAGAAGGCACTGGGTTGAAGCAGCTCAGTTGCAGGAGGCAAGAAGCTAATAGTGCCAGACTTGCAGTTTCATGTGTCTCTTTTTTATCCATCTGTAGCATATTGGTAATTAAAGATAGATAAATGCAGGCAAAACTGTGAATATCTTTTAAAACTTAGTTGAAGGGTATCTAATAGGGCCAGATCAGATAAATATATGTTAATAACCTGAGACTTTGAAGACATTCACTTTGATTGTCGTCACTGATGTGATTTTTCTTCCTTCGTCTGTAAAGCTGAAAGGATTTCTGTAACTCATTTTTCCTCCTGCTGTGTGTGATATATGTCCCTCCCTTGACTTAGTTTAGGTGCAAATGCAATTCCAGTAGTAATTCCCTTAATCAAATTTCAGTAGCACTGTCAGCCACTTAATAAAGCTATTCAAAGGCAAATGAAGTCAAGGCTGTTAAAAACTGTAGGCTCTGTTTCTTCTCTCACATGAGTGCTTCTCCGTCAACTCCAGTGCAGATTGTCCTGTGCTTGACTGCAGCAGACAAGAACAGGCAGGCAGTGTTTGACATTGAATAGGAGTTTTCATATGACTGGAAGTGTCCTGTAATTTTTCAGGTGCACCAACTGTCCCTACCCCACTAAAGGATGAATTCTTGGTGGGAAAAACACAGAGTGATTGAGTGAAACTTAGGAAATTTTTCAAAATAATAAAAGGGCACAATAGTCCAACCCTTCTGGTGTAGTATAGAATGAAATGTAATAATACAAGTGTGATGGAGATGACTTTATGCTTTCCTTGGGACGAAACTAAAAGAAATATGAAAGGAATTATCTTAAAGCCATAACAGGTAAGAATGTTGAGTCTCATTTCCTGTTCAACTAAGGCAGGCAACTTTCAAGAAAAGTTTCTAAAAGCCTGTACAGTTTTAGCCTATTTCCTAGAGAAAGATGGAGGCTTATATCCCTGTTCTGTATACAAATGGTAGGTCTGATCAGGAGCTATATGGAATTGTCATTCAGAAAAACTTGGAGAAAGAAGAAAGAGACAAATAAGTAGACCTGAGTATGAGGAAAGTTGCTGTGTTTTACTAAGACTTCCATTCTGTTTTAAAGGACTGAATTCCTTGCTTCAGTATGAAATCTTACCAGGACCTGGTTCTGAGAAATTCAAGATGGACTCGGACAGTGGAGAACTTGTAACAGCTGCATCACTGGACAGAGAAACCCAGGAGGTTTTCAGTATTAAAGGTAGCAGTGTGAAATATCTATGAATGCCTCTAGAGTGGAAAGTGAGAGTGAGTGTGGTATTACTATCAACATTAATTTTTTCCTGCCTTCTGAATTAGATGCAAGTGGTAAAATTTTGCAGCACAGAAGAGCATATGCTTTTTGCATAGCACAAATAACTCTCCTATATTATTAAAGAACATCTATTGTTGCACCCAAAACCACTGAATGAAATTTGCTTTCTTTTTATTGATCTTAGTTTTGGTTCGGGATAATGGAACCCCATCACTGTCAAGCACTGTGACAGTAATCTGCACAGTGCTGGATGAAAATGATCACTCTCCCACATTTCTTCTTCCTCCCTCTGAGATCTTGATTCCAGAGAACCAACAGCCTTCTGTTGTTTACATTATCCGGGCTGTAGATATGGATGCTGGCAACAATGGAGCTCTAAGATACAAAATAATTGGTAAGTTACATTCCATCATTTTTGTTAGTATAAATCAGGGAGTATATAAACAAGAGCATCCAAGTTTTAGACCAGTCTTGACTTTACCAGGCCTTCCTAGTTCCCATCTTGCCCACATGCTTCTTTTATGTGGAAAAGAAAAGAGATCTTTCACCCTTTTGTCAACATGAATAAGCAATTCCCAGGCATTCTTTCATTCTGCTTTCTGGATTTGAAATAGTGCAGAAGAGAAAAAGAAAAAAAAATACCAAATGCTGTAAGGAGGCATTAATCATGAAGGCATAATTTTGTCCTTTTTGTTATAGTTGTAGAAGTCTAAATGTAAATATGCCCTTGAAAATAAGTGCAAGAATTAATTGAACTTTACTTATTTAATGCTGTTATTAAATTTTATTTCATGAGAGCTTCTTTCACCCAGCAATTAGTAGTGTCATACTTGGCTTCCATCTTGCCAAACTCTCTGTGTGTCCACTATGCCATATTAAGATCTACAGCTGTTCAAAGCCTCCTGTAGTATCTTTGGACAAATACAAGTTTACTGTGCTTAACTTTGGTTTGTGACTATAAAAGCAATAGCTCAAATGCAGGCAGAGAGCTACTGTGGTAAAAGCCAACACATTTTTCTTTGAGGAAACAGCTATGAATTACTTTTTTTTCTTGGTTTTAATGTTGTGATCTTCTATGACATTTAATTTAGTTACCTTTGATGTTTCTGCATGTTAAAAAGTATGTATGCCATTCACCATTACTAAAAATGCTGACTTTTCCGTTAACTGCTTCATATTTATTCCCACTGCCCCCAAATCAAGACCTTGCACAACTCTCGAATTCCAAGGGATAGGTTTGTAGAAGAGAACAAGGAGCAAGCAATTATAATTGTCAGCAATGCTTTACAGATTTCTGGAATTTGTAACTAAGGTTGGGAAGAGGTCACTTCATGCAGCAGCATAGATGAGCTTTATAAGATGGTCTGGTTTTGGAAAAAAGAAATGCATGTGGCCAAATAGCCAGTTTGTAAATTGATAGGACATTCTGCATTTGCTCTCATTGCCACCTACTGATTTAAATGAAATACAGGTTTTAATTTGTATGTGAAATAAAATATGTGAAAGGCACATGAGTACACCAGCTGTATGAGCAATTGGACCTTGTTATTGCAATTAGCATAGAGCATTCACAAGGGGTTCTTTTTTTAAAAGTAGTTGTTTGTGACAATTTCATTTTTTATCTGTTTAAAAGGTGGAAATGTTGGAGAATACTTCACACTAAATAACACATCAGGCAAACTGCTGATCACTCGTAGCTTAGACAGAGAAGACATCAGCAATTTTACTCTTGTAATTGAGTGCCATGACCTAGGCAGCCCCTTGAGAAGCTCCACTGCACAGCTCTATCTAACAGTGTTGGATGAAAATGACCACAGCCCATTGTTTGCAAAGACCCTGTATCAAATCTCTGTGACAGAAGACCTGGAGGAAGGCTCAGCCATCCTGGACCTCTCTGCTTCTGATGAAGATGGTGGCCTGAATGGTGAAGTCATGTACTCCCTCATTGATGACACCTATGGAGCCTTTGCTATCGACAGCGTCACGGGATCCATCGTTACTGCAAAGGCATTGGACCGGGAGACCAAGTCCCAGTACACATTTAGGGCTGTGGCAAGTGACTGCAGCCCCCATTTCCCAAGGAGCACCACTGTCAGTGTTGTAGTGCACGTTGATGATGTCAATGACAACGATCCCCTTTTTTTGCAGAATCCTATCAGGGCCTTTGTGCCTGCTGAAACTGCTGTGAATGAGACAGTAGCCACTGTGAGGGCAGAGGATGTGGATCTGGGATCAAATGGAGCTATCAATTTTAATTTGATGGTAGCAGAAACTGTGTTTCAGATCAATGTGAAGACAGGTGACATCATTCTTCGGGAGCCCTTGGCTTCCAAGGACTTCAGTACCCAGCTGCTAGTGATAGCTTCAGATCAAGGCATTGCACCTCGAACAGCCACAGCTCTGGTCATTATCTTTACTGAGGAGCAAGAGGAGGCCATCTCATTCAGCCACAGCCTCTATGAAGCAAGTGTGCCTGAGAACAGTGCAGCAGGTGGGCATGAAATCCCTCTGGAGCTGCCGCTATCCCCTCCTTTTGGAATGGTACTTGTAATAAATGGTATAGGGAAACCTTTTTTTTCTGTGCAGCAGCAGGGAAAAGTTAATGTGGGTGTAGCCAATACCTCTTTGCCCCTTTCCAGTGCACCAGCATGAAAAAGATGCAATGCAGGAGGCATTGTCTGATCATCAGTGGGTTCATTGATTTAGCAGAATTAGTTTAATGATGGGTGGAAAACATTTATTTGTTTTAATGGGCAGTGCACACAAGCTCAGATGAGTTGAGTGTTGGGAACAAGTTGCAACTTGAAATTTCTTAGCTTCACAATATCCTTCACAAATAGCTTTCAGAAATACCTTACTGAAGTTTTGGACTTTGCAGAAGAAGGAGAAAGGGGGATAGGATGGGGTGGAGAAGTTCAGAGGCTATTGGTATATTGTCACTTGGACAGGCTTCTACAATGTCTCTCTAGATAGAGCCTGAACTATGGAATGCTACCTATCAGCAAACCAGCTTTGGTCACAAGATGCTTACAGATTTTTTTTTTATTTTTTTTTTCTGGACATTGATGAGAATTACTGCTCTTCTTTTATCATTCAAAGAACATTAGTAGCTATCCCTCGGGCCAATTAGATGTGGTATCTTCTCCTGCATCAGGGATTGGTTTTTGTCCTAATGAAGGGCAGAAAAGAGTGTCTTTCACGTATTTCTGTCCACAAACCTTACTATTTAAGAAGTACTTAGAGATCTGATTTGTACTATATTTTCAATTCAAACAGCTCATGAGGTTCACCTTGAACAAGTAAGTTATCTTCTTATTAATTCAAACTTCCCTCAGTAAAATGAAAGCAGTGTTCCTTTATATCCTAAGGGTTTTGTGAGACTAGTGAATTCATAGATCTTGAGTAACAGCCTGTATATTGGATTATGAATCAGTAAATAAGAAATGTGTTAGTAATTTTGGAAAACCAATCAATATTCTTGGATGATTGCAAACAGAAGAGAGAATGGAGGGTGAAGATGGCTGTTGCAGTAATTACTGCTGTGGTTATTCAGCCATTCTTTCCTCTGTGCTTGTTTGAGACTTCCAGCCAAATTTTCAAATTGTTACATTTAACGAAAGAAAATAAAAAATAGAGCTTTATGGCAATAGATTAAGTGCTCTGATCGTAGATTTTTTTAAGTGTAGATGTGTTCCCGGATCAGGCTAGAAAAGCCAGCCTGAAATTACAGAAATGCCCCAAGGAACCATGGTATCAGAATGCCATTGTGTTCTCCCATTCAATCTATAGAAATATAATTAAGATTCAATTTAGGTTGTTTTGATTAAAGGAAATTTAGCAAAGCTTCAGGGTAAACAGGAGGGTTTGATCACGAAATGTTAGTTTGTGTTTAATAATACTTCTATTTGCTGAGAAGATCAAATTCTTTTAAGAATATAAGAGATTTTACCAAATACTAATACTGTTTGTCTCTGTTTATACTATTTTCCTTTTTTCATAAGCATACATAAATATCAAATATTTTACATTGCAGTGGGGAAGAAAAGCATGATTGTAATTAAAACTCTCATAGAAGTTAGCTTATAGGAGAGATGTGATCCTGGGACCCCTACAAATGTGAATGGTACCAGTGTATTCAGTCCAGGGAAGACTTACATTACATACTGATTATTTGTAGAACTGGTATTAATAAATGTGGCTTTTCTTCATAATTTTATTTCTGCCTTAACTGATGGAGGGGAAAAATGCTACGTTTATTTTAAAAAGAATAAAAAATGTGAATAAAATAAACGGCAAAAACCGAAGCCAAGGGTTCTTAGTTTTAATTTAGTCTAAACCCATCAAATGGGTAAGTGCGTCAAGAACTGGTCCTTGTGGTCACATTTTCTTTAAGTGTTTGACCTCCAAGTTAAATGACCTTCAGAAAACCCCTTTTTCTTTTTTTTTTTTGTTTAATATTGAATATTTAATGTCTTTAAGTATTATAAACTGTATTACAGCAGGCATTTAGAAGCTAGTCAATAAATAATCAAGTGACTCTGTTCTTCAGAGGGTAAGAAACCTTCATTATTCACCAAACTTTCAGTTGAATGGTTGTTTGCATAACAGTTCCTTGGAGACAGAGTCACCAGTAAAACTTTTCACTTCTCAGTTTTCTTTTCCTATTAGATATCAAATATGTAGCCCCTCCTTCTTTAAGTAACAGAATCACAGAATGGGTGAGGTTGGAAGGGACCATGGTGGGTTGTCTCGTCCCACCTCCTTGCTCAAGCAGGATCATCCTGGAGCACACTGCACAGGATTGTGTTCTGGCAGTACTTCAGTCATCATCTCTGTGCTCATCTTTTCCTTTCATGCCAGTTAAGAGGTCTGAAGAGATAATGGCAGGGATGAACACAGGTTAGATGGCAGAGGACAGGGCAAAGAGACTACTAGGAGTGCAGAAGAGAGAAGAAACAATGCAACAGTGATACAGTAGCTCAGTGTGGTGCTGGTGTTAGAACATACATATAAACAAAACCCATATATAAAAGACATATGTGTCCTAATACAGAATTCAGCAAATGTTTTGGAGTTCATTTGGCCATTTCATCGTGTTCACACTGCCATGTTTTGGTTTTGAGTCTGCAGGCATAATGTTGGGATCTAGACTGTATAAAAAAGTTTGAGATACCTCCATGTGAAAACTATCTGTGGTTAAACTGAAAACACCCCTAAATTTGTACACTTTACATCACTCTTCATGTCTTTCAATATTTTTAACTAATTTAGAGGTCAATTGCCTAGCATTTCAAGCCAATCTGACTGTTTTCTGCTTTGAACCTGATCCCCCTGCTGCATTGCTTTATCTTCAGTGCTGATCTCAGGCTCGAGGTGCTTTGCAGGCAGAAAACTTCCTTTCCCTGATTTTCATCTCAGTTAAGAGCTACATAATGTGACCTCTGCTTGAAGCAACATCTGAATTGCATGTGATTGAAATGGCGAGTTCCAGCAGATGGACATTTCCTGTTGCTCTTTATCTGTGTAGGGCCTGTTTATGTCACAACAGACCTCAGAGTTTGGTCCTATTTTTTTGACAATGAACTGTAAAAATTCACTGTTTGGAGAAATTGTTTTCTGTGGAAGGTATCAGAACACAAGAAATGTGTTCTCTGCCAAAAGGAAGTTGTAAACAATTCTATCTGTGTGAAAAATGTGGAGCTTAAAGGATTAGGATATGAGGACTCAGAGCAACAGTTTATTAACTTAAACTCTGAAAAACAAGGACTCAAGTAGAAATGCTGTTGTTTCCTTTATTTCTGGTAGTTTTTCTTCTTAAGCACAAGAAGACAAACGAAGATGCAGACAGTGTTAAAAGATAAATAGGGATATTCTTCAGACTAGGTTTTTGTTTTTTCTTTTCTTTAACTCTGCTCTGAGGGTGCTGTGAATGATTGTCCTTGCAGTTTTCTGTAGCAAATAAAAGTTGCTGGGCAAGGAAAATTGAATCTACAGCCCCTTATTTCAGTTCCTAAAAAACTCCAGCTCAGCATTCATGAATCTGTCTTTATGTATTGGACAAATGGATGCTGATTCCAGAGCTTTTCTCGCAAATATCTTGCAAGTATATTGACAAGCGCAGTGAATCATATGTCAAAATTGGCATACTTCTGCTTTTGACTAACAGATTTTGAGGGCAAATAGTAAAACCTTAATAGAAAAATTCTGGCTTTTAAAAAGTAGTATGTAACTGCTGAAATAAAAAAAGTACTAGGTCGTTGTAATAGCAATGTTTCCTCTAATTTTTTATACTGAAGTCCTTTCCTCTGGCATCCAGAACACTGAATATGAGCAGTATGTCCTTTGTGATATAATAAAATAACTAGTTGTCTCTAATGCCGTTTGAAGGAGCTCAGGTTGCCTCATTCCATCACAGCTGCATGGAATCAATTGCAATTAAATAATTAAAAACATTAAAATCAATTGCCATACATGCTAGACAATTTCCTAAGTACCTTGAAAAGAATAATTATTTTGAAGTTTTGATATTGCCTTTTAAACTTACAACATTTTTGTTAAATGTGACGATTCAGAGCAGGATAATTTACTGAGTTCTGTATTTTCCCTCTTATTCTATTCCAGACTGGATTTTAATTTCATATCTCTTGCATTCTATATTAAATTATTGGTCTTTTCATGAAATTTGAATTCTATGTGAATTACATGTAGTTATGCATATAGTTTCATCTTTTCTTTCTCTTTGTGTAAAGGTGGCTAATTAAAATTCTGAAGGATATTTCATTTAAGGTATTGCTCAAAAACCCAAATTGAATCCTAATAAATGGAGAAAAAAAAAAAACCCTTTGTGGTCATTTGTGGGTGACATGATGCACAAAAAAAATAAAAAAAATAAATATGACTTCAGGTAAGAGAGAACTCCAATGATTCCTGTGAGTTTGCAATTAGGAAAAGTTAAATCTCATAATTTTATTTAGGCAAAAGGTAAAGTTTTTATCAGATACGTAATTTACTGAGCAAAGAGGGACAGACAGTGCTTTGTCTATGAATTTTTAATACAGGAAAAATCATGGAGAATTATTCTTATTGTCTACTAAACTAACAAATAAGCACCTAACCGAGATAGTTTGGCATCTGCTATAAATACCAATACTAAAAAATTAGAACAATACCTTCTAGAGTGGACATGAAAATGTCTTGTTGCTTCCATAGGTACATCACTTCTAACAGTAGAAGCCTATGAACATAAATTTACAGGAGAAGGCATAAAATACAGCATCTTCAATGACCAGGAAATATTCTCCATACACCCTATTACAGGTACATTTTTATAATTTTTTTCAAGTGTCTGTGTGTAGTTTAGAGCATTAGCAAGTTTCTGCCACAAAAATAAGGTCTAGATATCTTAAGCGTATTCCCTAGTAATAAATCTGTTACAATGGACAGGTCATTAGTAAGTCCAAGCACTGTCATAAACTTGAGGTAAAAAGAAATTGAACACCAGGATTCCTGTTTAAAACACTCAGTTCTGATTTACTATTGATCACCAGGTGTTGGGAGTTAATAAATTACTTCTCTGTGATCCAAGCTGAGATTCCATCTTGTTTCTCATCATGAGCTTTCCCAAAAACTCAATAAATGAAATCCTTCAAAACATTTCTAGTATAGAAACGTTAGACTCTTGTTGATTTTAATGTTCTTTGTTTCGGGCAAACCTTGACGCATTTTAAAGTCAAGTCTATTTATTTTTTTTTTGTGATTGTATTTGTGTTCTGCAGCAGGTAGGTCTGCTTTCACCTGATTTTAGTCAGGAATTTCAGGTGCAGGGGAGTGGGATGATTCCCATGTGCATTTCCATGTTCTCTGAGGCACCTAAGAGAGTATAGCTACTCTGGTTACCTCTCAGCTCCTAAACATCTGTAATAAGTTTGCCTTCTGAATAGGTGTTTTCTTTTCTCTGTAAACAGAATGTGACAATTTTTCAGTGTTGTGCTGAAAATAAAATCTCTTTGAAATCTTTATATTCGAGAAACAGGTCCATAAACAATAGTTAATGTTTGCTTATCCTAGAAAATAATTTTAAAAAAGCACTAGTTTGGAGAGCCACAGTTGATTTGTTCTTATGATATCCCAGGTTTGGAGTAATAGTATTCATGTCATCATTACTGAAAAGTTCATGCAGAACAAAATTTGAATTTAAATTAAAATAAATATACAAATTAAGTATGTTTTATGCTTAGATGTAATGGGGAATTATGAGTATGTTCCTCGAACATTGAAACAGTGCCTACAGATTTCCAAGGACATTTCAAGTTTAATACAGAAGTGGCCAGTTATGTTTGTCATCTCAATAAGTCTCATTACTTGTTTCTTTTTGGTAGAATGACAGCTCAGGGGAGGGGGCTCACTGCATCTGAATGAGTGAGTGTTTTACCTATGCGTCAGTCAGATACAGAAATTGATACAGCTGTTGCCTGATGTGGATTTTGATGTCGGGGTGGATGTAGCCACTCTCAGATGAGGGATAACAGTCGCTTCCGACATGGCTGTCTCACTGTTATGTGCCAAAGAGGACACATCATGCAGACACTTTGTCTCTATCCCTCTGCAAGTAAATTTGCTTTGTTTTAGGAAATTGCCAGCATAGTGGTGGTTGGTGAAAAGTTATCTATCCAAGATTTATTCAGTAGCTAGCATGTTGGGGTAATGGTGGGTAGAAAAAGTATCCAACGATGAGCTTGCTGGAATTCTGTCGTGTTCACTGGAGGTGACCGTACATGTTAAGAATTTCAAAGCTGCATTTGTACGATTTTCTGAATGAGTGTGTCACATTTTGAGATTATTTTTTTTCTTGTAATAAATCAGGCACAATCACAGTAAAAGAGCCAAAGTATCTTGATTATGAAGTTAAGCATAAAATACATCTTACGGTTGTGGCTGAAAATAGCTTCAGTTCAGCTTTCTGTGGAGTGACAGTTTTGATTCAAGATGTGAATGACAATGTACCTAAATTTGAGCAAAGTTATTACAAAGCATCGGTATGGGAAGGCCAGAGTCCTAAAGCAGACATCATACAGGTAAGTGGAAGTATATCTTCCCAAAGTTCTGTAGTTAAAAAGAAGTTTGACTAATCTGTTTACCACTACAATCCTGCTAGGTCTCTTCTGGACCACTCTGTCATAAAAACTGGGAGTGTGGTTCTTGGTGTTGCTACTTACTACTTTGCTTGGATATCTAAAATATTAGGTGATTTTTTTTTTAGACCACATTTCAGATCAGATAGTTCATACAGGTCTCTTAAGTTGAAAGAGAATTGTCTATCTTCTTAATAACTGTGCACCTGGAATTTAAATTCTCTTTTAAAAAGAAAATTCTTTTTCTATCTTCAAGCGGTTAAAAAATACCATTCAAGTCTGTGGTTCTGGTTACAATACAGGCTGGGCCTTGTATTAATGCCTCTACTGAAGGACTATAGCAATAAAAGGAATACTTTCTTCTCATCAGACTAGCAGAGTCAAACCCAAGTGTTCAATTTAAAATCTGATGCCTAAACAGCAGCTTGTCTTAATTTAAATGTGCGAACACTTCTTCCTCTGAATGGATCCATTCTCCCAAAATGTTTCCAGCTGGTCACGTTGGAGCAAAAGAAGACATCAGTTGGACTAGAAGAACACATAATTTCCTCAGTACATGTTCTTGCATTTCAAGTCAGGTCACGGTGAGGGTCATGTTAGGTACTAAAGATATTCCTTCTCTAGAGAATAAATAAATGAAAAGTTACAAATGCCTCCAGGGCAAAGTGATTAGAAACTGATGGACATTGTATTTAGAGAAACATATGTCCAGGAATGGAGAAAAATCAAAAGGCAGTCAAGCCAGATGTGTAATCAAAATTTTATGACAGAATACATTCTATTACGTATTCTTTTATTCAATCTGACTTTGCCTCTGCTTTGTTTTGGATCCTGGACTCATTATAATGCTTGTTCAGCAACCAAAAAAATACGAAGATGATTCTTCAAAGAGTAAGAGGACTCTTTTAGAAACCTGTTCACTGCTGCTGAATGTTATTTATTCTGTTGGCAAATCTACAGATTGCCTCTGCCCTTTTTACATTTTCTGGTTGGTATTTTTAAAGGTAATTAATGAACTATTCCATGAAAGCTCTGAAAGCTTAATTTAATTATAGTAGTTTAATTATTTTACCCTTTGTCTGTTTGTATAGCAGCAATACTTTAAAGGTTAGTCCTGTACCACTGAGAAAGCGCATTTTTATGTGCTCAACAGGGAGAGCATTATAACAGCAACCTAATAGTAAAATGATTACATTCAGCCCTAATGCTTTATGTAGCTGAATTTCAAATTACTCATTCATGTGCAGCCCACTGTGGTTCATGAGCAGATTTTGTGACCTTACATGACACTCAAGCTGGGAACAAAGATGAGGATTTATTTAAATGTGTGCAATCAAAAGGAAAGTAATCAGAAATATTTGACTGTAGTATAAGGGTTTTCTTTCTGAAATCACATCTACTGTTTTTAATTAAGTCTCAGTTTTGCTCACAAACAGGTATTTGCAACTGACCTTGACAGTGGGCTGAATGGAGAAACTGAATATTCAATTTTATCTGGTAATGAAAATGCAACATTTCTAATTGACTCAGTGCGAGGAATTCTAGCAACTAATACAGGCCTAGACTATGAAAACACTTCATCTTACAGGTTTGTATGTAGGGTTCTCATAAAAATGTATTCTTTTTGTTCAGTCTAACTTGAGAATATTCATGTTACATATTTCATAGTTTCCTGTTGATATCCATTACTCACAGAACCTGGGTGCAAGCCAGACAGCACCACTAAAGCTGCCCATTTGTAATATAGATTCTTGTGTACTAATCAAATTTAGAGGAAGAAATATAGTCTTGTTTAATCAATGACAACACTTAGTGATAGAAGTATGATTATTCACTCTAGGGACAATGACAGATCCTGGATTTTGGTTTATTAATAACTGTACAGCCGTTCCCTATCTGGAAACATTCTTTATAAAGAATGTGAAAGACACAGTGAAAGACACAGTGAAAATGTTCAAATCCAAGAAATAGGGATATGTTCTCATTTTTAATTAGTAGATCAAATTTTCTACTCAGTAATGTGATAAAGATGCTTTTAAAACTATTTCCATCTATAATGTGTCTTGCACTAAGTATTAATTTTTTTTCCTGTTTTTCAGAAACTCTGAATAAATATGGTCAAGTTGACAGGCAATTTTTCTTTATGGGTCATGTCATAGTTGGAATTAGAAAGCAAATGAATTATGCCTTGTAGAGAAAAAAAGACTATGCAGATTCATTAATAGTCCCGTTTTAAGTACTGCAGTCTCCACAAAAAGTATTATTTCTGTGTATGTGTCAGTAGAAATTAAAAGGTTTTTTCCACCTTGTGGTATCGGTTAAAATATCTGCAAGTTTTCCTGTCCTTTGGGACCTCAAAGTTTTAAACATCCAAAAAGAATTCTTGCGAATGAGAATGACTTGTAGAAAACCACATCTGAAATGATTGACAGAGTATGTGGATATTTTTAAATATTAGGGGGATTTGATAATAATGCCCCCAAAATACTTTGTTTTAACTTAATACATGGGGCACTTAATTTGGAGGGGGTTTTTTTCCAGTTTTTTCACTGAATCAAAAACATCAGTTCTGATTTTCAGTAACTTAAATACCATAATACATTTTATTTGTAGCTAGTACTTTAAAATAATTACTTCAGAGGAAGGATGTTTACTGTTGGTGAAATGTTTAATATGGGAGCATAATAATTCTCATATCTCTCCTTAACAGATTTATTTCAGTATTTATGTTCGAATTCTATACTTGCAGATTGACAGTTTGTTCAAGGAATCTGTGGCTTCATATTCCTTCTCTCTAAAATAAGTTATTAATCTGTACATTTTTAGGTGAAAAGTGAATAGCAAAAGAAGCTTTCAAAACTGTTTTTCTGTTTGATGTCAAAATGTTACTGTTGGTTCTTTCCAGTTTGCAAGGAGTTGTTTATATATCTAAATTGATCATTTTCATTCCCACAGGATCTAAGTCCCTTATAACAGGATTTATAATGAAAGTGTTGACAGAACCTTAATTTTAATGCCTTGGCTAAGATGTTTTTATGAGAGGATTTTTTCCCTGAAACCTTAGAAAGTGATTATTTTTAGTAAAATATTTCCATATGTATACCTTACCAATATTCAATCTAGAAAAAATACACTTTCTAGATGGAATTATGCATGGTCACTGATTGAATACTAGCCTGCAATTTAAGTTATGTCTTCTGTCGGATCAGAAACCTCAAGGATACCCAGAGCAGAGCTGGTGTGGTTAAGGAATGGAATTGCTGCAAGCCACAGCTTGAGTTACAGCCTTGGTATTCCATATTGTCATGTGAACATTAAGGAAGTAACATCTATTTGACACTTTTTAACTGTTACTTAGAAGAAAGAGGGAGAAATGAAGTGTTTAGAAGATCTTCAGGGAGGCAAAAAAATATGGTGCAACATGAAAACAGTTGTTAGTACATAAATAATTTAATTGAAATGCTCAGCTTTGACCTGTATATCCTTTAGCATAGCTTGCTGTTTCCTTTTTTTTCCCTTTTCATTTTTTTTTTAAGAGCACCTGTTGAGTTAGATTTAATTTTGAATTCCCTTCTGGAGTCTTTCCTACTGGGAAGTGGTGAAGTCTTCCAAATAATCTTTGCTTACATTTGCTTTTTATTGTCCAGAAGCTGCTTCCCACAAAGAGCAAACCTCATTTTATCCATGTTTATCATATTGCTGCTTAACCATTTTCTTTGCTACACGGTTTGTGGAAATCAGAAAGTTATTTACAGAATTTACAACCCATCATTATGCAGATGTAAAATGGAAGCATTCAGTCAAAACTCTTCTAATCTTATAGTAAGATTCTGGTCCCATTAAAATCAGTGGGAACTTTGCCATTGTCAAATAGTGCATATATTCAGGGTTTTCAATTTATCTCTTGCATTTATAATGTTGTAGGAGGGCCACTCTGTGTCTGCAGGAATTCTGGCTGAACACTATTTTGGATGTTGTATTTTCCTATTTCCACATCCCTTTTTTCCGTTGATAAACAATGAAGAGAGACCGGTTCCTCCGAATAATGATTTGGTACTTAAGTTTTAATTCTGGCTCTCAATTATTAAAGGGAGTTCAGTGTCTTATTTGAAAGAGTTGTTTAACCACTTGCATTTGGTATGAAATTGGGTACAATGAATACAGATGAACACTTCCTTTTCTTTGTAAGATTTTACCATTTGTTGCCATGTAGAATCTCTTGGACATTTTTCATGCAAAACCAGAAGATAAAACTGTGGACAGTCAACTTTACAGAAAGAAAGATGGAATTTAAGAGTTGCAATGAGGAACAGAAATGGGTTTGAAACTTCCTTTACTTATAATAGTAGGGGATAATTCAGTGATTTCTGATCAGATGTGACAATCAGTGCTTTCTTTAATTGTAGGTTGGTTGTACAAGCTGCAGATAAAGGAAACCCCAGACTCTCTGCTACAAGTATTGTGAGGATACAAGTGTTAGATGTTAATGACAATGCTCCAGTTGTCCAACCACTGGATGAAGTGGAGGTCCCAGAAAGTAAGTGTGAAAGTACAGCTAAATTTTATTAAGGCTAAGAATTCTCAGATCATGATTTAGTGCTTTTGGTAATTTGTGAAACCAAACTGTAGTAAAAATTATAATGGATAGTATTAAAGCTGAAATATCAAAGCAAATTGTGATCTGCTTTTATTCTCAGAGGCATTATTTTTAGATACTGTATTTAAGAATAGTTTGGAGTAAAACCTAGACAATTCAGAAAGAGGGAAAAAAATCTGCAGAAGTACAACTTCAATCTGTTCATTTGCGGTATCATATCCCTCATATTTCTTAGATTTCTGCTCTTCTCCAGTAAAAATGCTTGGTGCTAAAACCAGCATTGCTAGAAATGAGATATTTTGAACTTCATTGTGATGAAAGAAATACTTTCTATAAACTTGAATGAAGTGTTAATCAAACTCTGTTATTAGACCCAGCTGATGATCATTAAGAGAAGGACTGATGACCTCATGAGTTCTCGTCCCAGCATGTATCTTGTGTGTTGAGTGACGTTAGCTCAACATCTGCACACCTTGATTACTAAGCCTTTAATTTTCAAATATGGGCATCACACATGTGAATGCTTTAAGATACACAGCAGAAAGTTTATAAACTCTGGTAGTCCTGTTAACAAAAGATTTAAAGTAGGTCTTTTCTGATATGTTTGAGTCTTTCCTAAATTTACCTCTCACTGGTACAGAATTCATAGATGCACAGCAGCTGGAAACTACTGGTTACTTTAATTAGTTTTTTGTATTCCATTTAAGAACACTTGCTTTAGGACATGGCGCAGTATTTTTGAGGCTTTGTGCCCCAAGCATGCAAATGAGAAATGGGTAACTTCTGTTAGTTCCAGGCTTTGTAAAATGCAAAGTTTGCATTTTACAGTTTGCAGTCTCTGGTATTGTCAATTTGGCCCATGACTAACACTGTCTGTATCCAGTTTCTCAGTCTCATAGGATTATACCATGATCTCTTCATGTTTTTGTGCCATGAAGGTCTGTCTGAAGGCTTTGTTTCTCTCTAGTAGCCTTCTCCTTTGGAAAAGCTCCAGAATTGCATTTGCTGGTTCTACACAGATTGGGGTCTCTATCCCTTGGTTAAATATTCTTGCGGCTTTGTTCAGTAAATACACATCACCTAAATGCTTGTGGAAAACCATTTAAGTTCCTGTTGCTGGGGCAGAAACTGTTATGACTACACTGAATCTGAGAGCATCTAAAGAAAACCCAAATTAAAACTGGGATTCAGCGCATGCCTTTGAAGAAATCCACTACTGTTTCCATAGCTTTTTTGAATATTGTGATTATTGTAAAACGCAAGTTTAAATACATCAAAAGCTATACGGAAACTTCGCAAATATCCACGATCCAATACAAAAAAAAAATCTTCAGAAATTGTAACATTATCTTTGAACTCTGACTTTTTCTCAAAATTATTGTTTCAGATGCCCTGCCTGGTTTTATAGTGACTCAAGTGTCAGCAAGTGATGCAGACTCCAGGCCAGCACTTCAGTTTGGTTTTGGTTATGGTAATAGCCCTGAAATGAAATTTGCCATCGATCAAAACACTGGTATAATCATAGTGGTGGAACCATTAGATTTTGAAGAAACTTCTGTGTATATGCTGCATATAATAGTTTCAGATTCTGTGCATCAAACAGAAGCAGAACTCACCATCCTTGTTTTGGACATCAATGATAACCCTCCAGTGTTTACTCAAGATTTTTATCAGGTGAGAACACAGCAAATGGACAATCAGAATGTGGTGTTTTTCCGTATATGATGATAAATAGTAGGAGTGTTTGTTAATATTTGTCTTAAGAATGCATGTGAGCACTGAGAAGAAGTCTCTGCAAACTATTGCAGAGAAGATCTCTGCAAACTATTACTGAGGCGAAACAGGGAGGAGCTTTTCTAGGAAACCCCAGCCCCTTCCTAAGAATTTTGCTAAAAGGACTTAGAGAATTATTCTGTTTCAATGTTTGCTGTTTCTGACTTCAGAAGGCAGTTGGTATGAATGCTAGCTGTATTCCATAAACCATGCATTCATCACTAGGAGTTGCTGAATACAATCTAGTCCAGTTTGGGGAGTGGAGTACAGTGTTCAGAACATCTTTTTTCTGGGAGAATGCTGAGCAAGTTGGTGCATTTATACTGGCCCTGTTACTATGGCATGAATTTCTTCATTTCCAGTTACACAGCTCCATCTACACAGGTGTATCAAATGCCCCTGTGGTAGATGATGCACACAAAGTCTGCAAAGTGTAATGCTGCCTTATGGCAATGGCACTCATCTAGGGAGTGAGGGATATGAGTTTTGACCTCCCCAACATCCCCTACTAGACTGAGGAGGGTACAGAGCTCAGCCTTTGGACTTCTGGACAAGCATTTGAACTGCTGTTCTGTTGCAGAAGTCAACTTGTCCAAGAGTGAAAACAAATCTCTTTTAGTGACTATAGATAGATGTGGGTCACTAATATGATTAAAGAAAGTGGAGCATATATAAAATAGAATCATTGCATCATAGAATAGTTTGGGATGCATGGGTTCTACCAACATTATCTAGTCCAACTGCCTGACCACTTCAGGGCTGACTAAAAGCTAAACCATGTTGTTAAGGGCATTGTCCAAATGCCTCTCAAACACAGACAGGCTTGGGGCATTGACCCCCTCTTGAGGAAACCAGTTCCTGTGTTTACCACCCTCTATGTAAAGAAATGTATTTGAATGTCCTGTCTGAGCCTTAATAAAATTTCCACAGGAAAGGTAAGTTGCCGGCGGAGTTTTTTTCGTTGGGACTTGATGGTATGGGGCTAGGCTGTGCAGCTTGGGCTGGGACTCAGGAAAGCCTAGAGCATGGATATTTCATCCTGGGGAAGAGAAGGCTCAGTCTTACCAATGTGTGTAAACACTAGCATGGGCAAGTAAAGATGTGCAAACCAAAGTCTTCTCTGTTGTGTCCAGGGACAGGACAAGAGGAAGTAGACACAAATAGACATACAAGAAGTCATGTTTAAATATCAGGAAACACTTTTTTTTTTTCCTTTAAACTCTGACAGTGACTAAGTATTGGCATAGGTTGTCCAGAGAGGTTGGGAAGTCTCTGTCTCTGAAGATACTCAAAATTCAGCAGTGTGCAGTCATGGGCAGCCTGTTTTAGGTCACCCTACTCTGATCAAGGATTGCACCTTGGAGGTGCCCAACAGATCCAGCCATTCTGCAGTCCTGTGAACTGAGCTGTTTGACTTTGAGCTTTTTGTGTGTGGTAGATGTCCTCAGAGCCAAAAATATGAGGTATCACAGAAGACTTGGACTTAATAATGCTGCATTTATAAGTCTCAGGCAGTTTTAGTAAAAAAATAAGTCTAAACATATGGCTTAGTAAAGAATTTTCAACCCCTGAGCATGTGCAGGCACAGGAGTTTAGTCACTTAGATACCTCTGGGACAAACTGTAGGCATCTGTGAAACTTTTGGGTGCCTGAGTTGACACAATTTGTGTAGATTTCCCACTTAAAATCATAAATCTAGATTTTGGAAAAAATGCACTATTAATACTCAAGTGATTTTAAGATCCTAATTTTCCTCAACCCTCATACATGTTTAGGCAAGTATTTGCTTTTTCAAGTGCTAGAATTATTTTTTGTAGATTGAAGCAGAAATTATTGGGAGTATAATTGATGCAAAACAGTGTAGCTTTATTTACTATTTTAATGTAAACAGCTGAGCTTCTCTTTCCACAGTTCTGATGTTTTGATGTGTTGCTTGGCAAGTAAGATACACTGCTTCTTTTTGGTTGATGATATGTATAATTCACTATTCATCATCCTGTATTTTTACCCTGTTATTGTTCCTTCAAGTGTTTTCATATTTACGTCCCTCATAATATATATATATGTGGTTATTATATACATATAATCTCTATGTTTAAATTATTTAAACTAACACTTCAAGTTATGACAGAGGTGGCTGCTGTATCATACTGTGCATTTGAAATTGGATTTATAAGGTGGAAGGAAACTTTGGTCACAAAAATGCTGTATCTGGACTTGAAACAATGAAAATTCTTAAAAAAGGGAATGGGCTTTCTTGGTTTCCTAGAAGAAAAAAAGGGAGCATTTTGAAAAGTTTAATTTAGGAATAGTTCAGTGGCTGGAATTTTCAGGGTGCATGTGTCTGCTTTTTTAGTGGTCTTATATTATCTTATACTCCAGACAGAAACTGCAGACTTTATTTCCATTTATGGAAATAAAGGAGTTTTTGAAAGCAAGGGGAAAAGCTTTTAATTGCAGCCTATAAGTGTACTCTTGAAAAAATTATTCATTTATTCTCTGAACTCACTGTTATAATGAACTAGCTATATTTTACTACTATTTAAAGCTTACTATGAATTTTGGCAATATTGAAGGCATAGGTTTCAATATCTCAATTCTTTCTGGTTTTTTCCTAGAAGAAAATGGGAAGGTAAAAATTCTTACAAAGCTGGGAACTCTCTGGGTTTTCCTAAAAGGATAAAATAAAGGCAAATGAATTTTTAAATGTCTAAATTCTTTTATTAAGCTCTATTTTTGCTTTGTATGTCAGGTGAACTTGCCAGAGCTCATTTCTGTGGATACCACTCTTCTGACACTCTCTGCTGTAGATAGGGATTCTGAACATAACGGAATGATTTCCTACAAAATCCTCTCTTCCTCTGAGGAATTTTACATTGATCACAAGAATGGTGAGTCTGTAAGCATGGTTTATTATTTCAACTTTTAAAGTATAAATCGACAAGTCCTATTGCTTTCTCACCTGTTGTCTGTGATTATTTGAGTTCTGGAAATTTGTGTTGGGCAAAGTCCATTGTGTTTTTGCTAAATCTGCCATTATCGGCGGGGAACTGATCATATCAAAGACTGGAGTTCTCAGTTTGTCCCCGAACCGTGCCTATTTTTTCTGGTCTAAATGCAGTATATGTATTTGATACTGTATCATTGAAGCAAGATCTTGCCTTCACAGCCTTAGCTGTGATCTCTTAGAATCATGGAATAGTTTGGATGTGGTCTTTAGTGGTTATCTAGTCCAATCCCTGCAATGAGCAAAGACATCTTCAAATAAGTCAGGTTGCTCAGTGTCCTGTCCAACCTGACCTTGAATGTTACTGGGGATGGGGCATCCACCACCTTTCTGGGCCATGTGTTCCAGTGTTTCACCATCCTTATTTAAAGAAAAAATTGTTCCTCATATCTACGCTGAGTTTAACTTCTTTTGGCTGAAAACCATTACCTTCCTAGGCCTTACTAAAATGTCTGTCTACATACTTATAAACACCCTTTAGGGCCACAATAATGTCTCCCTGGGGCCTTCTCTGGGCTGAACTATCTCAGTCTTTTCTCATAGGAGAGAGGCTCCAGCCCTCTGATCATTTCTGTGGCCCTCTTCTGGGTTTTCTCCAGCAGGTCCATATGTTTTCTTTGCAGAGAACTCCAGAGCTGGATGCAGCACTCCAGGTGGGCTCTAACAAGAGCAGAGGGGGAATGAATCCCTTCCCTCTCCTTGCTGCCCGCACTGCTTTTGGTGCAGCCCAGGATACAGTTGGCTTTCTGGGCTATAGGTGCACATTGATGGCTCATGTCCAGTTTTTCATCTACTGGTACCCCCAAGTCCTTCTCCACAGGGCTCTTCTCAATTCCTTCCTCCCCCAGCCTATATTGATATCAAAGGCTGCTCTGACTCATGTGCAGCACCCTGCACTCAGCTTTGTTAAACTTGATTATGTTCCCATGGACCCAAGTGAGCTTGTCCAGGTCCTCCTGGATGGCATCTCATCCCTCGGGCATGTCAACTGCAGCACTCAGCTTGGTGTCATCTGCAAATTTACTGAGGGGACACTCTAACCCAATATCTGTGTCACCGAGGAAGGTATTAAATAGTGCTGGTCCTAGAATAGACCCCTGGGGGATGCCTCTTGTCACTGAGGTCCAGACAGTGACCCGATATTGTCCAGATGCAAGAGGTTTATTTTGTAGTTAAGAGCCATTACAGCTGGGTTATTTTCAAATTTGACTCTTTAGAATCAGCTTTTAGAATCGCATTTACTTGCCTATGAAGCCTGGGCTTTTGCTAATTCTGTTTTATTTTCAGGTTCGTTGTTCGCCATGGAATCAGTTACACAGCTGAAAAATACTTCCATTATTCATCTCCTAATCGAAGCCACAGATGGTGGCAGCCCCCCTCTGAGTGCAGTTACCTCCGTAGAGGTGCATGTAGAAGATGTCAATAGCTGTGCCCCTCGCTTCACAAAGGTTCTGTACAATCTCAGTGTGAGTGAGAATACCTCTGTTGGAGAAAGCCTCCTCCTGTTCTCAGCTGTCGACTGTGATTGGACACATGAAAACACCTATGCTGAGTACTCTATTATTGGCGGCAATGCTGAGAATTTATTCTCCGTAGAAACAAGTGTCATGGGGTCGGAAACATCCTACAGACTTGTTGGCAGTCTTGTTTTGAGCAGTGCTCTTGACAGGGAGACAGCTTCTTCTCACCAGTTGGTCGTCCTTGCCTCTGATCGTGGAACGCCCACCTTGAATTCAACTGCTATGGTGCTAATAACTGTGCTGGATGTTAATGATAATCCTCCAGTGTTTAGCAGCCCAGAGTATCATGTTCATGTCAAAGAAAGCATTCCCTTAGGCAGTCACATCACTGAAGTTTCAGCAGAAGACTGCGATGCAGGCACTAACGCAGAGATCACTTACGTTATCATCTCTGGAAATGACAGAGGGCATTTTTACTTGGATGGTAGAACAGGATCTCTAAATTTGACCAAAATGCTGGATTATGAGGATACCATGAAATTCTCTTTGGTTGTCCAAGCCACGGATGGAGGAACTGATGTAAAAAATACGGCTTTTGCTGTTGTTCTTGTTAGTGTCCTAGATGACAATGATTATTCCCCACTATTTTTGTTTCCCAGTCTGAGCTGCACTGTCAGTGAAAATCTGCCTACCTTTTCTTTTGTGTGTGCTGTTTGTGCATTGGATTTTGATAAAGGCTCCTATGGACACCTTACCTACTCCATTCAGTCTTCGTGTTTGGCTCATCGTGAAGCTCCTAGAGACCATGACATGTTCTTCATTGATCCTTTAACAGGAGATATTCACACAAAGCAAATGTTTGACTATGAAATTCAAAATAAGTACTGTCTCATAATCCAAGCAAAAGACAAAGGTGATTCACTGGCTACCACTACAGTTCAGGTAGATATTGAGGGGAGAGATGAATTTGACCCAATGTTTACACAAGAACATTATTTCTTTAATCTCCCTGAGAATAACGAAGCAGGCCAGTTGATTGGCAGAGTGACAGCATCAGACAGTGATGGTGGGCTGGACGGAATTGTTCATTACTCCCTTCTTAAACCTTCTCCATTCTTTTCTGTGAATCAAACCAGTGGTAATATTTATTTGACTCAGACTGTTCACAGAAAGAAAAATGTCATCAAAAGAAATGATGATACTCTGGAATTGTTGGTAAGAGCTCATAGCCCCAAAATTGAGTCGAGGTTCACAATATGCACAGTTTTTGTAAATGTTTCCAGTTCTCCTGAGAGTGATCCCACAGTGTCAGCACACAGCATGACAGTGAGTGTTTCCACCTCACTGATGGTGTTCCTGCTGCTTGCCATCAGTCTTATCACACTTACTCTGAGACTTAAGCAGAAAGATCTGATGAATACTTGTGTGAAAAAAGAAGCAGCAGCCTCCTCAGCTACTGATGTGATTTCAGTAAGAGAAGATGAGGACTGCCAGAAAATCCAAAGTACTGAGAGCAGTATGCTTCCCATGGGTGCTATAGCAAAATGGCTGAGCCTAGCAGGACTTGGAGAGGGCAAGGATGATGATGTCTCCTGTAGGCATTCAGACTCCAGTGGCCATGGTTCTGCTGAAGGAGAGACTGCAGAGGATGAGGAAATCAAAATGATCTATGAGTATCCTTGCAGAAAAAGCACTGGCTCAGCACTGAGTGAGCATGGCTCACAGATGCCAGATTCGGGGATCCCAAGAGAGTCTGATCAGTTCTCCTGTCAGTCTGGAGAAACAGATGTCACAGCTACCATGCAAAGCTTGGAGAATGTGCAGACTATTAAAGGAGAAAGCAGAGAGGAAGCCTGTGACACAGCCTATGCACATAAAATTTTGTCTCAAACACTTAAAAAAGTTGGAATAAAAGAGGAAGGCATAATGACAGAACTCCCACAAGACTATGTCCTGATGTCAGATAGGCAAGATGCTGGGTGTGATTTGCTTGCAACTGTTAGGACCTCTGATGAGGATCTCAGAGGTTATAACTGGGATTATGTGTTCAGCTGCAAACCCAGATTTCAACCTCTTGCCTCGGTGTTTAATGATATTGCAGAACTGAATGATGAAAATGTTCACATTCACAGCTTCTCTAAGGAGAAGAAATCTCTTGTTTTCCCTCCTCCCTTGATAACGTCAGTAGCACAGCCTGGCATAAGGACAGTGCCACCAAGAATGCCAAATACAACATCAGGGCAAGCTTTTAATAAATACCCTTGTTCTCCACTTATCCATAACCATGGATACCCTCCACCAACCATGACCCCCAGCTTTTCTCCTACTCTATCTTTACTCACTGTGCAGTCACCTTCTGCTTCTCCAGTAGTGTCTGATGGGAAAATGATAGGAACATGTCTTATTGATCCAAGCTACGAACTTGCAGCAGAGGAAGAAATTCAGATCTAGGTTATTAACTGACAGTATCTTACGGTAAAAATATGGTTTAAAATGTATTTTGTTATTTTTTAACAGCAAAATAAGCCAGTCAGAGCTACATCACCAGTATTTGTGTTTTCATGAGCTGAAAAAGTCAAAACATAAAATAACCAGGAACTTGGTTCTTCCTAGAATACACTGTGAGGGGCTTTTCTTCCAGTTCACAACTGTGGTTTCCTATGTAAAACACACAGCCAAGTGCCTGATAACCAGTTTGACCAATTTTACCATTTTTCTTATAAAATACATTATTAAAAATAAATGGAAGTAATTCTTTATTGTGGAAAACATTCGTTAGCATACTGGTGAGTTCTGTCTGCTTTTGTGATGGTGTTAGAGGAGGGTACTGGAGAGATGTGTCAGTACAGCAGGTTTGGGGGTGGGCAAAGAAGTTCTACTGAGCTCTTCCTCTAGTGTTTACCCAGGTTTCCCACATCTCAGCCTCTGGGTTCCAATGATCTGTTCTGTCTGGTGTGGTTTCAATGGCTCCTCAGTGGGCTTTCTTAGCTATCTTTGTGCTGTGGTACCCACTCAGCAGTTTCTGTGCACCTTTTGTTTATCTCCTGGTTTAAAGCCAGGTTGCAATAATCTGAATGATGGATCACCTTTGGAAAACAGAATAAGCAGTGGTAAGATAAAAACAACCATCTTCTCTATTACTAGATCTCGAGTAGATACTTATTGTATTGTCTTCTTGTCCTGTTACAGAGGCTGCCCTGGTGCTCAGGAACAGACAGTGTGACAGTTCTGAAGGTCTTGTATGCCTCCGCCTGGGTCTTTGGTTTGTGCTGGACCAAAGATCTCTGCAAGACCAGATATTCTGGCCTTGTTTGTTGTATGTATCATACACATGGCATTTTGTGTATGTATGTATATCCAGACACATACACATGCTGTATATGCTTGTATATTCATCAATAAAATACACAGAAATTACATCTAGAATAATTCTGCATTTTCTTCAATGTATATTTAAAAGTCCTTTGCATCACATGTATTAAAACTGGGCTTTAAGGAGTTGTCTGATTGTTGCTTGGGAATCTGCTGCAAGTTGGATTTATACAGAGGTATATATTGTACAGGTCATAACAGGTGGGGGGAAAGTGTGCAAGGGTTAGGCTGAGTGATTTTGTGGGGTCAGTAGCACGTGTGCAGTGAGTGGCTGCTTTCTGCAGCCATGCATGTCAACAGTTGCCATGGAGTTGGAAACGAGACGTAGCTTAGGAATTCATTGGGACAGACATATTTTACTAAGAAGATGGGATGGTAAGTTTTGTAGTCAGACAAAAAACTGTGCCAGGAAGAAGAAAGCAAAAAAGAGTTCTCATTCCCAGTTCATGTCTGAACACAGAGATTCAGCTTAAGGACATTATTTCAGAGTGAATGTTATTCCCTGCATGTTAACATTAAGTTATATACAGCCTGTTTGGTTTTAACTAAAGTTGCAAAGTAATTTCTAATACAGTGAAAAGTGTTCCTTGGGTGTTCATTTCTGTGCAGTTATCAGGAAGTACATAGAGCTCCCTTTTCTATGAAGTTACCAACTTTGCTAATTTGATTTTAGTTTCAGATGGTCATGGACAAAAGGCAGTTACTGCTCTGGTGAGCAATGAGCACATGCCATCCTTAGAGAGGTCACCTTTCCAGCATGAGATCAGTGGAAGAATGAATGCTTTACACAGCAAAACTGTTTCATCCCTCACATTGATGGATAGGAAGCAGGTAACTAGGCCTTCATTTAGTGTGTAAAGTCTAGGCTAATGAATTAGTAGTTTTTTCTTTGCTGATATGGCTTTTGCAAATGTTCTAATGCTAGTAACATTAGAAATCACTAGAAAGCCTCAGTAGTCATATTTAGGACTGTATTTGGACCTCACCTTGCTTATGGGTGCCTGTGTCCTAGAGTTCTTGAAAAACAAGAAAACTGTTTCTGTTTGTGCTTTTTTTTCTCCTTTAAATTCAGCTTGTTTTTGATGCCTTTCTAAGAAGATTAGATATGATTTGCATCCTATTTATCAAGTGCATGATACAACCAATGCATACTTTGTGCTCCTATTAAGTGTTTACAGCAATCTTTTCCTCATCTCTTACTCATTTATTGATTTTTTTTATGAAATGGGAAGCAACACTTAGCTGATATATTGTTGTCATATATAGTCAACCTCAAAAACGTAACCATTGAAACAAGTGTCTGCAATAAATCATGTACAGTTCTTTTAACCTTACTGTTTTTTTCCCCAAGTAAACAGTATAACTTCTATAATTTACCATGACTTTAATATTAGCTTGCCTTGAAGAGGCTGTGTTACTTTGCAATTCTGCACACTAGTTTTAGCACTTTGGAGAAGGTACAGAACTTGTTAGTGGAAAATCATATTAAGCTCAAAAAGCATAAGCTATAAAATAAAAGACAGTTGTCTCTTCTGGAATTTTGGCTGCCTGCCTTCTGGATTTGCTTGTTGGCAGCCTTGAAAACACTGGTGTAAATCACTACCAAATGGATATAAAAATTCCATCTACTGGTAGTAATTGTTATATTGACGTTCAAGCGGATTTCTGTGCAAAGGGAAAAAACCTTCATATTTTTGGGGAACCCATCATTTACAGATTATAAAATTGTATGCCTGCTTTCTAAAATGATAATAAAAACACTAGTTACCTACACAAGTCCATATTTAGCTTGTATTTTATCTTCAGCTGTAGGCAAATATTATTTCTAAAGCAGTTTCGGGTAAAAATAATTGTGATAAAAATGAACCCTAGTTGCTCAGTCTGTTGCACTGGCAGTTCCTAGTATCATTTAAATTTGGTTGCCATCCACCCTGTGTGCTGTATGTCACTTGTTTTCTTTAACTGACATGTAGCTTCCTGAAAACTATATTTAACTGTTTGCTTTGGGACATCTATAAACTGCAAACATGCTGCTCTGACAAAAAAAAAAAGAAATGTTACTAGAACATCAGCTAGCACCCGACTGACAGTTGTGCCCATATGGGCTTATACTTCTCCAGCTCAAAGACCAATTGGCAATCCAGTTGGCCACCATAGGTATGTGTGAGGCCATTGGGATTAAACCTCCTCCCAACGGCAGTGCCTACATTGCTCCTTGAAAACCTCTGGGGGTGAAGAACAGAGGAATTGAATCCTTGCAGGAAGGGAATTGCACTGTTTGGCTGCCAGTGGAAGGGGGTGTTCCCTGAAATCCTGTAAAAACACTAATTGGGAGGCAGTTGTGACTTTGTAATTGAATATACTGTGGTGGAAGGTTTATATTTAGGATTTGGCTTGCTTGGCAAGTGAAATGGCTTTGCAGCTTCTTGCTCCTAATGTCTGTTGCAACAGAACCAAATCACCATGGCAGAATGTGGCTTAGTTGCCTGCAGATGATCTGGTTGCAATAACTGAAGTGTTGTAGGATCAAATTGAGTATAGTTTTGGGTGCCTGTTGGCTGTTTGCTAGCACGTAATGTATGTTCAGTCTGTGCGTGGATTTGTATGTTAAGAACTCATTCAAAAAGCTACACTCTGACATCAAAATCCTCTTCGTGGCTTTGAAAATTCCCCCATAAATACATACAACATTTTAAAAAGATTGGAAAATACTTGGATGCCTAAGCAAAAAAAAAAAAAAAAAAAGGGGGGGGGGGAGGGCCTTAGAGAATGGGAAAAAAATGAAGATCTAAAACTTTCTGGTTAAGACTTGCACTTTACATTGCTGCTAGAGCTATTCCTCATAAAACATCAGATGCTTTTCTTCTAAAATGTGTAAAAATTAATAGAAGAGCATCTGTAAGGAATACTGAGAGGCAGCATTGTAGGCTAGAATTGCAAAGTTACTCTGTTTCTTGACACGTATGAGTTACTTGAGCAACAAAGAAAATATTAAATCCTTTAGCTGATAATAGTCACAAAAATCACAACTGCTGCCTCTTTACTGTACGATGTTTGACTGACCCAAATAAGTCCTGTACTGGATGAAGCATTAGGAGCCAAATCATATGTCTGAAATTGCAGATGTCACATTAAAGGACTGAAGAAATCTATCACAGTTTTCAAAATTTCAAATAAAAATCTCATTGCAGTTAGAAAACTCAGATTTCTTGACTGTCATTTTTAAAACAAGGTATTTTTGCCCTGCAAACTACACTGAAAACTGTCAGTCACGTCTGTGTAACCTTAGCCTCCTGAAAATAGTCTTATGTTGAACACTTTCAAAAAAAGTTACATGATACTAGTCACCTTCCCTAAAACTGCATGTTAATTGCTTATGAAAAGCTCTCAGAAAATGGAAGTTAAGCTGTTGATTGTGAGAGCTGTTTGGCTGCCAGTAGCTGTTGTATAGACATGACATTTCAGAGTGGTTGGGGCTAGATGGTGCCTACTTACTACTTCAGCCTGGGGGAATACCTTGCTGTTGCCTGTATTTGTCTCCACCATTTTATTGGAAACTTTCAAATGGGAAACTGGAAAGAGTTTCTAAAACGGTGTTACTGGTGCCATAACCCAAAGAAGTGACTGGCAAGTCAAACTTGTTTGCATTGACCTCTGAAAGTTTTGTCTCAAACTCTGTCTTGCTGGGTGTAGACTCATTTCCAGCAACTCCTTTTTAACAAACTGTAGGGTGCATTTAATTTCAAAGTTTTTTTTAAAAAATACTGGGTTCTAATCCAACATCCCAAGACTTCTGCTCATTTCAGTGGGACTTGAATAAAAAGTGCACCTGGAAGAAATGGGCAGCATATGTGTTGCTGATGATCCTGCAAGAGTCAGTGGCAGTGTAGAGCTGGCTCCCCAGTGTGCAGGGCTTTAAACCAGCAGGAGGGAGCATTCAGAGAAGAGAAATCAAGAACCTAGGAAAGAGTAGAGCCAGCATGGGATAGGGAGCTGGGATTTGGAGTGGAGGTTCTTCTATGCTTCCAGGTGATTGATGCAAACTTTGCTTTATATGCTTATTTTGGAGCAACTTTCAGAGACATCTGGAAAGGTCTGTAAGGGAAAGGTCACTTACTGTTTCCTTGTTCTTCTTTTATGTAAACTACAGTTGGCTGACTGATTTGCTACTGCTTCTACTGAATACACTGAATAATTATGCCTTCAGACAAGGATTTCTCTACATGTCTTCTCTACTTGTCCATCTGAGGTCAAGTGCAGGGTAGAATTAGTCTTCAAAATCATCCTAGTAACTGTTAAGGTAACCAGAAAGTATTTGGGAATTGTTGAGTGGTTGTTGGGGTTTGGGGGCTTTATTTGGGTTTTGGGAGATTTTGTGGCGTTAGTTTTTGGTTGGATTTTTTTGAGAGATACATATATTTTTTCAGTTTTAAGCTGAAATCTAGAATCATATATCTTTTGAACTTTGGATTCTGTCTTCTGTCACACTGGTGGAGCATCTTGTGCCATTGGCTGATCACATATTCTCTGGGTAGAGACTGGTAAATTTTAGCAGCCTGCTCTTTTCTCTGGCAATAGAATTGCAGTAAACTGTATTTAATTTTGTTGCTGAATGTCATAAATGCCAGGCTTGATCACTGATACATTTGAACTCTCCACTTTTCCTTCAGATTTTTTCCATATGTAGCTGATATGTTTCACTGTTCACCATTTTCATCTCTCATATACTTCTTTTAACTTAGTTTTAATAACTGAAAATTGGGCATTCTGATCCCTAAGAACTTAAGGTGTGGAGCCAAGTTTTGAATATTTCCTATTAAATGAATGTAGTATGTTCTATCATTATAACTAGAGATAAATGAGGATTTAGTAACACAAGGCCTCTTCTTACCAACAGTTTTTGTGTGGGGTTTAATGAGGTCTTCTTTGATTTACAGGGAGTTAAATAGTGGTGTTTATACCACAGAGACAAAAAAGCAACAAAAAAATTTGATTACTGCAACTAGTGTAAAGGTGAAATGATGAAGCCGGCAGGACATCTTGATAACTAAATTTTAAAACACGAGACTGAGTAAAAGGCACATCCAGTTCACCCACATGCTTGAGACATTGACTCCTTCGGAAGATCTTTTGTCGATCAATACTGCGAGGTAGTACTTCGGGGAGGGCAGGCCTGCTACTCCTTTGTTACAGTTCTTTTGTTGTGTAGCAGTGGTAATTCTCACATGTATATACAAAACTGCCTGATGCTGTATCCCATGGCAGAATTAGTAATGCCTTACGGCAATAGTGGGGACTACAACAACACCATCAAACCTGTCACTCACTGAGCTTCTTAAATTACAAAAAAACTGCCCAAAATAAATAGTAAAAAGACAGATTTTGGGGTATTCTTCCTAAAAGAGAAATTAATTATGAATCCGAGCAAAACCTTTCAAGTGACTGCTGATTACTTTCTTTTGGAATGTGTGTACATTTATTTACTGAGTGACTCTCCTAAGCAGAGATGTTGTGAGTCTCAGCAGTGGAGAGATGAATGCTTATGATAGAGAAGAAAAGATGGGATAAACTGGAGGGGAAAGGAAGAGCAAAGATACATAACAGACATAGAGCAGATCTCTGTTGGTGAGACTCCCTGTTAAAAAGAACTGAGTACTAAACAGCTCAGCTCTTTCAGAAAATAATGTTGTGCTGCCTGCCAGGCACAGAATTACATGTTAAAAACCTGACACTGAGAAATAATCATTGAGAAACAAAAAAGCTTCTTTGCTTACCTGCAGTCTCATAACAAAATAAACTATCTTCTGGAGTCTGTCAAGGATAGTGATGAAAAGTTGAGGCTTCGGGACACTGCAGTCTGGATGACTGTCCTGCTTCCAGCCAGGACAAGGTTAACTTTGGGAGCAGCCAGGAGGGGCCATGGCCGAGGTATGGAGGTTGTTCCATACCACCTGATGTCGTTGCTGGGGACAGGGAAAGGGAGCTCTCTTCTGGGGAGCCATCCATTATTGTCTATTGTTGGGTGGTTTTTTTCCCCATGTGAATTGTTCCTTTTCTTATACCTTCTGTCATTAGTATTGTTGCTGTTCATTTTCTTGTCTTATTGCTCTTTCCAGTAAATTGTTCTTACCTCAGCCTGTGATTTTTGCCTTTAGTTCCTCCAATTCTCCTCTCCGTCCCAACACAGGAGGTAGGGTAGAGAGGGGGAGCAAGCAGCAGTGTGGGAGCACTAAATTGGAGAATACCATTCCTGAACCGTGAAACTGACCTTCAGCAGAGTTCTGCTGGTCAGCCAAGAAGAGGGAAAGAATAGGAGAAGGTCAAGAAGGACCCATGTGATTTCTCAAGCCTGGTTAGGTTACATGGAAGAGAAAAATATGAGGAGATAAGTTCCAATTGTAATTATTCCAATTAAAAAAAAATGTGTTCTATCCAGGGAGGGCAGGTTTTGGTCAATTACAGAGCCTGCTATAGCCTCCAAGGTTGGCTTAGGCACACATATGTACACAGAGGATTTTCTGTAACTGTACTGCTGGGGTGTTTTCTGTAATAACATATATATAGCTGGTAAGCAGATACTGCTAATCATATAGAGTTAACACACTTATTCACAAAGTTATTAACAAAAGGTGATTTATATTAAATTTTATTATCATTTAAAAAAAATTAACATGCTATGGAAAAATTTCTGAAGAAAACAAGCTTGTATATGTAAGCAAAAGTTACTTTTGTTAAAAAATAAAAAGCATGTTCCAAAGAAAGGAAGAAATAGGTCTGTAACTAAGAATTATGTCTACACGACATTATCTACCCAGCAAAGAGATCCAAATTACTTCTGAATAGGCTGAATATCTGAAGCTGTACTGCCACATTCTTTGCTCCAGCTAACTGACTCAAAGTTTACTAGCTCAAGTGGAACATCACACTGACATAGCTACGCTACCCAAGAAAGCTTTGATCCTATTCCCTACTGTGTCGTATAAGCTAAATTCTAGGATTACTGACTTCAAAGAACAAACTTTCATAAATACAGAGGTGAAGGCATTGGGACACAGCAGTCTGAATGCTGGAGAGGTTTAGAATTGTATCAGGCCAAAGATGTGAACATTAGCTGAAACTGTCTGGGTAGCAAAGATTATTCAGGGCAAAAAAACTCCACAGGGTATGGACTGTCCAGTAAGAAGTGCTTATTTTTAAATGGGGACAAAGTGTAAGGATTGCAAAAAGTCAGTGAATAGACTTAAGAATATTACTGCAAACTGCCAAAGGCTCTTTGCTCATAAAAAGAAAGAAAAGAAGTAGGAACCCTGAAAATTTTGATAGAGGTTAAAAATAATCTCTTCCACCCAAAATGAAGGCATTTTTAACCTTAATTTGAAGTAAAGCTACTGATATTGATGATCATGGGATTAATGGCAGGGAAGGAAGAGAGACCATGCCTAAAGTGAACATGATGTGCACAAATAGAGGGGAAATAGAAGTCCTTGTCCTAAGGCTGAGAAACAGTATGTGGGTGTGGAGTTGGCTTGCCCAACAGAGCGGTATGGTATGGCATGAAACAGTGTGGCTTTTAATCAAGGAAAGCATAAATGTCACTGGAAGTCATGATGGAGACTCCTAGCAAAGAAGGGAAAAATAAAAGGATTCACCCAGCCCTCCAAGAGTTACATTCACTGGACTGGAATCAGCTTTGGAGAAAAATCAGGACACACAGATGCAATAGCATTGTGCATGAGTTTCAGGTAATATGCCCAAACACTGCACTCTTTGAGAAGATAGCATAAATTCAATGGAATTCATGTATTTGAGTTTCAGAAAGGCATTTGACACAGTGCCAAGTAAGAGTTAATTCTAGAACTGCAACACGATACATTTATTGCAGAGTATATTGGCAGGGAAAAACAGTTGGAGCAAGGTCCTTGGTAGAGACAGATAGATTTTTCTGGACTGCTTAATATTTTCCAGTAGAGCCAGTGACAGAAACAGCTTGGTCAGTTTAGAAAAGGGAATTTGGATTAATTTCATATGTGAACTGGCCAAACTTCATCCACCAGCTATTGGATTTTATAATTTCTTCTGCTTCAGGTTAAGGAGCACTCGATATGATTGTATCTGGTAACTGTATCTATTTTAATCTCTGTAACCTTTCTACTGTTACACCATATGTCATTTTCTCTAGTCCTGGAGAAGTATTTGTGGCTGTCATCACAACCTATGTTTCAACACCTTGAAATACATTTAATTCAGTTGTTATTCCAGTATTTTTAAATACCAAAAATAATTGCAACATAACATTTGTAGACCTGAAGTATTTACAGCCAATTTTTGATTGTTGTATGGAAAGTACCCCAGCTTTTGGCTTAGACATATTCATCCTGTTATGTGTTCTCTGACCTTCCTAACCACCATTCTTTCACTTACTAATGGACTGGACAATGTTTATTATCTGTAAATAACGTTGGGGTTTCTTCATGTTTCTTCAGAAGAATAAACCAGAGAGAAGCATTGAACACTTCTGAATTAACAGTGCTTCACGCACACTTGAATTTGAAGAAAGAATTTACCTTTATTTGTGCAGAGAAAGAAAATACTGTAATTTAAAAACATTCCAAAAAGCATGAACGCAAGTACAAAAGAGAACGTGATGGTGTCCAGGAGCGTGTGTATTGGCATGGGCTTCAGTACTCTTCAAGGTACCATAACTCACAGAGCTCTGCTTAATCCATTAGGCTATCTAGAACTGCCATTTCGTGATGAGAGTTTGGGACCAACTGAGTCCAGGGGTTCAAATATTTTAAAAATATTTTGTTTGACTTCTCATCAAGGTATTTTGAAATGTAATAGAAATGTTCATATTTGATAAATTATGCATGAAAATTCAAAGGCAGGCACATTTTACTTAGGCTTCCCATTTCAAAAATCTGCCTCTTTTTCTTCTTTTTCTGTTTCCTTGCCTCTGTTTCTCCCCCCCACCCCCTCCAATATCTCTTCCTGCCAAAAATTATTTTGGGAATTGAACTGGAGAGCTGTAGTCAGATTGCTGAAAGCATATTTTGCTATTAAATGTTGCCTTACTGAATCATCTCACTCCATTTTAGAGATGTGAAAGTACGGAAGATATGTGTTTGGGATAGATATAGAAATTGTAGCATTTTTGGAATGCGGTCTGAGATCAGTTTCACAGTGTGCATTTGGAAAGATTCAGTATTTCTGAGTGAAGATGCTGTGAGTTATATAGGTCATCTCCAAGAAGCCATGCATTTCACACCACAGCATGCTCTGTAGATGCCTGATATTTTACAGCAGCTTATTCGTAAAGTATTTTAGTAAGTTTTAAACTTTTATTGTTTCTATTTCTGTCTCTGCCTGTAAAGCCAAGCTCCATTAATGCTACAATTCCAGCTATAAAGAATTCTGTGAGAGTAAGGGAACTTATAAATAATGCATTTAGAAACCTCTAAAAATTATCTTCAGAACTTTTGGTACTTGTTAAAATGAATATCTTATGATCAGTGACAGACTGATTTTTTTCTTTTAACCATAGACAGATAGGAAGAGCTTCCTGTTTTCTTTATTAAACTAAATCTTTTGTTTGCAGCCTAGGCAGGTCATAGACTTATCAGTAGTTTTTATTCAGAGCAGGCTAATTCCATGGGTGAGATTCACTGGGGGGAGAGGAGTCAGCTTGGAGAAAGCATCACCCTACTCACAGGACTGGGGTCTGAGTCCTCTGTGCATATGAAACTACCACAGCTGGATCCCAAGTTCCTATCTGCTGATATTCTGCAAAGCATCATCTGTAGCTCAAAGGCTGAATCAGTCACTGGGTTTTATGTATTACAGCCTATAATTGTATTATTTTCTGTGGAAGTCTTGGAGGAAATGCCCCGAATGCAACAGTAGTGCCTCCTCCCCAGGAACTTTCTCATCAGGATTTGTTGTTGTTTTAAATGGATTGCTGGTGGTTTAATTAATTCTTTTTTTCCTATGGCTATTCCTCCTGGTCAGAGTGCTCAATTCAAATGCAATATAAACAATGTCCTTCCTCAAATGGACTTCAAGCCAGGAGCCTGTTTCTGTCAGGGGACACAGCAGAGAGAAGTTCCACTCCTTTTCTTCCCTCTAACATCTTTTCCTCTTTCTGACATCAGCCACAAGGTTCCCTCTTTTCAGTACCTGTTAGTATAAGACTGTAACTTTGGGAATGATTAATTTGAATCCAGTTCTCCCCCAGGGCATCAGTGGGAATTCCCACTCAGGACAGATCTCTTAGATATGTGGAAGAGTGTTCACTGCTTGAAAAAATACATAATTTTATGCTTCCCTCTGCATTAAATCTAACGCTGTATGACGTCCACAAAGCGCACTACGCAGAAACCAAATTTAAGAGTCAGAAACAACTTAAGGAATAAGCTGTAGAAGATGTAGAGACACAATAAGATAAGAGAGAATCTTTCTGTCAGAGCAGAAATTGCCAGTGGTTGAAAATCTATGGAAACATGCTTAAATGCTGTGTAGCTTCACATTTAGATCTAGAAGATGTAGCTCAGTGTAGCTTGAAGAATTTCAAGAATTCCTGGCTGGCTTTCACCAAAGAAAAAACAAATCTTTGCCTTCTTTTGTTTCATTCTCTTTTGTTGTAGACATTCTGAATGCTTTTCTTACTTATTTCATTTTGTGATTCCTCAGTTTTGAAGCATTTCAAATTATTTTTTCTGTTGCATTCCCATAAATGTTCAACATTTCCTGTCATTTGCACAAGGTATGGGCAAAACAGAATACAATTCAATACAATATTCAAGAAATAGCTCTTTGTTTTACAGTGACTGCTGAAGAACAAACCTGATGGTCTTTAAGGGGAAAGCTGGAAACTGGACAAACAGATAAAAAAGGAAGCGAACTGAACACTCTCCCAAATTCTGTGGTTGTTAGATGGTTTGGCAGAAGTATCAGGTTTCTTTTTTTGGAGAAGTCCCTGAATTGCAGCTCAAGAGTTTTAAGCCAGGTCCTGCAATTTCTGTCTTTGGAATGTGCTTTGTTCTCTGGCCGGTTCCTGAGGTGATCCACCCACTGCTAGGATGAACTTTAAAGTTGTAATCCGGTCTGTGGGATCAAAGGCAACCCATCAAAATGAAACTCTTGAGGATAAGTTCCTTGTTCTGCATCTTGCTACTTGCAGTCCTGCCCACTTACTATAAAACCATTTACCACATGATCAAAGTCTTTCCATGGCAAGTGACAAAAATTAAAAACTCAACTAGTGGGATTGACAGCCTGTAAAAGAAAAGGTAATTTAAGGTTTCTAATAGAAACAACTTTATTATGTTGCCAAAGAATTTAAAAAGTGACTCTTGGGTCTGTCTTGGTTCTTGCTGGCCTATGCTGAGATGATTTGGAATATTCCAGTCGTTTCTTCACTGATAATTAGAGGTTGATTAATCCAGCAGTAAAATATCTTTGTTTTGGAAAGAATATATAAGCTGATTTTTTTTGTATTAGATACCTTTTACGCATCAGTCTTGAATACGGCTAAAATTAGTACTAAAAAGAATTCTGTGTTTTCAAAGAAATAGGAATTCTCATGGATTGTTTCTCTACATTTTATGCAGCAGGTTTTATTCAGTTATAGCTGCAAATTTGCAAATGGATTGAAACTTGTAAAACAGTGAAAAACTAAGGCTTTTACAGAATTGAGGGAACTTTTTTCTTCATATCTATCGCTTCCCTGGTCATCCATGATAGAGTTTTTTATACTGAAAGTGATTCTAGCATCATGCTTCTGCATAATTTTCTATTTGATTTTACCTGGCCAACCTTGTTTGTTCACTTCATTTTCTCAAAGGGCTTAGAACTTGATATTGTATGTTTTGATGAAGGACAAAATAGATAAATATATTAAACTTATGAGCTTTTGATGGAAAAAAAAGAAAAAGAGAATGTACAAAAGGTGTAAATCATATAAATAACTTCTAGAGTTCTGTGTTTCAGTAGTGCCTGGTGGATAATGGCATTTCCCAGTGGTGGATAAATTCAAGGTAGCAATCTGTCATGTATAACCCAAATGCTGTAAAGACTTTAAAAACAGGTAAAAGACACAACAGTAATTTTCAGATGAGTCAGAATGGTGTTATTTTCTTTTTTCTTGCATTTATAAATTCTATCAAGAAAGAGTTTCTCTTGTAATTAATTGTCCAAGGAAATTATTCCTAAAAGAGGAATCTTATTTTAAAGTGCTAAAAATTGACATGGAAGAAAATTGCTTAATAAGAATTTCTTTGAAGATTAATGCCGGAATTGAAACCTTTCAGACACTTATTCATGTAAACAAAGAGGTGCAGATGAGTGATATGTAGGGATATTGAGATTTTTTAGAAGAACTCTGAGAAAATGTCACTGGGTGAAGCTGAGGCTGATTTTTGTTTGTTCCTTTGCTGTTTGTGGTCTTATATGATTTCTTACATTGTTTCAAGCACAATGAAGTTTTAAAAACAATCAAGTGTGGCTTCCATTAAAAGAAATATTCCCTCCAAAAGCAGAGTGGGAGGTTCAAGTAGCCTAGCTTAGTCACTGGCTTATCAATTTTTGGAGCATTTGGCCTTGCCAAGGTTCTTGCCTAGCCTCAATTATTGACTCGGTGAGCTCCTTACTGAGGCAACAGGTGCCTCTGGAGATGTGCCCTGAGCGATCAGCTGTTAGCTTTGTTGACTCCCTAAAGAGTCATGCTAGGATGACCTGGCCATATCAATGTCTCAGGGAATGCACAGAATACAGCAGGAATCTCCAGTTGCCTCTGTTCACCCAGAACTCCTGGCAGCAAAGGAGTAAAAGCAATCATCCAAGAACTAAGAGTTATGACGTAAGACTTATCTTACGGAGTCCTAACCACCATCATTTTAATCTCAGGGGCATCCTTGACCACCTGGGGACCACTGGTTTTTCTGAGGGAGGGCTCTCCCTTCTCCAAAGCTGAGCTGCTGCAAGGATTTTCTTCCAATGGGAAAGTAAGAAACAGATTTTTCCAAACTCAGTAGAGTTCTCAGAAAAGATAGTTGGTTTATTGATTCTTCCCTCCTACCTGTGCTACCCTGTTCTTGCATTCTGAGCACAGGTCCTCACACCTGTTGGAGGTTGGAAGAAATTGAAGGGCTGGATTAGCTCAGACCTCCATACCCATCAAAGAGAATTATTTATTCTACCGGGTGAGTTCAGTGAATGGCAGGCTCTGGAGCAACATAGAGATCTTTTTGAAATCAGCGCATGTGCCAATTGACCCCTGCAGTACATCCACCTGTAGCCAATATCTCAGCCATGAGTGCACAGCACGCTGTTTGTGAAAAGCCACAACTTTGCTAAATTAAAGCAAATTACTCTCAAAGCATGCAAGAGCATTAATTTTCATTGATTACTCAGTCATGGCCAAGTTTCAAATTTCATCTGTTCTTACTGTAGTTCTTCTGGAAAAAATTTGGTTAGAATCACTCTCCCATAACCTAAAAATGGTTGCAGGGATTTTGCTTTGACTGTAACGGGGTAAGAAAACCTCTCTCTTTAGGCATGGAAAACTTCAGCCTGAACAATGAGTAATTCAGAAGACTGTGGTTGTGAGAAAAATGGACTTCTAATTGGATTCATTTTGCTTATGTAACCATTAGCCCCTACTAAACAGCTGTTCTAACAATAATTTTGCTTATCAATGATACATAGTCTCTTCTGAACTAATGTATCTATAGTAACAAAAATGTGCAACTTATATGCCTGTGTTTGTCTGCGAAGTTTAAAAATGTCCTGCAAAAATTTGTAGAAGAAAACCCTGCCCAAAGATCTTCAGAGAAAGACATTGTTCTGGCTCAGGAAATCCTCCAGCCACAAGTGGCTGGAACTTGGGAACATATTCTGAAAAAACTAGATTTTCTGGGTTAGATGGACCTTTGATCCAGTTTGCTCAGATTTTGGTGAGCAAAACAACAGCAGCATGAAGAGAAGCTTCCTGTGAGAAGATTGAATGTTTACTGCTTTGTCCTAAGTTCCATGGAAAAAAACCCCAGGCTTCACCCTCCTGCTGTGGCTGCTGTCATTGCAAATATCCTGAGAGCTTTTAGCACCCTACTTTTGAGTTAGAGAGACATGCTGAGTCTGTTCTCAGTGAGCTCCTGCACAGGATGGCTGGAGAAAGGTCTTGCCTTCTTGTGGCTTTGGGAAGACAAGGAGCTGGGAGTCATTTCTTGGGTTTGCAGCTGGCTTTGCTGTTAAATGATTCAAGCTGTAAATCCTGCTGGGTCAGCCCCAGTGGATGAAGCTAAGCAGGAAGACTTAGCACTGAAGTTCCTGTCAGGGAAATACTAGAGGCGACAGAAGAGTCAAGCAAGTGATGCTCTTATTCTGGCTGGTCATGCAGTGCTTTCCACTGACATAGTCAAATAGGTTAACCTACAGGCCTCAATAATTAGTTCATAAGAGTTTGTAAAGAGCTACATGAGAAGGCGCTGGTTTTTAAATGTGGCAGTCCCCCACACCATGGGGAACTTGTAAATGTAAATATTAAGTCAATGTTGAACTGAGACAACTGGAGTCATTAATGTGGGCTTGTCAGCCTGGCTGAACAAACTGTTGGAAGGGCTGAAGTGTGACTCAAGAGGGAATTAAACAGCAATAAAATACCTAATGTCAGCTCACAAAGGTGAGACTTGAAGCAAGGGGAAAGATAATTTACAGTATAATTCGGTAGGAAATTTGTGTTCTTGCATATATTGTATAATTTACAATTTAATTTGGTGAAGTAAATTTACAACCTCATAAAAACCTGTGATGAGGTTGTGAATTTACTTGCCAGTGATTCTTGTAGTGATACAAGATGTCTGGTATTTTACTTTTCATGGCTGTTTTAGTTTTGACATAAGAGAAGTGCAAAATTCCTGTGATCTCTAGTCAATGAAATGAACAGGATCAGATCCTGGATCTGTGCAGTTTATTACCTTTGATATCAATTAATAAGTTGCAGTTAACCAAGAGCCCAGTGAATGAGGAGCAGCCAAGGGATGTGTTATGGCAAAAAGGGCTCAATCAGATATTCTTGGTTTGGGTATGGCACTCTGTTCCGGTGCAGTGTTGGCCACATTTGTCATAGTACTCTGCAGTCCAAGGAGAGAGCTGGGAATCGTGGTGGCTAATGGATGAACTCAGGCTGCCTGTACAATTCTCCAAGAAAATGTAAGCTGGCCTTTCAGCCTTGCATCTATGACCAAGGAGACCTTTCATGGGTGGGGACCTTCTCATGTTCGTACTTTGCAGAGTCATTGCTGTGCAAACTCCATCCTTTCCCAGCACTTGTTTTTCAATAATATGTTGAATGGATTTAGAGTTGAGCCATGAAGTGATAACAGCATTGATAAGTGGCATTCCTTTCCCTCTGCTGAAGTTGTCCTGCTGAGCACCAAATAAATCCAGATCCAGTTAAATGAGAGAGGCCTCTAAACTGCTGATTAGGACTTTTACCTTCTGGGTAACTGCTGATTGTAAAACACTGAAGTTTTAGGAGGAGCAATAGCACGAGAATTTTTCACAAGGGAGAGGCTGGCTCTACTGGCATGGAAGTAGAGCCAAGAGGGCTTTAAGAGGAGTGTGACATACTTCCTGTGTGACATACTTAATGAAAGAAAAGAAGCTCTAGACATGACAGACACTCTCATGTAGATAAAAATAGACCCAACTTTAGGAAAAGTGTGATTGCGCACCCAGGTTTGGAGCATAGTGCCCATGCAGTGATCATAAGCTCCCTGAGCATTTTGAGCATTCCTACTTTGCCTATGAACTCTATCCTTATGGATAGAAGGGTTAGGGAGTGTTAATGCCTTACTCAGCATGTCTCACTAGGAAGGCACTTCTAAATTTGAGTAAGCAGAACAAATGGTTATCCCTGGCTGCCTGCAGGAGAGAGGTGCTAAGACAGTAAGCTTTTGGGCTGGGTAGACAACTCCCAAAACTGCAGGAAGTGGTGAAGAAGGTTCAGTTAATTAGGTTACTGTAAAATCATGACCACCATCAAAAATGGATTTAGTTGAAAGCTTAATAAAAGTGTTTCTATTTTTTAAAAGTCCTTAGTAAAGCAGGAAGCAAAACAGTTCAAGTTAATGACAAATCAAAACATTTGAATTTCTGAATTGTTTGAGGGTCCAATTATTTTGGCCAAAAAATAACTGTCAGATCACAAAGAATTTTGATTGATTTAAACAAACATTTTTTAGAGAAAGGCATTTCTTAAAAACAAGTCACCCTTCTCCAGTCAACAGAGCACTATAAACAGGCCAAGAAAAATCATTAATCTGTTATGCAAAACTGCGTAAAGACTCCATCAGAGAATGATGCTCCTTTTTGAGCATTTCTGCTCCATCTGATAAAAATGTGAGCAAGAGCTTAGCTATGATGATAAAAAAGAGTTTAAGGCCAAAGTTTAAGGTTAAAGAGTTCCCTCCCTTCTCTGCCCGACAAGCATTATGAAGCTAAACACTTTAATCCTAGAGGTCTAGTTTCAAGAGCTCAGAGCACATCTACTGGTGCAAGAAGATTTCTACATTTTTGTGCTGGTTTTGTTTGTTGCCATGGAGTCCAGTAGAATATTTAGATGTGTGACCACTGGACAGGATGTTTGTGATTACAGCACATGGCTGCTTGCCTTCTTCATGTGGAGAGGAGGCTGGGCCTGTGCTCCAGCCCTTCAGCTGTCTCTTAGCTCTGGATTCTGGCTTAGGGCTTAGGCCCCAGCTTTCCACCATATCCAGCCCCAGCTACATCAGAAGGTGAATTCCAGTTTATGCGTCACCAGCAGAGCTGCATCATTGCAGACCAGCACACCCAACTACACTGTGTGACGTCTCAGTCTCAAGAACCTGGCAGAGATCAGGTGAGCTTAGAGTGGCTCCCTTGAGGAAATACAGCAAGATCTCCCTCTTTGCTGCCTTCAGAACTGCCATTCACAAAATTTGTCTCCAAACCTCCTGACAACCACAATTAAAGCAGTATTTTAAAAAGCAACAGGTTATTTCACAATAAAAATGTCATCTTTGGAAATATGTTTCCTTTTGATTATACACAGAAGGATAAAGAATATGGCAGAGTCCCATATTTGACATTTCAAGCTGAAAGTATTTAGATTAAGGACAAAGAGGAAAAAGAAGTATTGCATTTCCAATCTGCTGTTTCCTCAGATACGCCTTCAGTTTGAGCACAGAGGCATCTCTTAAGGAATTGTCACTTATATCAATGTCTGTAAAAATTAACAAAATTGAACTGTCAATTATCTAAAAGTGTAGATGCAACAGCTGGTGAGCAGTTTGCTGTCTGGCATTCCTCACAAAGAGAGGTGCCAGAAATTTACTGCTAAAACACTTCAACTAAGTGATCTCAGATGAAAAAATGACAGCTTCTGCTAATGAACAGTCAGTGCTGTGAGCATAAACATTCATCAGAGTCCCAGAGTGGAAGGACTGTGGTAATATCTGGCTTTGCAAGAACTCTCCTTTCTTTGCACCCATGTGCATATTTAGCCCAATCATTCTCTGTGATCGTTCTGGAGCTGGAGTGTGTAGCATAAGAAAGAGAAATGGCATCTCCTGCCAAGGACACAGTTCAAATGTCTTGGTGATCTCTTCTCAGAGCGCCATGACTTTGCTCCAGAGGCAGCTGCAGAAAGGCTTGCTGTACCCACAGCTCCTAAGGAAGGCAGTGGAGATTATAGGAACCATCCCACGTCCTGCTCCAGCCACAAGCAACAACAGATGTCTGGGAGAAGAGCACCAAAACCAGAACAGTGCTGTCCACTGGGAGGCTGGCATCTGCCCAGACATGGTAAGCTACAAGGTGTAGGGGCAAAATTGCCTTCAAGAGCCACTGCACTCCCCTGTTTCCTGTTAACTGCCCTAATCTCTTTTTTAATTCCTTTAAACTTCAGGTTTCCATATGGTCAGGACAATGTGTTTCACTGTATCATCCTGCACTGTGTGGGAAAAGGCCTTCCTCTGTCTTCATGGTATTCAAAATGAGTTGTTAAAGGTGATGTGTGTGTTTGGGAATATTTCTCTGTGACTGTAAATGAATTATTGAGACTGATGCAAGCATCAGCTTGATTTAAAACCTAAAGCATTAGATCAGCAAATTATGCACTGCAGACACCAACAAACACTTTAGGGTGTTCTATAGTAAAAAAAAAAATTAAATAAAGAAGACAGCTTTGGCTCTGAAGCTAAAGGTTTAGTGTCTATTTGTGGGCAGCTGACATTAACTGGTACAAATAACATCCTGACCTTGCCAAAAGGGGCCTTTGCAATGCCTTCCAGTCACCTCCAGGTGACAAACACACAGATGTCTAGAAACTGAGTACAGGTCTGGAAGAGATTTGGTTTGTGCAAGATTTTCTACAGCATTTGAGAATAATAACTAGAAATTGTACACATCATCTGGATGTAAGAAACCTTGCAAAAATACCCAGGCTCTGAGAGAGTACAGGCCCTGGTGGGCAGTCATGCCTTGGCGTGGGGGTGCTTTAGAAAGTCTCTGAGGCTGAAAGGTCAGCTGGGACTACAGCTCTGTCCTGCCCCACTCAGATTTCCTTAGGATTCTTGATGAGCATGGAGGGAAGTGCCTGCAAAATCATAAGTCAGGCCCATATTCAAAAGTATAAAATCAAGGAAAGACATTGCAGTATTTCCTTAAAACCAAGAAAGCTGTTCACACATGCAAAGGATACGAACCCTGGCAAATAAAAGAGTTAATGTTGATGGCCAACAAAAATCCCAGCCCCCTCAGAGGGGGCCAAGGTGAATGTAATTTCTCTCAGTTTATGTTTACTGCAAAAACTGTGTTCTCATTTTAAACAGGTTTTGTCAATCCACTGTTACAGTGCCCTATCATAGTCTCTCTGCCAGAGGGCAATATAGCTAAACAGAAATAGTTTGCATCTAATTTACAATAACTCAACAACTTGCCTTTTGTCATTAAATATTATCCATTTCATACCTAAACGTTGGGGTTTCATTGTGCTCTTTCAATCCTTTACTTGACACTTTTCAGGCAAGAGGCATGATTTTAGTCAGTTTGCCACAAAGTACAGTTTTGGATAGGTAACTATTAGCCTGTTCTGTGCTCAATTCACTGCACATGAAAAAATGTTAGTAAATAATATCATGGCTCCTGAAGTGAACTGCACATCTATCTATCTCTCTATCTATCTATCCATCCATCCATCCATCCATCCATCCATCCATCCATCCATCCACATCTAATCTGTACAGAAGTGTCAGGACCTAACACAGAACTTGTACTGCAGGGCAGGTGTCTTTCTCAGTGTCCCTGTATGGAGCCACCAGGGTATGTTGTCCTTCCATGTGTCTCACTGTTGTTGCTTTGGTAAAAATAACACTTTTTTGCAGTTTCATAAATAGCTATCAGGTGAGGTAGTTATTAACTCATCTTCTCTGTCGTAGGAATTTGTGGTATACCAAGTATACACTGTTTCCTCTGTTTTTATTCAGACTGAGAATATTCTTTAGTTTCAGAGAGCTCAGACTTTCCCCAAATATTTGTTTTCTCCATGCAATTCAGTCCTCTAACTTGAATGTCCCATGTGTGACACTTGCAGTCATCCTATCTGAGGAACTGAGAAAACATCATCTTTAGAGAGGCTTGGCAGAGACTTCCCTGGTCCATAGCTGCAAATGGAACTGCCTGTGGCAGGTTTTTTCCCTGCAGCATTTGGGGCTATTCTCAGCAAAATGACAGCCTGTGGATGTAGGCAAAAATACACATCAAAACAAATACAGAACACCTTCCTCCAGACACAGCAATGCACCTGAAAAGTGAATTTTCTTTGTGGAAAACCCTATGGATTGGCAGGGTTTATACACCTGCCAATCAGGTGGGCACCATAAAATGCAGAGACTGGGAGTTAATAAATAATATTTTACCATTCTTATGGGCTTTTTCCTCTACTATAAAAATTCTTTATAATCCTTGCTATGTTTCTGGCTTTATTTATTCATGCCATCTGTTTTTTGTCTCCTTTCACTTTTTCTGGGGCTTGCTTGCCATCCTCCTGCTTGTTTATGTTTTGGGGCATCCCTTTCTTGCTGCTTCTGTGCTCTTCCCAGTGGGGCTCTCTTCTCTCCATGCTTTGCTGAGCCATGGGATTCTTTCCCATGCACATTTTATGTCTGTGGGGGTCTTATGCTGCAGCTTTTTCTTCCTTATTCTATGAATGCAGTTGTTACTCTGCACACTTGAGCTGATTTGGCTCATCTGAGTGGATCTGGCATCTTTATTTTGCATTCTCTTGCAGTCCCTTGCTGTATTTGGTGCAGGGCAGGGGCTCTGTGGGCTGGCACTGGGCAGCTGTGGGGCACAGAGGGCACTGCTGCTCCTTGCTCTCCCCTGCAGGAGAGGGAAGGGCAGGGACAGAGGGAGCAGTGGCTTGAAGTCACTCAACTGCCAGATGTGACAGCAGGAGTGGAAACAGAGCTTCCACCTCTCTCTTTCTCACCATGGAAATACCATGAACTGTCACTCTCACTGCAGTGTCCTGAAGGCACCTTCAGAGATTGGGCTGTTGCATTGAAGAAACCTGCTTGAGGAAGCCACCAAAAATCAATGTGCTAGGTGTTAAATATAGACATTTCTAGATGGTATGGCAGAAGGAGACTCTAGTCAATTTTCTTCACATCAATCACTTACAAAATTGTGTTTTCAAAACAAATGTTAAACACAAAAAGATTTATCTCAGCTGTCTGAGATGATCCATTGCATCTTTTCTGTAGCTATCAATTAATAGTAAAAAAGCTGTTTGCTGTCTGACATCCATCTAAGTTATAAAATTAATTTGCCATATTTACCACAGTTATCCCTTATGAAATTTTTGGGAAAACCACTAGGAGGAAGTAAAATAAGTTTTGAATTTTATTGAAAATTAATCTAGTTTTTTAGACAATGAGGACCTTTTATTCTCTAAGTTAAAACAGAATGTATGCAGCCTGTTTCTAATTCATATTGTCTGTGAAATTGAAGCAATGGATTCATCTTGACTTTCATGTTTGTTGTCCCTAGTAAAAAATGCTCTCCATCAATTGCTCATTATTTGCTGAGGTTGTTTACTGCTAAGTTTGTGTATGATTGCAAATTAAACAAGCACATTGAATCTCCATCATCTAACACATGGCAAATATTCATATCTAGCAGGGCCTGATTTTCTCATTGAAAAAGCACCTCAGATACAGCATTTTTCTTAATATTAAAAAAGTGCTGTGTTTCAGAAAGTACGGGAGATATACAGGGGATTTAGTATAAAACCAAGCTATTTTATGCCTAAAATAGTAATTAAACTGGATCTATGCAAGCAATTGAATATTAATATTAGTATAATAAGATATAAGAAAATAATTATCACATATATGTATAATTATCACATATATATGTACAAATATTCCATCAGATTAATTATTGCTACATAAAAATTATAGTGGAATTATTCTTGGTTTATAGAAACAGTTCTTAAAAGCACCTGTTGCTTTAGGGGTCATATTTCTTGGATACCCATGCAAAATGACTTCAGAAACGATTCATTTTCAGAAGGTTCTTTGCGCTTTCTGAAGACCTGACATTGTCAGAGCCTCTCATGTGAACACCTAAGATTTGATGCACTCAGTGCCATTATTTTTTGAATTTTACTCACTTTCATTCAAAAAATAATGAAAAAGTATTTTGTAAATGAACAGATTTGCTAAAGGGGGAAAAAAATCTTTAGTTCACCACCACTTTCCTTGCTGAATGATGACTACTTTCTAAGCACCAAGCCATACAAATACACAAACACCAGAATGATCTCTTCAGGGCTGTATTTTCAGAAGCTTCTGAATCAGACAGGAGGTGCTCCTGGTAGCACACTCGCTGGGTGGTGCGTATTTACTCTGCTGGCCATGGCTGTTTCATGTGGCTGGAAACACCTCCTGAAGGGAAGCTACAGCTGCTTTACATGGACTATTGCTGTGTGCTGTAGGAGAGTTTTTCTTTTCCTCACCTCCAGCTGCTACAACCCATCTATCATGGTAATTGATTTCTCTTCCTCAGCTAAAGACCTTCATCTGGCCTCTCCTGTTCGGAGCCTGATCTTACAGGAGACTGGGAAGCCACAGCCTGGAGACATCTGTAACAGATAATGCAGTAAAAATGAAGGATGAGGCACTGCCACACTTAAACACAGCCCTCCACCTGTCACACCATTCTCTCCAATTTCTTTGTATTTCCTTCCCACTGCTGCTGCTCTTGGAAGAGTGAAGCCTTGCAGAGCTGGAGCCCAGCTGGTACAAAAACAGATGTCAAATTGTTCCTGGCTAGGGACAAAAGAAGCTGCAGCCTCAAGTTTGAAAATCACAGAGCAGCATTGCCATGTCAGTGTTGCTACTCACTGTAAACGCTGGCTATTCCTATTCCCAGTGGCCCACCAATGGTTTTTGGGATGGGGCAGTCATTGGCTGCACCAGAGGGTGGTTGGTTCTGAGTCTTTCCCATGCCCTGCAGTTGTGAGCGTGTGGAATCATGGCAGCCAGGCGTCCGCCGCTGGGTGGATGAAAGCTGTGTGATCTGCAAACAGCATCTGACAAGCTGCTGGGGGAGAAAGGGCTGTCAGCAAGGCAGGGGGAGTAGCAAGCTTTATCTTCCACGTGGCAGCAGTCAGTGATAAAATAGCAGTGGGATTTGTGTCCCAGGATCTGACTTGTCACTGTACAAGAAGAAACACTTCATGGGACAAACAGCAGTGTCAACAGAGCTTGTGTGTGGACCTTACATTTCTGCATGACCAAAGAATGCCAGCACGAGGTAACAGCTGACATCTAACCATGACTTCTTTAGGCCTCCATAGGTTTATCTTGATCTTACACCCTATGCAATTTAACCCCTGGGTCTCTATCTGTAAATTTATCTTTTTGTAAGATAATACACAATATAACCTAGCCAAGGACACTGGACAATGAAGTGACCCAGCTGAGTAGCATGGAAATTGAGATTGTAGCCGTGGAGGTCAGGCTGCAAATTATATATAGTTCCTCAGAATTTTGTTCTATCATATTTGGCGCAGGGATGAGGCTTCTTAAATACTTCTGTTAAGGAAAAGAGATGATGCATTTTTCACACCAGGAGAAGTCATATTTGGCAGTGAAGCCAGCTTTGCAGGAGCATGTAGGTGCCTAAAGCTAGTGGCAGGCACCTTGTGAAACTGATAAATGGATGGAGCAGCTGACCTGGATTTCTATTGGGAGCCCTGGCACTGCCAGTCTTCCCAGGGCCTCCAGCTGCAGCAAGGGCACATCAACCTGGAGGTGGTTTGCCAGCACACTAAAACTGAATCACTGGTGAAGGCAAGAGCAAGACTTTTAAATTCAATCTAAAAGGGCCTGACCTCCATAAATTTAAAGTAAAAATTACAGCTAGTTCTAGTTATTACCTTATTTCCTAGTATGGTATGTTAGTGAAAAGATGGACGTTGTACCGTATGGATTTGTATCCATAATGTATATGAAAAGTAACTTCACAGAAAGATCAAGAGGTACTTCTTGTCTTTCTGATGCATTCAGTTCTACAAAAAAAAAAAA
>JAHLSL010000020.1:6557699-6688123 GCA_025920805.1 Petroica traversi
GTCAGTTGCCAACAGTCACCCCCTATTGTGATTCCAAGGGTGGGAGTGTAGTTGAAGTAACCACAGTAGAGGAGCAAGCAGAGATAAATTACCAGTTCTTAATCTGAAAGCATTCTTAATCATAGGAGAAATTTACAGGAATCATGACAAATTAATGCAAACCTTTTAGTCAGCCACATTGTCACAGCTTGCTTTACTTCTGATGTCCCAGAGGTGACGCTGAAATAATTTTGCTTATATTTCTGTCTGGCGCTTTCTTTTGAAGACTTTAGTTGCAGGTGTTTCGAAGTCCTTCTCTCCAACTGAGCAATGACACGTACTTCTCACATTTGAAACTTTGTGGAAAAACCACTTAATAGTTTTCTCATTTAATAAAAAAAAATATCACTGTATTTCTTGCACAAGACTTACTGAAAGATGGTGTAGGTTTAGAATCTCAGGCTTAGAGAGCATCTGGTTCTCAGACAGGAATATGCTCAGTGCCAAGTAACTTGTTTATAAGAATTCAAGGATTTATCAGTGATAGGAAACACCACAACATGTGGACATAAGATAGTATTCTACCTATTATTCTCAATATACAGGGATGTGGTAAAATCTGATGTCTCCTGTCTTCTGTCCATGCACAGAGAGTGTTATTTATTTGTCATAGACATCAATGGGTTTGATCACATGCTTACAGTTAGGGAAGCACTTAAGTGTTTTGCTGCATGATGTCCTAAAAGACCATGTGTGCTTCACTGGGTAGTCCTGAGTATCCATGAAGGATGCAATGCAGTTTCATTGGAATTCTGACTTTGCCGGATGTCTTTGCATCCCTATAGTGTTATTTTTGTGTGTGTCTGTGACTGTTAATTAACCTCACTTTCAACAGACAGAGCAACAAATAGGAGGTGGTTCATAAGCCATGGTGGAATACCCATGGAATAAGATAGATACTATCTTGTTCTGCCTGTCACAGCCTTACTGTACTACAGGCAAATGTGAGGAAAAAGGAGAGGAGAAATTAATTAGAGGTGAGTTAATTATTGGGAAAATATCTGATGTCAAGAGGGGAGTTCAGAGGTATTTTGTTGGAATACACATGCTTTTTGTTTGGGATGGTAGACATACTGAAGTCAGTGCTAATATATAAAGGCAGTTCTTGTATGCATTATTAATGGCAGATAAGAAACATCAGTGAATACATATTTGAAAAAAATTTTTAGCCATTTCTGGAAAGCTATTTTTCTTAAAAATTAAATGAAGCAGAAACAGAATGCAATCACTAAGAAAAAGGCAAGACAAACGTTAGTACAGGAGAAAAACACAATGACTGAAGCGCAGCCCTGGGCAGCAAAGCACTTAAGCAGGTACTTAAGGTAGGGCACATTCCTATCTGTTTTTCTGAATCCTTGCCATGATTACAGGGCATTTCATTTGCTCTTTGTAGTGTCCTCAGTTCCAGAGATCTTTTTGCTTTCACAAAGAAATCGCTGTCATTAATCATAAGGCATTAACATTCCCACCACTGGGATTATGAATTACATTTCTGTAATAAATGTGAATGCCATTCCCCTCATCTCCTGTTCTTTCAAGAGCCCTAAAAGTTTTATTTCAACTTTCAGACTTGCACTGAGAGCTTTGGCTAAGAGTTCGTGCTTCTGGCTCGCTTGAGCTAATTTGGCAAGTAATTTTAAAACAACTCCTATTGTACATAGAGCTGCAGGGTTTGAAATATTGCTCAGTCAGCTCTTACTTCATGAACAGTTTGTTTGATTAGGTGCCCAGGTGAAACACAATCGGAGAACCTGGTGAGCTGTAAGCCTTCCACAGGGAGGAGGGAATGAAGTGGATTTGCTTGCTCCTTGGCAGAGCACTCCAGCTGCTCGGCTGTTGTGTAAAGGTGTGTCGCCTCCCTCTGTCCACCTTTCACAGCATTGCTGCTGGATTTTGGGAAAGGTCCTGTTCTGAAAACTATAAGGCCTGACCTTGGGCATCCTGGAGTGGAGTGACCGTCTAAGTGGGTCTTGTCTGTGGGCCTTGGCTTAAGCTTGAGGAGCTGCCACGGCTTGGGCAGCTCCCACTGGGGGCAGGAGGACCATGCTTAGCCCTTATCAAAGGGCCATCCAGCTCCTGGTGCTCCCAGAAAGGTCAGCTGCCTGCTGAGCATGGGCTGTCAGGATTCATATTTTTGATTTAAACTTCTAAACCTGATCTGAGCTTGATTTTATGGCTCTCAGAACTTATTGTGGACTTTCACTCCTTAGAGGTTCCTAAAAGCTGCTTTGGCCATGGTGGATTTTACAGCACCTATACGGTGATGAAGCTGAGCTGGTCAGAAGGGCCCTGGTGTGATCTGGCTGTTCAGGGTCTCAGCTGTTTCTCACTGGCCATGGTGGGCCCCTATTTGAGACACAAGCCCATAGGCTTCTGGTAGGTTTTGGGATGTGCAAAACTGTGGATGCAGGCAGTGCCCCCATTGCTCTGGGGAGCCTGGCTCTCCAGGTCTGCAAGGAGGAGGAGGAATCCCAAAACCACTGACAGAAATCCCAGCAATAAAGAATTTACCTTCAGCAAGGAATTAATAGAAAGTATAAGCATGAGCTGTGGAGAGGAAGAAAAGCAAAGGAAACAAAAAAAACCCCCAGAGCATTTGTTTCCAAATTCTTCCTGAAGCAAGACATACTGTATCCCGAAGACAGAATGAGAAAATAGATTGAGTTTATATAAAGCTCCCTGGTAACAAAATGAGCTAATAAAAACCAAATATCAATGAGAATCCAAATATTCATCTTTAAAATCACTGAGCAGTAAATTACACATCACAGACCTCTTCAGTCTTCTGGCAAAAGCTGCAGAAATGGAAACACTTAAACACAAATAAAAAATGTGTTTGTTTAATTCTGCAGTTAGAGCAAGTCTCTGGACAAACTGCATTTTCTAAATAAGGCTTTTTCTGTCACCTGAGTTGAAGAATGCCTTATTCAACACAACCTACAAAGCGTTTAATAAGTCCTGATGGTAAATTTAAAATGTCAAATTCTTTTCCACCTTGCACAAAAGTAAGGAACTGGGTGCATTTTCTAGGACAGTGAGAACTTTTTAGATATTGTTTACCATATTCTGCAATCTTAAAATTAATCCAAATGAACTGTGTGGGTTTGGTGATCATCTCTGTCAGGGGCTTTTATTTGTTCTCAGGGGTTGAATCATGTAATGGTGTCATGAGAAACTGTTCAGCCGTATAAAGATTGAACTGCTATCATCTCCTAAAACCTGAGCAGGAGAAAGAGGAGGATCCTGCTGTCCCAGGAGGAGAGGAATCCACATGACTTTTGGAGAGGACCTCAAGCCCATCTTTTGCCTGTGAGCTGAAGCCATGCCAGTTTATGTCTAATCCTTCAGGCTGGCCTTTCACCTTAAACCTCACTCTGAAGAATATTCTTCTTTAGAAGTAAGAGACATGTCAAACTAGCCAATACTTAATTTCCCATTTTTCCTGTATCACAAGGCAGCAGCAAACCCAAGAGAATGCAGCTGTTGGAGCAGTTTCTGCTCAAGGTGGGAGGCTGCAGAGTCAGGCCCTTATCAAGCAATGCTCTTCCTGTGTTGGCATTGCTGGGGTGCAGGTCTGTTATGCCACCTTTACCTCTGCCATGATGTGATGCCCATGGTACTCCACCTCACAGGTGCTCTGGTTTCCTCAGTGCTTCATGTGTTGGTGATGGCCAAGTCTCCACTATCTAAACTGGGCACGGACAAAACACCAGTGCCTTTCTGAGCAGCTGCTCATAAGATATCAGAAGTACCTCTACAAAGCTCATTATTTTTATTGATTTGGAATAAAGGGGTATGGTATCTGATATTTTATAAAGTAATACACAGTCACTCTTGACATAAGAAGTAGCAAAATGGGGTTGCAAAGCCCTCAAAATCTATTTTAGTTGTTCTTTGCACCAAATTGGTGACTGGCATAAAAAGTTATATTGATGGTTATTTGGCTCTTCCCCACTTTCCCCAATGGTGAGCTGTGGTGAAACCATGTGAAAAGCCCATTTTTGGTAGCATTTAATTGTGAATGTCTGCACAAGACATTTTAAAGCTTCAGTGATAAATTATAAACCCTTTCTTTTAAACATGCCATTACAATTTCCCATTATATTGTTGCAGTGGACTGAACATAGCAGCAAACCAAATCCTAAATCCATAAAGGCAGTAAATTAAATGTGGCTCCAGTGGTTTTGGAGCTTGACCAACAAGTTATCTTTATTAATGCATTCAGGGAAAAGGTCTCATTTTATTACATTATTTTCTTAATGATAAAGGCAGTAATGTAATCTCAGCAGAACACACCAAAGGAATCTTAGTTTGCTGGCAGTTGGGTCAAATTTTTGTCTGCGTGTGCTTGGTACAGGGTTAAGACTTGGCAGTGTCCAACTCACTGACTTCTGTCTTGAAAAGCACAGTCTTTTGCTGCTTCTCTGTAGTTGCTAGTTGACATTTTCTTGGCTTTAAATGAAATTTTGACACATAAATCCCACATGTCAAATGATATTGTAAAACAAGCATCCAAGTGTCAGCACATAGCCCAATAGTCTAGGGAGTAGAGAATAGAATAAGGAACACCTTTATGCAGTCTTTCATCTGCATCCAGCCATCTGCAAGTAATTTGAAACCAGTTTCAAATGAAGCTAGGTTGTTTGGTCTGTTAAGGCACACAAAGCCAAAGCAGAAGTTTGGAGTCTTCATGGCTTTTATTGACTTGCTAATAAGTAGATAAAGCCTTTATTTTCCAAAACCATACTTTTCTCAGATAGCCCATTCCAAAGAAAGCCTAATTGAAATTACAGAAGTCTGTTGCAGACTGCCACAAATTCCAGTTTTAAATAGCCTGCTGATATTGAAAGAGTTCATGATGAGCCTTTCACTTGCAAAGCAGGACTGGTGGGTTCTCCACTGATGAACTGTTTTGTTGGACTTGGGGAGACATTAATGGTACCAGGTTCCTACAAAACCACACCAACAAAGGAGTGTGGATTTACATGATGATGGGCTGGCCCCAAGATTCACCACAAAAATACTACAGCAAGCTACATTTAGCTGCCAGCAGTAGTGTGTACTTTGCCATACATATTTCTTTTTTTGTGTAGTACCATTGGAAAAAACAGAATTCAGGTACGCCATGAACTAACAGGATTTTTTTTCCATGGGCCTTCATCTGTGGCAAACTGGCACTTAGTAGAAACAAACTGCACATTCAAATGGTATATTTGATATGAAGACAATTGCCAATTTCAGATGACACAAAAAGACAGACCTTGGAAACAATTGTCTGTGTTCCCAAGACAAAGTGGGTTTAGCTGGTTTTCAGCATTTCAGCTTTGCCTGGTCTTTCTGCACTTGGAAATGTGTCAGAATTGAATAGCTAGGGTGTGGAGGTAGCTAGGGCCTCCAAATGTAATTCAAATGATTGTTTGTACTTCAACAAGTGCCTGAGATGCCTTCAACTTGTGTTGATTGTTTTTAAGGAGGAAAAAAAAGCCACTCAAAGCCTACATATACAGTGGAGCAAAGCAAAAGATCTTGATTTTGACAAGCAAGCTCTGATGGTACAAGCCTGGAGTGGAAACGAACTCTTTTGAGCTACTCAAAACACTAAGGCTTGTAGAGATCTCAATCCTATTTGGTCTGATTCTTGGCTGTTTATGGTGCTGTCTTGGAGTGACTTCAGGTTCAGTGTGTGCAAGAGTGAATGGGGAATCAGGTGTTGCAATCTGAGGTGGTTTCATCCTGTCCCTGCAGTCCTTGGCCTTGCTCTGATGGCAGCAGCTGCACCTCCCTCTGGTGTCCTCCAGCTCCCTGGCACCAGCACTACCCCTGCCTGGGAGCTCTGAGGGGACTGCAGTCCTGGGGTGTCACAGCTTGTCAGCTCATCCCAGAAACACACGGCACTGGAAACAGGCACCATCCACTCATCTCTGCAGTATTTCTGCCTTCTCTCAGCATCTCACACAAGGCTCACAGGTGCTTTGGGAGAAGTGGACACAGCCTCAGTGCATAATGCTCCTTTCACAGTGAAACATGCAGCTGCCACTCCTCAGCACCTGCAAAACCTGTTGAAGGCAGCTGACAAGCCCAGTGGGGCCAGTGGGTAGGAGTGTTGGGTGCATTGACAAAAGCCAGCTCTCTGCCCTTTTTTTCAGAGAATTTCACTTCTCCAGAAGTAGCTGTGAGACGAGACTGCAGCAAATATGGGAGGAACCCCTAAAAAGATCCTCTTGTTCTGATCTTAGGCTCTTTTTCATCAAGCTATTTGCTGGAATGGCAGTGGGAGTCGTTAGAGCGTAAAGCACCTTTGGAAGAAGCACAATGGTAAATGTGGATGTACCAAGGCAGATAGAAATGTCTTCCCCCCATGCCCAGGAACTGTTTGAGACAACAGATAGGGACGGTCACAACAGTATGTTCCCCAATGCTGCTTGATTTACTACTGCAGGTATGGGAGCCTGGTCTGTTAATCTGCTATATTCTAGTCATCATTTTTTTTAGCAGTTGCCTGGGTTTCTCAGGATCTGTTCTGCTATCTGGATTGAGAAACATCAAAAGGTATTTAGCTGACTCAAAATTAATAATGGCTTTGCTTTCCCCATGTCTCATCCAGCCAATGCCTTGCTTTGCTAACGTGTTCCAGTACACCACACAATTTCCCTCTTTGTTCACTGTGCAAATAGAAATACAATATAACAGACATTCATATGAGAACTCATGTAGAAGTATTTAATGCATTACTTTCCTTAGCATCTAATAGCTTAGTACAAAGTAATTGACCAGAAGTGTGCTCATTGTAACTTCCTTAAAATCTTTGCAGCTCCTGTTAGGGAATATTTTTATTCACACGTATTTATTTCAAGCTTCTGCAGAGTTCTATTTTCATGAATTATGAATTTAAGACTCACAATTTTAGTGTGCTTGAAGCTGAGTTCATTGATGGATACTGTTGTTCCAAAATCATGCTGAAAATTTACAGAATCAAGTATATGATTGGGAATTTAAGACATGTAGAGCTCAACCATTTTTGAGGATGACATAATATCACCAAAAATAAATGTGATCCATTTTATGTACCAGCTAGCAAATTTGAAAGTGTGCTTTCAGAGATAAACTGCACATTTTTCCAGTGAACATATATGGATTTCTTCCAATGCACTCAGTTTCTCCAGTTCACAAGGCTACAGCAGAAACTGGGTTTATTTCATACCTATGGGCAGCCAGCAAAGCATACTGACACATTTAAATAGTTTATTGATCTTGGCCATTTACAAAGGCATCACAAATCCAGTGATGCAAATTACGTTTTGAGGAGTTTAAAAATTCTATGGTTCTATCTTTTTTGAGCAATATGCCTAAGAGAAAGGAGAAAGAGCTAGCAGAAAGGTATGTTTCTGCAAGAACTGTAATTGTATTAGCCAACACAATCAACAGTTTTATGGAGTTTAACTAGCTTCACTCATTTTGTAATTAAAAGTTTCAACAGCACAGCAGACAGAATGTGGCATTTATGGCCTCCTTAGACTTTGGTTTGTTTTCATTACAGTGTTGATGCAGTCCAGAGAAATAGGAAACTAGCACTATCTCAAAGCATAGGCTTATGTAACAAATTTTACTCTCCGTGCTTTTTCATACTGGGGGTCAGCTGTGTAGCCTTTATATTGGCAGGATACAGATGATACAGGGTGATTGTTTTACACAAGTTTGTCTTCTTTCACAGTATCGAAATGTGTAGCTAGCAGCCTGGTATTCTTCCAAGAAATTATTAATCACCAGAGACTCTCCTTATTCAGAAAAACATGTCCCTGAGTTGTTCACCATCACTACAAAGCAGCTTTCTCATGCTGCCATCTTGACAATCACGGAGTTCAAACACATTTTGCTTGTATTCATCTGCACATAATAGAGGAATATGGAGAAGCTTTTGTACTTTGGAGAAAATTCCTACCATTTCTTTTTCTTAAGAATGTCACTAGCATTGTGTACTGTGTATATATATATATATATATATACACACATGTATAATTGTACCAGGTGTATGAGCACATCAGCCACATGCAAGATTTTAACGTACCTCACCAGCTGGGTTAATCCAGCTCTGCAGCATTCAGGACAGTTTCGAAGAGTCAGCATTTTAAAAAGCTTGTGGTTACAGCAATGTTTCATCCCCAATTTTTTTCAATCACCACCACATGTGCTTTAAAATGCAGATTAAAATTTAATCCTCAGCCGGGGACACATTTGAGGCGCACATGTGGTTCTGCATGCAGGGTGAAATCCAAAGATGAAGTATGCATTTCTCTTCCAGACTTGTACCCAAACAGGTGAGAGTGTGAGGAGGTGTCAGTTACACACTGGGATCTAGGAAGGCAAGTTAGGAAGACTTGATTTAAAGAGGCTTGAGTATTTGGCTCTTTGTGGTGCTTGACTATGGGATTTTTCCTAGTTTACTGCTCTGTGTCTTTCATAACTTTTTTTCTGTTATGCCTTTGCATGAGAACAAAATACAAAATGTTGGATTTGTGTGTCTTGTGCGGAAATGCTTTCACTGATCTGCCACATCTACATAAAATATATATGCTGTTCTCAGGATCCGCCTGTAATAATAAAGGAACTTTCTTTAATGTCCCCGAAGGCCCTGTGCTGAAAAGATATTTTTACTGTTAACACCATGACTAAATAAACAAATAAAATATGAAAAGATAATAGCTGAATTGAAAACATTTGCATATTAGCATGATTTCTATTAAGTGCACTGATGCTAGTGACAGAGGCTTGGAAACATTTGGAACTTGGTCTTTAATTCAGTCTGCTATCTTTCCTTAAAAGTTTCCTTGTTTCTCATTCCTCCCACATCTAGTTGTTCACCATGGGAATTCTCAGTTTTATGCAGACAAGGGTCTTTATTATCCATTCTAACATGGCAAATTTTCTGTCTGCCTGTTTGAGTCTAAAATGGCACCTGAGTTTTTTGAGCCATATTTTGCTTATAAGGTTTAGAATGTGTAGAGGAATCATGCATAATAATACAACTGGGCCCTAAAATGCCAGGGAATTGAGCATGCTTAGACATTAACCTAGTCCTCATAAATATTACTCATGAGACTGTGGTAGGGAGGACCAAACTTCAGCTCCAAAATGGGAGAAAAATGTTTAAGATGCTACAGTGGAATTTGAAAGTAATTTCTCTCTAAATTTAAACCTGTAACTCTGAATATCCACTTTCATCTGCTTCCTAACTTCACCTATAGTTTCCCATAGTCTCCACATCACATCCAAGATGTGCCTTTAAGAGGACAAATGTGTTTCCTTCTGGGAAGTCTGCACCAGGGATGCATGAGTTTGCTCTCAGAAGACTGAGGCTGGAGTACACAGCTGGAAGAGGATATCAAGATTCACCCCTGTGCATTGGGTCAGTTTCTCTTCCCTCATTCTTGAGAAAAGCCTGACTTGGGCCTGGCCATTGAGACCCCACATGCAGCTTGTTGTTTTGCTGTAGTATCTGTCCTCTTGGAAGGTCTTCAAAGTGTCCCGTCTGAACTTTTTTCCTGGCAAGTTGAGCTCTCTACACTTTGTCCTATTCCCAGAGATACAGCGAACAATGTGCTGTTACTCCATGCTGCATGACAGGATAGTTACTTTCCCCATTCTTGGTTTTTGTATCTTAAGGGTGCTCTGAGTGACCTCAGCAGATCATTCTTGCTGATTTCTTCTTTGCAGTTTCTCATGTGTGTGTGTATTTTATCCAATGACTATTAAATAGAAACTGTGGCCATGTAAAAAGTTTCTTTTGGCACCTGTGGATGCTCCAAGTTGTGGAGACCTCCGCATGAGCCAGGATTTCTCCACAGCTGCCTGGGCCATTCTGTCCTCTATGGAATGCCTGTGGCAAGAAATCCGTGCATGAACTGAGCTTGCAGCGGCTAATGCAGGGAAAGGGAAAATATGTGATCTCCTCTGACAGTTAAAAAACCAGACACTGAAAGGATGTTTTACAGGGAGAACAGTTATGGTGATGTACTGGAAAAAAACCAAAAAACGACAACAACAAAACCCCAAAAACCATATATAATTCTCCTAGTAGTCAATCACCCTTGCAAAAATCTATTCCACTCTGCTCAGGGAAGGCCTCAGGCAAGGTCAGCAGTACCCAGAAAGCCAAAAATAATGTGTTTGAGAGCTGATCACACTGTAATTTGCAGCTGTTTTTGCAGAGATGTTTGCCTCTCCAGCAGTGTCGGCGAGATTCCCCCGTGCTCAGCCGTGGGGAAGTGGGAGCATGGGGGACAGACTGTCAGCTCCCAGCCATGCTCCCAGGGCTGTCACATCCCCCTGGGCTCCTGCCACTCTTTGGTGAGGAGAAAACCCACTCTCTTGCACTTTCCTGCATCCCCCGGGGGCTGCCACCTTGTCTTGTGCTCTGCAGGAAGTGGGGGCAAGGATCCCTGGCCACCGTGTCCCTGGGTGCAATAATTCCATGTCCAGGAATGCGAGGGAGCAACCAAGGGCAAAAGCAGCCAGCAGAGAGGATGCCAGCAGATGGTGCTCCAGCCCATGCTGCCTCACTCTTCAACTTGTCAAGGTTATTTCTGAAAGTTATCATCTTGTTTGGAGGAGCAGCTTGCGTCCTCTGTCCCCTAGTTTGGAGTGTGGAGTTATTTACATGACATGATTTAGAGGATGGAGTCAATGGGTGAGTACAGGATGAATTTTGGATACCAGCTATCAAATGCTGTCAATGGTTAATAACCTGTCTGTAGAATAGAAGCAGACCTACAAGGACTATGATAAATGTGATGGACAAAACAACAATTTGAAAAAATCACAATATTCCTGTGGCAATACTAAGGGCAGACAAGAAATAAAATTAATTCTTAAAATATAAACATACCCTGATTTATTCTTCTAGCTCAAAGGAGGCCTCAGGAAGTCCCATGTATTTCGTCTTCTGCCTTTAAGCTGTAACAGATGATAGAAGCTGAGATTAAAAATGCTCCCCACAACAGGGGAGTTGTACAATAATGAAACATACTCCTTAAGTTAACAAAGTTGTCTTACCTCCCTTGATTTATGTCGAATATAGCTTGATATTAGCCTTATGGCAAGAGTGCAGTAACTCATTAGGCAAATCCACCTATATATTGATCCAACAGCCTCCAGCGGCTGTTTTAAAGTCAAAGTACTCAATTTTTAGTGCTGTAAGTACAAGAAACAAAAAGAAACTTCAAGTTGAACTCCATTTCTCATCACAAAATTGAGCAATGCTGGTTTGTTTTGTATTTTAATCATGATAAGGTATATCAGTAATTGCCTGCTTGGTTGGGTTTTTTTTTGAAAAAGCTTTGAAAATCAAAGTCACATCCAGTATGTCTATATAGTGATCCAGTCTAGTCAACAAGTTTTTTCAGCAGGCAAAGGTAACAGACAATGCCCAGAAGCAATTTTTGCATCTCTCCTTCTGACATTGTTTGAATTTTGCACTGCTCTATACCATTTACTTTAACTGGAGCGGCTTAATAGTTTTTAATCCATTCACTTTGAGCCAAAGAGAAAGATGATGGAAAACTGGTTTTACTCAGCCAGTTTCAGCTCTTGGCTTCTGAGATGCAGTGTCTGTTCCATGCTTTGTATCCCCTCTGGACCACGCACACCAACAGGGAGGATTTAAGTAAGATTTGATACTGGTCCCACAGTAGCCCGAAGTGGAAATGGAGCTGCACACCTTATGATGCTCAGTGACCGTGTCCCCCATATGTAGGGGTGGGATTGGATCAAGGTCTTGGTATTTTTAGAGATCTTGATATTTTTAGAGGTCTGTTTCAGCCTTAACAATTCTTTGATTCTCTAAGATGTCAGATTTTGTTTCCCAGACCATTGTAGGTTGGGAGGCAGGTTTATACTTTGACCTGCAATAAGGTTATGCACAGCAATAAGTCCAGCGACTTTCAGGGATGAAGTGAGTTGAGTTTTTTATGTGAAATGGGCGGTGTGGGTGGTATAGAGGCTTTGTGGGTTCCGTCTTTCAGCAAGAGAGCATTAGTTTGCCATCCTCAGCTTTTCTCTTTCCCACTGTTAATCCATACCCTGCACAGTCAGGGCTCAGACTGAAATGAAAAAAGATTCCTATGTCATATCTGCCTCTCTCTATCTGTCTGTCTCACTGTTCTTGCTTATTTGTAGAGATCAGTGCAGGTGATACTTAGAAATTGCTTCCACTCCCTAATCTCTTGAGTGTATTTTAAGTGGTGCTGCCCTGCTGCTGTACCTCTGCAATGCTTACTTTACATTTCCCCCCTAGCCTCTCACACACATCATTTACAAATCCAATTTTGATACATATCAAATAGACTCATGAGGCAGGCAACATAAGCTTGTGAGGATATCCCTCTGGATGGAGGAGCAGTAATTTAGTGTTATACAAAGAAGGATAAGTATATACAACTTGAACCTGCATGACTTCTGTCAATAACCTTTGATCCTCCACATAGTTATGTGTAAGGAACAGCTCGGCAAGGAGGCAACAGGATATTTCAGTCCATATGCCTGTGTTTTGGGCTGCATGAAACACCTCTTCCTATGGCAAAGATCACAGAATCACAGAATGGTTTGGGTTGAAAGGGGTCTTAAAGATGGTCTAGTTCCAATTCCCCTGCCATCGAAGGGACACCTTCCACTAAACCTGCCTAAAGCTTGTCCAGCCTGTCCATGAAGTGTTCACCCACAACTTCTCTGGACAACCTGTTCCAGTTCCTCACCATCCTCATAGTAAAGTATGTTTTCCTAATGTCTAATCTAAACCCAGCCTCTTTCAGTTTAAAGCCATTACCCCTTCTAAAAGCAATGTTGTTTCAGAACAAAAGCATCAAAAAAATTTATTCTGAAATTGCAAAAAAACAAAATTATCTGAACGTACATCATGCCATTCTTCCTATTCTCTATTTTGGACATAAATGACCCAGGAAATCATATTTGCTATTGGTTCTATCACTTTACAAAATTTTACTGTGCTCAACCAATTTCTCAGCTAGGCACATGCAGTTTGGTGTTCAGTATCAATGCATCTTCTGAAACTGCTCCTGCAGGTTTCATTGTTATTTATTATTTGCATTATCACTGGTGGGTTTAGGGATCCTTGTCTAGCTATGTAATAAAAACAGTATCTGTCTCTGAAAGCTCATAATTTTCAACAGCTCTGAGGGATTTAGATGCATTAAGTAATTTGATTCTGCTGCTCTATTTGAATTAACTGGTTAGTTAATTCTTTGAGCAATGTACATAAAAACTTGGATACTGTAAAAAAGACAGCAGGCATGACTCCTGATGAACCACCCCATAATATTGACCAGATTTAGATCTCCTCCTTTTCATTCTATCTCCTGCCCAGAGTAGTCACATGAAAGACCAAATGAATGAGCTATAAGAGATTCACAGCACGCAAGATTACTATAAGTAATAAATCTCCTGCAGTAAAGGAATTTGTATAGAAATAATAAAAGTATCGGATGCTAAGAAGAAGTAAAACCAGCTGTGTAATATAAAAGAAAAACTTTATCCTCATCTCACTGATGAAAACTAATTCAAACAAAATACATTACACAAATCATACACTTTGAAATTATTTACATAAAAACAGATGGGAGAGAGTTCCTACTGCGATAATGAGGTTTTAGCAGAGTAAGTCTTCCACAGAGTAGCCATCTTTCTGCAAAGAGCAGGGTTTATTCTGCTGTCACCAGGGGTGTGAATCCCTAACAGCTTCTCTTGTCTGCCCTGGGGGCCCAGGTACAAGGTGGAGCAGAGCCTGCTTTAGTTGCTGGAGCATCTTACAAGCTTCATAACATGCAGTAATGTTAAGGTCCACAGGTAAGCAACTTTTGCATGCTCCTCACTTTTGGGGGCCAGTACACAGCTGTCACACAGAATGGCCCTAAAGGCCATGTGCTCTTCCATGCATTACCCTACTTTGCTATTAATTAGCCCATTTTATGTATTTGCTCATTCATTAATATATTTACCCCCGTGCTGATAAGCTGTTGGCCCAAAGGTTCTCTTGTGGGCAGATAGGTGGGATATCCTTCTTCAGTGCTCTTTTCTGTCCCAGAGCATATCACAGCTTTTTTGGCTGGGCTTTTACCAGTAGGAATAGGATGTAGCCCTGCTTCCCCCCCGCCTGCTGGTGCTGAACACTCAGATCTGCAAAGCCTGGGGTACACATCCCATGGCAGCTTTCAAGTTCTTCTTCTTCTTCTTCTCCTGCTTATTCTTCCTTTTAAAAATTAAAACTGTGATTTCTACAATGGTTTATAGTGCTTCTCCCACCAAACAGAGTCCCCCACAGCAGCAAATGCCACAGCTCCCATGCTGCTGCTTCAGCTGCCATCAAGGTCTGCTGCATGTTACAAACATATTATTCCTCTTAAAATAACAGCCTTAATTTCTTCCAAAGGATGGAAATATATGCTGTCTCTTTAAAAATCTATCATGAAAATGAATGTCCATAAAATATGAGTCAACTTTCCATATACCTTAATCAAATTCTAGAGGGTCTCTGGGGGACGGCACTTACACTGCAGCTGTGCAATGTGAAGTTTGTTCCAATACTGATTGAAAATATTTTTGTGCTTCATTTATTTTCACCAGTGAAAACCCCAAGGCACTTTCTGCAGGCTGAAGGTGCCGTTATTCAGGGTGACAGTGATGGGTCACAGAGATGGTGTGGAGAACTAACTAGCAGATTGGAAACTAGCAGATCCCTGAACCGACTGTCAGTCTTGAAAACTTTGGAATATAATGTGTCTGTCTTTCTCATTCCCTATTTTTATTCCACAGGGGAAAAGACAGGACCAGGTTTGTACAAGCTATAGAAGTTTTCTGTGAAAGCAATAATGTGATGGGGTGTCATAGTTTGTAATATAGTTTCTTTTAATGAACAGTAGGATTTCTGGACTTTCTGGGTGTGCTTTTTCCCTTTCTCTCTTGCTTTCCTGAGCAGTGTCCATTGCCTGATCTATCAGGTGGGTGTAGGACAGCCAGGGCAGTTCCCCCAGTCTTCCCAGTTTGAGCACCACCACAAAACCACAAAACACACTTTGCAGTCTTGTGTCTTCCCTGCTGTTTCCTGGGAGCTCATCTCTTTGCTAACCAGGAAGACTCCTCCCTCTGGCAGCATGGGACCCTCCAAGGTTCATGATAGCCATAATAGGGTATTTTCAATCGCAAAGAACCTTTGGTCTGGAAGCTCCAGCTAACATTGGGTTTTAATTACTGCTTTGAAAAAGGTGTCCTCATCTGATGTAGGGTGAACAGTTGTATGAGCCCTTCAGCTCCAGATAAACTTAATAAGCCTAAAACCAAATCAAAGCTCCGCCCAAAGTCCTGCGGAAGAAGAAACAAAAGCCATCTCAATCCTTGACCAACTTGGACCCTGAGGCTCTGAGTTTCATGCTGTAGTACCATGTATGTGTGTGGTACCCAGGTGGGTGAGGTGGAGGGAACTCGTTTTTTTTGGGGCTGCTGCTGCCAGTTAGCCACGGGCCAAGTTCTGAGTGCAGGGCTGATGTCAGCTCCAGAGCCACTCCCATGATCACAGTGCAATGAGTCCACTTGCACACCACATGGCCCTGGTGCCTTCTGGCTGCTCTCAGGTGAGACTGAGCTGGCATTTTGAAGCCTTGGCTCCCCAGTCACAGCAATACATCACTCCCCAAGTGACTCTGATGTTGGCTTTTTGAAGAACCACAGAAATCAGCGATCTGTCAGTGGAAGGTAGTTCTTCATTCCCAGCATATTTTCCAGTGTTCACTCCAATACAGTTTTAAATGAATCAATCAATTAGGATTCCCTCCACCATTTCCCTGGGGTGGATATGCCACAGACTGGTAGACCTGACCATTATGACTTCTTTCCTAATATTCTGCCTAAAATTTCCTTTATGGTTTTGCTGCCTCAGAAAAACATTTCGGCTGTATGTCACTGTCAAACAGAAGAGAAAGTCAGCATTTTTAGCATCCAGAACAGATATCTCCCAGATACTTGAGCTGATGTTCATTTTGCTCTTAGGAAGATTTGTCAGGCTGCTTCACCATTCTTCTTCAGGCATGACTTTGTTTTTATGAGCTACCAAACTCATCCATTTATTTTAGTGGCAACAACTAAGTTCCATCCATTCTTAAGGACATAAGAAATGATCCAGGTCTACACATCACCTGAGAAAAGACACTTAATAAATGAGGGGAAAACACGATTAGAATCCCCATGTTTCTCCTCAGCCTGCCAGATAGTCACAAAATGAGGAATTTTATGAAAAAAGAACTACACTATGATGTACAATTCATAATATTGCATTTCAAGATTGGTGATAATACCTCTCTTTCTTGGTTAAACTTCAGCTGCTTTAAGTTTGACCCAGGAAACCCCTCTCTCCAAGCCCATGTTTGCCTTCTGCCTTCTTTTTGGAGCATCCCTCCTATACTCGTGCATTCAGATATGTGAAACTTAGTCTATAATCTCAGTACTAATTGACAAATACAGCTCCTGTCCAGACTGAATATTGACGCAGAAGAAATAGCCACGCTTTATATTTCAGACTTTGTCTACCTTTTTTCTTCTTCCTTTTTTTTTTTTTTTTTTTCCTAAGTAAAGAAAGTTGTCTATTTAATAGCTTACTTTTACACTCGCTAAGGAATCTCACCCTTTCAAAATACTCTTTAGGTTGAAATGAGAATAAAAAGGGGAATATTGATCTCTGATTTTTGCCTGATCAGAGCCCACTAGAGAGACTTGTTTTGTTGTGGGGTTTGGGGTTTTTTTGAGATTTTGTATATCAAGGTGACTTTTTATAGACTATGAATGAAGGTTACAAAGACATTGAAAGCATGTGCATTCTTCCCATAAAATTAATTATATCCAGACACAGAATAAGCATGGCTGCACAGTTCTGTACCACCTCAAACTATTGAATACTGGACACAAATTCAATATTTTTCCAATGTTGAAATGTCTGCTCTGAAAATATCCCAGGTTTCCTTTCACAAGGTACTCTCTGGAGGAACACGAAGAAGAACAGGAGCAAAGGTTTGTACCTGTGTGTGACATTTGTATTCCTCCTGAAGTTCTTCCTTTGGAACATTGTGGGCAGCAAGAAATGCTGGGATGGTTTTAAAAACTCTCAGCTAAGGATGTAAAGGACTGCTGAAGTGAGAGGGGAAGGGGCTGGGCCATTTGCAAGCACTGCTGAAGGGTTTACCATGGTTTGCCTAGTATGCTGAGTGTTCATCAGTGCTTAGGAGCCCCTAAATGCTTTTTGATTTCCTATGCTCCTACAGTACAATGTTTTACACTAATTTACAAATGGCCATGGAAGCTTCAATGCAAATCTTGCAGTACTTACTCAAAATTTGCTCTTGCTCAGAAAACATCATAAATGCCATTTACTGCTAGGAGTGAGACCTGGAGAGGGGCTGGACCTTCCCACTTGGCAAAGGCAGATTAACCTGTTCTGTTGCAGAGGGAATCAGCACCCTGTATGACACAGCCATTTTTTTCAAAAAAGCTAGGAAAATCTGGAGTCTGGAGACAATATTTTACTCTCTTTTTTGTTGCAAATTTTGTTTTGTTTTGGTTTGGTTTTTGGCATATCACTGTAGCTTTCAATGGGAAACAAAGTTGTAATTACAGTGATTATTAGGTCTAGGATGTTGGAAGGGAAGTAGGGTTGTTTCTTTCTGTGGTAGCAGTGCTGATCTCCCATGAATTGTGAGTGCAGATGGGGCAGGGTTTGTGTGTGCTCTCCCCCCAGAGTAGTGGGAAACAGGTGGGATTTATGGAAGATGGGAAGATTGAGTGTCCCCCTGTTATTACAAGGCATCTGAAAGCAAGTGAGCCATCACTGCTGTGTGTTTGAGCAGGGTGGTGATTGTTTGTAGACTTCTGATTGCTATTGCAGATAGGAAAAAAACCATCAAATCATGGTATGTTTTACTGTCTGGTTTGTTTGGGGTTTTTTTGCAGTTAAATTTACATATGTACCTGCAGACCTAACGAGCTAGGCTGATCTCTCCCAGCAAGGCTGAAATAAATGCAAGGGCATCCCTAAGGGAGGTAAGCCTGTGTCAAACCAATGTTAATATGTGTAAAATCATGCTTCAAGTGGCTTTTTAAACAGGATAATTATTTCAAAGGTGACCTGATCCTGTAAATTCTGTGCAGGTAAAACTCTGGGATCAAGTTCTCTTTACTTATAACATCATTGCTGGCAATTTTGTATGCCTGAGACACAAAAATAGGGTCTGGCTTTATACGGCATGGGCAAAGTAATATGAAAATAACAGTGGGTTATTTTTGATCCCACACAGCAATAAGTTTATTTAACTGACAAAGACGGTTGACAGATTTTAACTTGAGCATCTACTCTCAACAAATACCTGCGTCTTAGAATTAAAAAAAACAAACATAAAAAAGCCTTTCTGGTACTTCAGGTTTAATTTCACATTGCAGAGTTCCAAGGCCAAGGGGAAGAGGGGAATGGCGGTAGGACTTAGCACTTTTATGCACTTGGAGTAATGTTTGAGGAAAGCAAAGATCAGGGACATGAGCTGGGGACTTGGCTACAGCTGTCTGCTGGTGTTAGCAATGTGTGTGTGAGCATATCATCTGTGAACTATTAAGCTCTCATTACTTATGCCATCTAATATACTTGTTCAGGAATGTACATACTTCAAAATAAATTAGACGGGGTTATGGCACCTTGTATCTGCCTTAAGTCATCTGTCTCTGCAGAAGGAAATTCCCTACTCCTGAGTCCAGACCTTCCTGGTTGCCCAGAAGTGGTGACAATGATATTTTGAAGCCACTATCAGCTGCCTTCAGAGGGAGATGAAAAGCAGTGAGCACCTCACATGGAAATCAGTGTGTTTCTCATGAAGGGGTACATGGGAGTCTTGCAAAGACTCAGGTGGACTCTGTGTAGGATTTTCAAGACCTAAACTGATCTGACCTATTTGCTTAGAAGCTATCACTGACATTCAGATATTTATTTATTATTCTGGTTGTGTAAAAAATAAAGAAGAAGAAAGAAGGAAAAAAAGGAAAAGAGGGAGGGGAAAAAGAGAGAAGTAAATAAAACCAAAAATAATTAAAAGAAAAAAATAGAAGAAATTAAAAAGAAAGGCAGTGAAGATCTTGTTTCCAAGAGCAGCAAGGTCAGATCCCAGCTGGGGTGCCTCAGGGCAAGCCCAAAGGAAGGTGTGCCCTGCCTGGGGGAAGCCAGTAGAGACCTGTACCCCCTGGCCCTGGGGCACCTGGGGTGCTGCCATAACCCTCTCTCAATTAAAACTGACATGGGATTTCTCAGAATTCTATTGGGCTGAAAGTATTTTGCTCAGACTAAACATATTAAATCAATTACAGCAAATTAGCCTACGTTCCCTGGTGACTTGAGCCCTGTTAAAAGGCAGCTATGGTAGTTATTAGCACATTGCCTTCAGCTACTGCTTTGTGAACGCCACGTCTCTTGCAAGTAAAATACCTGATCAGAAGCGGGTCACCCTCTGGCAAGCAGGTACTAGTTACTGGATCCAAGGGACGTGTGTCACGCTCCACCACAGACCAGCAAATGCATCTCCCAGGGCCCTGGCTAGGCTTTTCTGGAGAGGCACTGTAAGCAGGGCAGCTTACAGCTGTGGGCTTTCCCTCAGGCTCTGTAAAAACCCGGGTGGCTGAAGGGGATTGTGACACAGAGGCACCAGTGATGGCTTTGTTAATAAGTGGGAGGGAATAAAACTTACGGGGCCCTGCACGAGTGGTTTTCACAAGTCAGTGCTCTTCCCCTTGGAGGCTTCCTCCCCATGGGAGAGGGAGTAGTGAAGGATAGGCCTGGGGGAAATCACTGTTCTGGGGTAATGTTTGTCATGGTTTACTATTGTCTGTCCTTTGAGGGCTGCAAATAACTCCTGGGATGGCAACCGCACTGCTGAGCACGCGGAAACTTCAAGTTTCCACAGGCTGCGTGAGACAAGCCATGAGGGAAAGGTCACAAGTCCTGACTCTGATTGTCATCTGCTTGTCACCAGGACCATTTCTTGTAAAGCCAGGCTGACCCTGGACTGCTGGAAAATGCAAGGTGCTTTGGCGCTGGAGTCACCTTTGTCCCCAGGGAGTCTTTCACCTTGAGCTCCTTGTTCTGTAATGGAGAGGTCAGTTCCAAGTGACTGCTCGCATTTAACCATTCAGGTGAGATGGCAGTGTGTCTCCTATCATATATCAAGATTAGTGCTGTGCAATGAGCTGGGTTTCTTATTTCTTATTTATTATATAATATAAATAATTATATATATAGAGTACACATGATATATATTATTAAATACATTATCTATATTAAACAATTATATAGATATTATATATTTATTAGTCATTATTATTTAATTGTGTTGTTTCTCTTGCAATTTCAACTAAAGTAAAGGTCTTTCTAATGTCATTATATGTAGAGATTTCCTGAAAAGAGGCCTACAAAAGTAGGTTGGGTAGACATTTTGTTTCATCTATTAACCCAAAAAACAAAAGTCATGTGTTTTCACTTACGAATATTTTATTGAAAATGCATTATGTGAAAATGGTTGGACTCGATTATCTTAAGGGGGCTTTTGCAACCTAAATTATTCTACAATTCTGTGATTTTACAATCAAGCAATTTAGCTGAACTTTTGCCTTCTCATAGCTTGTGAAACCTCAGATGCTTATAATTTCGATTTAAATATGTATAAATAGGGTTGTTGTCAGTGATATAAATGCAGAGAATTTCTGAACCAAGACTGATACAGTGAAATATTTCTCCTGAAAATCTGTATAATGTAGTAATTACAAGTGGAAATGGAACTATGGTCGTAGTAGGGCTCTGAAAATCTGGAAAACTCCTTTGGCTCTCTGTGGGGCTCCTGGAATAAGCAGGACCCAGAAGGTTTAGAGACCCAGTAGCCAGAATTCTGCCCTGGGATGGCTCACAGACAGACCTCCAGGCAGAAGAACCTCAAATCTACCTTGAGCTTCATCCTGATCCGTCATCTCTTCTCCACTACATCCTCATGCACTCCCCAGGACCCTCATGAGTTCAGGGTTCCTCCTCAAGGCTCCTCTGTCCATTTCTGCTGCTGAACCACTGCAGTGCATCCCCAGAGAGTGCTCTGCAGCAGCAAGGAGAGCTGAGTGGGAAAGGAATGGCTCTAGTGCTGCATTCCGGATGTTGGCTGTGCAGTCCTGTTTCTAGGCTAGTGGTTCATTTAATTTGTGTGGATGCTTGTCCTCAGAACAGCTCATTTCTCCTCAAAATAAGCTCCCTATTCTCTCCAATCTGAAGGAGCGCTGCTTGGATGTCCAGGCTGAGGAGCTGACATAAGACCATCGTTCGACAGATAACATTGGGCTGATCCCAGGAGTGAAATGGTGAAACAGGGTTGAGACAAGGTCAGATTCCAGTTTCCCCTGGTGTTTGTATAAACAACAGATCAGGGTTTTTTTCTGTCAGCTAGGATAGAGCTATGAGCATAGCACTGGAATAATTCATAAAATGACAGGGTTTTCCAAAGCCTTCACTCAAATTGATTCTTTGGGTTGTTGAGGTTTTTCCCCCATTTTGTTCCTCACATAATTTTCTTTCCTATAAAACAATGTCATGGTGTGACAGAAACATAATAAACCTTATCCCTTAAATCCTGAAAATTCAGTGCTATTCCAGCCAATGCAGTATGAGCATGTGCAAGTGAGATTTCATTTCATACATTTCAAACTTTAAGAGGTTTCCTTGGTGAAGTTTAGGAGCTTTAAGTTGGAAGAGTGTCTCAAACAAAACTGCAAAATATTTGCTATAAATATATGCATATGCATTCACTTAATATTTCTTCAGCCATTTCTTCAGACAGGACAGACACTTCTGTTCCTGTGCAGGAAGGGTGTTAGACCCAGATGCAGAGGGCTGACATACAGCACCATGAGTCTGCTGGAGGAGGGCTAAGGAGGGCATCTGGATGCCCTTTCCCCACCCTAGGCAGTGTCACTTATAACTAATATCTTCATAGTTCATCTAACTTTTCTTTCTGATGCTGAGGGCTGAAAAATTTTCTTGAGCAATTTATTGCATGACTCACTTCCCTTTCTGGTAAAATGCTTTTCCTCAGTCATTGCTGCTGAAGTGACAGCCTGTCGTTTTGTGCCTGATCGGCAATGGACACAGAGGAGAGTTTATTCCCTTCATTTTGGCAAGAAGCTTTTACAGGTGGCCATGTCTCCCCTACTCCTCTGCTTGGGATTTCATAAGTTTCTGGCCTTACTGGTTCCATGGTACATTTTCCTTGCTATTTTCCAGACTGTCTGTAAATAAGCCATTAAGTGACCCATGGGATTCAACCCATGCTGGACCAAAAGGAGCAGTGGTATCTAAAATGGTGTTCATGAATGGTGTGTGTCTGCTCCCATGTGCAAAACAGATGACAGACTCTCAGGATCATGGAATCACAGGATGTTCTGAGTTGGAGGGGACCCACAAGAATCATAGAGTCCAGTTCTAAAGTGAATGGCCCATACAGGGATCAACCATTGGCATTATTAACACCATCTGAGCTAATCTCAGTGGCTGGGATGGATCATGGAGTCATACCAGGCTAGTTGGAAGTTTTGTTCCCGCCCAGTTTCACATTTCTTCATCAGTTTTTAAGGGAAAGCTGTGCTGTAAAACAAGTCCATGTTCACCAAGGCTAAGACTCTGTTTTTGCTCTGGAAGGGGTGGAGATGCCCATTGCAGATGTGAAGCTAATGTACCCCATCTCCTATTACTAGAGGCTCAGCCAGAGTCCTCAGTGTGCTGATACCTAGAAAACTTCTCTAGGGTTCTGGCTTGGTTGCAAATGCCCTGTGCAGTTTCAGGCCAGACCCCAGGGCTGCCCACATCCCACTGAGCCACTTCTAAGCACCCACACCTGGCATTGTCCCCTGAGTCACCTCTGCTGACCAGAACTTTCTCTTTTAAAAATGGAGCACGAGGCAGGGGCAACACCAAAGCACCAGGAGCATCAGTGCAGATAGGACCGTTTATCTTTTAACCCTGGCTCTTGATGGAGCAAGTGCCTCAGCTTCTCCCTCGTGTCTGCCTCAGCCTAGTTTTGGGCTCTGAGGTAGGACTGCAGACTTTTGGAGAAAAGAAATGATTCTTCATTTCCAGAAGGGTTTTTCTTTGCCATGAATCTTCCCATGGACTGGGTACCCAAACTCTGCCTCTGTCACACTGCAAATATTAAAAGAAATCTTCTTGGGCCTGATCCTTCTTCTACTACCTGGTTGCTCACTTACTCATTTCACCAAAAATATTTTAAAAGAAGTCTTACTCTTTTTCCATATTTTGTACATAGTGGACATGGTTTAGTGATGGATTTGGTAGTGATAAGTGTACAGTTGGATTTGATGATCTTAAAGGTATTTTCCAACATAAAGTTTTCAGTGATTCTATGCTCTTAGCTTAGATCAATTTTCTAATTGTTCTAGTCTTGCGGGAATCAGGCAAGAATCAACGATGAGAGGATGGAACCAAATTTGTCTCCAATCACCTCAGAAAGGTGGTGCTTCTTTAAGGCACTAAGGGATGAAACAGGAAAATATAGTGGAACTGCAGAGGGATGGTTTATCCCTGGAAAAATCCATTTTTGTGGCAAGAGGCAGGGCAAGGGCAGTGCCAGCTCACTGCTCTGCAGGGATTACAGGACAGGGAGAGGTGATGGAAGGACAGACTGCAGGGGGGATGAGTCTCTGTCCTGCTTCCCCAGTACAGACCTGCTGCTCCAGCAGGGCTGGAAAGCCAGCAGCAGTGGTTTGCTGCAGACAGCTGCCTGCCTGCCAGGGGTGCTGAGGGCATGAGTCACAACAGCACAGTCAGTGTCTGGAGGGAGGGAAAATGAAAAAAGATTGCAGCTCTTAAATAGCTGAGGGTTGAAAAAACCACTGCTGACAGATGCTGAAACCCAGTCTTTTAAATACCATGATGGTCTAGAATCCCTAAAATTTTAAACTAATTAAAATAAAACTGGATGGAATTAATATAAACAGCCTCAAACCAGGCAAAGGAAAAACAAAACCCCAAGCAAGCTGATCTGATGAAGATTATGGAATGTAAGTGCCATTCAATTTTCTGGAATACCACATTATTTTTTATTCTGATGTTAATAGGAAAATATTTTACAGACTCTCTCAATAGGTTATGTTGGATTTGATTCCAATGTCTCCTTTTGCAATAATGCTAGTGGCAAAAGAAATGCACATCGATGTTGTTTTAGCTGCAGTAGAAATGCCAGGAAACTCAAACCTACACTGTGCACTATCACCTTGTCAGCTGGTAAATTACTAAATCGGAATTTTATGAAATTACTCAATCAATATTTGTGCAGATGGCTTCCAGGAAAAAGCACTTGTATGTCTGTTTAACTCCAGTGTGTAACAGATGGCTAGAGACAAGGCATTTCTTTTCATCCAGACTCACACTGACACTTTAAGATAGCTTTAGTTGCTTATTAGTTCTTGTAAGCCAGCCACTAAATCTTGCTTTATGTACTACAGTTAAAATAAAATTCAGTTATATACAAGGCCTTTAAGAAATGTTACAGCATATTACTTACAAAGAAATTAAGTGCAAGGTGTTCCTCAAAACACATTCTTAGTTTTAGCTTGTAGCATTTAGATGTTAGAAGTCAGCTGCTTGTCTACACTTTTACTGCTATTCTTTAACAATTGTGGATCAAAGGAGTTCAGCTCTTGTTACTTAATCCTCAGATGTGACAGTCTTCTCTTTTTCTTGTGACTCAAAACACCCATCAGGCTCTAGGTAGCCTAATAGGTCTCTAGATGCACCAGAAAAAAGAATTTAACTTCTGTCTCAGGTCACGGTGAGGGATGTTTCATGGGTTAGGTTGCCAGAGAGCCTCATTCCCCCTGGGCTCAGCAGCAGTGCTGGCAGTCTTGTGACTGCCCCAGCTGTGGTGGTGCAGGAGCAAAACCTCACCTTTCTATTTACAGCTCTGCTGCAACCCCAGCTTGAATATCTTATGCCAAAGCTGTCCAAATTTAAGCCTCTTCTTCCTCATGTGGCAATGCTGAAAAAGTCTGAGACTCCATCACAAGCCTCTACCTGATTGCTCTGCATGGCAAAGACATTTATAGTCCCATTGCACAGGCAGAAGTGAGGAAGGTGCAGGGATTCAAAATCATGCCCTGTGTTTGATACCACCTGTTTCCACCAGCCTCAGACTCTGTCATCTCTAATGTGCAGAAATCTATGTAAGTGTTTGTCTTCCATCCATCCTTTCCAGCCTCCCAGCCATGATTACTAACACAGAAGCTTTAGCTTTTTGAGTGGCAAAACCTAATTGCCAGCTGCTTCAGAAACACTTGTTTCTGAATCATTGTGACCACAAAGGAAAAATGAGCACAACACATTTCAGTAAATGTAAATACAATTTCCCAGCATAGCCCCAGGCACTGCATATCTGACTTCTGTGACTTTTAGACGAGTCCTTTATCCGAATGCATCTTTTTTGGGCTTTGTACATTAACTGCACATTTTGCTGAATTTTACTGTGCAAGAATAACATTACCAGATGTATACTCTACTTTCTGGTATCATCCTGAAAACAATTATGTAGTGGCTTAAACATTCAGTTAGAAGTCAGCTTTGTGGAAGTAAGTTTCTTGTCAGAATACTCTTATGATACGGTGTGGTAAAAGTCATCATCCACCAAAGAACTACTATTGAACCCCTGAACAGCTGGCATTTTTCACTATAAAAGAGCAGTTTGGCTGCACGTCTCAGAATGGTTTTTTCACCCATAGCTGTGAGCTACAGGTTAGCTTTAGGATGCCCAGTCCTTCAGGGAGCTCCAAGACTAGTCTCACTCTCAGGCCAGGTTCTGTCCACCAGGGATGCCTGAGCAAAAACAGAAAAAAAGACCTGTCCAAAGCCTTTGTTTTGTTTGCTTTGATGAAGGAATTGAGAAAGAGAAGCTCTCTTGAGCAGCATGCAGTTTCACAAGCATTTCTCATCAGCCACAGTGGAAAATGATAACAGTGGAATTCTCAAAGTAAGATCAATTTTTATGAAATTCCTTGCAGAATCCTCCGATTATTTCAACATCACCCTGTTAAACAAACTGAATCCTCAAGGAGGCTCATAAAGCAAATTTCTCCATCAGAGTTCATACAGGATACTTCTGTCTCTGAGGAAAGAGGCTGACAACAAATGACAGAAAGGAAGATCCTACTGTGACACCCAGTTCCAAAGCTGCTCAGCTCTGGGTGGATCTCTTTTCATTCTTAATTTCCCCTCTCTCCACTGCCTCTCTGTCTGGATAAGAACCACACAATGTGATAAAGACTGAAGTGCTAAGGTTTTTTTACTTACTACTCTGAAATGGAGAGGGATTTCTACATTGGTGTTTGAAGTTGTCTTACAGAATTTTCTACTCAGATACTTTATCAGTATGTGTAACACTTATCATCTAAGCTCCCTAAGGGCTAAGTAACTCTAGGGTTACTTTAGCTATGCCGACCTACACATACATTTGCAAGGATGTGTTTTCTTAAAAATTAGCTGATTCTTTCCCTACAAAAACTGCTGCCTCTGTGAAAATATTGCTCTCTGCTGAGCAGAGTTCTCCTCATCTCTCTCTAGCCCAAACAGAAGGAATGGTTCATGAAGCAAATGATCCTGGCTTTAGTGGATTTCATAAAGAGGAACTTTCCATTATAGATACAGCAATAACAATATAATACATACTGTATGCACATTACCATTTTCTTTGGCCTAAGTAAGTTGGGTTCTGATTTTTTCCCATTTATTTAATTGCAATTTTTATGTCAGTTTATGTCACTAATCTCTCTTCTTTTTAATAAACTGTCTTAGAAGAAGTCACCATACACAAAAAAGAAATACCCCAAACCTTTAACAGAATGAGCATGATGAGCCTGCTTGCAAGCTATACAAACTGGAGGTTTATTTTCAAATACCCACTGAAAAAAAGTTTTTTGTCTAGTACCCCTTACATAGATCCACAGAAGTATTTATACATAATCTATATTTTTAAAAGCCTTATTTTTTCTGCTCCGGGGTCTTTCAAAACCCACTGAAGTGAATTCTTCAGGAGAGGTGACTTGTCCCAACCAAAGAGAGGCCACATCTCTGGTCCATCATTTATGGCACAATGGGGCTTTGTGAGCCAATTTTCCTGGGGACTGGCCCTGCCCCAGAGGGACTGTCTGCTACAAAGCTTTCCAGATTTCTTTATCCCATTTACAGCATAATTTACAGCTGGACACTTTTCCATGTACTTATTTTCCCTCTGAGGCTCCTTTGGCAGCATTTGTGGGGAGCACAAGGATCCAGTGCTTGGCTGCCTCACTGCTCCCTCTGTTTCAGGGCTTGTAGGTGAGTGGGAATCCATCTGGATTTCAGACACCTCCATCAGTGGGACACAGAGAGGAAGAAGCCAGTCCTTGTCCTGCCTCCCTGCTGGCCTGAGGCAAGGAGAAGCTGCTCTAAGACAGGTTTAATGCGTATTGTAGCCAATTCATGGCCAGTCCTTCTTGTCCATTTCTTTTTTTTTTTTTTAAATCAATACTTTGGAAAGGGAGCTGTAACGTTATCACCACAGAATATTATTAAAGTCTAGTGGAAGTGTTAATTTAGTATCAGCAACCTGGATATTTAATATAACTGTTGCTTTTCATCATATTAGAGCATGTATAAAACACCATTTTGGACCCCACTTTGCCAGTTGTATAATTGTCTGTCCAAGCAAAGCAGCCCAGTGCATCAGTCTATTGAGGAGACATTTGTGTGGGCAAGGTTGCCTACTGGCCTGAAATCTGCATTCAGACATCAGTTTCCTCCAAGTTCAGAGAATTTTTCTGTCATCCTGAAACTTCTGGGGCAGTTCATGCTACCAGAGAAGCATCGAGGGGCCACTCGAGGCCAAGGACAAGAAAAGCAGAAGCAGCTCCCCATCCCTCTCCTCCCAGGGGACCACTTCCAGTATCTGGATCCTGCGGGGTGTGCTGGCAGGAGCTCTGTGCCCAGCCTGGGGCAGCCGGGGACACTGTCGCCCTCTGTGTGCTGCAACCCATTATGTCATCGGGACTGCAGTCCTCAAAACCCCTCACGCTGCAAGAACAGGAGTGTGTTTTATTGCCTTGATGAGCAAATGCTGCCCTTTGGTTTGGAAAATAGCAGGTGGCTCTGCCAGAACAAGACCTTGAAATCTTAACATCAAGCCCTGTACAGATGGGACCCCATAAACTTTGCTCTGAGCAAGAATTAATAGTGATCTGTGCCTGTGTGTATACTGTTAATGTGTCGGAGTAGGTTTTACCAAAGCTCAAACAAGTGTGTGCCAAAGTACTCGCAACAATTCACTGAGGGTCACTTTTTAAAAGTTTAGAATGAGATAAATAAGAAAACCAATGTTTTCTTTAATTCATATTCAGAAAACTCTTAAAGCTAAGAAATTATCAGGTGCTTTGAACGCGTGAAAAATGCACAGTGATAAATGAAAGACTCATCTGGGCAGCAGTAAGATACTTGCATGCCCTGAAAGCCCAGCCTCAGTCCCTTAATCTAGGCAAATGCATTTTTCCAAGGCTATGCAGACAGCAAAATGTGCTGCAGCATCACTCGCTGTTGGATGAGCTGTTATTCACCCTGCTAGAAAGGTTATGCTGTGCACTTCTCAGAAGGACATCCCAAGCACTCACACTGATCTCTCAGTCTATTAAATTCAAAATGACACACTAACCCAAGTAAATCACTACAGCTTTCCCATCCTTTTCCAGGAAATCTGGGGACAAGGAGCAGAGGCAATGCTCCAGATTACTTTGTCATTGCAAAGCAGTATCATAATGATGAGCTACTGCCTATCAGAGTCCCAGAGCCCAGCTACTGTGCCTTGTAAATCAGTTCCCCAGGTAAGCTTCCCTGTTCCACTTTAAGCATATTGCCTATAGCCTTTTGAACATGAGACTTTCTGTCCCATAGGAAATTTCAGTGCAATATTTGCTGTTATCTGCAACTGGACTGAGCTTTAGAAATGTCCATTTCCCACGGAGGGGAAAAGATTTAGGAGCAATATGAGTTTAAAAAGTCATAATAACCTATAGAACTGCCACAGACTGGTACACAGAAGCAAGTGGCTTTCATAAGGCTTTAGATGTAGCTTTAGATACAGAAATAAACAAGAGTTTGTGTGCCAGGAGGTGTGTTCTTGCATCTCCCCAGTCACAGTTTCACCACAGGAGCCTTTCAGCTTTGGCTCACCCAGCCATTGTCTTCGTGGGATGGCCAGGACAACAGGACCCACAGTAACCAGGTGGGTTTGACAGCTGACAGCATTTGCAGCAAATTTTGGGGCAAGTGCTGAAGGCTGTGATGTCTGAGGTTCATGTGGTATGCTCCTGCATTTTTCCATTTCTTAACCACAAAGTAAGTGATGACTTTAATATTTGTCTTTATAAAGTGAGTAGGAGTTACATTGGCTATATTGTTACTTGGCAGTCTTAATGGCACTATGCTCACAATTAATAAGGAGTAACTATCTTGCAATTCAGCCATAGAATGAAATGGGACATTTCAGTAGCACTAACCAAAGAAAATGTTGGCAGGTGGTGCTGTCTTTGGGCTATTTTTGCCTAACTTGACTAATGTGAATAGATTTTTTTGAATGGTTCAAGCGTATAAATATTCAAAGCCATGGCAATATGTTTTATTAAAACCAGCATGTTGCTTGGTAAGGCAGAAGAAAATAATGGCTCAAGGGTCTGGAAATGAGAGATGGAACCATTTACATCTAAGTCCCTCTTTCACATCCAGCCAAGGTCAGAGTAAACAAGAATCATATCATTACCAGCTGGTGGCCCTCAGAATGAGAAATAAATTGATAGTGTGAGCCCAGTTTCCACTGACAGAGGCAAACATACCAACAGCAGAACCAGAAGTGGACTCCTGGCTCTACCTGGGAAGTTAAGGACACAGCTTTGGGGGAAACCTGGCCACCTTCTCTGCAAGGAGGGTGGTCCCACCAGAGGGTGGTGTAGCCCACAGGGCAAGTTGTGTGCTACCCATCCTGTGCCATGAGAGCGTGGCACTGCACCTTCCTTCTCTGGAGCAATCTGCCCAGTGTCCTGTGTGAGCCCCACAGAGCTGCCAAACCCAGAGTTCTCCTCCCAGCAGGGCAAGGAGGGACCCCCTCAGCCCACTGCCTTCCCTGGGAACCACATGCTCCCAGGAAAATGCTGATGGCCCATGGGTTTCCATTGGCATTGGCGTTAGCAATGGCCTGCACCTTCCTGAAATTACACATCCACTTGAAATAATAAAATTGTAATGTGTAGTATGTGAGCTTGGACTGAGGTGGCAGCTGATGTTTATTATTATTTTTATTGTTAGTTTCTTCTGGATTTTCTGGTGTAATTAATTTATCCAGCCATAATATTTTAAAAACATAATCAAATGTCATTCTAATTTAGAGCCAAAAAATACTGATTCATAATATATGAATGCTTAAAAAATTATTACTCCTTTTTGTTAAATACCCCAAAGAGAACGTCAGTTTAGCATAATTACATTAAAGAGCATTCCCCTGAGAGACAGAGAGAGAGGTGGGGGTTTAAAAAAAGAGTAAAGACCTACCAAAAATAAAAAGGCAGTATGGATCAGTGGTCACTTGATTACAATGGACATGTTGAAATGTGCATGTGTATATATAAGCACATACATGCTTGTACATAATCATATGTACAACCCAGCATGTTTTAACACTTAGCTCCAGATTTATACTTTATAAAATGGTTCTTTCATATGTATTAAGTGAGCATGAAATCCAGAACTACAAAAGGAAGTGTGCTGGTTTGTTTTTACTTTTCTCATATAACGGGCCAAATATTGCCTTTCTTGATGTTAATATCTGGAAATTTGTTACACAAGTAAGGTAGGGGGAGAAAATTAATAAATGGGGCTCATTAGAGGTATTGCCAGAAAAAACTCACTAGATTTGGCCAGGCCACAGAGTTAATCAACATTTTTTCTTATTGAAAGCAAATGTTCAAGTACAGAGCAGTTGAACTGGCTAACTGGGGAGTTTTCAAAAAGCAGAAAATGAGTCTGTATAATTCCCCATATAGCGAATATTAAATGGAAGATAGCTCTGTCTGCATATTCAGGGAAAAGTAGAAAAAAGAACAAAAGGTAGAATAAAGCTCAGATGTCTGAAGAAGGATGCATTGGCTCTCCTTTTCAGTTTCTGGTTGCTAGGGGGATTGCTGGAGGCTGGCTACGTTATGAGGATGAAGCTGCTGTGAGACACTTTTCTCTCTCCTTGATATATTTGGATTTACAGAAAGTCTCCCTCCAGTGCATGGAGGTGTGTGCTGAGCATTGGCTGCCAAGACAAAGCTCCACACAGGAAGGCAAAGAGCTGCCCAGTGTGCCTGGCAGCTCAGGGGTGTCTGGCCCAGCTCTCTGTGCCTCCACACCCCATTGCCTGTCCTGTCAAGAGCACTCGTGTCACCTTCCTGGAAGAGGTGGTCAAACCCAGCCATCATGGAGGTTTTTGGGGGGAAAGGGAAATGCAACCAAGGCAGCTGGGGTCATTTTCCCCCACCAACCTCAGAGGTCAACACACATGTGGCCCTCTGAGAGCTGATGCCTGTTGAGAATCCTGGTGGCTCCAGCTCCCTGAAACTCAACCTGCAGCATGCATGCACCTTTATGCACCTAAATCAGGCCAGGTGGATCTGGGGAGAGGAGGCAAGCAGTTCCGTGTGGCAGCTGGGTGCAAATCCTGCCAGGACTCTGTGCCTGGGGAGGGAAACCTCTCCTGGTTTTTGCAGCAGGGCCAAAACAAAAGGCCAGTCTGCACCATCTTATCTTTGCACATCAGCATGGGAAAGAGTGGCAGCCTGTAAGATAAGAGAGGCACTTTCACCCCATTTCATTTCCGTCTCTGATATTCAGCAGAGAAACTCTTTGTGCCAAGTGACAACTGGCAATGGGTTGAAGCAGACAAAATCACTAAGTACAAGCTATGTTGCACATCTACAAGCAGCCTCATATAAGGCAGCTGTGCAAAGCTAAATATTTTCCTGCCCTGCTGTGCCTACAGCCTGCACCTTCAGTCAACTCTGCCACCTTGCTATAGACAGAGATTTAGTTTTACATACAGGAGTCTTAAAAATAGCCTTCACCTCCTGAACCCCTTTCTACAAATGTTCCTCCATTCACCACAAGCTGTAGCTAATTTTCACACAACATCTGCTGTAATCAAAACCATCTGTATGGCTATAAGTTAAGGACAGAGAATTTATGGCCTATGTTCTTCTCATCTGACACTGGGAAGCTTTTGTGTGCATTATCCATACATCTGCATTAGCTATCTGTCTTCAGGTCCAGACATCCACACCATTTCTTTCTCAAAAACACTTTTTTTATTTTTTTTTAAAGTCAGCAAGGAATGGTCATTACCATGATGCTTAGGAAGAAGTGATTCCAAGCTGACTCTAGCAGAGATGCAGGCTACTGTGCACAATTAGTTTTTAGTCACTGAAGAAGCCTGTTATGGTATTTTGATCATCCAGTGTGTTTTATAAAGGTTTCTCACCTTAGACCAGCTTTCTCTTACTATAGGTAATTAGGAAAGAAAAATAAATGAAAGCAGCGCTCCTCTGGCTGCAGAGGAGTGCTGTGCTCAACATAAACCCCTCAGCTGTACAACACCAGAGGGAGTTGCTAACAGCACTGACAGTTCAGGGAAGTGATTTATGAAGCTTTTCTTCTGTGAAAAGTTGGCATCTAGACAAACTACACCCCTGCTGCTGCCTGTGTATACCTCTGGCAAATATAAAACCAGAGAATATTCTATAAACAGACCACTATGCCCAGTGACTCCTCTTAAAGAGCATGATTAGAAACCAAAACAACTTGATCCATGTTCATATAATGTAAGTATTGAGGATTATGATACAGCAACAGTAAAGCAGGACTCTCATCATACCACCTGGTACAGAGAAGATAAGTAACCATTTGTTTACTTAGCTATAAACCTGACCTTCCCTGCTGAGCTATTCCATTCTGTTTTGCTGAACACATTTTTTTCTGAAGTTATGTCACTAATGAACACTTTCTCTGCTGGTCTGGATGTGGCCACGGAAAATCTCTGCCATATAATTTCCTGTGTCCCGTCCTTGTCACTTTTACAAGAGCAGTGTGCAAAAACTTTGCAGCTTGGTATGGTGACAAGCATGAACTCATATACCTCTTAAACAGTTTGTAAAGTCCTTTTCAAACCATGGCTGAACAGTGTCATTAGTTAATGGGTGTGGGTGGGTACTGATGCTTCCCCAGACATCACCCCAAGGAGCAGCCCCTGCCCTCAGGCAGCAGACCATTATGCTGCATTTGAGACACTTTAAAAAATCAGTTAACTACTCTTAAGCAAAAATTTACTGGGAAGCTTAAAAGTTTTTAAAACTCTGATCCTGCATTTATGTATTTCACAGGAAGGATGCAGTCCAGGCTTGTGGTCAGAGGTAATGAGATAATGTAGCACGAAGGGGTTCTACATTCTAAGCAAACCATTTCCCTGCTAGAACAACTGCAGAGGCAGGTGACTAACCACGCCACATACACCACTCAGCTATTGCAAGGCTGCTCATAATTTGGATGAAAAACATCACTTCTAATTCATTAACCTCTAGTTATTATTAGATGCTCCAGCTAACAAGGCAGTGGACAAAGTAAAATGAAAGTCAGATGATGCCTGATCTGCAGGAATGATAATAACTATTCCTCCAAAAATGTACTGAAAGGCATCTGTAAAAGAGCAATGGTTAGTGACTTTAAAAAAATAATCTTGAGGATGTGTTAATAATACCAAATCACTTCAACCTTTATACCAAATGAAGTAACAGCACTTTTAAAATACAAAAAGAAGGCTACCTTCTCAGGGGACTTAATTTAAAAGGGTAAAGTAACCTTTTTCCTACTGCATCACAACATTTGTCATGAAGAGAGGCATGTTTGGCTGGAGAGCTACAGGAAAAGACAAACGAGGAGTAGATGCAGGCATTTTGGATAATATCCATAGTGGTTTACTGTGGCTTCAGGATGCTGTTTTTCAGCTTTGCACCCGTCCTGCCTGAGCAGCTCTGCAGAACAGCCTGGGCAACACAAGTGAGTTTAATCAGGACCCACGGGGTTGCCTCCCTGGCAGAAGTCTATGAGGTTTTTATAACCCACCTATGCCATCACATCAGCTAAATAAACTCTCCCTGCGTTTTCTGGAGTGGTGACAACGTTCATTTGATCTGTTTGGCACCATAGATTAAATACAAAGCTGCACACTAAAGAAGAGAACTTTTTTCAATTACATTTTAGGTGAGGTGGAGCAAGAGTAAGGGAGAGAGAGAAAGAACAAAGTCAAATAACCAAGGTGTTACATTAGAAAGAAAGGCCTTTTCCTTGGCACAAGGTAATTGGAAGTAGAGCCAGGAAATTATGATTCTAGTACCTACTCTGTCATCCAATTCCCTGTGTGGTCTTGGGCAAGTCCTTTAACCTGCCTGTCTAATTCCTTCAACTTGTAAAATGGGGACAACAAACCACAGAGGAGTTGGATGAGTACTAGCAGATGTTTTCACAGTACACTGAAAAAATGTGAGAATCCATGGATGTGGTATTGCTACTCCCCAGGAGTACATCTAAATAAAAGGAATCTGAAATTTACAAATTACATTTAAGATGCAAACAACACTCCTCTTATTACAGTGGGCAATTTTATTTATTTGATTTGAGTTAAAAAAGTATTCTTACCAAGATTTCTTGCTCTAAAGCTGGCTAGGAAACAGCTTGTTGCAACCTTTTATCACCAAAAACGTCTGCTGTTTTAACTGGATCCCTAAGATTTGTGGTATATTTCTGTTTCTTAACTACTGGAGTATGATATTAAGAATTAAGTTGCTGGAGAAAATATGAGAACATTTTAAATTTTCACAAATTTGTGGACTCAGAATGGAATTCAATTCTTCCTTTCAAGGTAGACAAAACTGGAGGCTGTGTTCTGTCTCCACATTTCATTTTTCTCCTAATTATACCAGCTTCAAAAATAAAAGCCACTTCCTGGAGTCCCCACATAAGGAAAATGTAGGTAGATAGTGCACAGGGACAAATGGAAGACACAAGAAATTAAAATGGGGAGATGGGAGGAAGACGAGCTGAGAACCTCCACAGCTTTGCTACTTGAATGCTTTCACTACAATGAGAAGAGCTACACAGCAGAAAGTTTAAATAGTTTGATAACTTGATGTCTTAAACTATTTTCCTTTGGTCTTAGCCAGTGTCCCAACATGGGTCTTATTTGCAAAGGTGTTGACTATTTACCAGACTTCACAGAAATCCACAGAAGCTGAGAGACCCTGAGCAGGGTAGAAAGCAAAGCCCTATCCTGGGTGCCATGGTAAAATGTGAAAGTTCAACCTCCAATGTCTCTGTTTGAAATTTCTGTCTTATATTTGCTTTAAAATGTTTGCTGTGCTAACTCTAGCTTTGGTACAAATCAACAGATTTAGGAATTTCTTATTGCCTTGAGGCATGCTGTAAAGTCCATTTCCAGCAGCTGAGGAAGGAGTTAGGATTTCTTGCAGTGCAGAAGTCAGGGTGTGACAGTACAAATTCCCCTTAATGGAGTGGATCCCATTCAAATTTCAAACACTTGCCATCCCCTGGAATAAATGTTGCTTATTTAAAACTGGAATAAAACTGGAACTTCACTTCCATTCTCAAACAAAGACCATATTCATTAGGAAGACCACCTCCTCTGAAGCACTTACAACAGTGTGTTTCCTACAGACAGCCTCCAAATAATATCATATGTTCCTCATTTACATATCACATTAATTAGTGAAGACAACAGAAATCTGATGTTGCTACCTAACCAGCTCGGGATCTCTCTGCATCTCATTAATCACCTCTTCCCTCGGAGGACTTGTGCTGTGCTGGATGGCTTCACTTGAGAAGTCACCAGATGGTACAGAGTCAGCACTCTGCTGTTTTACACCACAGCCCTTTTTGAAAATATATTTTATGTTATTTTACTTTATTTTAATTTTTTTGTTTGTTTTGTTTTAATTTTCTTTGGTTTTAATTATTTTTAGTTTTCTTTCTTTTATTTTATTTTTTTTTAAGAAACGGGTTTTACAGCGAAAAGAGGAAGAAGAGAACCTTAGCCCAGGAGAGGCATGCACGTGGTGGGAGTGAGTGTCAGTCAGTGAGTGCTGGTGCTGCTTGGTGTCCGTGCATATGGACAGAAGTGGAAAGAGGTCACAGCAAGAAGCTCCAAGAGCACAGAACTGTGCCCAACCTGTGGGCAGGTGCATCTTGCTGCTTCCCTTCCCAAAGCTAAACAACCTCAAGTGTCAAAACCGTGGCCACTAAATTAATTTCTCTGTCATTTATTAAAACTGGAGCAGCTCAGCTGGCCACAGAAACCAGTAATAAACTTCTAAGAAGGAAAAGGGCTTTCAAGGGAGCTTGTTGATTCCTTTTCCTTAGAGGTCTCTGGGAAGAATTTTATTTCTTTGCACTGTGGAAAAGAGCTCTTTAAGCTTTTATGTGGCATGATGTTGGTTTCATTTAAACCACTTAGCAGCCCTGCTTGAGGCATCTGCTTCTTTAACCAATCCTAAGCTTGTGATCCCAAATCTCCAGAGTTCATATGCTGTTGTGCCAGCACATTGAATGTCTTCCCAGCCCCAGAAACTGTGCATGCACAGTGCCTGAAAGATGAGTTACTTCTGTAGCTTGCCAAGTAAACTCAGTTCAAGATAATTTCACTCTACCAGTGGGTTTAGGATATGTGTCAACAGCTTTTGTTTAATGCACTTGAGCTGGCCCATCGTATTTGTGATGGATGTTATCAGGAGATATCACTTTGGGAAAGCTGAAGCAAATGCCCATTTTGAGAGCATTAAGGAAGGTGACAAGTCCTATTAAAGTTGATGGGTTTTTTATGCAGGTAACTTTTCCAGGATCTTTCAGGATCTCCCTTTTTAAGGGTGTCTCTATGGAGGGGGAGTTGGTGATTTCACTTGGAGATCCACATTACAGAAGGGGCAGTTGTGTGGCCCTGAGGTCACATGAGGAAGGAGTGTCACACAGGTGAAGGAGAAAATACCCTGGAAAATGTTTTCAAGGAATTTTACACAAACTGTCTAATCTAAACTTAAGGTCACCATTACTAGCCTGTTGCTTAATCAAGCAACTTAGTTTTTTTTAAAAAAAGGTTCTTCTTATAATGCTTGGATATCAGGGCTTTGGTTTTTTCAGCAACAATATATTTTCTGCTTTGGGATTTTAAATTAAAACCTTTTACATTGAAGTCTTTCCACTTAGCAAGTGGATTATTGCCACTTAAAACAATGAGGGGCAAGTATTTCCCTTGTGTTACAGAAGGATTTGAAAAATTACAAAAGCAATGGAAATACGCCAACTTTTGTTAACGCATTTGTGCATATCAATGGTTTACAGGTGCAGGCACATGAGAGAAGGGCTGGGAAGAAAGTGACTGCATGATTGATTGCCTTTTCCTGTTGGTGATTATCTGCCCATGTGACATACATAGAACAGTGCATGCGGTTAGCACAGACCTCCTGACTCAATGTATTTCACACATATCCGCCTCAAAATCAAAACTATGACTCCTTGCATTTGTTTGTTTTGCTGGAGTACTATAGAGGGAAAGGTGACCCAAGGAAAATAAAATGAATAATACCAGAGAATTCAATTTTCACTCAGAATTCATCAAGAACCAGACAGTGTTTTGAGACACAGAGAAGACGAGGGAGTTCTCTGGTGATCTGACCCTTTTCCCATGGATGCTGCCATCTCCATCATCAATCCTTTAACTTCTCTACCTATTTTTGGAGACTTCTCACACTAAATTTCCCAAAGTTGTTTCAACTAGGATAGAATGAATGAAAACTGAACTAGGTCCAATATTTTGTCTTCTATACTGGCAATTTATTTTGAGAAAGGACTGCTTAAACCTTTTGTCTTGCTCAGAAAGAAGCACAGTGACCCTGCTACACAACCTGCCTATGAATAACCAGAGTCTTTCAATGCTACTTCCCCTGCTACTGTCACCTCCCTTCAGCATTTTTTCTCAGGTTTATATATCTTTCCTCAGGACTCTAGGAAGTATTGAAGTCACTTTGAAAGATGCTCTTTTGATAATATTTCTGCCCCAATGCAAGCAAAAAAAAAAAAAAAAACAAAACAAAAACAAAAACCAAAACCCAAAGGAAACTGGAAAAAGACAAAACAGAAAATAAAAGGTGAAAGATTGATCTGGGAATTTAGCCACTTAGTTTTTGGCTTTAGATGTAGAGTTCTTGTAATTTTCTGAACAGTGACCATAAAAAAATCTCTCCTCTTTCAGGGCTTTTAGGTTTCTTGTCTGCTTGTTTTGATAGAGGAGTACTCAGACACATGGATGGTTGCTGCGTTATACATTCTGACTGTTGATATTATAGTTGCATCAGCTCATGGACATCATTTAAAGAGAGACCCTCAGTCTCCCAATAGATGCCTTTCTGACTCTGGGTAACAGCAATCAAGCAATGTTAGATTATACCTGATATCAGAACCTGGCCACAGTCTTCAAAATTTACTTGTCTTTGTCTCCAGTTTTGCAGTTCATTTATTAAAGAAGAGAGGACAGCAGACACTGTACTCAAAGCTCCTTGGTCCACAAATACCTTTTTTTTGCTGAAATATACATGAAAAAGCACTTTTAAAATATTTCCTTTTACATTTTATTTAATTGTAATTCAGTTTAAATTAATTTAGAATTAATGTAATATTTTTTTTTATTTATTACTTTTTAAAAATCTCACTCACAGCCTATCAAAAATTATGTTGGACACAAAACATAGCTCTTGTTTCATACACAGTATGGAGAATAATAACTATTTTAAGAATAAAAATGATACTTGAACGAAATTCTGTTACACAATACTCCCCTGTTGGAGAAAGAAAATAAGCCATAACCACGGTCTATCCACTTACTTTTCCCATTTATATTCTCTTTCTGTCTACGGAACATTGTCAACATTTTGAAGAGAGAACTAAGTGCCAGAGAAAGGAGCAAGAGGAATTTGATGGCTATCTTTCCAGCCATTTGTTTTCTTGTCCATTTATTCCCAGTAGTTTGCTTCAGTGCTGCCTGGGAGTACAGTGCCTGCCACCCTGTAAAAATATTGCTATTTTTGGTACATGATACTAGGAGCAGTTCCCATTTCCCAGGATGCTCAGTATGATAATGGGGATCTGTCTTACCTCTTCCTCAATATGTTCAGACCAATACATCACCAAATATGTTTTGTTGTGGTTTTCAGTTCATACATTTCTTAACTGCAGATGTCTCCCCCTTAAATGCACTGGCAGCATTCGCTCTCCCAAACTTCGCAGGCTCTTCTCTCATTTTCTCTGTATTTTTTTGAAATACCAAATAAAACCACTTGCTTTTCTTCCCAATGCGTTTCTGTGCTTGCTGTATCCTGCACCAAGAGACACAGCTGCGAAGAGCCCCCTCCTCTGTGTGATCTGCAGAAAGGTCAGAGACCATTAGATCCTCCTAAAGCTGCATCTACTTCTTGGTGAGAGCACAGCAGCCCCCCAGCCACAGGCACAGGATTTTCTGCACTCCTTCCCCTACATCAGCCCATGGAGCAGCACCAAACCAGGGCAAGCTCTCTCTCCCTATAGATTTGTGGCAGGGGGATGCACTGTCTTTGCATGCCGAAAGGGTCTGGGTGTGGGTCTGCCCAGAGAGCAGCACTCAGGAAGGCCAGGAAACTCATTTCTCAGTCACCAGCTCATCTGGAAGAAGTCCTACCTGCTTGCAGGCAGTTCACAATGAAAGAAGCAAAAGAAAGAAAAGTGCTGAATTAAGTCTTCTGCTCAGATGTTTTTCCCAGTCCCTTCCTTTGCTTCTTACTGATGTAGCCAAAATGTCACTGTCCAAGCTGTGGGTACAGTGCGCATGGGAAGAGAAAATACGATCCTCAGAGGGGCTGGGTGAGCACCCCATGGCCCTGCTGTGCAGACAGGGGCTGCTTCCAGGCCTCTGCCTTTCAGGACAGTCTGACAGGACAAAGGTCCTCATATCCCCCATCAGAACTCATCTTACACTAACCAAGGAAAACACACATAATTAAATTAAGGCACTTCGTTTTCATATCATCAGTGCAATTTATAAAGATACCAGTGTGACAGTTTCTAGGCACAGATACAGCCTTCATATTTTTCCTGGATGCAGCACATTGTTTTCTCAGCCAGAAAGCTGCGCTAGGGAGACTCTTCAGCACAAAGCAATGCTCCAGGCCATGTTCCTTACTAAAGAGAAGGGGTGTTAGCTGCCCTAAAAATTGTGTTTCTACCTAATTAAATTCAACAAGATGCCTTCTTTAACCAAAACCAGTCACATGGAAATATTTGGGACAGGGTATGATGATATCTGATACAAAAGTTCACACCAGCTGTCATGCCTTTCAAAGATGATAAAACATTCAGGCAAGCCGTAAGCTGGACTCTTACATTTTGACAATATATCTCCTGCATCCAGAGTCTCCAGTTGTGATAGGAGGACATTTTCAGCTCATTTTTGGTGTAGACAACTTTATGAGTGCAATTACACCCTGATACGAAGCAATGTTTGAGAGCAGGAAGTATCTCTGCTGCCGATTGCAGAGGACTGTACCCCTTGCAAGGCATTGCTGTGGTAGCAGAGTTTGCTGATAAGGGTCTCCATAACTGCATCCTCGGTAGCAGAAGGGGTTCTTCCCTTCTCACACTTTTCCCAATAACACTGAGCACTGTCTTGTTCTGATCCCTGTGCTCTCCGGTGTCTTTTATTCCCCTTTACCAGAGAAGATGTGAAATGAAGAACAAAAACCAAGGAGAAACAACATCCTGACCAGTTTTAGATCATATCTGCAGCTGCAGGAGAGGGGTGTCCATCATAGCACATAGCAAGTAGAGGAAGAAGGCAGACAGTCTCATGTGGAGCAAGCATAGAACATGTCTGAGGAAGGAGGCCCAGGCAGAAAAAAAATGCAAATTAGTGATGGCCAAATCAATTACCTTAAAATTTCCTCTCCAGAGCTATGGTCCCCTAAAAGGAAGGAGAGTTTGAGGGTATCTCCCATTAACAACTCAGGATGTAACACCCAGTGTTTCCCTGAGCTTCCTACACTCTGAGGAACAACAGTTGCACCAAGTTCAGTTCAGAGGAGTCAAGTTTGGAGTCAAAAATAGTGAAGAACAAGAAAAGGGAGTTCCAGCTTCCCAGTAACCTGAAAAAAGGTCGTTGCTGCTGGTTGAATTGTCAGACCTGTACCACAAGGGGACTGCCAAGCACCTTCTCCAGCATTGCCCATGGGGAGGCTGCTTTAGACTTCCAAAAACAGCATCTCCAAGGCCAGTGAAGGACCCCTGAAGAAGAAGGAGTGGCACCAGAGAGGCCAGCACACTGGAAGGACTTACTGCTTCAGGACAATCTCATACTGCAGGTCAAGTTAGCACTAGACAGAAGTCTCTGGAGTCTGTCCTTCTCTGGGAGAAGGCAAACCTTCCTCCCAGGAATGTGGGGAGTGAGCTGCCCCCTTGCCTTCAGTAAGAGAAACATCAATTTTGCTGGAAGGCAGACACTTGGGCATCATATGATACTTGCAGGCAACTGTCAGCTGGCATGCTGAGTCTGCACCTGGACTGGCAGCAGAAATGGCCCTGAATGAAGTCAAAATTATTGCTGATGTAATTTATAAATTAGTCTCTTTGATGGTTAACAAAACTGAACATGTTGTAATTAAATTAATATTTGTTCATGAATTCATATGATGCAATCATTGTCAGTTATAGATTATAGCAATTACCCACAGAGAGTATAGAACAAATGAGATCTGGCTATAGATTTTATGGGGCACACTGCCATGCCCTTGCTCACAATGAGATAATGACTAACTTTAAAAGTATAATGTTCTTTTATTAGCACAGAGGGTCTTTGGAGTGGAGGTACTGTAATCAGTGTGGTCTAGATATTTACTGAAGGGTGAATTATTTAATGTACTTGAAATATTGGTAACTAGGAAATTGTGCTTAATTTCTCTTGCTATAGAGAATGAACTGACCCAGCTGTCATTTGGGCTAGTTAGGGCTGTTACTTGTTGCACTGGGACTGAGCCTCTGCCAGATGTCCTATCTATGTGATCTTAAGAAAAGAAAGGGTGGCAAAGGTTATTTTGAGACAACCAACTCTCTCATAAAGTTAAACTGGATGATCCCAATACCTGCATTTCACTTAATTCACAGACTCCTACACTTGCTCATCGGAGGATGCTGTGATACCCTTTTGTTGTGGGAGTGCATTGCACAAAAATCTAATAATTTCTGCTGAGTTGAGAAAATAATAAAAATAATTCAGGTACACATTTTATGCGTGATGTTTTCTTGCTTTTATGGAGTGATGTAAGCATATTGTTCATGCAAACATAGCTACTAAAAAGTAAGATCAGGCTGAAAAATCTACAGGCTAGAGATGGAAGAGAGGACAACAGTATTTGCCTTTGACTACTTTGTCTTTTTGTCACTGACCCACTGAAAGGCAGTGGGTAACTTCAGGTGAAAAGAACCTCCTAAAAGCAAAGTCCCAATGATGTCAGATCAAGTTTATGTTGAACAAAAAGCAGAGCATTCAACTTTCCTCTCAGAGTTCAACATCACAGGCATGCAATCACCCATCTGTTTCCTGAACCAGCTCTTAGCTACGAAAACAAGATCAGTGAAGGGAGCTTTATCAGACAAAGACCACAGTAGGACAGTGTGGCATTATGTATCAAACAGAAAATATTTGTGTCAGTGTTACAAGATATATTTTGGCTTGCAGGGGCAGAAGAGAGTACTTGAGTAGTGACCAAGGCCCACGGTCTTAACGGGAAATAAAATTTCACCTGCAAACTGGCTTGGCCATGGGCCAGAGAAGGCCAAGAAACAACACTAGAAGGCAAAATTTTCAATCTCCCTCTGAAAACAAAGCAACCTCTGGTGCTTCAGATTATTTCTAGTACACCTAAGGTAGGAGATACCCAGAAGTTTTAACAGCTGTGACCCTGAGCCTCCCTGGGAAAGCAAGCTGTCTGCTTCAACCATGAGTCCAGAGACATTAACTTGGGGATAAAGTTCACATTTTCCAGGCTGACTGGTTGGACTCCTATTCAGCTGACTCAGAACTGAGGGAAAGGAGATCAGATATTTGAACATCTGCTTGAACCTCTGCAGACCTATTCATGGGCTTTCACTAAAATAGTTTTGGAAAACATAACCGCTTTATGGCATTCTGTAAGAAAATAATACAAATGAGACATTTGTTTTATTATAAAAACAGATTGCATTAGGAAAGGAAAGGTCGTAAAGCTGTTTATGCCTCTTGTGCTTTACATATAGACACACAGGGTGGGACTTGGGCTTGAGGCAATTTTCTCCTCCCTGCATATTCTCTCTAGTGCCTGTGTTGATCCAGGGTTAATGAAGAGTTATTGTCCATATGAGGGGATTGGAACATCATGCATTAAGACCCATATCAGACAGCCCCATAAAAAATGTCATAGTGCATGCTCACCTTATATCTTGATCCTAAAAAGCTGCCATTTGTGGAATCTAAAATTCATTAGGAAATCAATACACCCTAATTTACCCTTAGTTTTTAGAGAAAGAGTTGTATGAGATACTCAGAGTTTTTATTCATTTTATTGGGATCGTGATGAAACACATCACTCACAAACCCCATCCATCATATCACCATAAAAGTATTCATTTGTTCTTCTCTAACTGAGATCAAATTTTTAATAAGGAATTTATAACTGTGTATTGCTCTGCATTTGATTTTTCTCTGTGTTTCCAAGGAACTGAAAACATGTTTCATCTTTTTCTGCTTCTTGCAGATAATTTGATACAGTGTATTTTAGAACATTTCTTTTGTATTTACATTTTGGCACAAGTATATTGTATTGTTACATTGTTCATGGCCTTACTATTGTCACTGCCAACTTCTTTTGGGAAAAATCAAGGAAAAGTTGAGACAAGATATATCAAGTGACAATCGTTTGGCTGCCTAATATTTTATTGCTCCCTTCTTTCTTACTGGTTTCCAGTTGTCAATCTTGTCATTAGTACTTCTAAATAAACTATTTTCTTGCTTGTTTAGTAAATAATTTTACAAACCAACAGAGCTGTTTGAGGACATGAATCATACTCTTCTTCATGTCACACAAGTTAAAGCAAGTCCGCAAAGCCATGCAGTGGTTGAGTAATTTTTGGAAGATTTCCTCTCCATGATAGTATACTCTAAACAGAAAAACAAGGTGACTTTCACTGAGCTTAAAAACAAAGGATACTCACAATGTAACTTCTTTGGGATTTTAGGACTTTAATTGTTAAAGCCTCCTGACTCTAGAGAGTCTGACAAGTGAATGCTGTTGCCCTCACACATCTTTTTTCTCCAAGAGGTCTTGCTTATAATTAAGTCTGTGAGCATTTACATTAAAAAATCATATCAGAAGGACAGAAATTGCTTTTTCACCCATGTGTCTTAGCCACAGTCTTGCAACAGTCTTTCTCTTCTGAGGGCTTTCATGCATTCAGTAAAGTCTTCAGTAAACAGTTTGTGCCAACCTGACCAAAATCTCAAGCATTAGCCAAAAATATAATCATTCATACACCTTAAAGAGAATCTGCTATGGTTTGGTTTATTTTGTTTTCCCATAACATCCAGCACAGCATAGATGGTTTCCTAAGAAACAGCCGATTTCTGCCTGGGCTCCCTATAATGAAAAACCAAAGCCCACTCAAATTTATTCTTAAGATGCAAGGTCTGGTATTGTGGAAGAATAGAAAAACCTCTTCAGTCAGTGGTATCTCTTCAGAATTTTAGGGTGAAGCCATATGAGAAGTGGTGAGTCTGCCAAGGAGCTTGTTGATTTTGCTCCCTACCCTCACCTCCCTAAATTTCTGCACCATGGTCCTGTGGAAAAAGAGGGTTAGCTCAGATATCTCTCTGTGTTAGGAAGAAGTTCTGTCTCTGACTTCCTGGGGGCTCACAAAAGGCCCAGATGGGATAACTTTGAGGCATTGACGGAGCAAAGAATCAAAAGGTCTTTGCCGTCAGGCAAGTGTTACCATGAATCCACTGCATCCTTATTCCCAAAAAGGCAAGGGGGGAACATCAGGTTTCTCCAGTGCTTCTTGGTGGCAGTTCAAGAGAGGATGCAAGCTGGCTTCAGGTGTTAAATAAATAAGACTAAACTGGACATTATTCTGAACGTGGGCAAAGCACCCATTTGAGTCAAGCCACTCATGCAGTCTACATTAATCATTAGGCATTACTTTATTTTTTTTTAAGTTATTCCAATACTTCACTTTTTCAGTTATTCTCCCCTTGAGACTGGATGATACTCTATTTTTAAGGCATCTAATTTTTTTTTCTTGCTTGTTTTTCATTATATTCCCTTATTTAACTACAGATTTAGCTCTAGTTAGACTCAATGACTGCTGGTTTTCAAACCTCACACTACTGACCACCACCACTTCCACTCTGTTCTCCTAGGAGTCATTTCTCCTACATGTGGGGCAGTACTACAGCACTTCTCCACACAGCAAAACAGAGTTCATGTTGCTCATGTTCCCCAGGACTGATGAAGATTTCAGTGTCCCTCAGTTGGAAAAATGGTCCTGGATAGGAAGGTCAGCTTGTGCTGCCTGATGGAGCAGCTGAACACAGCCCGTCATGACAGAGGGTGTGATATCCATTTCCACAGAGAATCCCTGGGGATTTTAGTCGCTCTGATGGTTTCCACCACATTTCACCAAAATTGCATGGGCCTAATCTGTCCACATTCAGTAGAGCACTTCAGCACATGTTTAGCCCGAAGCATGTGCTCAGGGCCATTAAAGTTAATGGTGCTTAGGTAGATTTCAAAGTTAAATGTGTGTTAAGGGCCTCTCTGCAGCAATGCCTTTCAACGGTTTGCCCAAAAAGAAACTCCATAAAATGCAGCTAGGCTGAACTACAGAGTATTTTCATGGTGGCAAATTTGTTTGTCACGAAAGCATAAATGGGGAAGTGTAAACCTATGCACTAAATACTGCTAGAAGAATGGTTTATACACGGCACTAAAAAAATATTGTTTCAATAGAATAGAATAGTACAAGTTCTCTGGGGAGACACTCTGCTTTCCTTGGGTTTTGCAGAGTGCCTGGCATACTAGAGATGCCAGAGTTAACAAGTAGTTATTAATAATAACAAAATACTTCTACTGAGAGAGTAGACAGCAGTTCATTGTATCAACCAAATGTCAGATAGACAAGTATCAGATAGATAGATATAAATGTACTCAAATTTACTTTTTGCGAGTTAATATTTTTTTAAGATGGGATTGGCTCTACATTGTATGTTTTTTACCCTTTACCCAGTCTTTTTGCAGTTCAAAATGACTTTTATTAGCCCAGAAGAGTTGTCTGCCTCAGCCGCACCAATCAGCATAAGTACAATAGCATCAGGCACTCCTATTTTGCCATAGGAATACTGTAAAACAAGCCTAAGTGTCAGCAGAGCACAAGCTATTGACAATTAGTGGCTCTCCAGCTCACATCTGACTATTTTTCAGTTAGTAATTCCTGCACATTAATTTGTAGGAGGTTGGAACCTCTTGTTGTATGTTGCCTGCTTTACTGCTTCAGACATGAGATGTGCCAAAAGCTCCACTCTTTCAGAAAGGAGTGACATCTGAGAGGGACAAAGTGCACATGCTCTCAGACTAGTGCTGCCAAATTCAGGTGAAAAAGGCAAATTTTAGTTGCCAGCTGCAGCAGATTTGTTGCACTGGGTCTCCATGTTCCAGCAAGGCTGGAGTTTACAAAACTCGCCACATGAAAATGCACCGTTTCAACCTTTTTTGGAGGAAACGTGATGCAAGCTGGCCTGCCTGCTGACCTGCAGCACTCCTTTTCTAACTTTTTGCTTTTCAGTTGCCGGCTATTCACAATGTGGCCATCACCCACACCAGCCCCTGGCAAATGCCCATGTGAGGCAGCAAGGCTGCAGCACAGCATGAGGTGAGGACACCACGAGCTAGTTCTTCACTTCCTTTCCTGCCATGTCACCTCAGGCAAGCTCTGCCATGGCCTCACACCTCTGCTAAAAACCTCGTAAAAGGATTGAAACTGTAGCAAGCCAGAGAAAAAATGCGGAGTTTAAAAAAGACAAGTCCCGGCCCCGCAGTCCCAGCAGAGCTCTCTTTGTTTCCTTTCTGATTTTAGCACATCCAAAGCATGTTTTCAAGCTCCTTTTACCACAGCCACAAGAGCTAGAAACTTGTTCAAAAAAAAAAAAAAGAAAAGAAAAAAAATCCCATAAAGCTAAGATTCCAATCTAATCAAAGCACTCTGGGGGCTGGAACAATAAAAATAACACGGGAAGTTTTGAGAGCTGCCAGTGCAGCCAACGTCGCTGTTGTGCCCCCGCCACCTCTAGCTGCCTAAAGAGACAAGCACAGGCACTCAGCCTTCTCCAGAGCCCAGAGACACTCACATGTTCTGAGGAAAACAGGATTATTTTGACAAGAGCTGCCAGAAAGTAGAAGGTTCATACATGAGAGAAAGGCTGACTCTTCTATTTACAACAAACCATCCCGGCGGCTCCCAGCCCAGCTCCTAAGGGCTGTCCAGGGCAAAGGTACAAAGAGGTTTTTTGGAAGCCTCACTGTTCTCCGTCTGCCTCCAGGCAACTGTCCTATATTTTCTCAACAGGATCCTCCCCGCTGAAACAAATGTCCCTGGCCAGAAATCAGGCACCAAATGATACCTCGGGGACCTGCCAGAAATGGCGCACACCCTCCCACACCTTTCCCCCCCCCACATCTCCCACTCCATTGCTTTTCCCCTCAAAACAGTGTGCTGCCCTGCCCATGCTGCTGGTGTTGCAGGAGGGAGAGACGGCAGGATCACAATCTTCACAGCAGGGGTGTGAGCTGTGAGAAAGGGGCAGGGCTCCCTCCAAGTGTGGATTTGGCCCATCACACTTTGCCTTCCACCATCTCCGCTGTCTTTAAAAGCCATTTCACAAATAAATATATATGAAAAGTTATCCTTAACAGAGTGTGTAAAGGGTTTTGGCACAGAAAAGGTGTGTGATAAAGTGCATTCCAAACCACAGTCCTGATTAAGAATTTAAGACGGTCTTCCACGGGGAAAAGGGGTGAAGAAAAAAGTAAGAAACAAAGTGAAAAGAACTGAAGCAGTTCATGAAGACACAGATGAATCATGAAACTCTACATGGAGCTGCCAAAGTTTCAAAAACAGTTTTAGGTGCAACATATGAAGTCAACCAAGTAAGAGGTGCTTGAAATTACAGATGTATGCAGATGTTGGTGGACTCCAGAATTAACTCTAAGCCTATTAAAACTTTAAATACTCAAGTGTGTTTGACTGTCAACAGAGGTTTTATAGGGTGTTGCAGTTTGCAGATCACCAGGGATTCAACTTTCCCAACTGAACACCTTAAGGCTGAGGGCTCAAGGGCTGCAGTCCACTGTGCTTTAATGAGATGCAAACTACAAAAACATGGAACATGCCTGGAAATAAATCACATTAGGGGAAGGTCCAGCAGAGCTCCTGAAACCATGATATGTCACAAATTTAAGAATGAGATTCTTCTGTGAACATTTAAGATGTTTTGAATATGTTGAGATGTTCATTCAGTGCATGATGAGGTACTTCAGCAAGAACAAATTGGGCACTGCCACCCTACCTCACCCTCCTGTTCTGGAAAACAGAAAGTTTAAACTTCCAGGAAAAGTTCCAGTGGAAAAGTTTAGACTTCCAGGAAAAACAATGGAGTGTCCCCTGATGGTGTGCTCAGAGACCTGATCTTGTGCCACAGCACTTCTGCCCTAACAACAGACCTAGTTTCACCTGATGTATCTCCATTTATTGATGCTCTCGGAAAGGGATGAAATTATTAGAGGAATAACTTACAAAATACAATGTTTTTGCCATGTAAAAATCATGCTTAGAGTACCAATGAAATAGACTATCATCTATTAAATTAAGCAAAATTCCATCCCTAAAATCAAGAAACATTTCAGAAAAGAAGGTTGTGCACAACAGACCACACCTGCGGCTTTTAGTGGGCACAAGCAGAGAGTTTTACTCCTCATTTACACCAGTTGAGACACTAGTTTTTGGATGTCAGTGACTCTGCCAAGGCTGGCTCTGTCCTAATGGCAAAAAGAAGCAGAATTAATGCAGATGCCGCATTGCCTTTTTTTAACAAATCCACCCATGCCCTTGGGAAAGGGTGAAGCAAGAATCCCTCTCCCTTTTCGATCTTAGATTTCAAACTTTTTTCCTTTTCTATCTGAACTTATTAAAACCCTTCATACACTTATAAATTGTTCTGTGGTACATGATATGTTTAAAGCCAAAATTTAAAAAAAGAATGAGAATGTTTCTGCTCAGAGATATTTAAATATTGAATGCAAATTTCCTGATAAAAATCCTGAAGAATCATAACATAGTCTAGTGTACTATAAATTATGCTAAATCAAATAAATCAGACTATATCATCCCTGGTGGCTCCTACACAGTCTTTAAATATATTACCCACTCCTCATCAGTCCATTCCACTCAATAACCAGCTCTGTCTTCAGTCCCCAGGCCGTTTTAATTTGAACAATATATTAGCCTTTGCAGTAAAAAGGAGAAAGAAACTTCAGGAAGAAGGAAGGCCGGCTTACAAATGAATCTCCCATGGCAGCTCACTCAGACGTGCAGGATGGATGGTTATTCTGAACAGTCCATGTCCCAGACACAGCCAGGGCAATAAATCCTTCCCTGGCCAGCAGCTGGGAGCAAGAGCATGAGTCCCTGCCTTCCCAGTCCTTAGCCTCCCTCAGCCCTTCCAAATTCAAAGGCTTGCAGCCTTTCCAGCTCCATTCAGAGGGCATAACCCATGGCAGACCTGGGAAGAAGAAAACCAACAGCTCAGGCTCCAGGGAGACCTTGGTGGCTCTCCTAGCACTGTGTGGATCCCTGGTACAGCCAGAGCCTCCAACCACCAGCCTCAGAAATGATGGGAGGTGAAGAAGATGGACCTGAGCACCATGTCCTGTAAGCTGTCATCATCCAAAGGCAGCTGTTCCTCCCTGAGGAGTCCTCAAGGCAGGGAGACCAAACCAGCTGGTTCCTTACCAGGTGCAGGCTGGTGGCCAAGGTGCCTGAGACAGAGGGTCACAGCTGTAGCCCGATGGTGCAGAGCCAAGGCTTTGCTCAACCTTCCCCCAAGAGCAAGCAGCCCTGTGTCTGACATTGTAAAACATCTGGGAAGGCTATCAGGAGGGAGACTGCTGAGGATACAGTTTAACAGAGCTGCTGGGATTTTTTTTATTATTGCATTTATTTTCACAAATCATAACAATAAAAAAAGGAAAAGTTGGAGTCTGCTCAATTGAGTTAATGCTTTCGGAATTTTATTAATCAACGTCTCAGCATTCATAAAAAAATGACACCTTTTAAAACCAGTGGAGAGAAACGTTTCCAAATACTTCCAATCAAAAGAAATTATTTTAAAACTCACATTACATGTATTTTTAAACCAAACCCTCAGGGAGATGGGTGTGAACTCTGAATTATCCCAATTAATTTTAGTGCCAGAGATCAAGGCCAAAAATTGCAAAGTCAGCTCTAAGCTTTCCGAGTAGGTTTCTGAGGGTTCTACAATGCCAGTAAATCAGCTGAGCTTTTTCATGCCCTGTGCCTGGGTTTGTCCTGAAGCACCCCTAAGAAGAGCTCCAGTACAATAACACAGAGAGCAGTGGTCTTGTGCAAAATAAAACAGCACAGCCTATGGCAGTTCTGGGATTAACTAAATAAAATCTGCCTGTTGAGGAGAAATTGGAAGCCAAATTATGTTAATGCCCTCAAAAGATGTTTACTGACCAAGCAAATGCATTCCTTTGTCTGGTCACATGGTTAGCGTTCACTTAAGGGCAGTAATTTCAGTTCTGAAATTCAGTATTTTGTGCCATGGCAGGCTGAATACCAATTTTCACAGTGAGTCTGTGAGTAAGTGAGGGGGCAGTACATTAACAGTGCTGTCATCAGGAGAGTGGGAGAGTGAACTGTGGGTCTTCTCCTCCCTAGCTCCAGATGCCAGAGACATAATAGACAATGTCTCGTGTCCTATTTAACCTGGAGATTAAAAAGTTAGCTTAAAAAATCTGAATATAATGTGCCAAAACTGAACCCCTAAAACCAGGGTCATGAAGGAATTACTTCCACAATGAACACAAAGGCAGTGAGAGGTCTGGGAAGATACTGGAGTCTTTACCCTTGCTGGCTACATTTAAGAACTTGTCTACCCCCTCTTTTTCCAACACTTTACTTTTATTTTTTTCCATTCTCTTTTTCCCTGTTATCTGACTGAATTTTTCTTTTCTGAGAAGTTCACTCTCTGTGTCATCCCATGCTACTTTCTCTTCTTGAAATATCTGCATGGCACTCCTTTCCCAGCCAAGGGAGCTCACTCAGCTCTGCCTTCCATGCTGTCTGGAAGGGGAAAGGCAGTGCAGAAAGGAAGCTGATAACAGTAAAGTGGATGTGAACAAACAGATGTGGTGGATCTGCCCCAGCTGTGAGGGTTGTACCAGGCAGTTCAAACGACCAAGTGAAAGAGCAGCTCTGACCCTTTGAGTAGGAGGGAGCACAGATCTGATCATGAATCCAAGGGGATTCAAGGTACACAAGACAGTTACTCTCACTGGAATATTATCTCTCTAAAGAAACAAAACAGGATGCAGAGCCACGTCTTGCAGCAGTCCCTAGCAAGGTCCTGTCTACCAGTGATGCTGTTCTCCCTTCCAGAGAATTGACTCAGCATAACCACAGCCTTCTGAGCCACTTCCAGCAGGTTCTACAGAAACCAGCTGTACCATTCAGTGCACTCACTTGATTCATCTTGTGAAATCAAAGGAACAGAAGAGTTGACAGAGGGGAGGAGTTGTCATTGTCCCCATGAGATACTGAAACTTTTTTGCAACTATGAATGAAAGAATAGCATTCAGAAATTACTAATGCCTTTCATTCAAACAGATATTATGGAGCACTATTCCTGCCACAAAGGCTTATTTAACCAGAAGACAGTGAGGTTCCAGGAACCAACACACACAGGGTTTGAAAGTTTTCAAGGGTGTTAAGCTAAATTCAGAATGATGCCTTATGAAGCCTAACCTTTGTGTTGTTCACACAAGTTCACTGTGAGCAGAAATGTGCACATGAGCAAAAGTTACTGTGCATACCTGAGCTTTAGTGTCATACAAAGACCAATCCAAGAGTCACTCAGCCACCTAGAGCAAAAGGCAGGTTTTACCACAAGTCTCCATTCTTTAAAACAAGTTCTACAGCAACATGTAAGACTTGGTGAGGTACTGCCTGCAGCAGCAGCCAAGTCACCTGTGATCCTTGAAGGACCAGATTTCTGTCAACCAGGTTTGGGCCAGTTCTCAAACCCAGTTTGCAAAGACAAATTCCAGTTGGAGTGAGTGTGAACCTACTCGTTCAGCAGCTGGTGCTGTTCAAATAAGTGTCTGGGAGTAAGGAATTCAATAATTCAAAAAGTTGTTGGATTTTAAATTGCATTGACTCATCCCTCAAATAATTCAGCAGATTGCAATATTTACAGTCCATTGTCTTAATAAAATGATGCAAACTATAAGTCTTTGTCAGATAAATTATTCACATGAGTAATATGCCCCAGCCGTTGTTCACAAATATAGCTCCCGACCCAGTTACTTCTCCAATTTTCTAACTACTGCTTCAGTTAGCTCAGCCTTTTGAGAAGCTATAGGCTTCAGCAAAAATAACTCACCCTTTTCAGTCAACTTAGCTCTGCAATGTCACAACTCCTTTGCTGGTTAGGGTATGGTACAAAAAAGATGAAGATTGTTACCTTCATTTTATGGATAAGGCAGCAGTCATGGTAAAGGTGGTGACATATCCAAAAATGAAAAGTGATGGAACCAGAAGCACAATTCTAGTTGAATATTGAAATCCACACTTTTTCAGATAAAGCTGGCAGCTTGCCTGCTTGAAAAATATCCATTTATATTCCCAGGTGTCTGAGATGCTACTAAGTTATCAAGTTGGGAATGGAGTACCACAGGAGGACACTTGGGGATCCCAGCATGCTCCAAGAGGTAATCTCACGATACTCTGGCCACCCCAGACAACCACAGATCCCATTTGAAGACATTTAGGTCAGAGAGGTATCCATAGCCTGAATTCAGGAGGAATTGTACATTATCCATTTTTTGTGGCATAAACTAAACATAGAGCTGGCATTTGCATAAGAAGCCAGATCCATCATAAGATTTCCTTGGTGCATTCAAGTTCTAGACTCACTGATTCCAGGAAGAGTAATATTAACATTACAAGGAAAACCAGAGGAAACAGGGTGTGAATAGTGAAAGCACAGGTCTTAACAATGGAGAAGGGAGAGGAAAGGAGGCAGAGAGAGAGCAGAAACAGGGAGTGTATACGCTTTGCAGAGGAGCAGAAACACGGCCAAACCTTTAGAGGTCTCATTTAGGTAGATTATTGAAAGAATGTAACACAGAAAAATGGAATTTTCCCCTCTCAGGGGAGAAGTCTCTGGGGAGCTGGTTGATGTCAAATGTTTTCCCTGTGCTCCGTACAAGGTTTTGGCAGGTACCAGTGCACAAACGGAGCACAGATTTGTGTCCATGTAGCAAAGAAGAAGACGTCTACTCTACAGGGATTGAAAGTTCAATGGCTTTGATGATTTGAATGAACACACTACATTTTTGATGGTGAATAGCATGCAAAGGTTTACATAAACAAAGTTTTGACCAGAGGGAAAATACCAGGGGTAGAGCCTCTGTGCAAGACTGAAAAAAACAGAGTGCTGGCCTAAAGCTGAAAAATTAAAAATACCTTTTATGTATAATATAAATACATTCCTAGAAGAAAAACGAACAGAGCAAAAGGGCCAGAGATGTACCAGGATTAAGACCATCACACTCTAGGTACACCAGCAGAGGCAGATAGAAAAGGACAGGCATACCTCCAAATAATGAGTGAAAAAAGGAAATTTATGTTTAATCAAGCTACTTGACCTGAGAGCCTAAAAATGAATCTGTGCAGATAGGACCATAAATTGCTGGTAGCATTAGAAGGTTGGAGGTAGTTAATCAGAGGACTTTATTGGAGAAGTTTAGCCCTGAGCTGCTAAAGCAATAAGTGAAAAACAGAGAAGCCCTTGGACTCTTCCATGAGAGGTACTGGTGAGGTCCTCCCAAAAGCATGAGTTTAAGTCTCACAGATTCTAATAAAAGTGTCAGTGTGTTTTTAAAGAGAACGATGTTTGACTATGGTATTTGGGTGTCAAAGGTTTCAAGTCTCCATGGACTGGTTGCTTATAAGAGCTGGAAATAACACTGTCACTACTGCTACTGTGGAAAGGAGCAGGACAAACTCACCCTGGGAATAGTGGAGATTTCATTGTTATTAAGACACAATACTTGTATATTAAATAAAAAAACCTAGAAGAGAGATCATAGCCAGAAACACAGTCTCTAGAGCAACACTCCAAAATGCAGGTGGAAACACCACAGGTGGGTGATGCTGCAGTGGCCTCGAGTGAATAGAACAGCTGAGGGCCCCTCCCCCAAGGATTGCAGTACAGGCCAAAGGGAGCGAGAGACACATCTCCGCTTTACAAGGAAAATTGCCATTCTCTTCCCAGTAAGGCAGGGAGGGGAGATCAACCAGAAATCCTTGGGATGCTCTCATGGTACAGACTGTCACAGGGATGCAGGACTTGTGCTGCTTTTATACCTCAATCCTTTGGAAGTCACCCACTCCAAGCTCTGCCCTTCCATAGTTCACCTCCTGGCACAGAGCGTGCAGAGGCTGAGTGCCTCATTATACAGCTGAAAACCCCCCATTTCTGGAGACAAGATTAGCAGGAGACAACAGCACTAAACAAGGAGCTGCTGTACTGAACAGGGCACAATAATGGTGCATGACCACAGGCTGCACCCACAGTGATCCAGAGGTTTAAATAAATTGCAGTGAAGTCCCAGACACATGGCTGAAGGTCCCCTTTATACCAGCATGATGGGCCACTGAGCAAAGCCAGCAATGTAATAGAGCACCTATTGGCAAAGAAGAGAGAGAGGTAATCAGATCTATGTGTAGCACTCTCAAATTATAAAATAACAAAAGGGGCATACGAGCTGACAGCTGCGGACAATTTTTTGGAAAATAAATGAGAAATCAAGATTGCCTATGCCTTTAGAAAGTGAGCTCAGGAACTTGCTGGTGCATGAAGAAATACTTAAAGAGAAGCCAATAATAAAACACAATGGGCCATCCTGGAAGCTGCTGCAGTGCTCTGGAAATGATGCTGTACATCTGTACAGGAAACTAGACGTGGTTCTGCACGTCTGTGAAATAACTGTCTCAAGCACCCAGACCTTAAGAAGGAGGAAGATGAGGGTCGTGTCTACAGAAATTTTGACCAGCAAGGATAATTGCAGCAGCCTGAGCTCCCCACAGCACTAAATGGTGCTCATGGGGAAGCCAGGAGTAGCCAGAATGTAAATTGGATGATCATGGTTACTTTGATTAACAAGCAAATGAGGAGCTTTTCATACCCTTTCTAATCTCATTGCTGCTTGCTACATGCCATTAGAAGAATGAAGCTTAGCTGGTAAAGGACAAGGTAGGCAACTGTGCATTTACAAGTCTCTGGCATGACCCGCTTGGACTGACCACTGTGTTACAAAATAGTGGCCATTAAATGTCAGCCACTAAAAGAAATCGCTTCTCTCAAACTTCATGGCCTCATGGGCTTTTTAACCAAACACAGAAATGCCAACTGAATTATAGGAAACTCTTCTAACTGTGCAGTCTGTGCACATGCTGCTGGGTCTTTGAGAGAAGATGATGCTCAGAGACAGCACTGCAGTGTCTTCATGCAGATATCCCACCAAACACACAGATTCCTAAACATGAAAGGAATATTACATATCTCCAATTATGGTCTGGTTCAGTCAGAGGACATCTCTAGCTCCTTTATGGCAGGCAATTAACCCAGTAACTTGTCTTTCTTGACAGGACAGTTGATGTTTGTACAACTGAAATTTCAGTTGAGGTTTCAACACAGCTGAGGTTTCTATCACTAAAAGATGTGTCTCTGAATTCACATTTTCCTACAGACATCTTCAGAGCCAAGAGTCCCAGGTCTCTCTAACACACAAGTGGGATGTATGAGAATCTGTTTCCCACAGATGTCACCACTCATGCAGCAAACACACACCCATGGAAATTAAGCAGCTCCTTCAGTCACAATTGTCTGGTCTCCTTTACACAAACAGCAAAGTACAAGACAAACCATTTCACATGGGTGACCTGAAACCATAGATGAGTATCTTGGCCAAAATAGTAAAAATGCTTATTTCCTCTTTGCAATTTCTTGGGAGCAACTGCACCCACAGCTGTAGCAGACAAGAGTGCTGTGCTGAGAAAGGGGTCATGTGTTCCCATCCCTGTGGATTCACGAGTGGGCAGAGATGTTAAACTACACTTTCCCTTCCAATCCGTATCCCTTATTCCCGTCAGCTCCTCTTTGACAAAGCAAGAAGATAATTTGCAGAAAGATGCATTTCTCCCCTTTGTTTGGATACAATAGCGTATTTTCTTTTATCCTTGAAGTACATATTTGTTCCATAGAGCCTGTGGAGATTTAGAACCAGAAAATACCAACCCATGATGCTGGCTGATGGTTGCATGCCTGTCTCTGCCAGGCTGTAGCCTACACTGATGTTTCATTTGCAGGCAAAGACAGCAAGACTGCTCCCTGCAAGTGGATAGCAGCTTTATTGCTCTAAGAAATTCCATTTAAAGCAATGTTAAAGACAACTTCTTGGTAGCTACCTTGTGTGTATATAAAAAAATATTAAAAACCAAATAAAATTACTGCTGTCCAGTGCAAAGTTAGTGGATCTCCAACTTGCTGGCATTAGCTTTTGGACTGAAGAGGGAAATATCTCTGTAAAGTTTCCATTGATCTATAAAGCAGAAACATCTGCTGAAAGTGCTGTCCCAGGCCATCTCTGACTGCAGTCAGCAGGAGGCGAGCCTGTGGTTAATAAGTTTTCTCCCTCCCTTCCACAGTAGATGTCACTGCAATGAATATGAAGCACAATAAGTTTACAGGATACGGTCTAACTCAGCCAGAAAATACAAAACACAAACATGGAAAAAAGGCATCACTAGAAGACTCTCAACAACTTTCAGATTAGTGATGTACTCCTGCCAATGCAGAAAGAGAAACACTGGACCAGCTGCCTTGAACCAGCCCTGGGACTTGCTTCCATTAAAAATGCCATAAGGACCATTTTAAAACTCTCCTCTGCAATCCTATATAAAAGTGCTTGCAAGGCTGGGATTTAATAAAATATTGTCCTCCCTGGCAGGATTTTTTTGAGAACTTAATTCAATTTGCAGTGTAGTTTAAGCCACAAACCCACACAGAGAATTTTAATTTCCACAGTGATGTTAATCGGTACACTCTTCCAATGTGGCTAATAGCATCCCACAGGTATCAGAGTAGGGGAAACTTCCCAGCACAGAGATGAGCATGGAATTTGCTGTTGGTAGTACTATAAAAAATAATAAAAATCAAGCAACACTGATGCTCTCCAGGGTAAAGTTTGTGCTACCCCAGGCTGCTTTTCATGATGCTGCTGGTTGTTTCCACAGACAGGACATTTCAGAGAGCAGCCTACAGGATTTCACCCGGACTTCTTCCCTGTGAAACCAACATCACTTGCCCACCACAGCCATCAGTGACATGGGACACTCCCACCACAGTGCCTGCCCCAGCTTCCTGCAGCCTGCAGTTCTGAGCACTTGCTGCTTCACTCCCTCTCCTATGGGAAAGCAGAGGCGACAGAGAGAGGGGCAGTTTTCTGCACCTGACACAGCCAACAAGCCCCAGACATGCTTGTGAAAAAGGCTTTTTGCTGCACTGAGGGAACCTGCTGGTCTGAGGCTGAGGTGGTTCTCTGTGCTTAAGAGCCTCTGGGTAAGTGTCCAGCAAAGGGCACTGCTATGGACACAGGCAGGGCTTCTGTGAGTCTTAGCAGCATTTCCCTTCTCCTGGGGAACCAAAAGTTAGCTGGTACAGAGAACAGCCTTTTTAATAGCAGGATCAACAAGACTCTTCTTATTATGCCACGCTGGTTACAGCATGTCACTCTGTCATCACCCCATCATTCCTCTGTTGCGCACACCACTCACTGCAACTTTACTGGTGTTACACTTACCAAGGTTATAATTACACATTATAGTGTGGCTTTCCTACGCCAGAAAAGGACTAAACGTACAATTACACAGCTCATAAATAGGAGGACACCATCCTACTGCACAAGCGCACATGCCCACATAAAACCTTTAATTACAGTTGCAAACAGATTATAGGGATTTTACAAATATGTTATTCCGACTGTGGCAATTGTTAGCACCACCTCTTGGAGAGAAGCTACATCTGCACATGGCTTCTCCCAGCAATGCCTCTCTGGGTGGTGCTGAGGGCTATTGTACCTGCAAAGCCAGTCATTAACAAGAAAAGCATCACTAAAAAGCAGCTTGATGGGTTTTATTGTCATTATTCTACTTTCAAATATTTAAATATTTGCACTTATGTGTACCTCTTCAAATTATTTTTGTATTTAGAAACACTGACTCCTGAAAATAAAAGGTGCAGTCAAATGAAAAAGCATGTGTGCCAGATTCAGTGACCCCTCAAAAGTTTAACACGAGAGCTAAAGAGAAAAACATATGGCAAATACAAATGACTAGACAATTATAGATACTAAGATTAACTGCCACTGTGACAAGATGAGAACTAAGTGCTTTCTTCCAAAAACACCCCTCATCTGAGCCATAAATACCCATCAAAGGGGATCAGAGGGAAAAATAATCTCATCTCTAATCCCAAGAGGGTTTCTGGGAAAGACCTACTGCATGTTATTGATGTGAAAAATCATGATGCAATCACACTCTTCCAAGAGGATCTCCCAAAAGAAAGAGACATTTATTTTCTTAATTTCTTTCTCCTCATTTAATTCTTTATATTAATTGTGTAGAACAGGCGAATAGAAATGAATTACAGATGTTTTTGAAATATACAAAACTTGAAAAGTTGTGCTTCTCCTAAAGTATCTTTTACGTTACTTACAGCACTTTGCACTCTGAGTTGCTCACTGTGGTGTAGAGTCCTGTGATTTATGAGGAGCAAGAGTTTCACAAATGGGAATGGGCCACTTTTCCTTCCCTTCTTTCTTTTTCTCACATTAGAATAACAACAACAAACAAGCAAAACACATAAAATATGAGAAAACTATCTCAGTGTTCCTTAGTTTTCCTAGCTTTTACTCTGTTCTCTAACATCATATTCTTATGTGTATTTGTTCAGGAGGGAAAGTTTTCTACTTGGCTACGACAACTTCATCTTCCCCCCTCTTCATTTCAGCAACAAAATTATCTCACTTTGTGGGCTCATAAGGGCAGAATTAACAGAAATATACATTTATATACTGAGCCACATAAATCCTGATCACAGATAGGAGCACACAAAGGCATAAACACGGTCAACTTCTACCTCCCTTTTTCATTGAGAAGTCCAACTGGAAGTACTTAAGAGAGGGGTATGAAGAAAGTGTGCAGGAAATGGGCCTGGAACTTGGAGAAAGAAGAAAATTTCAGTTCTGAGGGTCAAATGAGTTTGTGATGCTTTTCATAAAATAGCAGGAGCTTAAGTCAGCATTTTCAGGATTTATTTTCGATTTTAAGTGGTTTAAAATGAGACTGAGTCCTGATCTTTTTAAAGGGGCACAATGATTTCACAAAACCAGACCCTTTGTTCCATTCACATGAAATGCAGAGCAATCAAAATCAGCTCTCATTTTTTAAAATTCCACATTTTGACTGTGATGGTGCTTGACTTTTGGCAACACTGTTGGCTGTGAAGTCTCAGCTGAAAGTGTGCACACTCACAACTTAGCCACCTTCCTGTCAATAGGATTTATCAACAGGAGGAAATGGAAGAAATTTTACAGTAATTTTTTGCAACATGAATTAATTCTTTGCCAGGGAAAACAATGGGGAAACACACATGTATTTGATGGCCTCCTTCCCTGACTAATGAGTTTGTGATGCTTTCTGTATAATAGCAGGAGCTTAAGTCAGCATTTTTCAGGCTTTATTTTCAATTTTCAGAGTTTAAAAATTAGACTGATTTTAAGATGACCATGACAATGAAAATTCCCCTGAGCCCACACACCTCCATATTCTGCCACATTAGGACAGATTTCTAGTGAAAGAAGGACATCTCTGTGGAGATATTGGAAAATTTAATTGAACAGAGGCCTTGAGACAACACTAGTAGTGCCTACTCCAGCAGGAATGGAGGGAAGTAAGTTGGGCGAGGAAAGTTGAGTAAGGTCCTCTCAGATTTTAGAGATTGGAGCGGGAAAATAAACAAGTACAAACCAGTGTCCTGGGTCTGAAGGCAAAGGAGAAGCAAGAACAAAGTGCCTGAGGGGAGGCACAGAGCAGTATTCAGAAATAAGGAGAGGGAGAGAACCAGTTAAAAACAAATAATGAGTGACTGGGTCATTTCCACCACTTGCACTCATGGAAGAACATACACTCCAGCAGTAATTTGGAATATTACAGGACACTCTGGGAGCTTTATTTGTTCTCAGAGGTTAAAAAACTAACTGTTCAATACAATACACTGATGGCATCGCAATATCAGTCTAAAGAAAACAGCAAAAAAGCACTGGAGGGAAGACTAAGCTCATCCCCCCACTACACCACGGAATACAGCTCCCCATGGCGCACAGAGAGCCACGGCGCATTCAGCTCAGTGCTTCCCAAAGAAAAAGCAGGAGCAGACAGCCCAGGCCCTGTCAGTGTTACAGGGGAAGCAGCCAAACCCACTGGACGGCGTTTACCAGCGCTTCCAAGGCCTTCCCAAAAACGGCCCAGTCAGCACATCCTTTGACCTAAATCAACAAAACAAAGAGCTGGGGAGCAACACTGTCGTATTCGCAGTGGACAGCATCTTTCCAAGATGAATGCCCAAGTTCTTTTCCCCTTTTACATGCCGCAAATGGTTTTTGGCAGATGCTCCTACACCCAGATGGCGCCAAGTTAACTACTTTTATTATGCCTTTTGGATGGTAATCCTTCCACAGACTTCCTTTTGGCATTGCTGCTGCACCCAATATATTCCAAAGGAAATGACAAAGCTACTGCAGCACCTGGAAAGGGATAGTTGCTTGTACAGACAAAGTCCTGGGATATTGCCATCGAGAAGAGAAACATGATAAAAGCCGGTCTAGATTTCCAGAGACACTTGGTATTCGGGTCTGAAAGGCAATAAACACTGGGCTACATCAAAACTGGCTGAGCTAGTGAGATAACACACATGAAATCTAGGCATTAAGGCAGACTGAAGAAGGGTAAACTGGCCTAAGAAAGTAATAAATTAATACAAACTCCTGAATCTACGTCAAAGTGAAATGAAGGCTGGGTTTTGAATGGTAGCAATATATCCTTGTCATGAACTCGTGGAAAATTAAATCATCTGATATTTGAATATAATACAAGAATATCTTTTCAACTGAGTGGAAGCCCTACCTGAAGCACATAATTCTCCCTTCCCATAACCACTCAGAGCCACCTGCAACATTGGTCAGACTGGAGGGGCTGCTCCTAGACATTTGCTGATGACATAAATCACTCTCTGCAGACTGAGAAGTGTCTCATTGTAAAAGAAACATGTGAAAAATGCACAAAAAAAGCTCTTCCAGAGAGTTAATTCAACTTTTGACTGACCACAAACCACTTGTACCCCTGATAAATAAGAAAGACTTGGATCCTGTGCCAGTGAGTTGTCATGCACTACTTAGGGCTTAACTAGGTACAATCCGCAGACATAACACAGAACTGTGCCTGGCACAGCCTTGCCCATTGGCGCTACCCTGCCCAGATACCTTGCAAATGTCAGAGATGTATGAATATTGCAAATGGTTGAGGAAATTAAAGCTTTATGAGAGAGGTCTGCAAGCCTTAAAACCAGTGTCTGATTCATCCTTATAACACATCTGACTGGCTAACACCAAAAATGTGGAGCTGCAATATTAGAGTGTGGGAAAAGTGACTGCCTTAAGTGCATTAGAATCATACTCTTATTCCAGAAAGAAGTAGCATTTCAGAGCCAACATGGTTATCCCAGCAAAAATATCCCTGTGGTACTTCATTACTGAGAATTATGAATAAACCAAGATGTCAAGTTTAGTGGTGTGCCACAGGCAAAAACATCCTGCTTCCTAGCTATGCCTGTGTGTACCTGCCTGTACACAAAGGCAGCTGCAGTCTCCCAATGATGGTTGAGATACCTGCCTCCATCCTCTGAGTTAGGCACATTCCTCACAAATGACCTCCTGACCCAGTCCTTTCCCACAGGGACCCTGCTGTGTTAGGGCAGGAGTGCTGGAGTATGAGTGAAGAAACACAATTATTTACCATTTATTTGTGATTCTCTTGGCTAGGTTATTCTCTTTTGACACAATGACTTCTAAACTGGAATGCCTTTACTCAAACGTTTCAAGGTTTAAGCTTTCCAGCAATGCATTGTACATCTCTATGTGACATTTTCTCTCTCTCCTGGAAATCTTGCTTTCAGCAACCACATTGCTGGTTTTTGATTCCTGGAAAAAATTCTCCTTTCTCATGGTGTCTTGCTTGATCATTGAAGTTGACATGCCAAAAGCTTCCCACCAAGATCTCATTGGCTTTTTTGGCATCCCACTTCTCCACATCTGTTATTTTATATAGCTATCCATATTATTACAGTTATTGTGCCAGTAGCTTGTCCTCTTCATATGCAGACCATATCTCTCACAGATTTCTCCCCAAGTGGGTGCCTTCTCCGCTACATTAGCTACTCCAGTCCCCAAAAATCCAGCTGTCTGAAAGTTCTATGGTTTTCCGAAAACATAAATCATTCAGTTCCAAAATATCTGACAACCTTATACGTCATAAAATTAATGACCAGAAAGTAATGCATTCATTACTTGTGATTGAATGTCAATGAGAGTGACACAAGAAACTTTCCTCCAAGCTAATGTGGGGCTTAAGTGGCATTCAGAAACTTGCTAATGACTGATGCCCAAAAACCAGAAATTAATGTTGTTTGTCAAGGAATTAGGATTACTTTTTATTTATATTAAAGTGAACTTCTATTTGTAGACCTTAAAGTGATACTGCACACCATTCCCTTAGAAATCAGAAGAAGAACACAATCATTGCCTCAGATGATATTCCATTCTTTGCCCACATTCTAAAAATTTGCCCTGAACTGTTGATGAAAACTACAAGACAGGAATCAGGGATGAAAGAAGAGGGATCCCCAAGCAGAGGAACATCATCAGGAGCCATACCTATTTTTTACCCATATTCAGTAAGTCTATAGAAGACAACTGGATATGAACATAACGTGCTCTTATTCAATGCAAGATAAAAACTAATATTTATTGCCTATTTAACATTCACACTCATTCTACTAAAATTTTGCTCACAGTCTTATTTCATCTGTGCCATTTTCTGGGCCCTGGCTACTGGGCATTGCTCATCACAGTACAGCATTTTTGGGGAGAGGGGAAGGAAAACAGATGAACAGGTACCATGACTTCTCAAGCCACAGCTGAAACAGGGATAACCCAATCTGATGGGTTTTAAATTACCATTATAGTACTACTTTTCCTCTTATCCTACCACTTCTATAATGGTTTTCTACATTACGTCCTGCATGTTGTCCCACTTGAAAAATTTACTCATGGGTTAGCAACTGTTTATTGGGTGGGCACATTCACCTGCCGAAGTCAAACCACTACAGCCTGTCAGAGTGAAAGGTCTATGATTTGTGAAACCTTACTGGAAAAGTCTTTTCTTTTCCCCCAATGTCAGTGTTAAAAGCAAAATCAGGTATATTTTCTGGCCAAATCTCACAATCAAAAAAAACCCACCACCCCAAACAAAAAAGCCAGCAGTGCTCCAAACCTCAAAGCAAGCAGTTAATGAGTCTCAACAATTGGATTATCATTAAAAAGTGACAAACAGAAAGAAAAACTTCACCAAATATTTGAGAAAATCAATACAGAGACTGCTCCCAGCCTTTGTCAGGAACTGTTCAACATTAGAACAGGTCAAAGCTCTGAAAAGTAAATGTCTTTTTTTCCAGGCATGTGCACGGCCTGTGCATCTCCATCAGAGACTGTTCAGCTCCAGACAGGACAGGGCAAAGAAACTAGCCATTCTCTTCAACTCTCTTGCCCACTGCAGGCACATACATGTGTCCCACCCCTGAGTGCGTCAGGCCACTGGTCTCTGACATAACAATTCCTTTGAAATGTCAGTGCTCAGAACCAGTAGAGTCCCCAGCTACCATTGCTGTAGTGAAAGCCAAGTTTCCAAAGACTGCAAGGCAAACAGGGGTGTTTCCAAGGGCAAGAACAACAGTCATGTTCCTGACTGGTTGCTGTCCTTGGAAAAAAAATCTGTCTTGCATGTGTGAGCAGCTGGGGCAGGGCATGATCTTCCTCCAGGGATATCCTCTCTCTGCATTGTTTTCCCTTTTTAAGAGTACAAGTGTTGGGCAGCCGCCTGCAACTGTTTCACTGTAGGATGAAATGAAATACAGTGTTCTTAATAAAAGAAAAAAGTAACTCACACAATGGGAAGATTTAGTTAGGTTTCTGAAAAAGGAAGAGCAAAGAAGCAGTCCTCCCCACATGTCTAAGGCATGCTGGAGTGAATATTTGACTCATATAGCTGCAAGGAGCTTGGCAACATATACCAAATTTCCAGTGGGACAGGCAGAAGGGCCAATGAGAAGGGATGCTGACAGGCTAGGAACAGAGTAGCAGTGTGGTATTTTAACAAAGATGAAAAGTGTAGCTCTACATCTGAGAGCAGCTTTGGTAATGCATTTGAGTTTCTCAGGCCACATAGCTGAACTGTCAGTGGGTTTGGCTGTGTCACCTCAGTATAAGCAAAGCTTGATGAAATGTGAGTAATTTCTGAAAGAAAGCATTTCTGTGGGTTTGATTCTCTGTTTTGTGGTCATTGCCTTGGAAAGAACATTAGTAATTTTGGGCTTTTGCACTTGTATTAAAAAAAAAAAAAAAAAAAAAAAAAGATGGGAGATATAGAAAGTTTTAGAAATGGTTAAAAGCAGCCAGAGCCTTGCTGGACCCACAGGGTCACCTGGACTGCTGGCAGCCAGCTCTGTGGGGGCAAGGGGACTGCCTGTCCAGGGGCTTGGCACTTGGCAGCCCCCTTCTACCTCCTCTATGCTGGGAGCTGATCCAAGGGTGAGGCAGGAACGGCACTGCCCGGCCTGAAGGTACCTGGGAGGGCAAAAATGCTGCCCCTGCTCCACATCCAGCACAGGCACTCTCCTTCCCATTGAAACCTGAGGGTCTGGAACTGGCAGGATGAGACAGTGAAAATCAGCCAGTGCACAGCAGTGACATGAGTGCTTAGGGTGTAATCAACATCTAGATTCAGTTCAAGGAAGAGACCTACCTCCATCTGGCTTCCCTGTCCCTCCATTGTCCCTCCAGAGCTGGTCCACAGACTGGTCCTATACAACCCTCTTTTTTCCAGAACAGTTAAACACCGTGCAGAACCCAGGATTCCTCAGCCCAGATTAAAACATTCCCTTGTCTTCTTATAGATGCATCTGCTGTTAAGGACACTGTCCTCTCTGCCCACTCAGGAGCACTCTGGCAGTCACAGTCCCAGCCCCAGAGAATTTTAATGCTGGGACCAAAGCCCCTTCACCATGGATAGCTCCAGTAACTGACAGGTGACTCCCTACACATCCCACATTCACACAGACAAGATTTCCTTAGCAGCTCAATCACAGGTTTCCCATGGCAAAGTCTCAAACCTCTGGTTCCTTTAACTCATTTTATCATGGCGCAGCAACAGCTCAAGCTTGTTCCTTGGAGAAGGGGCCCTGAAGAAAGGGAACACCAGGCTTTTATATCCTGATTCTGGGGTCTTCCAGCTGAATCCTCAGCTCCTGCTGTGCCTCTGAGTGTCTCTTCACCTGCCTGGGCCACAAGTCCTCGTGCCCTTTGTTGGGCAAAGGGGCTGCTCCAGGTCACAGCCTCTTGCTTGGAGCTGTCCTCACCCAGGGCTGCATCCTGAGCTACCTGCACTACATGGATTCCTCAACCATGCCTTAGGGGTAAGGGCCTGGCAGTTCCTTCCTCTGGCCAAACTTGGCAGGAACTCCCCTTTGAGCTTGAGGAAGTCTGTCCAACCCAAGGCGTTTCAAAAGCCCAAGTAACTTGCATTATGAAAGATGTATAGATGTTTCCAACAAAATTTTGATTTGCTGAAAAATTTCCAAGGAAACCTAAGAGTTGATTGTGCAGCTGTGAGTTGAGAAAAAGAAAGAAAATACAGCATGGTCTTACTTGGTTTGTAATTGCAGCTCAGTTACAATTATCTGCTCAAAAAAATCTTTTCCTTTATTAAAATTCTTGAACAATAAAAAGTTGCCTCTATCCCCCCTGTAAATGCAGTGTAAGCTTTGTAACTAGGGAAGAGATCTGTAATATGTATTATGCCATTAGATACACTCCAGAAATAATTTTCCAATAACATTGAAAGAGAATAAGTGCAGTGCATATAAACAAACAGAAAGTGCTTGGGGCTTGATCTTTAAGGGTTTACCTCCCAATTCTTCCTGCAAAAGTGGCATCTCTGGCTCTGATGCTCCTACAATTGATGCAGGAAAATTCATATATTTAGCTTTGTAACTGCCCCAAGACACGGTTTTATTCCCACATAAGCTGTGGCTTGCTGATTTCTTGGGTTTACAAAGCTTGCAGGGTTTTTCTGACAGGTTTAAGGCTTATTACAGACTTGTTTTAAAGGGCACGATGGCTGCATGCACTGAGGCTTATCTCAAGATAAGACAACACCTTTCCATAAGCAGGGAAGGAAAAACAGCTTCTGCCCTATATTCTCTGAATGTCCTGAGCATGGCAGGTCTGCTGAGTGAGATGCCTGAAGTATCTATCGAGTGTGATACCCTGAGGCAAAGACTGCACTCACCCATAGCTCAGGTGCAGATGTTGGCAGACCGGTAGCTCCTTTTCTGTACCATTGCATCAAACTGAGGTGTCAACCATGGATGCTGTAGGCAAAGCCAGCTCTGTGCTAAAGGAGGAACAATGACACTCTCTGTCTAGAGCGAGAAAGGGCCACCAAAGATCTCAGTCCAAGAGTCAGGTGTCCCTGCATGTTAAAAGAGAGGTTTCCATCCTGCCATGCTGATTGTTTACATGTTCCATCCACAGGGCTTAGAAAGCTGTCCCGACCAAGCACCTTCACTCAGAGCAGCAACAGAGGGAAAATGGCTGTCACAAGTCATTCACAACTATTCACAATTTCTGGCCATCCCTAAGAGGGAAAGAGACCAAGGAAATCAGAGAAATGCATTAATAGGACTATTTTCCCCAGCAACTTTTCCCCAGCTTTTACAGTCTGCATCTGTCTCTCGCTTACTGGCTTGTAGATACTTCGATAACAAGCCACAGAAACCACTGCAGCAAGTACTTCACCAGTACTGGGGAAAGTCTCAGGGGAGAGGAGAAGAAATAAGTACAAAATTGTTACTCTTTTTGCTCTCTGCGTTTATTTATTTTGGACCCATTGGGCTAGACCGCAACTAAAACTTTATGAACCTAATAAAATTCCCAACATTCTCAGACATGGGTCGTGATGTTTATATATTAGGCAGAATACAAAGGTGTGTTTATGAGGAGGTTGGAAGTACTTAGAGATGCTTGAGCTCAGGCAAAGCATAAAACACACATAAGAAATGTTTTCAAACTTAACACAGGTAAAATCAAGCTAACCAGATGACACATCAAAATCAGAAGCGTTTCAGAAATGCTGTGCTTTTCATCACAGAGCTGTCCCACATAGTCACAGTGGTCAAGCACAGGACAAAATCATTATTTTTCAATATATTATATTTATTTATTTGCATTTTTCTGCTATGTCTAAAATACATTATGGTAATGGCAGTAATTATAAACACTAATAAACAGGAGAAAGTTGCAAGAGAAAACCTATCTTTTCTTTCCTGTCTTCATAAAACACTCACTACTCCCTGATTCAATAAGCAAGATGTACTGTTTGACTCAAGTTGAAGGATAATGGGTCTTGGCAACAGATTAGGATTTCCATCTTTGTAAATAAGAAAAAGCTAGAAGGAATATATGCTGGGATTTATTTCTGCCAGGAGCAAATAAACAGTTCTGTCAATATACAGATAATCCCACCTCCCTGCCTCCCCCATCTCTGCCTTGCCTTTGTCCATCTCCATTCCATCTCCTAAAAAGAAAAAAGAAAAAAAGATAAAAAGGAAAAAAAAAAAAGAAGGGAAAAAAAAGGTTATGTGCTCATTTTCCTCCTGTCACGCATGGTTGTTTTACTGATTTCAGCATTAGCTTTTTTTTGATACTTCCTGTCACTGGAAGACCTCTCACTCTCTCTCCCCACAAGAACAACATACGTTTTCAATTTAGGTTATGTTCCCAGCAGATGTTGCAGGACATGAAGGTCTTGCTTTCTCTTTCATTAAAAAGGCACTTGTAATACATTTTATTGTCTCGGATGGAAAACGGCATGTATTGCAATATTCAGGAATCAGTCAATGTGATTTCATAATCTCTATCTTTAAAAATAAAATGAGTTAACAAGAAAGAATTAAAACCAAGGTCCATGTTATGTCTCCCTAAAGAGCATTTGCAAGCATCCTCCAAAGGGTGCTATGGAAGGTAAGCTTCAGTATCTCAGAGGAACTACTCAGCTGAAATACTCACACTCATCCCAAGAATCACTTCTTCATAATATTTTTCATCACAAAATTCCGAGTGCATACCAGTGCCTTTGGTTCTCCACGTGGATCTCCCAGCTATGCCATGTGCATACAGCTTCATCTGAATTTAGAGCTGTTAACACAAATCCTCCTGTTCTCAAGGCATGGCACCAACAACTCACGTGGAGCCTGAGGTATGAGTTAAAGTGTTGTGTCAAGATATGCCATCTTTGACTGCTTGCTGCTAGCCAGTGGCCTGGCCAGGGTCACATCACACCTGTCTTCTGTGCTGCATAAAATGAAATCAGAGTACCAAAAACCTCAGTGCTTTGAACTTACCTAAGAAAGACAGACCAGAACAAGTAAGCTCCTGTTTCGTTAACTGTCACCCAAGAGCAAGGCTTGAAAAGAAAGGAATAAGGCAGGCTGCATTGAAAAATAACAGACAATGAAATCTAATCAGAAACTCAGTATACCAGAAAATGGTATGTTACAGTCCGCAAAGATGTTTTTGAAAACCTTTAAGCTTATGCACACTAGGAAATTGCTGTTGGTAGTCTGTAGGATGTTCACAGTGTCACAGGACCATCTGTTATCTGATTTCACAAATACCTACTGCTAAACACACATATATATTTGTGTGTGTATGTGTACACATCTTTGTGTGTATACTTTAAATACACTCATATTTACTTATTCCATCCTTTGTGTCGAAACTAGGAACAAAATGAGGTTATACCCTACAGCAAAACATACACAAACATAATGTGGAATCACCAGAGCTGCCAAAAAATCCCTGCTGTAGAGAGAAGATTAAGTCTTACAAAATGGACAGCAAACCACAAGTTTCATACAGAACGCTTGTTTCCAATATACTTAGATTTTATCATTCCATTGTTTCTTCCTGTATTATGGAAGCAATTGTTTTTTACTAAAGCATAGGTATGTCAGAGCCAGAAGCAATGGTCCATCTAAACCTGCATTTGTGACAGTAAATAATGCAGACATCATACAATACGTTGATATCTCAGCATCTATTCCCAACCACATAAATCCAGGCAGTGGCTGTGTCTCAAGTTTCCTCATTTTCCATAAATTTGTCTATCTTCTCTTCAGCTGATATGCAGTGCTTTTTATTGCTGACTTTGGAAATTGCTCCATAATTTAAAAACTTCTTTGTGTAACAGAAATCCAGCTTGAGCAGTAACTGCCTTTTGTTGTTTCCACCTGGTGTATTGAGTTTCCTGATCACACACACCAGCTTTCCACTTGCACCTTTCCCTAAGCACTTGCAGAAAGCACTGCTTGAGGTGGCTGCTGGCACCCTGGGACCAGCAAGAAGAGATCAGAGGTAATTTTGCACTGTGTTTATATCTTTCTGGCCATGGGCTGCTGGATCTGGGTGCTGGTCCCACAGTGGCTCAGTGCAGTGTGGATCCTTCCTTCCTGGCTGCTCCTGGCTCCCAGCAAGCAGCAGCAGGGCTCAGGGATCCAGGAGCATCCCTGAAGCTCCTCGGATCACTTGCCAATGATCTGCCTCCATCCACATGGATTTATTTCTGACGCAGGACCTTTCTAAGTAAGCAATACCCAACAGGGGTCACACTGAACTCTGGTCAGTCCCTGGGCACTTGGCACCTTGGCCAGGGAGGCTGCTTGCCCAGCATCTGTGCCCCACGGGGCACATTGTGGCCCTGCTCCACAAGCCAGAGAGGATGTAATGTCCAGATGATCACAACTGAAGGGATATCCCAGTTACTTTCCATTTCAGCAAGAAGCAGACATTTTCTCAAATCCTGGAGAAATCCTGGTGCTTGGCTAGTGGTACCATAAGCTCCTGAGCCCACATAGGCACCAGGGCTCAGTGGTATCCCCACTGAGTCAGGAACATTTGGGAATTCAGCCACTGGGACTCTAGGCCCAGCACCCCTCAGCTTGGACTTGTTTTCCTTCCTGTAAATAACCCATTTTGTTTCGGTTTATTTTCATAACTAATCACAGCAAAACCAAGCCTGAAAATCCTCCTTGCAGTGTGACAAGCTCTCTCCACACCGCTCCCTGTACCCGGCTGTGACCATCCCCATCCTGCTGGCTTTGGAGTAAGGCTGTCCAATGCCAACCCCAGTGAGCACATGGCCAGCAGTGGAAGATGGGCCCTGCCCATGGAAGGACACACCCAGGAGGAGGGGGTGGGTGGGCTTCTCCTTCACAGCATTGGAGGGCACTGGGACCAAAACAAAACCTGGTGCAGCAGGAGCAGCCCCAGGCTCTCGGCACTGCAGATCCATGAGCACCTCAGGCAGGAAAGGAGCTGAGGACCAGAGCTGGGATGTGCAATTGGAGATGAGATTTCAATAATCTGCCAGAAATACTGCTTACAAATGTCAGCTTGTAAAAAATAATCAATGTGCAGACTAAAATATTTCTGCTCCTGGGACACCTTTTCTTACTTTTAAGATTGACATTTTTCCTTCTTCAATATATGCTAGTTGTTTGTAGCCTAGGAATTAACATCCTGACATTTCTCTATGCCTTTTTAGGCTGCACATTGCTGCACAGAGATCCCTTTAACTTTTTCTTTACATTCCTGACACTTCTTGGCCCTGACACTCAGGCTTGCCTCTGCACATTTAAACAGTAGCACAAAGCTGGGCTGGATGAGCCCCAAGGAGGCACACAGCCCTGAGGAGCACAGTGGGATGGCAAGGAAAGCACCTGAAAGACTCTGGAGTGCACCAGGGATTTGGAGCACCCATATCAGGGTGAGGAGAAGCAACCATGGCTGCAGGGATGGCCATCCTTGCTTCCCCATGCCTGGAAAAGAACCTCCAGGAAGCTAGCCTACCACTGGGATGGGGAAGGGGAAAGGCAAAAGGTTATCCTGAGGATACGGTGGCTCCTTGCAGGCAGAAAATCTGAATTGAGCATATAAATCCCACGCTTCCCAGCATGGTTTTCTATTAAAATAAACCCATTCTGTAACACCGCCAGAGAATGGCTCACTGAGAAATTTATAGTCTGAAGTTTAAAGGAAATCAATCACTATTATTCCGTGAACACTTATTAAGAATACAAAAATGAAATTAAAATTGCCAGATTAGGAAGATATGATGCCCTTTGTGGACACATACTTTTATTTTCAGGACAAAGTTGCTTTATTTCCAAGAAGTCCGATGAATTCATAAATTCATAAACTAAAATCATCCACCATGGTACTGTATAGCACTCATTTTGCTTGCTGTTAAGTGATATTTTGTAGTTCCTCTGTTACCTCCAGAGACTGAGTTGATTGGCCTGGCTTAAGCCAAAAAACCAAAAATAGAAAACCACAAAATATTGTAACATATATCCAAAATCATAAATCTGGAATCAGCAAAGCAGAAAACCTCTGTTAACATCTTCTTCACGTGAAACAAGTATTTTCTGAGGCATGCAAATAGAGTTAATGAGACCAATTTTAAAAAGTAGCTTTTGCAAGCCCGAGAGTTTTGGATTACTTAGTATGCAGATTGCTGAAAGTTGGGCTGCTGTCAGGAATCCCTTAACTTTTTGACAGCTCAGTGCTGCACATTTACATCCCTGTGAGCTGTGTTGGCCCTGCCTGAGAGAGGCAGCCTTTCTGAGGATCTAGTTACACGTTTTCCATGTGCTGGTCCCTACAGCTTTTTAGCACAGTTTTGCAATGCACTTATAACTGGATCAATGAAATAAATTGGCCCACCAATGCCAAAATGCCCAAGTGCTTCTTTCTCCTGAGAAATTCCACTGCTCAATAAAAACAGTCAAAAGGAAAGGAGCTTGATCATGTGCATTATCTTATATGAAAAGCCACCAGTGTTTGGTCTTGATTTAGGTTGTTTCTTGATACTGCCGCAAGTTAACACCTTAACATTTTGTTGTTATTATTGCTGCTTTCATTTCTAAGCTGGTGCATCTTCCACCTTCTTCTAGGCATGTCCTGTGCTCTTGCCCTGGGTACAAAACGTCACTTCTTTCCTGGTCTTTTAGGGATTATCAATGAACATATAGTAACTATCAAATAGTTAACCTGTAGATCAATCTCTTCTCACAAGTACACGACCAAGTCAACTGAAAACTCCGTAATATATGCATGGTTTGCAAGAGATAAATATTTGTCTGTATGACAAATGCTTGAAAAATACCCAGCATGTCTGAAAAATGTTACCTTCTAGGTCCTTCTATGCCAATTTAAATCTTACCTTTAGATCCCAGTTTTTCAGTTTGTTGCAACACATACTTTCACCCTGAGAATTACACAGCATCTAACACCACCACTGTCTTGGCAGAAAAGTCCTTGTTGATACTTCTATCACTGTAAAATCCACTCATGCTGAGTGAATTAATTACTTACCAAGCTGGTAGTTTCTAAGACAGTACAAGATAAAACCACCCAAAAAGAAAACTAAATATAAAATTCCAAATAGAACCACAATGTCTGTTGAAATGTTAAAATAAGAATGGGGTAATGCCTGCAGTGTTGAACGTTGGTCCTTGGATGAGTTTTTAGTATCACATTTCAAAACACATTGCTCACACAGCTTTCTTGCAATGCTTTTCAACATGCATATCAGCCAGTCCCAATAGTCTAAAACCTCTCAGGCCAGCTCTGGAAACTATTTAGCACCTGAATCCCATTTATTTCTACATAAACATATCAGTTTCTTAATCATAACTGGGAGAACTGTACTCCTTTACCTCTCAGGATTTATTTAATAAATTTTACATAATATTCCTAAAGTCCTTTAAATACCAGTCTCTGGGCAAGAGGGGAGCCCAAAGATATTCTAAATAGATAAAGTGAAATAAAAAAAAAATGAAGTGAGAACAGTAGTGACAAGATGAGCTTTGCTTTGGCTCCTGGAGATGAATAGATGGATAGATAGATTAGATATATAGATAGACAGACATCGTGTAAACATACTCCAAGAAGCCTCAAATTGCATTTCATAATTTGAAAACTCCAGATAATAGCATATTCCATATGCATACTGAAAGAAACTCAAAACTATTCTTAATTCATGGCAATTAATTTTTCCTCTACAGTCACTTATATAAAAGTATTTCCATTATTCACTACAACAGATAAATAGCAAAATTCAGAAATTCATACCACAAGTTATATTTATAGAAATATTGCCTAATTTTTAAAGAAACAACTTTGTGCCATGTCCTTGGTTCAAGACAGATGGCCTCATAAACCTCTTAGCAATGTATAAAACCCAGGGTTATATTTGACAGGCTGCAGGACCTGCATTTCACAGAAATGACTGAGTGCTGCAGCAGAGAACCAGAGCCATCTGTGCCTAGTGGTGGGATGTGATCTAAAGGGACCCATCACCTGCACACAGTTCAGGGTGAAACCAAAGTGGGGAGTGACCAAGGACTCCTGTCCCCACCAGTGTATGGCACCACATTGCACTGCCAATGGCAATCTGCAGATCCGTGGACTCCTAGATTTCTTAAATCAATTTTTGGCCATATGCTCACTCCCAAGACTGTGTGGTGACACTAAAACAAAAGCCCAGGGAAGCAGGATGCTACACAGCAGAGCCTGGATTTATAATCCCTGCCCTTTCTGGCTCCACAAACATTCAAAAGCAGCCCTTCTCTGTTATTAGTAAAGATGGTAAGAACTTCAGATGACATGTTCTCATTTACTGGCATAAGACACACGTGGTTACTTAAATTCATCTATCTACAGCTGAAATACTTACTCCCATTTATCCAGTTTATCCCTACTCCTATCTGCTCCCATGCTACAAATCTGCCTGAAGTTTAATTACTGGAGAACCTTTGAAAAAGTATGGATTGCAGATACCAAAGGATGCCCTGTCCCAGGCTGGCCTTGTGCTTGCTCAGGGATGCTGCCCATGCTGGGCACAGCTGATACACCACAAGACCACACACCTGCCTTGTCTCCTCTGCCCTGCTGGTGCTTCTTGCTGGACTCAGGGGCTGAGAAGGAAGAATCCGTCATGCTCCAAAGCAGCATAGCAGAGCTAGAAGGAGGAAGTCCAGGAGGAAATATTTCCACACAAGTAGCCTGCAGAAAGAGTGTGGTAGGGAAGTAAAGCCAGGAAATTATGCACAGAAATCTCTGTTCAAAACAGGATATTAAAGTTTCTCCCAAACCACTGCTAAAGAAACCCGGAATTAAAATCACCCATACTGTTTAATTTTAGCCCTTGTGAGTATATATGGGCCCTGAATGCCATTACCACATAGTACATTTTTCTGTCTCTCAACACACAGGGTGGATAGCACTACCTAATGAGCAGTGGCAGCAAAATATCTTGATCTGCCCTGTTTACAAAATCGTCAGCCTTCTGCATCTGAGTAAGGAGAAGCAAAGAGAGGTCTGAGTGGCTGTCAGAGCTCTCCAGGGATGAGGACATGTTGATTGCCAGTGGTCTCCCCAGGCATCTGCTGGCAGCAGGGAAATCTCACTGTTTTGCAGATCCTTAAGGCAGTTGTGGGTTTCTCTCACAGCCTTGGCTCAACATGCTGTACTTCAGCTTGTTTTCATCCAGGTCTAGCTCTTCCACCTCCTCAGCCAGGCCCCCTCAGGCCTCCCCAAGCCAGCAGTGCTGGGTAGATCTAAGAGTCCTGAGGAACATCAGCATGGCTCCCAACCCAAGCTGCACTGGAGACCCAACCCACCCTAACAACATCTCCTCCCTGCCCCACCTACCCTTCCTTGTGTCCTACCTGCCAGGGAACTTCCAACATCACCCACCCCCTATTTGGTCTTTGATCTTCTGGGTCACCTCCTTACACCAGAGTTTCTAGTTCCCTCATTCACTGGTGGTGTGTGGATGTGTGGCTGGCTGTGTGTTGCCATGCCTGAAAGCTTCTGGAAGAACAGAGAAAGGAGAAGAAACAGTAGGGCACACAGTTCCCTTGAAGCCACAAGCCTATGAAATATGCAGAGACCATGCTTCACTGTTACACAGGATTATACATCCCAAGTTTTGTTCTTCCAGCTGCTCTCCACGTACTTTTCATCTGGAAAATGCTCTCCTGCTGATGGCCACATAAGAGATGGCAAACAACTAGACAATTAGATGGAGATTCCGTGTGGGATCCCAGGGATGCTTCAGAGGGTATTGTGAGTTCAGAGTTGTCAATGACAAAAGTGCTATGACAAGCTGGGTCACTGACACATATTCCAAGTTGTCAAAAAACAATTTCCCCACAGCAACTTGTGATTCATTCTGCAGCCATATCCATGCTAGGCAGAAGAGTATCCTTGGAAGGCTCTACCAGCCTTGGTAGGAGGGACATTTTTTGGATGAAATTTTCAAGGGTCCCTAGCTTAGAGAAGGCACAAGTATTCTTCACCTTTTTTTACTCATGTTTTTCCTTATTGCCTATTTCTTTGTACACACTCACACATTTCTATCTGTTGTTTTTTAAGCACTCTTGATTTTGTAATTTTTCTTCTGTTTTGATCAGTAGATACTTCACTTGAAACCCCTATCTGGCTGCTACAGCTTGAAGAGGAAATTGAGTATCTGCAGTATGGAAGGTTATGGGACTTTTCCTTTCAGTGATTATCAGGCCATTTCATATTTGCTCATGGTACCATTAAAATGCTTATAAATGCCCCTCCTCATCCCTGAATTCCTTTGCCTTGCCCAGTTTTAACTCATCATGGCTTTTAACTCTCATTTTCTTTCCTGCTAGCAGTAACTTAGATTATGTTCTTGTGTAGCTGCCACCTCTGTTTCCCATTTCCAGAATTCATTTGCTAACCTCAGATTTTTTGAATAGTCCCTTGTGAAGTCAAATTGGTTTTTGCCTTGTTCTCAGCATATCTTTTTTCAGAGGAATTTTAATCTATAGCATCCTAAATTTAGATTTCTTAATGCACTTCTCCAGCTTGTTCGCACATCCTTGGGTCTGAGGTACTTCTTCTCATGGTATCCAGGCCACTAAGACCCTGATCTAAATAGGCAGTTAATTTAAAGAATGCTTATAATCCAATCCCTGCTCAACAGAACACATTTACCAGCAGCTGTTCCAGCAGGACAAAAGCACATGCTGAAAGTTTCTGTAAATTTGTAAAACTTCTATTCTTGAAATCTAAGCCTTCACTACTACTGCAGCACCTTCTGGCTCCTAAACATTTTTTCTCAACTAAACAAAAGGAAGTTTGCTATACTCTATTGTTTTCACCTTTTCATTTTCTCAGGACTTGTCACCTTCTGGGTGTTTTGGTCACTGCAGTTTTTTACATCCTTTAAAGAAAAGCAACAGCATGTTTTACCATACTGGGATGACAAGTCACCATGCCCTTGAAAGGCAAGAGATCTCTTATTCAAGTGAGCAAAATGAAGCAGACTTTTTAAACCTCCAATTTCTGACCAGTAGGATTTGTATTTGTAGAATAATCTGAATAAATCAGCTGTAGAAGCTCAAACTTACACATCTTCCTACAGGGCTCAGGCTGAGAGGCTGCACAAAGCCTAAATGCTCTCAGGCCAGGCTTCAGCTCAGCTCTCTGTTCTGGTGACTTTTTTCTTTCTTGCAGAACGTGACACCTACCATACATACAGAATTATGTTTCCATGAGATGAAGGAAAGGGGAAAGGCTTCCCACTGGCATCTCCCTGGGGTAATACGGCCATTTCTTGCTGCAAACCCTCCAGGAAGAGCAAAGTTATGATCCAGTAGGATGGTATTGCCCTGGTGACTATTTTGTTTGGTTTTTTTTCACCCCAGATTTCTAAAAGTGATCATTTTTGCTTTAATGACCAAATGCAAATTGAAAAGAAATGGAAAGGAAGTGACATGACTGAGCAGCAAATCATCTTTGTACCAGTCAGCTTTGCATTTTAAATTAAAGATAATATAAAGATAATGCTTAAAAATGTTGTACCTCGAGGCAATCAAACAACAATCCCACACTCAACCAGTTGCAGTACTTACAGCTTCATTCACTGTCTCTTAATAAAAAAGTTGCTTTGCTTCCTGGCTAAACTGTTGACTTGGGGTAGAACATGATTTCCAGGCAAAAGGCAGAACAGATGACAAACCTGTTTGATTCCTGGCTTGATGTCCTGTTGTTGGCTTACACAACATTTCAGTTTAAATTATTTTGAGTTGTCTTTTCTTTCTATCTTTTTTTTTTTTTTTTTTGGGGGGGGGGATAGATTTGACTCCTGTTTCAGTATTATCTGTTAAAAATATTGTGCAGCTTGATACTATCACCAACACCCCAACAGCACTTTAGCACTTTATCACTTACTCCCTTTCAAGCAGAAAAGGAATTTTTCTTGGTGTTAATGGAAGTGCAGTCAAGGGCTGTGTGGGATCCCTCTGAGAAGAGAAGAACATACTTTGCATTTAGGTTAAATCAGGTTTGGAGATTTTTTTTTTTAAATACAAAAATAAAAAGCTTTATTAACATAGGAAATGATTCAGAAGAATCTGCAGGCCATTACAAAGCAGGGTAATATCCCTCAGATGGTACAATTACCCAGACAACAGGAAAAGCTTCCAATTATACAAATAAGGCTAGCACTGCAAAGCTGATAGCAATGTGGAAAGTTACAGAAAGGTATTCGGCAAATTCTTCTAGGGAATAAAGGGCAAGCATGTTGCAATCAGCAGCCAAACTTGGATAACCTGATATTTAACGTATTAAAGATGTTTAACATTTCTCCATAACAAAATAGAGGAGTCATAAATCACGAAGTACTGATTCCTTGGAGTATCACAATTCTGCAAGTTTGAAGACAAAGAATATATCAAGTTTCCTTCTCATTATAATCTCCATGTAGTAACCTTGAGGTTGGAGAGAGAGGTGAGAGTTTGTGGAAATATTCCTTCAATGAGGGAGAGGCAATTATGCTTTGGATTGCTTGAATTTCTTAAAGGAAGAATCTACTGCCTGAATAACTGCAAGCATTTGCCTCATAGGGATGAAATAACAGAAAAATTGGTATTATATTAAGTAATCTGAATATTATTTTGTAACTGAGACTGACCTTTAAATTTATCCACTTCCCCTATCAAATGCTCTCTTCCAAAAACTAATTACTGAGTCATTCTTTTCCTGTCTCATATAAGTACTGTTTCTTTCCATCTTCAGGGGTTTTTGTGTCTGCACGAACAATTCTTGTTTCTCCACACTAAGGCAATTCAGCTGCTAAAAAGCCCAAAAAAACCACAGAAGAGACACTTCAAAGTAGCCAGACATCATGCAGCAGAGGAGAATTAGAGAATTCTAATAACTGTCTGGGCATTTATTTGCAATCATTTACCTGATAAATTCAAAGTACTTTTGAGCAATTAAAGCTTTATAACATCCCACAAAGTTGGTGGTTTTAACCTTCTTTCACAGGCAGTAAAAATGATAAAGAAACGGCTTAGCCCCTGTGCTGTAGGTCATATGGATAGTAACAGAGAGGTGCTATAAACAAGGTGACAAGACTACAATGTTCCAGCCATTAGCCAACACCATTTCCTTCTGGAATGAGCAGTCAGCAACGTGGCTGTCTGAGGGGAATGGGGAAATCACTGCAACTTCTTGAAAATTATACACAAGGCAGCCTTTCCTTAAAACTGGAGAGCCAGAGTTGAATTCTGAATCACATTGAGTATATTTCTACATTAAAATACAACCAGTCAGGTGCTTAGATGGTGCTCTAAACTGAGGGGGACACATGAAAGAAGAGCCTGGTTCTTGGCATCTGCATCTCCCAGGAGCTGCGTCTCCAAAAAGCCCGCATGTGCAGCAGGATCAACAGGAGAACCAGAACACTGGGTGGGAAGGAAGGCTGCACTATGTGAAGGGGTCCACAGCACTGTTTGCCTGTTTGCTGGGCAAGGCTGCCACCAGTGCCCAGGTGGGGCAGCTCAGAGGTGGGAACACTGCTGTACCTGTGCTGTACCTGTACTGTACCTGTGCTGTACTTAGAGAAGCTCTGTCCATCTGGACCAGTGCCACACTGGAGGGTTCCTGGCCATACAACTCACAGACTGTACCTGAGGGCATGGCATGAAGCTGTGGCAGGGGAGGTTGGGTATTAGGAAAAGGTTTCACAGCCACAGGGTGTTTGGGCACTGTAACAGGCTCCACAGGGGAATGGTCACAGCTCCAAGCCTGACAGAGTTCAAGAAATGTTTGGACAACACTCTCAGGCACATGGTGTGACTCCTGGGGATGGTCCTGTCCGGAGCCAGGAGCTGGACTTGATGATCCTTATGGGTCCCTTCCAGCTCAGGGGTTTCTATGACTCTGTGACTGCTTCTGGAGTTTCAGCCCTGTGCAGAGAAGCGTCTCCAAGCAGATTGCATCCAGCACTTGGGACGTATGGAGCTGAGATCATTACACTGCCGTGACGACCACAGCAAACGTTGAAAGGAGTCCAGGCCATTATTGCATAAGACTTGAGCACTTTCCTGGCAGTGACTGCAAAGAATATGAAAATGTTGAAACCGAATTTATCCTCAGTTTCAACATCATCTCTTTAGAGTCAAACAGCAATGGAATTTCAAGGGGGGAAAGCTCCTACAAAACTAATGGCTTTTCACTCTCCCTCTGTCAGGAGATGATTAATTCCTCATGCTGGAGGCGCATCTCAGTGACTTAGAATGGAGTTCTGGAAGTCACAAAGAAGCAAGAGAGGTTCTGACCGAGGCTTAATCATTCTATTCTCAGCCCTTGCTCTGTCCAAAGCTCTGCTGAATAGAAGCCAGCAAGAATTTTTCCTTGAAAAAGGCAAAGGAAAGCATGAAGATAATCTTGGTTTGCAACTTGGGATCTCATATTAAGAAGAAACTAGAGCAAGACAGATTAAAAGTAGTATTATTTTTTCTCAAAGTCAGATGCTTGGTGTTCAGCACCTAAATCTGTTTGTTTGGGTTTTTTTGTTCGGTTTGGTTTTTTTTTAATTTGTATGTCTACTCCCAAAGCCAGTATAAACTGGCTGATTGGGCCCTCTGAAACATATGCCACATAGGCTGACACATTAATTTGGAATTGTAAGTTAATTATAGAGTGACTCAAGTTCAAAAACTTTCTCTAAGTGATTCAACAGTGATTACAGAAAAAAGCAAGTCCTACATCTCCTCTCCCCCTATTCCTAAGTCTAAATACAGGAGAAGGCAAATCTGTACTTCTCCAAACAGCAATCTCCACCACTTATGGAAATACATTCCCCAGCTCAACACTAACTTGTCACAGTCACTGCAAAGTAGGTCTCAACAATCTACCTCCAAAATCCTCCTGTGCTAGAGCTGAGAATAGAGACATGCAAATATTTTATGCTTTATCATTATTCTATTTAACTTTAAAAAGTGCAAACTAGACAATACAAATCCAGCACGTATGCAGATAGATAAGATTATTGTATTTTAATATTGAAATATTTTTACCAGTGTTTATTAAATTACCCTCCAAACATAAAGAAATTTTTATTTTTAAAAAATCAGATTTTTTAGCAATCAGTAGAACAGAAAAAAACTTTTTTGCCAATCAAAACATTCCCAAACATACATTTCACTTTTTCCAAAATTTCGTAATTTTTTTTTTTAATTCCTTGTTATTTTTTTTCCCAAAATGGAAATTTTGGCTTAAGTAGCGCTGCCATTAGAGACAGAGAGAGAAAGTCCTGTTCCTGATGTCGATATTAAACAGTTTTCTATGCATTAACCATTATCCTTCTGCATTGCCCTTCATACAGGCCATACCTTTAGCTTCTGCAGAAGAAAAAGCAAGTGTCCCCCAGAAAAAATTGCCTGATCCGCGTCTAACTCTTGAATTAACTCCAGCTAACTTAAAGTCAACAAGAAACTTGGTTGACATGCTATGAGAAACAGTAGCTTGGGGATCACTTAGTTAAAGACTGTTTAATAAAGCAAGCAATTGCTACTCACCATAGGAGGTGACATTAGGATGTGTCATCAAAGGAATGTGAACTGAGGTGTTAAATTCCTTCACATTGCCCTTTCCCTTGCTGTATTTTGTATAACTGCTCAGGTGCCATCAGGAAGTCCATCTGGTTTTGCCAGGATATTATTTCAAACCCTCTTTCAGCTGGCAATGATGCCCAGCTGGTTTGCTCAGCCTGTGCTTTAGCGTGCTATGACTTCTGGTGACAAAGTTATCCATGGCACAATTAAACAGGAACACTTTCCAGATGCTACAGGAGGAGTGCCGTAGCTCTCTTCCTTCAGCTCAACCCTTGCCCTTTCAGGTGGCACCTCTGTGGCCTCTTTTTTAAACTGTTCCCTACCACTTGAGAGTCTGCCTACAAATTCCCATCTCCCTCAGGTTATTTCAGATTCATGCACAGTTCAGTGGCACTGAAGCCCTGTTAAATTGAATCTCTACACTTCACTTCTTTTGCAGAGGAATTACCTTGTAAAAGAGAAATATCATCTAACCTGGTACAATTCACCTTTGAAAAACTTCTGTGGCTTTTAATTTTTCCATTCTCCACTTGCCTTTCTTTGTTCTCTGTTGTTTCAAACCTCTGTACACTGCTGAGGTGACACTAACAAGCTGCCCACATTACTTTTTCCTTTCTGTAACAGAAGGTGCTACAGGCATTATCCCCCAGCCATAAAGTGCTGCCTTGGAGTTCATAGGTTATTAAAAATCCTTTCTACCAGACTTTCAATTTCCTCTGCCGAATCTTGGACTATTATGAGATGGACATTATCCAGCTACTCTTCAATTGCAGACACACTCATTTGCACTTCCACAGTTACTCCTGATGACCTTTGTTCCCTTGGTCTGCCTTACAAAATATAGTCTCATTATCAAACAAAAGCAAAGTACTCTTTAGTTTGCTACAATACTTGGACTAGCTTTATCTTCATCCCCTTCTTATTTGACTGTGAAGAAGAGGGGACTTTTTTGGACCCTACTTCTAATCAGGTGAAATATATTAAGTTTGGAAGTGCTCTTGTCTCCAGTTACAGACCTTAACAAAAGGTTCAGATAAGCCATTGATGGCACTGAGCTATGTAGCAGAAAGCTCCTAATACTTAGAAATAATCAAATTTGAAAGTTTTTTGCCCTGGAATTTCACTGGCTGATATGCCAGTTATCATCTGAGAAACCCACTTGGTCCAAAAGAGAGAAGAAAACTATTTCAACACAGATTTCAGCTTTCAACATATTTGTCATTTTGAGTATCTGCCTTAGCAAACACTGCCCAGAAACTGTTTTGATGACTACCTTACCTTGTTTGCTGCAGCATCCCTGAAGAGCTCCATGCAAGTAGAACAGCCCTGTCTGGGTCTGATGTGCCTGGGCCAAACCTGTTGTTTCTGCAGAGCACTCACTCATCTTCCAGGTCACACCCTACACTTCCTGCCCACCCATCATCCAGCAGACAAAACTAGTGCTCACAATACAGGAAAAATTGGGGGCATTTGTATCCATTAAACCCCCAAAACCTCTCTTCCAAGTCCTCTGGTTTCAGTGTACACGGAAGATCTTCCTTTCTCTGTCTCAAGCTCCCTTCATGCCAAAACCCTGGATCCTCCTTTAAGCTATATGCAACGAGAAATTTCAATCCACTTAATATGTGCAATCAAATCGCTCACTGCTCAATGTATTGCAGAGTTGCGAATGTTTATGAAGCTGCCACAAAATTTTCAGTGCACTGTAGAGGTCTGCTTTGAACTGCCAAAGAAACTGGAGGTTCTTGCCATAAAATTGAGGTCCAGTGTGTCACAGAGTGCATATGGTTTTGTCTAATTTGAACCTGGAAACAATTTCTATGTTTTTTTCAGAACTGGTGAGTAACCACTGAGCAACCAAATTCATGCTTCCGTGTTAGTTTTGAAACAGATTTTCACAGTGGGTTTGGCCTTCTAAGAACCTTCTACCCCACAATGCCATCTCTTCTCATATTATCTACATTAAAGAACAGATGAAATGCAGAATGCTTTTTTCCCCCCTCACATCACGCTTCCAAGAGAACCTTTACTTTTAGCTCCTACTGGGATTTCATGAAAGACTGAGGGAGCAAGACATCCCAATACAAACTCTGTGTCATATTGGTTGAAATGGTGTACTTTTAGCCAGTGACCATAATATTTAAACTTTCATTACGCAGCAGTCTTGTGAACAATATTCCTGTGAGAGATGCCTCACCTGAAAGTGGCATGGTGGTACTCCCAGGTGCTACTGCTGAAGCAGAGCTGGCAGAACATCTTTGCTTAGGGATGCCCAGGTACAAGGCATACAGGAGTGCTACTGAGGACTTTAACAACACAGGCACATGAAAAATGACCTGTGGGGCAAGACTGGTCATCCCCCCAGTCCTGCAATCTATCTGTTACAATGGCTGTATTGTAAATAAGTGTGTACAAATACAAATGCAGTAATGTATCTGGCAGACCTTACTCAATTCCTGTTGTTGTAATCATTTCAACAGAGCACTCATTTTGGATTGGTAACGTACACATTTATATTGTGTTCTGTCCAATCTTAATGACCAAACAAAATAAACTTGGCCAGTTTAATCCCTTAAGCTGTCCTCAAAGAGTCTTTCTAATTACAAGCAAACAGGCAGCACCTCTTCATGAGGAAAATAGGAGAGAAACATTAAATGAATATACAGGCTACATGGGTTAAATTGGCTTATTAAAATGTATTTATCCTGGCTAGAACATTTTATTGAGGAGAGCCAGAAAATGGGTCTAAGTGGGCATGGAGGGAGTGTCCCATGTTGTCAGTCACCTTTGAAAGAGTGGAAAACTCACGAGGATAAACTGTATGGAAAGGAAGAGGGATGTCCCTACACCCTTCTGAAAATCCCCTGGAGAGGTACAAGACTAGGTGGGGCCAGCCTGAGGTCTCTCAGAAAAAGGATGCCCTTCTTCAGACTTCTCCCTCTAAAATGTACCCCATCTTCCCTGACCAACAACCCTCTTGGGGTGCAGGCAGGACCGCAGTACAGGCAGAGGTACAGCCCCAGCTCTGTACTGGTAATTTCCAGAAAAAAACAACTAGTTTCCTTAGAGATAGGTGTTCGGCTAAAAATAAAATCCTTTTTCAAAAAGTGGGGATAATGAGGAATACTTGACCAGACCTTCTTCCAGTTTCCTGGAAGAAAAGCCTGTACTGGCCTGTGGCCTTTCTTAGCTCACCTTGGACTCACTCACAGTGTCAGTAACTTGGAGGGTGCTTCCTTTTACACTGCTTTCCAGCTTTGCTCTTGTCAGCAGAGAGGACAGGAGAGATGGAAAGGGACAGAGCAGTCAAGAAAGGCAGAATCCTTCAAACAACCAGTAATGTTCTCAGACAGACAAGTTAGAAGTGAAATACTATGAAATTATATTGTCAGATGTTCTCAGAAATGGCCTGCAGTGAAGAACTGGCCAGTCACACACTGCTGGCTCTCCCCAGTCCCAGCTGTTAAACTGTTATGAAGCTAAAGTTGCATGAAATACTTTCCTAGCTTCACTTTTCCATGGATGTAATAGCTATCCATACCACAAGGGTGTTTCACAATGGCAGAATGGGACGAGGAGAGATACACAAGACATTCTGTATTAAAATGTGATCCATGCTATGAAAAACAAATGAGAATCCTGGATCTGACCTAACAGTGAAGCAATTTCAAGTGATAATAAGATACCAATGATGAATTTGTTAAATCTGGAGTACATGTGGAACTCATCTAAAGCATGCAGCCGAAAAAGAAATACGCTAATTTTAAAAGAGAAGCAACAGGACATTTTTTCCGTAACAACTAGCTGAGGACAGTCTAACCAGCACTTATACTTCTGTAGACATAAGTTTGGTAAATTCTTTTATGTATATTAATATTTATTGTTTACATAGTAGTTCATCAAAACAGTGTTCTCTCCTCCTCCATTTCAGAGACCCCAAAAGCCACAAGGCACAGTACAGCAAGGGGTCTACCACTAATTCATGGTGTATAAGCCTTTTAGCTCAGAAGAAAACAAAATGATATTTGGTTTCAAAAACACCACAATTATTTTGAATTGCTCATGGATTTCTAATATCAGCATATTCACAAAATAGCTAGAGCCAATCCTTACTGCAAGCATGTTGTCAGTATGTTGTCCATAGCAGGGCCAAATAAGTTTATCTTTTGATCTTTTGAAATTTTTTCCAGCATGACATTTCTGTGATTTCATCCCATGCGATATGCACTGCCTTTTCTTGAATCAAGTTCCAATGTGCCCAGACTGTCCCTCCTAGATTCTGTCTAATCTCTTCTTGAAAGACTTCAGTGACAGCAATTCGGCTACTTACCAACAAAGTTTGTTCCAAAATCTAAGCCTTCTGGATATGCCTATAGAGCATCTCTGGTTTCCATCTACTATGTGGTTTGTATTTATGTTATTTCTTTGTAGTTCATAGCAATTCTCATTACTGGCATTTATGGACAACATTTTGCATTAACCTCTCCCGTTCTCATACGCTGATTTCTGCTTATTCCCTGAATATGGAACTTAGGTCTCTAAGCTGGATTTCTTTTTTCTAGGAGCTTACAAGTCAGGTGTAGAGATGCTGAAGGACTGATGGATCCAGGTGTAAGTACCCCTAGCCAAAGAGGTTCATCTACATAGAAGTCTATTTCAGAAGAGAATGCAGCTTGGAATGAAAATAAGAATAATTCTATCCCAAGCCGTGCTCAGAGAAGCTTTTAGTGGCTAAAACTGCACATCACTTGCATTTAGCTTTTAGAGAAGGAAAACTAGATGCACCCTCCTCATCATTAATAGTGTCATTTGGTGTCAGACTGCCTGCTGCTATCCATTTTTCTAACATGTTTTGACCTTACATAACCCAGAAACATTTGCCCACTTAGCAGAGACTTCATTTCCACTGTACAGCAAAACCTTGAAATAGGTGAATATAACACCGATAATTACCAAAGTCAAAGCATTTTCTATTCCTTAATTTTTTGCTCCACATCCAAAGTATCCATCTTTTTTTTCCATAGCCTAACACTGAAATAAAAAAGTTAAGGTGTACTTTTATGTCAAACACTGGTAATTTATCAGTAAGGGGGAAGGAACAGAGGTTTATCAAGGAGACAGTGACTCCAGACTACTGTGACAATTAAAAGGGAGCATTCTAAATTTTCAAGGACTTTTTGGATTGCTCCATGGAGAAATCAGGAAGTAGGACGCACATGTTGTACTGCAACCTTTCTCAACACAACAGCCTAAAGGCAATGAGAAGATTTTCATACTGCTGAGGGTAAGTGGTTTGTGAATCCTGCAGTAAAATATTCAGTGTCAGGAAAATTACATCGATCTTTGCCCTCTGCATGATTCATGTGCTTTCAAGTTAGCACTGAAAACAAAACATATGAAAATGCAAGTATGATGAGTGTCTAGCTGTAAACACAGAACTGTCTGGTCAAAAACAGATGTAATTTTTACCCCCTTCATTTACTTTTGTCTTCCTGCATGCAATGTTACCGCTGAGAATTAAATCCCCATCACACTTCTGGATAGGTTTTCAGCTAAATTCAGTTTATTGAGTATTCAAATGAATATGCAAAGAACATGGGACCTACCCTAAAACTCTCATGAAAAACTGTCTTAATCTTCCCAGAATCACAGAATCAACTAGGCTGGAAAAGACCTTTGAGATTATCAAGTCCAACTTATGACCTAAAACAACCTTGTCTTAATTATTTAACTTTCAGAACTGAAAATTTAATTAGAAGAAAAAATTCTATTGATTTCACAAACTAGGATGCATTTTGACTTTTTTTTTTAATAACATCTTTAAAGACAATCTATGCCTGAGCACAACCATGTAGGCAAAAATTTCGCAATCAAGACATACTTGCTAAGCACAGATCCTGTAAATACCTGGTTGCATATCTATAAAGAACATCATAGAAGACAAGAACTGTGTTGCTTCAACATCCTAAGAAAGTCACTCTCTTTTGGAAACATTAACACTTCCTTCCAGAAAAAGAACAGTCCAAACCAAATTATAACTGCAGTCCATATGCTGATAAAGTTTCAGAACAAGCTGGTTTGTGTTGATGAGAAAAGGCCAAGGAAAGGCAAACAATAAGTCTGGTCCTCTCTACACCAAGTTACTTTTCTGCTAGTTTGGCATTGCAAAAAAACCAAAAAAGTCTTTTCTGATGTGCAATTTATATTTTCAACCATACAAAAACTTTTACCTTGCCAAAAGAGTACAAAGAAGGCCTGGTAAATAAAAAGCAGCCCAGCATTGGTATATGAAGTATTAGTGCCTCCTCTCTTCTCACTCAATGGGATAAGTTTACAATATTGTGTGTTTTCACAAGAAGCCCACATACATCCTTGTCATTACAGAATTGTTTACCTTTCTATAATTATATAATATATATAGGATAGGACTCAACATGCCACATTCAAACACCGACTTTTCATTTTCAGTTACCACAAAAGTATTATACAACAGGCCTAGGCTTTTTATTACACCTGAACCTCTGTGATCCATACATTAGAACTGCAATCCTGGTCTTCAGTGTCATCACTCTAAAACATTTCACAGCATGAAGTCCCTGCAGCTATCAAAAGCAATTTGCATGCACCAAGGACCCTACCTACAGCATGTGAAGATGCTCAGTTTTGTTTCAATTTCACAAGCATTTTCTTGGTCTTCCCAGGTCTGCCAGACCTGTAAACTCTTTATAGGAGTTCAGAAAATGCAGAGTGCTTTGGGACAAGACATTTTCCCGGAAAAACGCACTGTCCTCCCCAGTGGCAGGAGGTTCCCTGCACACAGACCTAGACTGCTCCACCCACATCAGGGCTGCTCACAGCACTGCCTTCTGCTGCTCAGGCCCAGGCACAGCAAGGTGGACGGGCTTTGCACGTGTCCAGTAACTCAACATTACGATGGGAAAAATTCACCCAATGCCAACTGCTCCAGCACAACCACATAGCACTTCATTTGTGCACTAAAAAGTCAACAGGGATTTAAAGGAATTAGATCCTCGTGCACTGAGAAAGTTAACCCTTGCTGAATAAATCTATTTTATTAGCATATCAGAATGTGGAAGAATACATTATTTTAAATAGTTTAATTTGAATGCAAATTAAATGACTGACATATCGTATCTTCAAATATTCCTATTTCATAATTGTTTCTCCTTTTTTGCTGTTGTTTTATGAGTGCAGTGTTCCACCAGTGTCTTCTTTTTCCTATGTGCAACAAAACCAAATATATCTTCTAAAAACAGATTAAATAAATCAGAACACTCAAAGTCAAGGCTCTCATTCTGGTTTGACTTAAAACAGAAAAAACACGTTACAGAGTACACCACAAGTTTGCCAAGTCTCTTTAGTGACCCAGAAACTGATTATGATGTACTGAATTATGCAAGTTTGAAATCTGCCCACATATACAACGCCAAAACAAAATGTTGGGACTCTGTCACCAACAGGATTTTCTGTTCAAAATTTGACAGATGCAGCGGCACAGTGACTCGCAAGGAAATCCCTTGGTGGCTAAGTGGATGAAACCAACAAGCACAGGATTCTCTGAAAATATCAGCAGATGCACCTTCAGTAGAATATTTCTATCAGCTGTGCTGCAGAGTCGCCCGTGGTAAAATCTCAAAAAGCCTCAGCTGAGACTGGAGGGCTGAAATCAGATCTTCATCCCAATGTCTGTGCCTGCCAGCTTTACCTGTGCACTCCTGTCAGTGTGTGAAAATAAGGGCACTGTTCCTGGCTCCCTTAGAGAGTGGGGCAGGACAAAGACAAAACTTGGCATTTGGAAGTATTGTTCTTTTTTTCCATTAGCACAAGGTCCTGACACAAATCCTTCTCAAGCTGGTTGTTGTCCATGCACTTGCTCCCCTGGGCTTTGGACCAGCACAGGTTGCAGTGTGGTATCAATCTGGGCACAATTATTTTCACACACAAATACAATGACAAGTGGTCACCATGGCTGTGCTTATCAAAGCCAAGGGGTCCTAAATGTAAGAAGTGACTGAATTAGCATCAGAAGGCTGGAAAATTAAGTTATATGTGCTACAGAAAATCTGTCTTTGTTTTCATACTCAAGTGTTTTGTGTTTCCCTCATCAGTAAGCAGCACCACTTGGGAATGACTGTGTCCTTGGATGGACACATGATTCATGGTGTTGTTGCTGCAACCTCTATGTGTCTTCCTGGAAAATTTCTGTCTTAATGGTACTTTTTTTTCTCAAAGAAGTGTACTTTTAAGTCAAACCGGGTTTACAAATATCTCACCAAGTCAAGTGAAGTCCAAGTGGGTAAAAAGCAGTTTTATTTTCTTGCTACAAATTTTCCAATCACACCTATTTTTATGTTACCAGGGGAAACCTCCATGATTTACTAACTACAAGTCCTTTAACAAACATGAATTCAAACAAACACTTGTAGAGAACAAAAACAAATGTTTCATTCTGAAAGGTATGTTTTCCTTTTAAACACTTCTGTTAGAATAGAAACATAAATTCAACTGATTTTCGCTTTTTTTTTTTTAACAAAAACTTACTCCCCCCACCTCCCATCCCAGATGGCTAGATGTTGACTCAGTGCAAAAAACTTGGGAGGCTAAGCAAACACGAGACTGGTTTGACAATCCATTATAACTTGGCTAATGCCCCTCTGTCACCAATAATCAAGGCTCTGCTAACACTTTCATTTCTTTCTTTTTTTTTTTTTTTGCTGAGTACACTGCACTCTGCTCAGCTGAATCACCGGGATTTCTTTTCTGTCAAGAGGGCCCTTTCTTTTAAAGCTTCTTAAGGGAAAAATATTTTTTTCTTCAATGAAGCCCTTGAAGTGGTTTACTTCTTGCAGGTGTATTAGCAGAAATGTTGGTTTGCAAAATAGTTTCAGGCATAGCTCTCTCTCTGCTCCCCACCTTTTCTAATGCAGCACTGTGCAGGGCAGAAGTGCCTAGCTGCAGCACTCAGCCCTGTATTGTCTGCCCTGCCCAAGCACTATATGATAGAAAATCCAAATCTGGGGCTGGATTTAACAGAAGACCTGAGTCTGACCCTTACAAAGTTCTTCAATCCTATTAAAAAACCTCCAAACCCAACAATCCCATTAATTTGGACTTCTTTATCCACTTCTTCATGAGGCATCAAACACCAGTTTTAAAGGGCTTTTGGGCCACAGTGCTGTTTGTGGGCATAGGTTCTCCAAACACCCAAATCAGGTTGTCCCAGGGGAAGTCTGGATGTACTGCGGAGCATCACTGCTGCAGGCAGGGGCACCTCTGGACTGGACAAAACATAACAAATGGGGATCTCCAGCTTCTCCCAGCTGGGGTCTCTTGGATGAAGCAAAGCAGGAGCAAACAAATAAACTCATTTTACCAAGTCTCTGTGAAAATACAAATATTTAAGAAGACTTTGTAATCTGAAGTTTAATATAGAAACAAGGGTAACGTATTTTAAAGATCCTAAGGCAGTAAAACTTAATTTAAAAGAACGGTAACTTAGGAGCTCTGAGAATTACTCCTGCCAGTGCCCACAGACCTAGGGTTTTAAATCACTTTGGTGCTCTCAAAGACTGGGAATTTCAGCATTTAAAAGCTATGTCTAAGGCCTTCATCCAGACAATAAACTTTAAAACTGTAGTATTTGCAAAGGCTTTGAAATTTCATTCCTGCCCCCTCATGAGATAACCCCCCCTCCCCCAATGCAATAAGTTTAAGGCAGAAATTTCTCTAAAGCACAGCCACTTAAGTGAAGCCTTTCCCCAGGCCTTTCCTCACTGCCACCAAGAGAAGACACAGGTCCTGTAGGGGACCCTCTGCAACAAGATGTTGTTCTGAGCAGGGATTGACAGCCCTGGAATGGAGTCCATGTGGTCACCTCCTGGATGCCAGTGCCACTGGCAGGCAGAAGGCTGGGGACCTCATTCTGCGGGACTGTTGGCAGGACAGGATGATCCCCTGTGGCCCCACGTGCTGCAGCATGCTTCTACCCACTGGGATAAGCATGGGGCCCAGCAAACTCATTTCCCACCTTGCATTTCCCACCACAAATTAATAGAGAAAAGACATACCTGCTGAGACAAGGCTGGCATGCCTGCCCCACTTCTAGTGCTGCAGAGAAGAGGGGGCCCAGATTTCAATGGCAGGAGCATCCTAAAGCACTTGCAGAGCCAAAGTCAGTGAGTCAGAAGACATGGAGGGAGCCAGAAGAGAGTGCAGCATCCAAATAAGCAAATCCCTTAAGCACGTGTTTAAGAGCTTTACTAAATCTGGACTGTCTTCACAAATGGCCCTCACAGATCCTGGGATACCTGCTAGTATTCCATGAAGGGACAAGGGGAGAGCTCAAACCCCTGCAAAAGCATACCCTGGCAAGCAAAGAGAGCATGGGGATGGCAGCAGAGTCTGTAGCCCTCTGTAGCAAAGACAATCTGCATCCAGAGGGATGTTCCTTGGAGCAGTTCACTTCTCTGGGCAGTCACATTGAGTTATTACCATACAATATCTTTCCTCTCTTTTTTCTTTTGCCATGTTTTGGCTTTTTGGGTTTTTTTTCTCTAATGTTGTTTATTTCAAGTTCTCATCTCCAGTGGAAAAACCCTATCCTACATATGTTCTGCAGATTATGGGACCCACCTCCCTCTCCAAGTATTTCAACAACAATCACTTGTTTTCTGTGCTGTGAGAGGGATTACAACCCTGTGGCATCTTTCTGCATTCTTTAAAATCTTCTCTCCTCTCTGGGGAAGAATCTGTTTATGATGTTAATGTGGTGCTACGTGTTTTTAAAGTGTTCTGATCCTGCCTGCTGTCACCACAACATGGTGATAAATTAAGAGCTTAATTTCAGTTTAATTTGCACATGAAGATTAAGAAACAGAGGGGACAGGGCAAAGAAGGACAAGAACAACTCTAATATCTCTGCCTCGCTCATGTGTATTTCTGGTGACTGTAAGCTGCTTCATCCTAGTGTTGATGAAGTAAAAGTAAGAAACTTGAAGGTTTAATAGATTCAATATTATTTTTACTAAGATATTATGGAAGGTGAGAATATACGAAAAACTCCTTGGCAACAGAGTTAACGCAAATCCTTCTCAGTTGCCTAAAGTTTCTCTTCCTCTTTCTTAGCCCTGCAAGAAGGCAGTAATGTGCTGCATTTGAAGTATGCTCTTAACCCTTTAACTGAGCTGAAGAGGGTTGGATAAGCAATTATTCCAGCATGGGAATTACTCATTCCAGTGAGATGGATGGAAACAGACATGTAGGCTCTCCAGTGAAGGCACGAACCCTCCAAATATTCCCAGAAGGAGACAATGTCATCCCTGCCGAAAGCATGATGGCCTTCAGCCTGACCAGCTGTGGTGGAGCTGCTCAGGATGCAGGACATCCAGACAGGTCACACTCACACTAGCCATAAGGACAGCTGGCCTTGCCAACCACTGCAAAGGCCATGAGTCACTGAGGGGACTCTGCACCTCTCAGGCACCCTGTTTTTCTGACCCTTAGAGGAAAGAGACAAGGTCAGAAAATGTAATAAGGACAAAAATTGGAGCAGAGACCACTCATATTTTGACAAGACTCTTTAAATTGATTGAAGTGATAAAAATGGAATGCCCACATCTATATGACTGTAACAAATAGAAATTGTGCTAGGCATCAGGGTCTTTTCAAAGAGTGCTAATTTATAGATGCTTTTCTAAGGAGGACAAGTGAGTATATTTCTTTCTCTTTAAAGTGCAGCTGCAACAGCAAACCACATGCACTGTAGATTTTATAACCTTGCTAGCTTTCCCTAAGTCTTGGGAGATATTGATGGTAAGTATAAAGGAATTTTGTTTCAACCTAAGAAGAAAAAGAAAACCGAAAACAAAATAATTTGTTTTCAGGGTACAGTTAACAGCTAAACTGAAGAGATATGGACTCTGATCCCTACAGAACAGCGAGGGATGCCAGGGAAACTGGTGTGTACCACTTACTCTCAATTCAGATAAAGAAATAGGGAGGTTATTTTTATTTCTGTTGATGTCAATGAGAAAATAGGGCATCCTAAGCATGCAGGAACAAAATGGCAGCCTAAAGGGGATGCTGTATAAATCGGTAACCCAACTGGCTGTCTGCACTAAAATTGGAGCTATGAGAAGAGATACCATGGGTGACTTGCACTGGAGAGGTAATTGCGTGAAGAGGAACCAACTTCCAGGTCTGCCACCCATTTTGCCACTTTCACATTCCCATTTCTGAAATAGACAGCAATAAAACCAGTTCATTAAGGTGTGCAAGAGGCTCAGATACTGAATTAAGGATGAGCACAAAAGGGCTGAGACTGAAAGCCTCATCCTCTCTTAACATGACCATCCAAAGTGCTGACCAGCCATTTTATTTTATGCCAGCTCTTAAAGCTTTGATTGTTGCTTTTGTCTCATAGAAGAAGGAAACCATGTTTTTCATTACTTCATGGCAGAATAGCTCAATAATGGGGTACCATTATTTTCCATTTCAACAATTTTAGGGGAAAGTTTTTGATCTGAGTCAGAAAGAAGAGAGCTTTGAGTGCAGGTTTGCCTGACTGCCTATGCTGAAGGAGTGGAAATAACTTTCTCTGTGACTAAAACATTTTCTGGGGACATAAAAGGAAGATCTTCTGTCCAAACTCTAACCACAGACCAAATAAATAAAACATTTTAGTCATGCCTTAATATGAGGGGGGCAGGCTTCACAGAAAGGTTATTTGCTTACAACAGCCTCAAAATGGAACTGGAGAACTTTCTCCACATTCTATAGACTTTTGTCCTTGCTTGTAGTTCTATGGGAAAAATTCACTGTCAAACCCTCAGAGACGTCCACAATGCTTCTCACGTTCCAAAATCACTGGGACAACTCACATAATAAAATATTTGCTGGCAAGGTACCAAGACATATTAAGTACAGAGAGGCAGCCTTAACTCTCACTTTCCACAATTTCATGAGCCTGAGTCAGAACTGTAATGTTTTTTCAACTATATTTGTACTTAACTTATGGCATTTCTTCACCCATACAACACCTATTTATTTACTCCCATATGTTATCTCATATTATCTCATTAGTTAGGTTATTTTAGCTGCACTTAGCATGCAGGTGATATTGCCAGTTTGCTACCTAGTCGTAAAACTGTGTATCCTTTTATTGTCATTGGGGTTTTCCAAAATACACACTAATTCTAGCATCTCAAGTTATATTACACCAGCTGAAAAGAACGTTATTAAGCATTTCATTACTGTAATAAAAATAACAATGTACAAACAGAAAATCACAGATTTTTTTATCCTCCATTCTCATTGTTCATTTTCATTTGTTTCTGATTCTATTTATGTCCTGATTAAAAAGTGCCACAGGAAAGACTTAAAACTAAATGATCTGGAAATGAGAATAGAAGTAAAGTAAGTTCATAATGGCATCCAGAAATCAGCCAAAATAATTTTTAAACTGTTCCCCACCAAGCTATTACAGTACAAATCTAGCTACACTTACCAGCACAAAATCAATGATATGATCAGCTTGTTAATACATCTTCCATTTTAGGGCCACCATCAGTCAAGCAGAAGACTCATCCCATTCGGTTCATTCCATAAATAGATATTAGCCACAGCACCAAGCAGAGTGAGGAAAGAATGTTAATGTGCAGGAATGAGTTTGTGTTGCAACAAAGGAGCAGCCACAGAAATTAAACCTGCTTTGTCCTTAAACTGAGAGATAAGCCTCTGGCTCTCAGGGAAAACCCAACTGATACACTGCAGAGTTCTCGAGATTCTCCTGCTTTCCATTTTGCCTTACTGATCTGAGGCAAGACTTTTCATGTGACTGGCATAACAATTCAGCCTACTAAATTTATATACTCATTTACCTAATTCACAGAAAAACCGCTTATCCCTTAAACCTTTACAAAATTTGAAAATTTTGTATTTTGGAGTTGGTCAGCACTGCCCATAATTCATGGTTGCTACTTCCTTTTTTTTGACATTAAATATGAAAGGCTTACTGAGCTATGTATTTGCTCCTTCTGAAACTAATTGCTTGAGTAGTATATGTGAAATAAGTTACTTAACTTTCAGCATTCATGTTATATTCAAAAAAGACTAGTTGATAAAGCGCCATTGGGTGAGAGGGAAAGTCATGAATTTTCTCAATTATTTCAGAGAGAACAGGAATTTCTGGGTGTCTCTGCTGAATTTTCAATCACTATTAATTATTTAATTAAACAGGTGACATAATAGGCAAAAGTGAACCACATCAGTTTTTTCGATTTATTATAGGCTGTAAAAAAAAATCACATTTTGCCACAGATCTGTGAAAAGTGACAGTGAGACTAAGTTGCAGTGACTGAACTCACCAAAGATCAAAGCAAAAATAAGAAGCAAGGAGCTTGCAGTGTTAGAGTTTAAAGTGTGGGGATTTTCAAAATAATCTGCAAAGACAGGTCAAATGCTACTGGTCTTAAAAAAACCCCTGTGTGTCTGGAAACTCTGCAGCAAATAGGACAGGATCTTCAAACTCACATCAGTCAGCATGAGGAGCTTATTTCAGCTGTAATGAACCTTTCCAAGTATTGGAGTATGTATCAGCAAAATCATCCCCAGGTCTACACAGCACTCCCACTTCCAAACAAGGAAATAAAAAGGACAACCAGCAGAGCTTATCTTCTCCTTTAACCAGAGATACATACCTTACAATTAGCATGCCTATGGTTCACAGAGGGGAAAAAGTAACAAAACACAACAAACATAATTCTCCTAAAGGAGTGCTGCTCCAGCAGCACTATGATCTCCAGGCTCCAGTAGGTCCACTGCCAGAAGCAGATCAAAATCTCATTCCTGTCATTGAGGCACAGTTTTGTGAAACCATGCACGCCAAAGCCTAAGAAATATCGTGCAAACTGTATCTTTTCTGAGGAAGAGTTACTGGCACACAGTGTATTAACACACAGTGGTAAGACAGAAATCTGTGCATGCACCCTTTATACAGAAGCAAAACCAGATGTTTGCTATCAGTCCAGACCTGCACCCTTTTATGTACATCATCTTCAGCCACGCACAGAAAGTTCAACTACTTTCCTTGAGTGAGGAAAAGCATGTGGTTCACATGTAACCTTTAAACCAACAGAAGTGCTCTGCAGGAGTTAATGCACTAAGGACTCAGCTGTATCTGACTTTCCTATAGAGATCGTGGGACTTTGACTACCCAATTCCTCCCTAATTTCTCAAAACAGAGGCTATGCATGCCAACTATACATAGAAATGTTTAAAGAGCTTAGTGTTCCAACTATTTGTGTGTGGAAAGCAAATCTTACATTCTATTAATTCCATAACTCTAACCATACAAATCTGTTAACACTGACTTTCATTAACACAGTATGGAATTATATTCAGTGTGAGGGTGTCACTGTCTCACAGAAACCCTAAATTACTGTAACTTGTAAGTCAAGCCGAAATAGAAGAATGTGTCGGTGATGCCTTCTAAATGATAATTCTTCTATACTTCTCACTAGGACTAATATTCGGCATCACTTGCCAGTTGTTTCAGAGTGCTACTTTTCTCAGAATGAAACCTAGACCATAAAAGTCTGGTCAGGTGAAAGTTGTTGGTGTGAATCATATTGTCCGCCAGAGAATTATTTATTGCATTTTACAAGTTTTCAGTTATGTGTTTAACTCTACTAATTATTCAATGAATAAGCAAAAATTAAGATATTGCATAGTATTTTAGTGTCAGCTGCCACATTAATTATGATTGCTCTCCTTCACAGACACAAACAATGCAGATCTGAATGTTTCTTCAAGACAAGATCAGCTGAAGAAATAACTCCTTTAGGAAGAAAGTGGATAATGCTCTCTTTCATCTGTTTCTGAAACTCCAGCCACCTTCTAGTTTGCATAGTATGAGAAAATACATCTGAGAAATGTTGCTACAAAACAAGAAATGAACACCAGGAGTCTTGGAATTGTTTAAAAGTGAAACAAAAATGTAGCTATCAACTCCTCAAAGCCACAGGCTTCCACTTAGGGCTGGTCAAAATCCCACTATAATTAATATGAATTTTGTGATTTGCCTTAATATCTACCTTTCATAACCATTGTTCATGTAATAGGAGCATAACCACTTTTTGAATTCGGTGGGATATACCCCATTTCTCTTACCAGTTACTGGAAAGCATCAGAGATATTACATGATGAATATGATTCACTCAGCTCTGATTTTATTTTCCCTCCCTCCATTTCTGCTGCCCTGTGGAATGTGAAGAGAAGCTGGTTCCTGTGATGAGGAGAACAATCCAAAATGAGTAAGGAATAGAAGGCAAACAACTAATTCTGTATTCAGAGTATATTCTCAGGGCTTCTGTTTCTATCTAGTCACTTGAATATTCTGGTTCAGCAGACACCCTGTCATCAGTCTGCTTCTTCAGCAATCCAAATGGAGGACATCATCACTGATGTAGCTGGGTATATGTCATATAACTGCTCTGGGACAGCATGCTCTATAGATTTAGTACTTGACTCTGTACATGTTACTGGGTTATTAACAAAAAAGACATTAATCACTGTGACAGACAGAAAACAGCCCTATTCTCACTCTCTAAACTAAGACATCAAATACACCCATTGCTAATTAGGATGATGACAGCCAGAAATTAAGTTTTAAAGACTCTGTTTATTCCTCACTCCTAAAAACTTATTCCTTGCTGTCCTACCCTATTCATTCTCACAAATCTGGTAGTAGTAAAACATTAGGCAGCTTCTGTGATTCTGCTGAACAGTTTCTTGTTAACAGACACATAATAATGATGACAAATGAGAGAGAAGAAAGTGGTTATCAAGCTATTAGAAGCTGAATGCACACTGTTTGAGGACATCCAGCATTTATCTAGCTTTAACTTGCTTTTCTAAGCCCGGAATAGAAAACAATACAGAGCAGATCATCAATGATGTAAGAGTGGCCTGTGTGATACCTTGGAAGGGCTTAGGCATACTGTCAGATTTTCTTTAAAAAAACCCCATTGTCCTATCCTGACATATGAATGCCCTCTTATTTTCTTCATGGCTTTCCAGCATACATTAACCCTCTTCGTTCTGACACACTGCATAGGCACTCATGTCTCTGTCTGAAAGGATGCAGCAATGTTCACCTGCACGTGGCTGTGCAGCCAGCAGGAGCATGGGACTGAATAATAAGTTCTGTTTTCTTAACTTGTAAGAAATACTTGGCTCTACCACCACTGGGCTCTTCCTGGTGTTTGTAGAGGGGAAAATGTAAAAAAGGAAAAAGGCAAGCATGCTGTGCTTTCAGAGTGATTTATCATAGCAACTTGACAAACTCGTGTGCAAAGGCACCTAGCAGTGGATTAAATTACTCTAGATGATTTCTCTTTGGCTTCCCAAAAGTAGACTGAATATGAGGAACTTGGCTCATATGTACCTGGAAGGAGCAGACACCAAGACAGAGCAGGATGGAAGAGCTTGCTGGGAGATCTGCAAATCCAAAAAGAGCAGATGTGAGCAAAGCTGCCCTCAAAACCAGATGGTACCAAGAAACACCAAAAGAATCCAGAGGAACAGCTGGGGTGAATCTCTTTCCAGAGATAATTCTTTGTTTGTCTGACTGAGTAGATTCTTGAGTTGAGAGGTGGCAATTATTATTTAAAAAAAAAAAAATCTTTACTGGGGGAAACCTGGAACATTAATTTTTTTGCTCTTTTCTGAAGTTTGAGGTTTGTGTGTTTGTCGAGTCATGCTTTGAAACAATCTTTTATCACAAGTAGTTATGGTTAGGGGTTTTTAGACAAAATATTTTGACAATATGCTTTGAATACATTCCAATAACCGTTTCAAAACAAATTATCACTGACATTTTCAGGAGGTGAAGTGTTGGAAAAGCCCAGCTTTTCCCACAAGTTTTGTTTTGCTCTGGAAGAAACCAATGCTGGAATGAAAACATATTTCTTATCAAACTTCAAAAAGCTCATCTGATAATTTGGAGAGTTTACTATTGTTGGAGATAGTGATTCATTCGTTTAAAAAAACCCACTCAAACAGAAAAGGTAACCCACAGGGAGAAATACTGCATGAATGTCAGGGGTAATTTGCAGCAGTGACTTTCTTACCTTGGTTAAATGCTCATAGGAGGAAATTGGAGCAGAAAAGTGATCTCTTCAGTCTTTCTGAGCAAAAGCAGCATCTGTTTAGGAATAAATGACTGTTAGCATACACAGTGTATCTTTTTCTGAGGATAGGTATATTTTCTTCACTTTTCTCCCATTGAAATTGGCCTTTTCAGCCTGCCTACCTTTTGCAACCTGGTTTTACTTTCTTTCTGTGACTGTGTAATAAAAAAGTTACAACATAGTTGAAACTATAATTTCATTGATGTTGTTTTAATAAGTCAATGTTGAATTAACTGCAGGCTGACAAAAAAAAGACATAACAGAGGAATAAGAATTTCTCCCTTCAGCTAACTTTATATATAATTACAACAGTATAGTGAGAAAGAAATACTACAATGGAAGTGTTCAAATAGAAAAAAGAACAATGCATAAATTTCTGCATGTAGACACCAAAAACACAGGTAATCTTGGACTCAAGCTGTGATTACAGGGAAGGTAAGTGAAAATATCCTCCACCAGGACATTAATAAAAAGGTATATGCAGTTTTAAAAGATCCACTTTTAAAAGAAAAATATGAGAAGAAGAAGAAAAATATGAGAAAACTCTTAATGCTTCTCATAGCAATGAAGCAACTACTTAAATGGAAAAATGAAAACTTAAAAAACAAATGGAGTGTAACTTTGATTGAGGCTTTGTTTTTAAAAGGCATTCATCTATGTTATATGACTGGTAGACTTCAGTCCCTTTAGTGCAGCATGTTCAGATTCAAGCTCAGATTTAGGGAGTATATTATGTTTTGATTGGAAACTGGATACAAGGAGACTCCTTCAAACAATAACCAAAATAAAGACATTGACATGAGGAATTTGGTTGTGGTTTCATAGACAGCCCAGACAGTCTAGAAGCTTGCTGACCAAGTCAGGGCTGCTGCTCTTCTCCCCACCAAATATTTCTGCAGCTGCCCCAGCCTCAGCCTTGCCCCCATTCCAGACTTCCCCCCTGCTCCTTCCCTCCATCACCTGTTCCTTCCATCACCATGACTCACAAGAAGGCAGAAACCAACACAAGAGTTCTAATATATATATATTTTTTTTTTTAACTTTTTGCTACTTAAGGTGCAGTTTAATAAGCTAAATCAGCTAACAGAGTCACCCAGCAAGTGCCAGAGGCAGCATAAGGAAAACACTGGGAGCACAAGGTATGATGCCAGAATGATTTTTGTCTTTTCTTTTATATCCCTTTTACACAGTTCTCTGTATCCACAAGTATTAGAGTGCATACTTGCAACCTTTTATTTAGTTTAGTACTTAGTGTTTTGTAAGTGCTCTGCAGGCCCTGAGATTAAACACCCCAGAATTGCAGAGACAGGGAGACCAAACATTCCTACTGTCTCAGGAGCCCAAGGTCTCCGAGCAGGACAGATTCTGTAAACTAGGGGTAAGCCCACCCCAGCCTCTATTAGACTCCCTTGTTAGATATGTTAATGTGTAAAGTCTATAACTGGTGTGTGTGATTGACGGGGGGTGTGCATTTTGCCACGCTGTCACCTGGGTGAAGTGGATGCATCAAACGGGATCCTGATTAAAATACTGAGGTAAAGACCCCAGCCCCTCTAACCATGTCTAACTTCATTTTCCATAACATCAGGAAAAAGCATCAGGTATGGAGGAGCTGCTTTTGAAGGTGCTCCTGCTTCTAGGTTGACACCAAGCTCCATCCACTGGAGTTAACAGTGAGGGTGTCACTGATTCCCCAGGTCCTTGATGAGTGTCACATTTTGTGGGACTCATATGTGAAGCCCATATTCACTCCATGTGTTCCAGTGCACACTTCTGTGGATAATTGTACATAGCAGCCAGGCTCCTCTTTGATGGCACACTGGATGCCTCCATCAGGGTTCAATGGAGCTTGTACCAAATTTGTCATGAGGAACAACCTATGGATAGTCACAAGCCTCATATCCTCCTCTTGCCTACAATGTCATTTACATAGCAGACTAATCCTATGAGTCTTTTGGCTCATTCCCTGGTGGCCCACACATCCAAGTGAGGACTTTAGGATGCAGTAGGAGTTGAGTCTCTCTGCTTTGAGCCTCTCTGAAATAGAGACCATCCTTCATTTCATGGAGAATTTCAAGCTGCAGAAAGTTAATTACCGATAAGGTAAGAATGAGCAACCGTATCACCAGTCAGACCTTGAGCTGCACTCAGGATTTATAAACAGGTCCTGCACTCAATTAATGCTCTCGCCTTTACCATGCGGAAGTTTGCTCAAGTGAAGAGACTGACTAATACAATGCTACACACTGCAGCACTTTAGAAGTTTTATTCACACTGAACAGAGGCCCTCATTAGTTATGTTAATTTAGAACTAACAGCACATTTGTCATAATGGCTGTTTCTTTCCTGAATGTTTTCCATAAAATTCACAAGTTTGATACTGCAGTATGCCAAAAAAAAAGTGAGAAATGCTTTCCCTGCTCTTGAGAAATCTTTCTCTAATTAGGTTGGCCATTTTTCTGCCTAGATGAAAAGATTTTTTTCTTGGTTAGAATAAAAGATATCAGAAGCACCCATTCTTCTGTGTTTGAAAGTGCTTGTTAGCACATCTGTTCTAACCACTGATAAGGTGTCCCATAGTTATTCCTAAAGCTGAGGATACTAAACAATATGCAGATGTGCCCTAAATAATCAAGAGGTTGATGAAGAGGAAACTACCAAAACAGTGATGTATATTAATTACATTAGTAATTACACAGTATAAACCTCAAAGTCAAGGCCTCTTTTCCTCATTTTGCTTTGTGCAGTATTTACACCAAGAGTGACTGGTAGCTATCAAACCCAGTTTCCATTCCTGCTTGCTCTTTTAAAGATTTAAGGATTTTCTGCTTCTAAGAAAATACTGCCTGTGGCAGCCCTTTTGCCCAAGCCTTCACAGCTCCCTGCATTCAGAGAGGGCAAAGAGATGATGGCAAATACAAAGCACATGCCTAGCCCAAAGCATCCTCATGGATAATCACAGTAGTCACTCTAATAACAGATTTGTCCAAAGACTTCCAGTAAAGTGCTGTTGATATTATAGGAAGAGGACATGCTGCTGTAGATCACTCCACACTGGACAAATATTAACATAAACTACACACACATACCCCCACAAAATCCCTCTTTGCATATGATTATGAAAAGTCCAGAGAGCATGAAGTGCCTCAGGTGCAGAAAGGGCCTGGCTGAGCCAAGAAGAGAGTCCACATGCTAGCTGTCATTGGATTGCTCAACGTCCCAAGCCTCTTTTCTAAAATCCCACTGGCCAGTGTTATCTGAGTAAATTTAGAGTGAAAGCAGCAGGCATGGCTCCCACACGTGATACAGGTTTACAGCTGAATAGGTCAAAGAACACAACAAAATAAAAAAATCATGCTTGCAAACTTTTAAAAAGTGAGTTAAGGGCTCTTTGAGAAAGAGAAAGGAGACACAAACACTCACTATGGTGACTGCAGCCAGGCAAAAGAAAGAAGCTTGGAGACGAGTCTCTGTGTTCTGCCTAGGTGTCTTAACAAACAGCAGCTTAACACAAAGCTCATAAGCTCTTCTTCATGCCTGGACTGCGACTCAGAACTTTCTCCCCACATGTTTTCCCAACTGAATACCCTGGACACTCAGTATTGAGTCGCACACATTTGTAATTCCTTCCCCCTGCAATGGGAATTATTTTATGTGGCATGACACAGCTGCAGGAGAAGTGTGCTGCAAGTCATGCTCCCCTTGCTGCTGCCCCAGCACACCCTTTCCCCTGTGGCTACAACTTAGTTCAGTTTTGAGGCACACCAGTTTTCTCTCTGAAAGCAAAATGCTCCTATGAACACACAATATGATGGGCATGCTTAAAAACACCTCCTAGACTGAGGGTCCCAGAGAAAAACAACATGTCTGGATATTGTATGGGACAAGGTATGAGAGATGCCAAACTGTTCTCTCAGCAGTGCATGGCGGAAGAGCTTCATGGCCTGAGCTGCAGTTCAGCTCCAAGAGCCACGGAGGTGCAGAAACCTGACCAGGCATCTCGAGTCCCCGACTCTGGCCTCAAGCAATGACATTAGGTTCTGGACCTTTAAAAGCAGTGTTTTAGAACATAAATATACAGATAGGGTTTTTTTATCAAGATATAAATTTTTCCTAGAATGGTTACTTTGTTCTTTTATTATCTGTACATGAGCTATGCAGGGCATTTGTTTAGGATCTGTAAAAATCTGTTTCCCATAAGCAGCTTGGCATTCTGTCTTTATTAACTACAACATTCATTGAGAATGAAAACATTGTACTATCAAACTTTGAGAAAAAACATTGCACTATCAAAAAGAATCATTATTACTTTAACTTTATCACACTGGGTGATTACAACTGAGATAATTAGAGGCTAATTCGAGAGGAACTGAAGAGGAAGTGTAAGCAGAGCTAGAAGTTAATCAGCATGTGCCTGTATTTAAATTGGGAGTGCACAGAGTTTCATTTCTAGCAGATTTTTTTGCAACTCGAACAGGCATAAGAAGGAAAAACAACATAGAAAAATAAGGGGGAGAGAGGAGTGGTAAGGCAGCTTGGAGAAGAGCATGTTTGACCTGCTGGACAGGATAGACCTTCTGCATGCATGTGCCTCTCAGTTCAGACAGTGTGCTGCCCTCTCCCTCCAAAAAACCTCCAAAAAAAGTGTGAGCTCAGCCCCAGGACAAGAAGTGCCTGAGCAGCTCCACACAGGGTGTGTTGAAACAGGCTTTGCCCAGCAGTGCTTCAAGGTGGGAGCCAGTGGCAGAGGTCATCAGGAGGACAGACCCTTCCCTTGGCTGTGCGGATGAGTTGGAGTGAAGCAGTAGGGCAGGTAGATCATAATCTTGAGAGTGGGAAAGTGGGTTTTTTTTAAATAATACCTAAGAAAATGGTTTCAAAGCTTTACAATGAAGAAGAGAAAATAAAAATACAGCTCTGACCATGATATTAGGAGAAGATGATACTCTAGGGCACAGATGGGGTCATCCAAATGACAGCACTGGCTGTTGAAGGGCAGGTTAGATACCCAAGATCTTTCTAGAGGACATCACAGGAGGGACTGGGAGCAACCTTTTCCAAGCTCCCTCACCAAGTATGTGCAGAGAACATGCAGCCTTGTCTAGATTCTGAAGCAAACCCTCACCACCATCTTTCCAGGGAGAAAGCGGGAGACATCAGCCCATGTCATACAGGTCAAGCTCTGCTGCTTGCAGCATCCTTGGCAGCTCAGGCATCTGCTCATAGCTCTGTTTTAAGGCACACAGGTGGATCACTTGGCATAACCCACCATAAATATCCAGCTACAGCAGCTCCTGTGCCACCACTGGTAACTTTCTGCCTCATAATGAGATACAGCAGGGACTAACTCCTGGAATTCTTGCTTGTTATTGAACAGACCCCTTAGAAACTCCTATTGCTGACCTTGCAGAGGAGTCACTCAGCTTCTGCAGTGACTCTCTGAACGTGTGGAGGAGAGGAGGGCTCTGCAGGCACAGACAGCACAGCAGAAGGCGCCACAAGTTGAGCTGCATTTCACAGGAAACAGGGGATGCAGGACCATTTTTTCTGACTTACTGTGCATAAGGAAATGTTTGGTAGTATATTTTTTTTTCTACCACAGCCCTCTCAGAAAATCTTCTTAATGGGCTGTTTGCTTTGCCAGAATACCATAAAACAGGTCAGTGTGTGAAATAATCCAACACCAATAAAAACACTCTTATGAAGGGATAATGGAAATTTATGGTAGGGCTTCAGTTTGTATGGCAGTGCAGCTAAGAGAAGAATTAAAATGGAAAAAACAGTGCTTGGGACTCCTGACAAGTGATTAAGGCACTTCTTGACTCCTGTTCCATTCCTCAGATAGTATTTCAAAAGGGGTTGAGTCTGTAGGAGCACTGGTGCCTCAGTTATGGGTGGTTGAACCCTGCCTGCTGCCCATCATCCCAGACTGCTCCCTGGGAACAGCACTCCCATCTTGTACTGGCATCTTGTGTACCATCAGGTATTCTCCCAAGTGATGAGCAAAGCTAATTGAAAGACAGAACATCCTTGTTTCCATTGCAAGGAGATTCAGACACAGACTTGAACAGGGAGGGAATCAGGGACTCATTACTTATAGACCCAGCCCCAGTAGTCTCCTTTCTCCAGAAAAAAAGCCTTCCCATGCATATCTTCTGTGACAGACCTGTGACATGGGATTTTGCCAAATGCTTGACATTGCCTAAAAGACAAAAAAAGAAAGGGCATGAACTTGCACACGAGTACTAGACACACTAATGTCTGGCAACTACCCCATCTCCATTTTCCGGCTTCCTGTTTAATAGGCCCTTTAGGGAAGTTTATTGCTGATCTATGCTAGAAAATTACTCATATAATTGAAACATCAGTGTAATATTGTTTCCTCACTGTAACTTTTTCTTTGGGAATTTCTGGATGCAATTATCTCTTGTGACTAATAAAAACAATGGCTTAATCACAAATATATGGTTAGAAATGTCATTTTATGATTAAACATAAAATGTCTGTTGTCTCAGCATTTCACATCAAATGTTCTGTCCTTCCTGGGAGCATCCAAAGGAATGTGAGGAGCAGAAATGGGGTAGGAATGACAGGAGCTAATTGTCCTTCCCTTGGGAATTTTGCTGAATAAGCATTTCAGGTCTGACCTTTAAGACAGTCAGATGTTTCTAAGAGTTTCAGAATCATCTGAACTCCAAGGCACCTTCAAACACAGCAGAAATGGAGGACATGAGCCTCTGCCTGATACAAGTCTAGTGGCACCTCAGTCCCACTGCTTTCCCTGCTCCCCATCCCCTCTCCACATGTGCAGGAGCTGGGCTGCAGAATGACCAATGGAGCTGCTTGGCATTTGTCCCCTAGTTTCCTGTGGCAAACGGCAGATCACATAAAAACTTCTCTGGAAAGGTTATTTTGGGCCATTTCTATTTTGGTGTGGGGTGTTGGTTTTTTTGGTTTGGTTTTTTTTTTTTTGTTGGTTGGTTTTGGTTTTTTTATTTATGTAATCTATCTCTATGTACATATACCAAAAATTCTACATACACAGAAATGTAAAGACAGTAAGGAAGATGAGAATGAAAACTGTGTTTTGAATCCTTATAAAATCCAAAAAATGTTCATTTTTAAACCTTTGTATTATACTAAAATGAAGAAAACTGCTTTACAATCCCCCTAGCTGAGAAATAAGTGTTACTGGTGAAACATGACCAGGCTCAGTACTTTTCAAACCTCTGCACAAGTTCACCAAAAACAATCATAAGATACTAAGAATTTCTTTTCAAACTAATGTTAAACAACTAGCACTCAAACAATCCCAGGAAGTGGCCTAAAAATTGAAAGGTCTGGTACTCAGCTGTTAGCACCAAGCATCAGAGTCCTGAGCTCATAAAGTAGACAAGTCCTGCTGTCTGCATCTACATGAAAGACAGTTCAATATGAATAATATTGTTCACATTCACTGAAATGGAAGAGAATTCCCACATTACATCATCAAAATGTTTATTTTTATTAATTTAGAGAGTTTAATTATAATTCACTAATACTAAGGTATGAATCTTTTTAATCCTCTAGACTGCTAAATAAAAACAGCTGTTCTGAATCCCCTGTGAGACCACTGAAGTCTACACATCTGAAGAGATGTTCTTTCCTCACAACAAGCCAAGGCAGAACTAGACAACATGGGAAAACTTGGATCCCAGTTCTCATGGCCACTCAAAAATGGCTCCTGGTGTTTGCATGAGGGCAAAGCTGTCTCCCAGCTCTGAACACCCCAAATACAGAGGAAGCCCAGATACACCCTGAAACTTTGCAGCAGATGCTTTCCTTTAAAGTACTGTAGAACACATTCACTTTGGTTTTTGAATTATTTACTACCAACACAGCTTAATTGTAGTAAAGTTGAAATCAACATACTACAAGTATTGAAGCAATTTTGGTCTTTCGTTAGCCTTCAGACAACATCACTGTAAGCATTGGCACCAGCTTCAGTATAAGCAGAATGCGCATTTCTATATGTACTCTAAATGAAATATGTATGAGAGGCTGAGAACCACAATGACAATTACTGCACCTTGGAATGAGACTTGGAATATTTTGTCTGGCAGAGTTCAAAAGACTTTTCAGCTGCGAGCAGCTGTAGCTTGGTTAGCGCAAGAATGGATTGATTGCAATTCATAACTTAGAATATGGATTAATGCAATATTCATGGAAAACTGCGTGTGCAGAACTCCATATGGCCAGTGAAGCTCTGAAAGCATTTTGCTTCAGGGAAAAATCATGTCACCAGAATGCGTTTGCCTTTACTATGTCCAAGTTAGGAAGGAAGGAAGCTATTTTCCTTGCTTAGCTGGTTTGCAGATTGTAGTCTAAAACGCCCTTCACCCCTACCCAAGGAGGCTGGAGAGACCTCTGCTCCTAAAGCAGGAGGCTCGGGTTTGACTGCCTCCTTATTTGGGCCCTGAAGACCACAAGATACACTATTTCCATCTAGAACATCCTAACAAATCCTCTAAGATGACTCAAGATCAGACTCTGTCAACATAGACAACAATCAGGACCTACTCACAGTCCAGGTGGACTCTGGACAGTAGAAAGGCCACCACAGACCAAACACACCTCTGTGCTTTGTACAGCATGAATAAACACTTTGGCTACTGAATAAGACATCAGGCAAGCTCAGACTAGGCACAGGAGATGAATGCAAACAGAACAGGCAGACTGCAGCACTTATGATTTTCTATCAAAGATTGAAGAGAGTATTACAACCTCCCTTATGCTGAGTACCAGGGCAAAGCCAGCCAAACTCCCACAATAATTTTTTTGGCATTTGCTTTCTTGTTCTGGTGCTATTGAAGATCATAAAGTCAAGACTGAATAGCATATCTGGCAGATCTCCGTTGGGGAGTCAAAGCAGGGGAATGAAAAAGATCAAATGGCTCTGCTAGCTGGGTCTCCATTATTCACATGGCTTTGTTCAAAGCACTTCAGGAAAATATTTCTTAAAAAGTAGGATTTGTCCTAGATCACAGAATGGTTGCTTTTGGAAGAGACCTCTGGAGGTCACTTTGTCCAACTCCATTGCTCAAATAGGGACCCCTAGAGCTAGCTGCCCATGGTCATGTCCAGTATGTTTTGAATATGCCTCCAAGGATGGAGACTTCACAGCCTCTTTGAGCAAACTCTGCCAGTGCTTATTTATTCCTGCAATAGAAGCGTTCCTCTTTATGCTCACACGGCACCTCCTGTGTTTCAGTTTGTAACCATTGCCACTTAGTCCTGTCACTGGGCACCACCGGAAAAAGCCTGTCTCTGTTCCATGGACTTTCCCTTCAAGTATTGATGAGATCCTCTCTGAATCTACTCTTCTCCAGGCTGAACAGTGGCAGCTCTTTAAACTATTTCTCACAGGAGGAGAGTTCCAGTCCTTTCATCAACTCCATGATCCTTTGGCTGGACTCTCTTTAGTGTCCATGTCTTTTTTGTACCAGGGAGCCCAGAGCTGGACATAGCACTTATGGTGAGGCCTAACCAGGGTTGAGGAGAGGACAAGGATCACCCCCTTGACCTGCTAGGCAATACTTCTCTTAATGCAGCCCAGGGTATATTTCGTGGTCATTGCCAAAAGCACACATTGACGACTCCCCAGGTCTTTCTCTGCCATGCTGCTTTCTACCTGGGTGGCCCACAACATGTACCAGTTCCCAGGGAGTTTCCTGCCCAGGTGCAGGTACTTGCAATTCCCCTGACTGAACTTCATGAAGTTCCTTGATGAAAGATTCTGTGTCAAGATGCTGCTGTTGGAAGGAGTTACCCTTGCTTCGCAGATTCAGGTCACTCTGATTGGCTTCATGCACAAAAATTGTTCTTCTTCCAATAGGCTGAAATATTGCAGCTGCACTAACGCATGAGGCATGAATTTTACATTTGAAGTAAATAATATTCTACTGAAAAGAAATATACTTCTGTGAGATGAACTTGCAAAAAAAGTCAGAGTGGAATTCCTTAACTTGAATTGAGCCAGGATATTGAAGCATGACACAGGTTATCCCTCCTCGCCCTGACCCCCCCCACCCTGTAGAGATGACAATTAGAAATGCCTTTGGGAGAAAAGGCTTGAGCAGACAGAGCACCTCTCACTGCTCAGTGTGGGGATGCTGCTCTGCAGCACCTGCAGCTCGCTCCATGCTTGCACGTGCACAAACCAGGAATCTCAGCCCTTCCAAGAAACACTGACCTGCAAAGTACTGTGTAAGAGGAAAGGCAGGGAGACACCTAACGCACTTTCCAGGCATGTATTTGTGGGGAGATAGTTAAGAAAACTGGAGCTTATTTGAAAATGTGGCCTAGTTCCTGTATATTTATTTCTGTGAGAAGCATTGTGCTAAACACACTTTCAAAGAGTTATTATAGACATTATACTTTCCAATGGACAATGCTTTTTAATGATTTGACTTCCATTTGCACTACTGAGACTTGTTTTTTCCCTAGACTGGTTTCACAGGACACATGGTACACTTTTACATCTTACCCTGGTGTAATTTAATCTCTTCCTACTGTTCTCTATTTGCTGTACTATCTGATGATGCGGTAGCATACTGGGAGCACCCACTGGTTCAGCAAGGGCTGTAATCTGACTTACAAATTTCCAGCAAAACCACAGTGAAGCTCAGGGAAACAGGGGTGTGCTTAAAGCAACTTGTGCAACCTGTTAGAAATCACACTATTACGAGGAGGAAGGTACAATTACTGCATGCTGTTATCTGACTTCTGAGAATTTGGAGGAGCATTGCCCAGAGTGAGATAAAATCAGTGAAAAAGCCCCTCAGTTTGTGCCTTCAGAGGGTCAGCAATCCAGTTCTAAGTGTTCACTCCTCAAGGCTGATGCTTTCTTGAAGTTCTTTTCCAGAGTCTAAAAGTGGTTTGGGGGAAAATAAATCTCAAATTCCAGGACTCCTCTTTCATGTCAGTGTTTACAAGCTGTACATTTCCAGCCTTCTCAAAATAGTTCACCTTCAGCCTTTCACATGATGCTCCTGAAAACACACTTCTTGATGATTTGTTTTTCAGCAACATCCCTGGCTGGTGGGGGTTGTGCAACATCACTTTATTATGCTCTTCAAGTTTATTGTTTTCCCTGCCACATGGCCTCTAATGCAAACTGCAATGATCTAGGACCTGGTAGATTGGAGTTGAGGAGACAAAATTATCAGACTTGCTGCTAAATTGTGTCGCAGTTTGTGTGTCTTTTCATTCAATGCATGGCATTGTTTCAAAGCATTTTTTTTTAAACTAGAGTCTCTCCAGAATCCATGGATTAACAAAATGTGTCTTATCTTCTCAGAACAAGTCTACAATTACAAACACTGCCTCCTGTGATTACATTTCACAAATAAGTAATCAATCTTCCTAGAAGGCAAAGTCAAAGCTTTCCTCCCCACCACCACTTTTTAAACAATACATGAGAGACTCTGTGTGCTGTCTTCTTACGGTGATTTCCCCTGCACTCAGGTAATTCTTCCTCATGGAGTTCTCGTGGTCTTCTACACACCACACCTTCTGATGAATTTCCTTTCCTAACAGCTTGAGAGCTCTTCAGGTGGATCAGGACCATGTGAGGTTGTGACAGAAGACCTAGAAGTGGCGGAAAAAGAGCTAGAGGCTCCTGGGAGCTACAGAGTGAGAGCATTCATCTGATCTCCACCTGCAGCTAAGAAACAAGAGAAACCTTCCCTCATGTACCTTAACATTGTCAAAGGCACATGAAGAGCCTGCCTCTGTGGTACTCAGATCTGATTCAGAAGAAAAAGGTCACTGAAAAGCACCACTATCACCCTCACAAAAGACACAGATCGATACAGCCTGAAGCACACTCTTTCTGTCTCTCTCTCTCTCTCTCTATCTCTCTCTCTCTCTCTCTCTCTCCCCCTCTACCACCCAGAAATTCAGCCAAATGAAAAGCAAAGCCTTCCCTCCAGGAAAACCAAACAAAAGCCATGTGTCTTGAACCCTCTTTGTGTCCAGACAGGCATAGGGAGTTTGCCAGAGCAAACAAGTTCCAGAGTCAAAGGATTTCCGCTGAGAGCTCTCTGCAACCAGTCCTCCTCAGACCGGCCCCGCACTTCCCAGCCAGCTCTTGCTGCTCAAACCACGGCAAAGAGGCCTCCCATTACAATGACACATTTGACAGCTTTGCCAAGAGCACTTGGGGAGGTGCCAAAGAAAAAAGCAGTGCGCTTTCCTGAAAAAAGCAGACACTCTGGGGAGGAATACTTGAAATACTCCTTCTAGTAAACCTGAATGGTTGAGCGCCCATGCAGAGAAGCACTTGGGCTGCTGTCCCAAGGGAGAGCAGAGAACAGGCTCCACCAGGTTTCTCCATCTTCAGAGCATGCCCCTCTCTCTCCCCTCATTCTCAGTGGCATTCAAAGCATCTGCATTAAAGAGTGGCCATCTCTTTCTGTGCTTGGGCTCACTTTGAAGACATCCTTAGCTGCTGAATTTCAGCTTGATACCCTGTATTTGCCTTGCCCCAACCAGCTGCGCTTCAGAGCCCTGCTACTCAACACTGGGCTTTCACTAGACTTCCTCATTGCCTAAGTGCAAGTCATAAGCCTGGTTCCAGCTGCTCGTGGGGAGATGTTCCACAGCCACCAAGATCACACAGTCCACATGAAAAAGCATTTTGAGAAAAATGGAGATGTTCTTGAGAAGACATATAGAATTTGGACAGTGTCATCAGGGAGATTAACACTGTGCTGGATGACGCAAAGGTAGCCATTTGTCTCCAAAGCAAGTATCACCCTGAATGAACCTTGAGAAGGGGACAAGGATTCAAAATAATTACACTTTTATGTCTCTAGACAGTGATAGAAGCCATAGCCTTGTTCAGGTTTTCATGCTGCAGGGAAAACCCTGAGGACGAGAAAATGCCATTGTAAGCCCTAGAGCACTTCTCCCCACTGCCCACAATGAAAGGATGTTTCCCAGAGGCAGAGCTTTAAGGGACTTATGGAGCAAAGGAGAACACCCACACACGTCTGTGGGTGTGGGGAATGAGCATATGAAATGTGAGCATCATAAGGTCTTCAGTACATTTATCTAAGGCATCATTCAACTTCTAAACTTGTATCTTGCAGAAAGGTTTTAGTAGCATGACATAATCTAAGTCATGTACAAACTCTGTTTTTAAGACAGTTGACTTCTGCCTGGTTTACACAATTCCCTCTGATTTTACACAAAGGCAAGCATAATGGAAGGCTCTTCTTCCTTTGCTTTTATTGCCATATCCTTTCTTTCTGTTTCTTCTTTAAAACACGTTGGGTTTTTTTATTTAATGCAGGATTGTGCATCCACTGCCTTGCAGATGGAATGCATAATTGAACATTATACTCCACTCTTGAGAGACACACCATAAAATTAATATTTGAACCATACCCGTGCTGATCCAGGGCAGAGAGCAAAATAACACAAAGAAAATATTCTGAAGCAATTTGTGGCCTATCTGCAGAATATTTTCCAGACATAAGCATAGTAAGAGAAATACTTAATATTAATAAAAGGTGAGGCTTCTTTCACAGGCACCATTATACTCTGCTGGGTTGCTTTGGGTAGTTTTACAATTAAAAAATTGGAGTGGGGTGATGAGGAGAAAAGTAGGAATGAAAAAAGACAAGATTCCGAGCAGTGCTCCCTGTTCACACTCTCGCCTCCCAACACACACAGACAACTGTGCAGTGGGGAAACACAGAGAAACTGTGAGAGATGAAACCACGTTGCAAATGGAATCACAGTGGGGTCAATATTTCACAGCATGGAGGTCCCAGCTTCATGAAAGGCATTTGAAATGCTCAAGACAAAAGATTACGGGTAGTGTTTGATGCAGTACTACTGTAAAGCCAAGGGAAAACAGAAAAGAAAAAAAAAGTTATAAACTCTATTCAAGAGAGAAACAAAGCCAGGGGAAACAGAGAGTGGATGGCCATCACTAATCAACTTCTTCTGTCATTACCACAGCCATGAAACTAAGATATGAATTTGGAGTAAAAAGTGCCTCATATGGGGGTGTTTTGCCCTGGGATACTGGTGTGAACAAAGAGATGTCAAGTCATTAAAATCTGTGCTGATGCCAGACAGTCTCAGATTTCAGAGTTAGGATCCAGAGTTTCTAATTATGTTCAAAACTGTTTCTAGACATAGGAAAAATGAGTTTTAACTTTATCACTGATGCCTGATCTTGATACCTACTGGCATCCAAACCCACCTGAGTTCTGTATAAGCTGGGTTTTTGTACATTACTGGGACTCTATTTTTCATTTTTACCAGATGGTAAGGTTTTGCTATTTAAGACATTGAATTCTGGTAATGATGGCTGCAGAAACACACCTTTAGAACCATACAGTACCCAAATAGCATTGCTTTGCAGTGGCAAAGACAGCTTAAAATTATGGCTAAAATGGAAGTCTGCCTTTTTAACTAAGCTGACATCTCTGCATTGCCCAAGTGGACAAGGAACAAAGAGAAAATGCATTATTTCATCCACAGAAATAGCTACAGTGCATACCCATGACCTGCAATCACCAGAGTAATTAATGTTAGAAAAGTTCGAGGCAACAGGTACACCTACAGTAAGACATCTGCAGCTCAGATGTTTGTTAGTCACAACTTGACATTAAAAGACCTTCTAATTGGCAAGGCTTTATTCCCTCTGATGTCAGGAAGTTTATAATTGTGAGGGCTATAGACACAACACGAATAACATCTAAGTTGTGCACCCTTGCTAATGTGTTGCAGAATGCCTGCACTTTGGTGCAAGGAGTGGGGTGGCAGTGAATAAAAAGCAGGTGAGCTCCCCTCTCTGGTCTACAGGAAAAAAAGAAGGAAGCCCCTGCAATGCCTAGAGTAGGCATAAAACCTAATTTTCACATATAGCCTTGGCTAATTCTCTAATTTCTCGATTCTCTCCAGTGGCCAGCAGTCAAGCCTGCCTGACACGCTCCCAGTTCCTTGGCTCCATGCGGGAGGCAGCCAGCATCCCAGCAATGCTGCTGCAGGGGTGCAGGGCCTGTGCTGCAGCCAGCAGGGCTGGGCTGCAGTGGCTCACAGGTGTCACAGGGACGTGGCACTGGGCCACACCACGCACACCTGCAGCCCCTGAGCGCACACAGGGCTGGCCACACACGGAGCTGGGACGGGGACGGCGCAGCGGCACCAGTTTGTCACCACCACCCCGTCATTTCCCTGGCTTGTCCCAGCTCGGCCACCACTGCTCAGGGAGGAAGTGCAGTCTCTGTTGCCATGCCAGGGATGTTCTGGCAAGAAGTGTTTCCAGAAAGCTGCGCATTTGAGAAGGCACTTAAAAAGCCCAGACCTCTTTGTTCAGACGCCGATTGAAGACAGACCCATAAGCTCTCTATAATATTTATTAGTTATTGTCTTATTTAATCCCCTTTGGAAAGGCAACAATAAAGAAGTTACAGTTCTCCACTTTTTTTTCCAAGCTAGTGATGTTATTCCTTAACTTAGAAGTTGAAAGCAGACCATACTGTATACTTGACAACCAGCACAGATGAGTTATTGTTATCCACCTCATTTGCCCCATTCCTGACTCACATCTAGCACATCACTGGGGAGCACAGGTCTTTGCCCAGCTACCTGAGCTCAGCAGATGCAACCCTGCCCCCATGCAGAAGTGCATGTTTCCTGATCACTCTTGAAGAACACAAGCAGTTGGGCGCTGGGAAAAAGCCCCTGGCAGACTGCAAGGATCTCACCCCTCGTGCACACCATGCAAGTTTCAAATTCTCACCTCCAGGCCAGCCTAGGAAGGAAAACCAGGAGTGGAAAGGGGCACTTGCAAAAGGGAAGGAGTAGAAGGAGATTGTCACCAACCTAAGAGCAATCTACTCATGACTGAGAAGCAACAACATTCCCAACAACCTTAGGAAGACTGGGTGACAAACTGGAGCAGGCTTCTGTTTTTCACATAATGTTTCTTAGTAGAAACAAAAACACCAAAAAAACCACAACAGCACTACTCTCTCCTGCTAGGTAAAATCCTATCAAACAAGTAGAAAGATCAATAGACTTCACCCTCTCATCCACACTGAAGCAAACTGCCCCCAGACACAAGGTTATTTTAGGTACCTCTGCTGAGGTTTTTGTTTTGAAGAAATATTTGCTTTCAGAGAGGGCATACATAAGAGTTAGACTGCACCCTGAAATCTGATTTTTCTCCTTTAATGGTGGGCTTGGGCATCTGGAGTGTATATGAGCAACAGCTAGCCTCCAGTTCAGCTTGTAAAAACTTTTTGTGGGGTTTAGTGACTTTCCCAGTATTTTTTCATGTTAGAATAAATTAACTTAAGTGTGCATGGAAGGTAGAAATACATATGACTGAAATGAAAAGTTGGGCTAAAAATAGCACTAAACCAATTGCATTGTTCATAGTGAGGGAAAGGAAACCTGGAGGGAAAAAAAGAAATATATTTAACAGCTGTCTCAACATAATGTCAGATTTATTCAAGATTTCTAAAATGGTCTTTGACAAGCCTTGACTCATTGGGTAGGACTGGAAAGGGTATTGAGGGTGGACTATTTCTTGTGATTTATAAGAGACCACTGTGACTAGTTTGAAAAACCTGCATACAAATGCAGTAAATTAAAACAGAAGCCTACATAAGACATGTACCTTACAGACAAAAGGCTTAAAGTGTTCTTCACTCTGAATCACTAAAGCGTGGTTTGCAAAGGGAAATCAATTTCAAGAATTTCTGCTAGCCAAAGATGTATTCTCCAGTATTTAGAAGAATCTTCTATTAGCACACCTTGGAAATTAAAACCTAAACTCATGCAGCATCCAAAGGCACAGCACTTAGTCTCTGAATCAAAAATTGCAGAAGTTATCAGTAGTTCACAGCTCGCACTGGATCATGTAGTAGTCTCATGTATCAAAAAGCTTGCATGGCACATATGGCAGCCTCTACACAAGTGCAACTTAGAAAGCATTCAATTTTGCATGCGCAGAAGAGTGGAAAATGAAACCATGTGTATTTGATCAAAGGCGGGCGTGTTGGCCTACCCCTTATCTCTGAGATAATTGCACAAATTTTCACATAAAATTTGAACATTACTTAATTCATCAACAGAACCTTGCACATGCTATACCACAAAGAAAACACTCCAGACATCTTCGCAGGAAGTGAAAACCCCACAGCTAGAGGTGCTCTGCATAAGAAGTGTATTAGTTTCACAGTTCGAAGAGAAGTCAGATTGTGATCTTCCTCAAACTCCCGGTTTTCCTTCTCCCTTCAGGCAGATACTCACATTCCCCTGCAGAGTCCAAGAAATTACTGAGCAAAGGTTCACTCTGACTCCCACAGCTCTCTCCAAGCCCCACAAGTAAATCAATACAGGCAGCTGCTTTGGCTTCTACCAAAATGTCTGCGGAGGTACGTGATCTACACCCAATAGTTTTGGACAGGCACAATACCTTTACTGTGAAGCTCTGGCACCAGTTTGGTGTCCGGCACAACTGGGCACACAGAAGGGTCACTTCTCCTTGAAATGAGACACAGAATTTGAGATTAGGTCTAAAATCTTTAATTTTAGATACCCTAGGGCACAGTAGAGTAATAGCTAGTGGGATCCTACTAGAGAACAGATTGGGGGAAATGGGATCTTATGGATATGCTTTGCTTGCCATTACCTCTTAGTGATGCCAGCTGGTGGTTTGTACAATACCCACCTCAAATGACATGGGGGAATTCAGGAGGAAAACCTCTCCAATGACAGTTACCTCCCAGACTATATGGTGACCCTGTAGCCTTTGTGTCACTATGCAAATTTAAGGGATCAAAATCAATCCTCCTGGAGTCTTCTACACAGCATTGTAACACCCCTTTTCAGTGATAGAACTCTTTTAACTGTTTTTTGTGGAGGAATGACCAGTAATAGGGCAGCTGATATTCTTAATGAAGGCTTGATAGCTCTTCTTTTTATAATAGAGTAGTTAATGCACTCTGCGTATAATAGCCAAGAAGGTAAAGGCAAAAGGCTGGGAAAAAAGGAAGTAACCCCAAAAGAAAAAGAAGGAATGAATAAGCAAGAGAGAGACCTGAGATTTCTAGCCTCTTCATCATCTCTGTTACACAGGTCAAAACAGAACACAGAGTTTCGGCCACTTGTTGTCTGATGTGATTATTGCTATTGAAATAAAATATTTTCTTGACTACATCTGCTCACATTTGCCTTGCACAATTAGAGTCAAAAAGATTTCTGTATTAAACCTTGGGGTAAAAGATCCCTCTCCAGAAGTGACTCCTCCTTTGTTCCACAGAAACTCCCTTAAGATATTACTTCCAAACTGGAGGGGATATGATTGCCTACAGCAACTTCTCCCCTTCTTTTGTGTCAGTTAAAATAAAGGAGCCTGATTTTGAATTTCCATCCACATCCATATAAACTTAGTTTCAAGTCAGCACAGCTCCACCAGAGAAGAATGGCTGGAAGATGCAAAGTCCCTTGTATCTGCTAGACTTCCTACACATTGAGCTGAAACAATGGGTCAATTATCCCAGCGCTATGTTCATCCTGGGCTGAAAGAGGATAGTAAGTTGAGATCTCATCAATCACTCCAGCTCACATTGCTCCTGCAGAGAGAACTGTTATGACAACAGGAGGCTGAAACCCAGGTTTATTGTAACCAAACAGATGGATTCAGAAAGTCTGGGACATTCTTGCAATGGAAAAGCTGATGAATTACAGAAGAAAAAACATATGTCACTTATTTAACCTTCTGATTTTCTTTGATTCATTGCTAGGACAAGCAAACAGTCTTTAAAAAAAAAAAGAAGAAAAAAGAAAGAAATAAAAAGAGCAAACAGTAATGTGATTATTGTTTCTATATTTCATACAGTAGTGATGCCTTCTATGCCAGCACACTGCCTGCCCCTTGGCCTTCCTACCTCAAATCCCTAGGTGAAAGCCTGATTTCTGAAAGAGGTGAGGCTTAGGGCTAGAGAAAGTGCCTCCAGTTCCTCTCACTCTTCTTTTTTTCCCCTACTGGCTAATGGCATTAACATTTGACAGAAAGGTAGCAGCCAAGAGACTACATTTCTGACTGCCAGCTAAGCAGGGCACAGAAACCCAAAGCAGTGCTCCCACAGCTAACAGCAGCTGCCAGAACATCCACACTCTCTGGGTAAAGGGAGAGCAGGGGAGACAAGAGATGATGTGCAGTCCACAGCCTGGGATTACAGCAGGGATGTAGGACACTTGGTAGGAAAGCAGGTTACACTGCTCAGGAATAGATCTCTTTGCATGATTGCAATAAAAATTGAAAAGTCTTTCCCTCTCCCACCCTGCAAAATAGAAGAGAAACTTTTGAAGATGCATTTTAATGGGGGAATGCACGCCTTGCGGCTTTGTAAAACAGCAAGAAAACAATTTCTGAATCCAACTTTTCCTCTGTGTGTGTGTGTATACTTGCATATTCCTGCACACACTGAATAAACATTCCCCCACAGAACCCAAAGATGTGTGTAAGCACACAGAATGCAGTACACACTTCATGTTCACTCACACAGGGGAACAGTTAAACACAGCAATCATTATGAGTATATCCATGCATATGGGCACAGACGAAACCTGGGATTTCCAGCAAAGCTTGAGCAATTCGGTGTAATAAAAAAGGGCTCCTTGCAGCAAAGCACTTAACGAATGGCAGATTGCATGCAAAGGGTGCCATTACCCAAGGGAGCTGAGGGATTTGGCTGGAGCACATGGTATGAACAAATGGCCTGAAGATTTGTCAGGGTAAGGACTGCATTCAGCACAATCAGAAGGCTTCATCTCATCTGAAGCCCTATATATTTTCATTCTGAAAGCAGATGAAGTTGCAATGTTTTTACATACTTTAAAAGTAAAATTTTTGTGAGAGGAATCTAATTCCTGAAAACTATTGTACCCTCCTGGTATTTTCACAGTCATGTTCTCCTTTCAGGCCCATTAGAAAAAAAACCAAAACAAACAACTAACAAACAAAAAAAACCCCAATATTAATTTTAATTTAATTTCATTATCTTCTTACATACCAACCAGGAAAAGTTGAAAAACCTAACGAGAGACAACAATAAGTTTCCATTTTAAATAGAAACAAATAATGTCTCTGACATTGGCTACCTTCTAAAAATCACCTTTTCACTTTCACTTATAACCCATAATTTGAAGTATTTGCAATTCCTCTTGTCTTGAATAAAATATATTATTTTCACCATGTTTTCTATTCTGACATCTTACAATTCCTCCTAGACTCCGGCTCACACATTACTTGTGTCAGACTCTGATGGAACATCTATTTCTGATTACAGTCTGGCAAAATAAATCATAGAAAATTGGAATTCCAAGGAAAAGAACATTTCAGGTTTCGTCATATTGTTATTATGAGAAAGGCAGACTTCTAGCTTGATTGTTTTATTTTTACCAAGGGATGCTATGTTTTATGTGCTCCCAGAATGTGAACCCGTGTACACATGGTGTTCCAAAACCTCAAAACCCACAGTCAATTATACTGCTCGAGAATGGTGACTCTAGATTCCTTACCACCAGTTTTTCCTGAGGTACTGCTGGCTTCATCTGCCCCTTGCAGCCACGCTCCTTGTGGCTTTAAAAATGCACTGATTCTTAGAATGCTTGAGGTTGGAAAAGACCTCTGGAGGTCACCTGGTCCAACCCCACTGATCAAACAGGGATAAAGTCAGTTGCCCAGGAATATGTCTAGTCAGGCTTATAATATCTCCAAAGATGGAGACTCCACAACCTCTCTGAGCAAACTGCCAGTGCTTGACCACCCTCACACTAAAAGAGCTTCATATTTTGTTTAGATGTTTTGTTCTGTGTTTCAGGTTGTGTCCATTGCTACTGGTTCTGTCACTGAGCGCCACCGGAAAGAGCCCAACTCCATCCTCTTCTCCCCCTCCATTCAGGTGTTTACAAACATTGCTGAGATTCCCTCAAACCTTCTCTTCTCCAGGCTGAACAGTCCCAGTTCTCTCAGCCCTTCCTCATAGGAGGGATGCTCTGATCCTTTTATCATCTTTGTGGCCCTGCACTGGGCTCTTTCAGGTAAATCCACATCTTGCTTTTATTGGGGTGCCCAAAATTGGACTCAGCACTTGAGGTCTCACTGGTACTGAGTAGAGGGGCAGGGTCACCTCTCTCCTAACACAGGCAGGGTACTTGTTAGCCTTCCTTGCCACAGTGGTGCACTGCTGGATTACAGTCAGCTTGGTGTTTGAAAGGCACCTTCCAGATTATGCCCTGCTGTCAGTCCCCATTATGCCCTGCTGCCCAGGCTTGTTTGTCCTCAGGTGCCAGACTTTGCATTTTGCTTTCAAGAACATCATGTGATTGTTATGGCCCATTTCTCCAGCTTATCGAGGTCTCTTTGAATGACAGCACAACCATCTGCTCTCTCTCATTCCTGACTTTTGTGTAACCTGAGATGAAGATATATTTTGTTTCAAACTTCATGAGGGCACACTCTGTATCAGTGACCAGGTTGCTGATGCAGAGGTTAAGCAGAACTGAACCTGGAGAAGACCTGGATAAGGAAGGCATTGAGTAGCTCAGATATTTCTGTATTCTTTGTCACCAAATCCTCTGCCCCATTCAGAAGCAGAGCCACATTTTTCCTTGTTTCCCCTTTACTCCCAATATACCTGTAGTAGCCCTTCCTTTCATGTCCTTTGTCAGAGTCAACTCCAAGTAGGCTTTGGATTTCCTAACCCCATCCCTGCATGCTTGGACATCATCTCTGTGTGTCTCCTGAGCTACCAATTTCTGTTTTTACCTCATGCATTTTGCCTATTATGTTTGAATTTAGTTTAAAGTGACTTGTTCTTCAGTGCAGGCATCTTAGCAGGAAACAAGGCTACCTGTGCTTGGTTTTCCTGATCAGTGTGATGGACTGCTCTTGAATTTAGAAGAGGTGATCCAGGAAAAGGAATACCAGATCTCCTGGACACATCATCTCTCTGGACTCATATCCCATGGAATTCTTTGAAACAAGGCCTTGAAGAGGCCCAAGTTTCCTCTCCTGAAGTCCAGGGCTTCAGGACCATATCCCTCATCTCAGGATCCACCATCTCATAGTCACCACAGCCAAAGCTGCCCTTGGCCTATGCCTCCCCAGCCAGCCCTTCCTTGCTTACAAGGTCCTGCAGAGCATTTCCCCTCACTGCCTGCTCCATCACCTGCACCAGGATATTACCATGAATGAGCTACAGAAACCTCCTGCTCAGCTGTTGTGTGCTCAGCTGCATCGTTGCTTCAGCAGATGTTGGGGTGGACAAAGCCTGCCATGAGAACTAGGGCCTGTGAATAAGAGACTTCTTCCAGTTGTCTAAAAGCCTCACCTCCATCTTCCTGATTAGAGAGGTCACAGTTAAAAATATTATTTACTTCATACTAGTCTGTGGCTTGTAACATTTCCGGAAACATTTCTGTGCATTGTTTTTTCAGTGAAATATGAGCAAAATAAAACCTTAGTCAGGAAAAAGCTTCTCTGTATAGTCAAGCCCATCCTCTTCTTTCCAGTAATTCCATCTGTAAGCTAGCAACTTGCAAAGGACACCCAATAATTGTGACTACATTTGAGCTGAAATCAATATATAGTAAGCCACAATTTGAGATATCCAGATTTATACTTTCATAAGCACAGCTTGATTTATGGATGCCTGGCTGGAAGATATTTTGTGCTTGAGCTCCCAGCCATCACATAAATACTGCAGTGCATAAGATCCCCCTCCTCCAAAGGAATATGTTTGCAAATACTGAACAGCATCCCCCATAATGAACTGCCAATTTAGAGAAGGGAATGACTTTTAGAAAACAGTCCTGATTTGGTAGCCACAGATGGGGATAAAACTGTGTTTGTTAATGCCATCACACTAAGTCAGGCCCTTTTTTGATTTATGCAAATCTAACCCAAAAAGTAACACATAGCTATGCATTTCTATCACCTCCAATTTCAACATGAACAAAAGAGTAAAGTAACTGATGAGTGTCAAGGAAGAAACTGGTTTATTACCTCATCTCACCCCATGGAATACCAACAGCATGATATTACCAGTGAGTAACTGAAGTTCAAATATGCATTGTGGTGTAAATGCTCCTAAAATAGTTCCAAAAAATAGAGCCAAAGTAGTCAGAGTTTGCTGCCTCCTTATGAAAGAAAAAATAATCAAAGCACATTTAAAAATAATATATATTTAATATAATATATTTCAAAATATTTAACTGCAAGCAGCAAAGTGCCAACCTCCCTCATAAGCAGAAGACAACTTGTCCTATAAGGTCACAGCTCTTTTTTTGTAGGCTTTTACTTCATCTGTGAACATCTGTACAGCCAAATCTTAGCCTTGCTTAGACTGGTGACAGGGCTGAGCATCCCTTTGTGCTGGGCTGTATAATGAGGTAAGTTACAGAGTTCAGTGCTGGGGCCTTGGGGTGTTAGTGGATTGACTCTAAAAATGTCAAAACTCCTTTTGCTAGAAAATATAGAAAACTTATACAGGGAATTGCAACACTTTGTTTGAAATCTCATTTAGCAAAGCTGAAAATAGAACAATTTCTTCCTATCCCTGTACCTCTTTCATAGAGTCACCCTTATGCTTTCCCAGAACAAGGCAGGGTAAAGAGGGAGCATACACACATATTGCTGTAAAGCAGAGAAAAGTAGCTGGAAACTGACACTACTGAGTAAGTGCAATCTAATTCACCTGCTTAATATATGTGGAAAATCTGAAGGGAAGCCTCAAGAAACTGTTCAAGAGTTATCATTCTCTACAAGCAAATAGCCAAAGGAAAATCTGCTCAACCATAAGGTAAGTATTCACAGACATATTGCAGATACAGGTAATAACACTAATAGATCTTCTACAGCTATAAATAGGTGAGAGATGCCAGATGCTTCTCTCTCTTCTTCATAAAATCAAGAGATCTAGAAACAAAAAACATCCAAAAGTCAGAGACTTATCCCAAAAACAACAGCAGGCATTTCAAATATGTGGCTAGTCCCTATGGCTACAGCAGAGCTGCACATTGCATAGCTTTAGAGAATTAAATCTGTTACCTGCACACATTCTAAATGCACAGGCAGCATTAATGACACAGGCCATCTAGGAAGGATTAAGGATTAGTTATCATTTCAACCCAATGAAAGAAGATCTATATTTCTCTTTTAGACACGTAATTCACAGGAGAATCATGCTTGCCAACACTCTGAAAAAATAATCTTTCAGAATTCTTGCAAACCCACTGTGTTATGATTTCATCTCATGAAATACAACACCTTTACATTAAACCTCATAAAACTAAATCCTGCTGGATCTCTTCCAGGCTCAGAGAATAAACAGCTATATCAGTGATGCCTAGAACAGTAAAATCTGGCCCACTGTCATATGGCATGTTCCCATTTACAGAGGGGAGCAGGTCTGCAAACAGCTAATTCACGTTGCTATTGCAAAATCCTCACATATAATGAATTTCTCACATAATTGTTCTAAGAAATACTTCAAGAAAAAGAAGAAAAAAAAAGAATGCTTTGAAAACCATAATACATATTTATTTATACTATGTTTTGGGGGGAAGGGTTGTTAACCTGTTCCCTTCCCCTTAAGGAAATTCATTGCAGAGCTGCTCTGCTTTTCAGTGAGCAGGAGCAGGTTTAGTTGTCTGGGGCTCTGGTAGATAGCAAAGGGGGGAAATTCGTTGTCACAAAAGTTCAAAAGAAGAATATATCCAATGAGTTTACTCTTTAAAGCATGATTATTGGCCCTTTGCTGTCAGAAGTGCTACCCAAATTCCTTTCATCCTTGCTGGTCCTGCCCAGAGCACGAGCAAGGAACATATCCAAATAACCAATACAATTACACCAGGCAACACAGATCTAAAGCTCAAGCCTTCCTCAGAATCTCAGGGCAAATGTCTTCCAGAGATGGAGACCAGTGTATGGCCAAAGAACAAAAGCAATTTTCTGTGTGATTTAGAATCTTCTTCTTCATTTCCCATGTAGAACTGCACTTCAGTCCCCCGGTCCAGGCAGAGGCCTTCATGTGGAAACTGAAGTTACAGACCCAGATATGCAGATGTCACACATTCCTTCCATCTTTCCTGTCATTTATCTGACTAATTACATCTCAGGCAAACCACAGCCAGGTCCACAGTGCAAGAACAGGAGCCAAGGAGGACATGAACTGATACCACTCCTCACCAGGACCGGAATTTCCGTAAGGTTTCCCTTCTCATTTTTTCCATTCTAACCACAGCATTCTGGATTGTAGTATGGCTGGAGGATGAGACTTTTACAGCAAAAGGGAGAGGTTAACAGTGTCTAGTGACACAAAGCAGAGGAAGAAATCCTAAAACATGTGGTCAGGCAGGACCCAACAGGGAAGGGATAATTCCCTAGGAATTGTTAGAAGATCTTTTTTGAACCAGCAGAAGAGAAACATCCCTGTTAAGATGGTGGTTTAAATGATACAATAACCGGACACAGTTGCTGACCCCAGAATTAATGACGAGGGGATGTGTGTGGAGGGCAGTAGATTGTGCCTCCAAGCTCCCTATCAAGCACAGGACTATGCAAGACCCCTTCAGTAGCCAGACATCATAGTCCCAGTCTTTCCCTGGGGTGGGGAAGGTTGATGCCCTAGGAATGTTCTCCATGGATTCATGGCTCTCTTGACCAGCAAATTACTTCTGTCAGAAAACTACTGCATACAGGAGGTGTCAGAATTACAAACACTTGAGGCCTGGAGGAGAGAATGGAAGCTCTTTTCGTACTTGACCATGTAAGAGCTCTAATTTTGACCTGGCTAATGACCCCAGCCCACAATTAGCTTATGAGGGGCACACCCAGACAGACTGCAGCACAGCACCAGGTGAATCCACAGGGGCAAATCATCGTGAGGGAAAGAGAAGTAAAAAAGAACAAAACACAGGTGACAGAACATCAGGGTAAAGTGAACCACTATTGCCATTCTTAAGGGTTTACTCTGGTATTTCAAGCATCATTTTCAACATACTTCATCATTTTCAACCAAACCAAATGAAGATAATGCAATATGGTTTCAGCTTTTGTTCATCTTTTTCAGTGTGAACTCTTTCAAGCCCCACTATTCACTAAGTAGCAAAGGATGCATGGCTGTAAACCGTGGTACTTCTATTTTCAATGTTTATGGAACTACTCAAAACAACATGATTTCACTAATTGTTCACAGATATAAATAATAATTCTAAACTGACCCTGTCACACTTTCTGCTACAACTTTACTTACAGGGTTTAAACAAACCTTGTTTTCCCCTTGTCTGCAAGGGGAAAAAATGCTACACAAGTAAACCAAAGATGTTTTTTCCAAATATGAAGTTTTCCCTGCAGAAGGTAAGTCAACCCAACTACATATCAATTAGGAACATGGGATGCAAGATGCTCACTTCCCTCAAAACTAGCAGTTCCAACCAGAACAGATGACCAAGCAACAATAAATTGTTTGGGTAGAAAGTGTCTAAGATGGATGAGTCTCACAGTCAACAGGGAGCTGAGAATACTGAAAATATAGACATTTACAGAAACAAATTAATAACTTAAAGTGTGAAAATCCCCCCAAATAATAAATAATTGTGTTTGATGGTTCTAAAACTTAGCTTATATTACAAGTGTGCATTTGCATATTCTGAGAAAGGAAAAATACATGTGGAGAAGAGCATGTTTATAATGTATTTAACACAGGGGTCCTTTACAGGACTCTCCAGGTTTACTTCTCTGCAACAGGTTCGGGAAGGTAAAACTGTACATTTCTAGATTGAAAGCAGAATAGTAGAGGAAAGAAGAAATTTGAGATGTTGAACAAAAGTTTTAATATATTCCTTGAATACATGTTAAATGAAGTTGCTTGCTTTTTCTCAATAATTTCTGAACTTGTAAAAACTGCAGATGTAATACCAATACATCATAAGCCATGACATGCAGACTCTTTCTGGGTCAGCTACTTCAAACTTCTGGATTTTTTTTTAATTATTATTATTATTATTTGGAAATACCGACTCCAGAGTCTGAAAATACATTTAGATTACTGATTATGTGCCTACTGGTTTGATTATTTGAATCACTGTGTAATTTAACACCAATGCAATACAGAGGCTTGCTGATTAGATCAATCTGACATCACGGTTTCATTGCTTTATTTTAAATAGCATAGCTTTGGGGAACAGGTTCTCTTAATTTTGCTTTTTCAAATGTTTTATTACAAATTATTAATACTTTTTAATTATTTCCCTTGACATGTAACAGGTGTCCAAACCTTGAGGCCATTAGACTAGTTAACTATCTGCAAATCTGACCATTTCCCTGCAAGAAGCAATCAGTTCTGAAAGTGAGTTCCTATACCTGCCTCACTCACACACTCATTGACAGCTGTTTTCTCTGTTAAGCCCTACAGAAGCATCTGCAGATTTACATGACCCCCCAGCACACAGATCCCACCAAAGCTCACCAATGCACAGCTTCAGCCACTCATCAGGGGAAGGACTAATGCTAGCTTTGGACATAAATGGCCACAACCTGCCAAAGTCCTGATAGGGAGTAAAATTTAGAGCTAGCCCCCCCGTGACAGTAACAACAGCAAAAGTCTCACTGTGTCCAATGGTGGCTCTATTTCTGCCCTGTGTCACCCAGCCCAGATGGAGGCAGCAATTTTCCTTTCTCCCCCCCTGAAGCAGCCATGCCCCACACAGAACCCAGGCATTTTGGAATAAACACCCTGCCCTTGTCTATGGCTCACACTGCTCACCCCGCTCTCAGATCAGGGTGCTAGCTACTACCAGGCTGCAAATAGCAGCTAGGAGAAAAGAAAGGAAAGATTTATTACATTACAGCTTTTCATAGACAAAATACACTAGGAAAACCAGGTACCATGCAATTGTAGCCCTCCAGGGCATGGTTCTGCTACCTTTGCTATCCAGCACTTAGATTAGATAGATAGTAAAGGGATTGGTAATTGCAAACAGAAATTCTGCATGAGCAAAAGTGCTTGCCATGACAAAAACTGTAGCCAGATACAGATACATGTCTGATAAATTTGAAGGATCATAACTTACTAAAGCACTAGCAAACAAATAAATCTGCGTTTATATCTATACGTGTGCATGTGTGCATAATACACCATCTAAGCACCTATATTTACTGCTTCGTATAAATGGAAAGTACAAAGCAACATTAAAAACCAGAGGTTTGGAATAATATTTAATAATGTTCCTGCAGAAAGCATCTCAAAACTGGAAAAAAAACTGAAAATTTAAAGATACTAAATGCAGGACACTATTGAGTGAATGGTCACTACAATTAAAAGAGTAATAAAAGTGAAAACCTAGGAAACTCTGTGTGACTTGGTTTAATTTCCATTTGAAAGTAATCAGCCTCAGTCTGATCTTTCCCTCCCATGCCATCAAACCCTGACTAAAGATGGCCTGGAGCTCCAGTCCCCAGAGGGAGTTTCTAGAGAAGAAGGGCAGTGAGCAGAAACACAGAGCACCGGATTTGTAGGGAGAAGATCGGTACCCCGTGTCCCCGGGCAAAGGAAAACACGACACAGTGTGCACAGGCGCCACCAAGAGGCTCTTCTGCCGTCGCCCAAGGAAGATTTTTCCCCCTGTGCCGCTCAGGCACATTCTCAACACCATCCGAGCACGCTCGCTGCTGCATTTTCAGTGGGCATTCCAAAAGGAAAGCAAAGAAAAGGATAACTTCTTTTTTAAGGGTTCCTTCCAGAGAAGAGGGAGGGGAAGAGGGGAAGATATATCTACAGCACATGCAGTTTTCGACAACGGAACTTTTAAACGTTGTGGCAACAGAAAACAAGATTGCTGCCCAGTCCGGATCTGGAAAATGTTAAATTCCACCTTATCAGCCACTGAAACAGCACCAGGAGGGATCTTTTGCTGAGCTGCCTCACATCAAAGTCTATGCAATCCCATTTTTTTCCTGTCAAACTCAACTATGAGATTCAAATAATAATAATATTTCTGTAGTGTAATGTTGGAGACCATTTTTAAAAGTAAGCAGAAATTTTCTTCGGATGTTTTCATCGTGGTGAGAAAACCAGTTTTGTCCTCATCACTGCCCTTTTATGAGCTGAAGAAAACGAGCTAAAAAGCCACAGGTTTTTCATTCCTACACAATGTTTCGAACAATTCTTCAAGTTCCAAATTTTTGCTTAGAAAGCCCCTGAAGTTCGTATTTCCCTAATCTGCTTGGCCTGACTACTCTCACCAGTCAGTGGGGCTGGACTCAATTCAGAGGTGAAAGCATTACCCAGACATTTGGGGAAGGTAGGTGCTTTGTGCTGGGTAAGGCTTGGCTGCCCTCCATGCACCCAGACCTCCCTTTGCAAACCATTGCTCTCAAAGTGGCAAATCTTACATCCTGGTCTCACCATCTCCCACGAAGGGAAACCAGTTGTGGGTGCCCGGGAGCTGAAAGCCCAACACTTTCTCCAGGAAGGAGAGAGAGGCTGAGACACTGCCTTGAATTGAGCCTCCCAGGTGAGGGTGCAGCCAACCCAGAGAGGCCTCAGGAATGTCAGACTGCAAGCCAGCCTAGCTAAACCCATTGATTTGGATCAAATGGTCTCTAAAGGTTCCCTCCAGCCACAGTTATCCCATGATTCTGGGAGCCAAAAGGACAATGACACCTTCAGGTAGGTGACAAAGGAATATGAGGCCCAGGCTAGAGGAGCCATCAGTGATGGCAACTTCTGCCTCAAAGCTCATCACATCACCAAAGCACCTCAAATGGTTGGGAGAACGAAGAAGGAAAGAGGCTCCCACATACCATGGGTAGCAAAGTAAGGGACTGAGTGATTGCAAGGCAGAAGATTAAAAGAAAATATGAAACAGATAAATAAATTCATATTCTTTACTGCTGCCTGTGTTGAAGCAAGTGTCTTGCCTATTCTTTAGAAGACAGGCAAGCGTCAATATGTTTTCTCCTTTCCACATCTCAGCTTTCAAG
>JAHLSL010000020.1:6698123-6731804 GCA_025920805.1 Petroica traversi
CCCGGGACTGGGGAGAGAAGGAGCAGGCTATGGGGTGAAGGGATGGAAAGCTGGCGCTTCCCTAAGGGTTCCCAACGCCACCTGCTGTTCCTTTCTCCCCGGGACTGACGGGGACTGTTGCTTGCATTTCCAGCACCCAAGGTCTGTGATGCCTGCAAAAACAAAAATGAAGATGATAATGACATCGTGGAAAACCTCTGCAAAAACGACTTTGGTAAGTGGAAGCAGAGCTCCTCTCGCTTGAAACTTGAGAGTGAAGGATCAGATACAGCTCCCAGTGGAGTCAGTAAGAGATGTGCCTGAATAAAGGCAGGGCTTTGACCATTGGGACATGAAACACAAAATTCCACCTTGGAGTAAAACGTAGCCCTTTTTATCATTCTTTTCTGTTCACTACTTGAAGTAGTGCTCTTTTATGTGGATGTTGCTGGCAAGCCCAGTAGAACGTAAAATGAAAAAGAAAAAAAAAAAGAAAATCTTTCACGCAGACTATTGCCTGGGGAGAAGTAGAGCAAAGCTTCATTTAGATGTTTGAGACAGAGCCGCATGACCAATCTCAGTGTATCGTAAGAAAGACTCTCTGCAGATTAAGAATGAAGCTCTATATATCATTTGACAGATAAGGTAATGCACAGACAATTGGGGATATAAACTTAATGGGAAGATCTGGGGTTAGAAGAGGACAAGAAAGCCCCTTCAACACAGACAAGTGAAGGACACATTATCCACACATTAGCATTTCAAGAGCAAAAGGGAATAAGGAGGGGAATCCTTTCACAATAGGTCAGTGTTTAATACCTGGAAACAGATTTGTAGTATAAGCATCTACAGCAATTCAAAAGTCTTTCTTTAAAAAAAAGAAAACAAAAACCCACCCAAAACCTGAAACCATGATTGTGGGACATAATTGCTAAAACAACCAATAGTTTTGGCCTGGCAAATTGCACTCAGATAAATCCTCCTAAAGCTAAACATGCCCCACAGCTTCTTACAGAGCCCTGTATCCCCCTCCTAGTTATTTTACCAAATCGAATGCAGCTGTTGGACCAATTTGCCCTCCATGGGATCTATTCTTTCAAAAAAACAATGCATGTGAAATATCATTTCCTTACAGGTTTGCCTAAAATCCTCTCCAGCCTAATAAATTAAGTGTAGAAGTTTTGAGCTGCAGGAGAGATCAGGTTTCAGATTAGGTCTAGGTACTTGCCTCCCCACCTCCCCTTCAAAAGCTACTTTCAGGAAAGCTGTCCTCTCCCAGAAAAAAAAAAAAAAAAAAAATAGTGCTCTGCTTAGTGTAGCAAACCTGCCCTCTCTCTGTTGCAAACAGGAGAAAAGCTGGAAAAAATATTAATTTAGAAAGGAAAGGGAAAAGAGGGGGAGGGGAAAGAGGAGAAAAGAAATCCAAAAAACCTCAGCCCTAAGGTTGATTCAAGCCGAAATGACTTGCATGCCCTTTGTGGCTTTAGAAATGGAGCCACCTGCTGCCTCTTCTGTCAGCCCTGACAGTTTAATTAGCAATAGAGCACCTCCCTCCCCAGGTCCTCTTTATGTGCACTAATGGGAAAAAAACCTCTCAATCTCTCTCCCTCTCCCCACTTCCCCCTCCCCTCGCTCTATTAGCCTTGAAGATAAAAGTGAAGGAGATTGCCTACATCAATGGGGATACCAAGATCACCCCCGAAACAAAGAGCAAAACCATCTACAAGCTGAATGGGCTGACAGAAAGAGATCTGAGGAAGATAGTGCTGTGGCTCAAAGGTGGCCTGCAGTGTACCTGCGATGAGATGAACGACATCAATGTCCCCTACTTGGTGATGGGGCAGAAGCAGGCTGGGGAACTCGTGATTACCTCTCTGAAGCGGTGGCAGAAAGGGCAGCGGGCTTTCAAGCGGTTCTCCCGCAGCATCCGCAAACTGCAGTGTTAGTGGCTTCCTCTCTGGCTGTCCCCTGCAGCCACCCCTGTCCCAAGCTCTCCGGGCCTCCTGCACCTTCCTGCTTTGGCCCCTGCGAGCCTTGAGATGCTGTGGGCACAAGACAACACAGCGACTGCCCTCCGAGAGGGGAAGAACCCCTCCGTTTTTGTACATAGGTTAAAATGTAATAATAAAAAATAATGACTATTTTTGGGAAGTATTAAAGTATCTCGCTTAAAGCTTGGGTTTTTTTTTTTTTTATGGTTGCCAAACGTGACTTTGGTCCGAGGTCTCTCCCTCTTGGTTTGGGTAATGCTGGTTCATTTATATTGCTGCTTCTCTGTGTGCGTGCATGTTTGCTGTGCCACAGCAGGAGACTGCAGAGAAAGCCAAGCGTGTGGCTGGCCTGTCACTGCGGGCACTGCGCTTCCGCTGAGGTGACACGGCTGCCCTCTCTTATTGACGCTATAAAGGTCACGTTACCACTCTTGCATGTGATACATAGGCACCAGTAAGAGTATATTAATCATTCTCACATTTTATTTTCCACAAGTCTGAGCCCTTCTCTCTCAGAAAGCAAAAAGAACAAGTTTTGGAGCTGGTTGATCTGAATGCGACTTTTTTTAAAATTGTTTTGCAAATTAAAGCATCTGTAGCCTAACTGTAATATACCTAGTGGTTAATCTGAAAGAGTTGTAAAATATTGCTTTAATTAATCTTGTAAATACTCCAGATAAATGTTATATTCTTGTATATAAACTTTACATCATAGTTTACTCATTGTCTCTGTCTGTATTCACTTTAATCCATTTTGGGAGAACTGGGAGAAGCTGTCCAATTGGACTTTGTCCTGGCAAAGCAGAATTTGTCGTTCCACTCTAAGTGGCCAGTGGAAAAGCACGAGGAAGCCTCTAATGCTGCAATGAGAAAATCTGTAGTGGACCTCATTTCTCTGAAGATGAGCCCATGAGACACAGGACTGAGGTTCAGTCAGCTCATTTCAATATGAGTCTGTTGAGCTCTTGGAGATGAGGCTTCTTTTCTGTGGCTCCTTTGTTCGACTGCCTGCATTTTCTCATCTTCTCAGAGGACTTCCCTGACATGGAATTGCAATGACACCACTGTCTTAAAAATTAAATACATCTTTCCATTTCTTGAAAAAGACATATTAAGGAGAAAAATGTCATTTGCAACTTGCAATTCAGAATAATGGTAGAACAAGGCATTTTTTTGTGTGTATGTACACTCACTATTCTTATTGAGAAAGAAAATAAAACCTACCTAACAGTGTAACTAAATGAATGTTTTTCAGCATTTTTCTTACAAATGTTTTCTGATGAAGAGTATTACCTGAATTCTATCGTGCTTACCCTGAAAAATAATCTTGCTTCCTGGTGCTGTTGGACATAGAAAATTCTTCATAACTTCCCTGACAGGATGAGCAGTCCTGTATTCCCAAGAACAACATTTAATGTTAACTCTTCACTGACAGAATACAAATCCAACACTAAACCTTCCTGTAAACTAAAAAAACCACATTATTTTCATAAATTTAGTGTTATTTTCACCATCAGGATCAAAAGATTAAAAATAAAGGTCCAACATGTGCATTGTTTCAGAAAAATTGTTGTTTGCCCTCTCCCACAGTCTTAATGCATTCACTACACCTGGTACAAACAGTGGTAGGATGCTGACCAAGCAAGAAAAGAGGAATCCTCACAAATGCCCTCAAAAGTACAAGAAATTTAAAAAAAAAAAAAAAAAAAGAACAAATTACCAAAAATTGCCCCATTCCAAACTGGCTTTTAATTATTTCATGAAATGGTATTTAAAGGTATTTATTAAATACCTTTATTTATTTAAATGTGTTTAAAGGCCAATGCCTAGCTTAAATGTTATTAAAACTTTTCTTCTGAATGAATCTGACTTAGCAGGAAACAAATTTGACTCTTTTCATGTTATTTTAACACCAGCACTCTGTCCATCATCTTACAGAGCCATTTACACTCAAGTGCTCTATCACTCCACCAGTTCTGCTCAGCATATGATGTAATGCCTGCACCTGAACAGCCTTGGGTTTAGAGGGAACAAGCTCACAGATAAAGAGGAGCTGTCTGAAGATGAGTCTGCAGGAAACAGACATTTGGGCCTTGTGGAGGAAAGCACTTTGAGGAGCCAGTTGTTTGCAATGCAGACACTGGGGACTGAAAATGAACAGCCAGGACTGTTGCACACAGCCTGCCTTACAGATACTAAGTCCTACAGCAGCCATAAAATGATCTTAATTGGGCTGTCCTAGAAGGCAGCAGTACTGATGGTGATGTGGACAGACAGGTCACAAGTTACTCACTCTGGGGTCATGTTAAGGCCAAGACCATATAACAGATTTTTGCCAAATTACTTCAATCTATGAAGACATATTACTTATGATCAGCAGTGCCCTGTCTTTAAAAAAAAACACATTCTCCTTCCTTTGTCACAACATAAATACAGTTGCACCAGCAAAATCCTGTTCCTGTCAGGACAAATTCAGAAGAATAAGAACAAACTAAACTGAAAAACATTCAATTTTGCTAGTATAATCAGCCTCCTGGGTTAAGAGCACCCTGCCATACAGATGCCCCACTGATAAAGCCTTCTGCACGTGGCCCTTGGCTGAATCACTGGGACTATCCACTCTTGAGGTGTATTGGCAGGGGTAGGATTACCTTTCAGATAAACAGGATTTAGGCAAATGTGAAGAGTAATGGGATTTGCCTTTTCCCAAAGTTCCATTACCTTATTCCAACAGTAATGTATTTAAAGATGGGTCATATCCACCTAAGAAGTGTCAGTGTTTGTTGTATTGTTTCTAGTGGTGTAAAAGCCAGACATTGCAAATTATTCAAGTGAAAATTAGGATTTTAAAGTCATAGCCTGAGGAAATTTCACCTCTCAGATACTGGCAAAGAAGGAAACATAAATTTTTATTCTTACTTGCTCAAAAATATCTGAAAATCTTTGACAGTGCCAGGAAAATAGTGAGCCAACATATAACAAAAATTATCAGAGCCTGATACTTCTCGTAATTGTGTCACATATACTTCAGAGTAACTTTATTACCTGTTATGGTATGGTTCACTTCTAACAAAGTTGGTTTTTTTAATGCAATTGATGAAAAAGGCAACCCACTACTGCATTTTTTCAGACACTTTTTTTCTTTTTCTAAATAAAACAATGTTTTTATGCAGCCAATTATGTCGCTTCCATTGTATTTGCTTTCATAAAAACTATAAAAGCAGCTGACTACAATGGATCAGTTTAAGAACAATAATAATGACACTTGACATTTTATACAGAAGTTTCCATTTAGTTTCTCAGACTGCCTTCACAAAAGTAGGCATTAATATCCTTCTTTTGCAGATCAGGCACAGTGAAGTGAAATAACTCATTCAAAACCACCCAGCAAGTCTTTTATAGTCAAGAAAAACAGAGTATTTTTTTCTCCAAGTTTTACACTCTAATCACTAGCCCACAGCAATCAGAATGATGTATAATCAAGGCAGTACTTAGATCATAATTTGAAAGCATAACAGCAACCAAGGCTCCCTCCAACTTCTTCCCCTCAAGTGTGTAAAAAAATGTCTGACCAAATTCAAATTTAAAGCCCATCAGCAATATTCTTCACAGTCTTTTCCTTTCTTTCTTATTGATCTTTCTCTTTATGCTTTAACTGTTTCTTAATCCTTTTTTTTCTCCCTCGCTTCTCATTCACTTCAGACACCCACAAAGAAGCCACCCAGCCCCTCTCTTACCCTGCTCACACAGACACTTTTGCCCTCAGAATGGTTTATTAAAGAAATCATGCAGTATAACTACACACAAGCCACAAAAATCCTAATGGCTGGCTCAAGACTTAAAAAGACCCATGTGGAAAATCCAGCAAGAGACGTGTAAAATTAATTAATGATTTTCTCTGAGGACAGGAGGAACATTAGATGCCACAAGGAACATCACAGACACGTGTTGGCTGGCTCAGCCACTGTACCTATTCTGCAGCAGGAGAATATAAAGATATTTAAGGATTATGTGGACAAGAATGAAGAATATAAAGATAAAACACACATTCCCTTGCTGATCAGGTCTCCTGCATATCTCTGTCGCTTTAACCCTTTGTTCTCCAATCTTGGGCCATGGAGCCAAACCTCTCAATCCTCTTCCAGAGGTCTCACTACCTCTCTTCAGCCATCAAGGGTATTAACCAAGAGCAGAGCCACCAAGACTCAGGGAATGACCACCACATTGTCCCCTGGGTGCCTGCTGGGATATGCAGAAACCCCCCACAGTCAGCAGGACAGTTCAGCTTTGGCTGCTTTGGCAAAGCACTGCCGTCCTCACCAAACCTACCAGCTCTGACAGCCTTTGTGATGTGGCCACAGTTGGCAATGCCAGAGGAAGGGTGATGGATTGATTGCTACCAGAGCAGTAGGCAGCCTTCCTTAAGCTGGGCAGCCAGGCTTTTGTTATTGGAGCCAGGAGTTCTTATTTCTAGGCTTCAGAGACCTGCCTATTTGATTTATCTAAAAGTTGCTTTCTTATCAGCAGATGTAGTTTTAGTACAGCCTGACTGTCTGGTGAAACAACCACAGGAATGGATCTTGTTTGCCTCTGTACAAAGAGGAGAGTGCAAGATATTCACATCACAGGAATCCAAGACCCCAAGCTCTCTTACAAACATAAATTAGCCCACACCGTATCCCTTCGGGGTGAGCTTAATAGAGTAACATTTTCCAAATGCATCAACTGCTTTCAGGGTGCACCACGGGCTCCTAAATCACCTAGATGCCTTGGAAAATATTAGCCACTCTCCCCCACTGGAGTTAGAGCCAGTTGGCCAGGGTCAGGCAGCAAGGCTGTCACCCAGCCAGGAGGAACACCTCAGCAATCAGCCAGCCAGCCCATCGCTCTCACAGCTGATCAAAACAACCAACCAACACAGAAAGCTGCGCTGTGGGACAGCTGATGGAGCAAACTTCAAAACCAATCGCCACACACACAGAGCAGCTGGCCAGAAGGACCAGCACAAGTTAGAGGTGTGGTCAGTGTCTTACAGGACAGACACAAGAAAGAACTTGCATACCTGCTAAAACTCACAATAAGTTATTAATGCAGCTCTTTCAAAACCCAGATGCTGCAGATCATCCTTTTGGAGTCATTTTCAGACCACAAAAATGATGCTAAAACCATGGAGAATTTTCTGTTTGGACACAACAGGTTGCCATTAGAGGCACGGCCAAAACTAGCAGCAACCAGCAGATTTAGGAGTGATCTAAGAAGGTAGCAGAAATGCTAATTTAAGAACACTTTCAACTTTCCAGATTTTTGTTTTCAGAGCTTAACCCTGACAGTCTTCATTAGATGTAAAACTTTCCATGTGGAGCCACTATGGAAGGACAATTGAAGAGTTTTCCAGTGATACCTGTTTTTATCAGGCAAGAGATAATTAATCCTTCCCTGGCAATTTCCCTGCATTGTTAGTTAAATTCAAATCCCCAACATTGTCTAATTGCCTTTTTTGTTATGTGAATCCCCAGCCATGCACCATAGGGAACCCTGGCTGGTTACACACTGAGACAGGTGCTTTAGTGGCTGCAGGGCTCACATCACTAGGCGCACGCAGAGCTATTAATCATTTCAGTTTACTCTGAGGCACAAACCTGAATTAAGTCAGGCTACTTTCCTAAGCAAAACAATAGCTTAATTGTAACAGGTAGGGCAAAGGCGTTTTGAGAGGTAGAGTTTCGGGAACTAGGGCAACTCCCTCCCCAGCCAAAAAAAAAAAAAAAAGAATCAGGCAAGACAAGAAAGTACACTGTAATTTAAGAACTAGGAGGTTTAATAATTTGTTTTCAACAAGGGAAGAAAAATAATTTGAAGATAGTCCATTGGCTTCACACAGCCTTTTTCTTTCAGATGCTCAATATGGGAAAAGTTGCTTCATTTCAACTTCAAAAGTTGATCTGTAGCACTGCAATCATCCCAGTGATATGAATGGCGGGTTGTTTGGTGTTTTTTTCACACAATGGGGAGTTTTAAATAGAGATGGATTTTCAAAAGCATCTACTAAAGCACAAGTTCAAAGATTTCAAAAGTGTTCTTAGGTTTTGGTTTTTTAAGTAACTTACATAACAGAAGGAGGAAAAAAAATAGCTTTGTTGGAAACAATGTAAGAAGACATTTAAAATCCCGTTAGATGCTTACAGATCTTATCTGCTTCTTGAGGTACCCATACATATTTAAAATTCTGGCTGCAAGACATATCCTTAGAGAGTTTAATGTACCTGGCACCCAGGGATGTTGGAAATGGGACCTAGACTGTTGAAAATATTAACAAGTAGTAGTCTTATAATCTATCCCACATATGCGAAATGATAAATTTGTCTTTACTCTTCCATTTCAACATTTGACTAGAATGTGATAGTTACTGGAGGAGCTGAAATAAGACATCTTAACTGCCCCACAGAAACAGAGTTTGTAAATTCATAAGGTACCTCTGGAATTCTAAAGCTAGCTCTGCCTTTCACTAGAAAACACTGCATAGAAATCAGTCCCTCAATTCACAACTAAGCTTTAGAAACCTTGTTAGAAAGACTAGCATCATTCTCAGCTTTGTACTGCTACATTAAGTTGATGTACAAGAAAAGATTTATATTAAATACTTCTGTCTACTACACAATACAGCTGGAAACTACATTAACTTTTAATACTTGCCTTGCAGTGGCTGTAACTCACGAGCACATAGCAAGGAGTAGTATGAAAGTCACAAGTGTAGTTCGAGTACACAGATTCACAGAATATTTTGAGTTGGAAAGCGCCCACAAGGATCATGAAGTCTGACTCTTAAGTGAATAGCTCACACAGGAATGAGACCAGCAAATCTGGCATTATCAGCACCATGCTTTAAACAGCTGAGCTGATCTCAAAATGAATGGAAGAGATGCCTTTCCTTGCACGTGAAACTCAAAAGGACCACTGGAGACATGTAGAACATGGATTAAAATATAGCACATCTATGTTGATAAGGTGCCATGCATACCTTAGGGTAAAGTTTGCCCACCATTAACCAGACTTATTGTTTGCATATTGTATCCAAATGTGAGCTGCTCCACACCCCACTGCCAGCTGTGTGGTCCCACCATCTTTCTGGATCACACACGGCAGACAGCGTGTGGGCTCAGCACTTTTACCCAGCCCCAAAAGCCCTGAATGAAAAGAGCTAGATATGATGAGTGGTTTGTGATGAGTTTGGCAGCTGAGGAGGAGACCTGCCCAGTTCCATGGCTGCACCATCTCCATGTCTGCACCATCTCTATGTCTGCATGGGGACCAAGCAATGCAGGGGTGTCAAAAACAGGCCCTCAGCCCAGATATTTGCAAAGAAAAAGTGTATTACAGCAGGTTCGGACTTGGTTTGCTGCTATGGCTTGCCCAGCAACAAGGTAAGTTGGTGAGGGCAGCTGAAATATTTGCAGTATCAATTTCATCTTGGTATAACCAGTCTCTGGACCACATTAAAGTGACCCCAGAGACCCATCCTTCATGAAAAAGAGTCAGGGCTGGGGTGCTGTTTCAGCCCTTAAGCTCCCACAGGAAAGCAGCAGGCAGGAGATGCCAGTCGAATGATCATCTGCAAGGCAGAGCACAGCACACCTGAGTCTTGAAAAATACAGCTTTTCAGTCTTATGGTAGTCTTGATAAAGCTGAACACCTCGGGGCCCAGGCTTGCAGCATTTGCCTGAAGTCTACTCCTGCTTGTCTGTCTCTCACACTCATTCTATCTTTGATCCTCTCAAGTAGAAAAAGGATCTAGAAGAGCTTGTGGAAAACTTTACACACAGCAATATTCAAAAAAGAGATAAGAAGGAGGTGCTGGTGAATACTGTAATGGCATAATCTACTTCAGTGGAAGATTCTCGTCTGGCTGAAGCATTTCATTTCTGACACACTATTGAAAGACCAGTGCAGAGACAGAGGTTAAAAAAAAAAAAGAGAGCAAAATTTGCCAGGGAATTTGGTACCAACACATATTCTAGGTGGACTTAATGAAGTGTGAAATGATGGCCTAGAGCTGGTCCTAGGCAAATAAGCAGTAAAATTCCATATACAGTAATAGAAGCAGAGGTACCAGTATTGACTATTTTGAAGAGTCTGAATGTTCAGCAGCTAGAGAATCTATTTTCTAATTTTCATGCTACATATAAGTCAAGGACACCAATAGATTCAGAAGAGCCACTCCTGCTCAAACTCCAATCAGAAGATAAGCATTGTAAGTAGATTTAATGGAGCCCTACTGAAGTCACTGCTCTAATATAGCTGATAGCTAAAATGCAGTAACTCACTAAGTCTGAATAAAACAGGTATTTATACACAAATGCAATATCAAAAGCTATTGGGAAGAAAAAAATATCAACCCTGATTGTCATTGTGTGGGCATATAAAGAGGTGGAGAAGTAACTGTGGTCAGGATAAAGTCATTCTCCTGGTATAGTGTCAGGCAACTGGCTAAGTGCAAAGCTGCCCCAAGTTCAGCCAAGTCAGCCTGGTGACATGTGGAGCAGATGCTGAAAGCCTGACAGCTGGAAATGCTGGAAGCACTTGTCATCAAAAGGTGGCAGGAAGCTTATGTCAGCTGGAAAAGAGTCTGGATGCTTGTTGCTAGGGCAGCAGAGAGGGTTTTGACAGATAAAAGTGTTGGTGAGCAACGACAGGAGATAAGAGCACAGATCCCTGGGAAGGCGGAGGAGGGCTGGTTCTTCACGTTTATCTTTAGTGATAGGGATACAAAAGATCACAGCAAACCCCCAATTTGGGGCAAGGCCTTGCACGGTCCTCAAGTCATCGGCCACAAGCTTAACCCTAGAAGGGATTGTTAGTGTGACATTTCATGCTCATTCTCAGTGTTATGGTATAAATGCTACAGCTAGCAGGGAGGCTGCAGATGGGGAAGAAAGCAAGGGGTGTGGGGAAGAAAATATTCATCTTTGGGAAGAGTTAGATTTGTTAGACTTGACCTTGAGAACCCGCATGACAAAAGTTACGTCTGTGCCTGGCAAAGTGCCTTCTTTTTGTATTTTACTTTCCTCTAGACACATTCAGAGTGAAGCTACAAAGACGTAGCAGATCTGTCTTCAAGTAAATCTTATTTGATCCTGTAAAAAATCGAGGGGAAAGAAGACCCTTAAGTTCTTTATTGGGATAGCTAAATCATAAGTATGTTAAAGAACGGGGAGAAAACCCAAGGTCTATGAAAAAATGCACAGTCTTCAGAAAGACTAAAAGATAAAACCTTTTTAGTTGCCGGTTTCAGTCCAGATCCAGTAAAAAAAACTAGAAAACAACAAAAAATAGAAAACGTTTTGCATGTTTTTCTGAAGAAGTTTCCCCAAGCGTATATTACTCAGAGATTTTCCAGAACAAAAGCCTCTTCAAAAAACATTATAAAATTTACAGTATTGATAGCAATTTCAGATAGATAAATGGAACACCCAAGGTCTTTGTCAGTTCTCACACAGTGAGAAGTTTCATTAATCAAGTACAGCTGGCTGAACATTTTTTTCATTATATGGTTTATTGGTTTGGGTGACTTAAATAAATGGGGGAAATTCACCTAGTGCTGTTTCCCTTTCATTTCCAAGGCTGGCAGTGGACATTTCTGAAACTAGATATTCCAGTTTTGGTAACAGACTTGCACAGTCACTGTCATTAGCTATAGTCACTCATGCAAACTCCAAGAGAAAAGTGAGAGAAGATGGCAAACACTTGTCTAGGCCATGGGAGAGCCAGGTTCAGATCCGCTCTCTCTGCCCCTCTGTGCTCCATGTCTCAGTTCACATGGAAACCTTAACCAGTAACCAGAGAATTTGGTAACTACACATTCAAATGGGGAGTAAGCTCCAAATTACATAAAATTATAGAATAAATCAGAAAGAGAAAGAAGAAGCTTATGGGCCAATGGTTGTGTTACTCACTTTGCACAGCAGTGAGAGGACCTGAAGTAGAAGGGTCAGAGCCCTTCTCTGATCCTTAGTCTCTCTCTTGCCTCTGTAGATGTGTGCTAGGGTCCCACATCTAACCCACAAAGAAGATTCAGCACAAGAAACCTGACCCACAAATTCTGGTTTACTTGCTTGATCCATTTGGATTATTTTTTAAAATCTGGATATCCTAGGAAAGAAACATAGCTCCACCTCAAAACACTTTATTTCCAGCATTAAGACTTTCATCCAAGTGTTAGGCAAATATTTTAGTAAAAGTTTGAAGCGGTTTGGAGTCTTGAATTTAAGTTGTTAACATCCCAGGTAAATTGCCCTACTCACTCAACCAGCAGATAAAATGGGAGAGCTGGGACTACTTCCCTCTCATGTTTATGATCTAATCCTTTTCTTTTATTAAATGTACATGAAAACCAAATGAAACAGTTTGCCAGGTGTTAAAAAATGTTTCTATAACCTCAAATCAATCCTTGTGCTGTGGTAACAATTCTAAAGAAATTAAGTTTCCATTCAGTCCATAACATTTTCTTTGCAGCTCAGCTGCCAAAATACTTTAAACCCAGCAACTATTTGCACAGCCCTATAAATTAGGTTTACTAAAGGAAACAATTAGCAAGCCTGTAGCTTACAGGAATTTCAGTTGGTACTGCTGCAGTGCATTGTTTAAGCAATTAGAAAATTATTCCAACTATTGTAAGTATTTGCAACACAAATCTGGTGCGCATAGATGCTGTCCTATTAATAATGGAAGCTATAAAAAGCTTGAAAAGCTGGTCTGCAGAGGAGGTCGCATGCTTATTAGTCTAACCACTAAATGCTTTTCATTGCTACTGAATAACAGTATTAAAATAAAATAGGACTATACAGGGAAATGTGCTCCTGTGCTGCTAAATTTGTGAGAAATCTAAAGATATATATGTGTCACTTACTCCATTCAAGTTTAAACAGATGAGGATCTGGATAAAGACATTAATATAATAATTTTTGAAGTTAAGGTGTACCACTGGACTAGAGTTCTGTATTAAATACTTAGCAGAGCTATAAAATCAGTAGCAAGATGACATGAAACAAGAATGAGTTTCTGAACGACTCTCTAGTTCCAAGTGGAAATAACGTCAATCATAAATGAGATGCTTTAACCACAACTTAATACTCTCTACAATCCTGAAATGCAATTAATCTGCTAAAGACCGTAATACTTCCAACAACTTATTATCAGCCTTAAAAAATTCTGCACCTTAGATTTAGCTATTAAGCTCTAGGGATGGGCTAGCAGCCAGATGTTTATAAACTCTTTTCAGGTTACAATTTAGTTACGGTTACAGGGTTAGACAATGTCCTCTCATTTAGCCCTCCAACTGACTAGCTTAACCATTATCTGTCACTACACTGGGCATATGCACCCTGCTGGCTGCCACTGTCCAATGCCAAGTCATCTATTTCCCTGCTCCTGCTCGGCTGAGGCTGCTCCATTCATCCCCGAGACAGCCTCTTTTCAGGGGAGCATTACAGGCTCAACAGACCTCTTTGTTGGAGCTCTATTTACACCACCATTTTTTGTTACTCAGATTGTGAAAGGAAACAACAGGAGATGGAGAGGAGACGGGCTGCTAACACAGTGAACCAGAAGTCATCAACCTCAGTTCTTTGAAGTGTTGTGCACAGTAAATAAGGAAACTATACCAATATGTGAAATAACCTGGTGGTCTAAGTGCAGTTCCCAATAGACATGCGGATCTATATGTACAAAAAGTCAGCATCATAATCAGCAATAACTGGCAACCTTCCCCACTATTTATAAAGAACCACAGTGTAATTATTCACCCAGGTCCCATTGATTATAATGGGATTTGGTTGGATAAATCCCCATGTAACTCTTTGAAAATTTGGGAGCTTTAGGGCAGTTGCTGCTCCGAGGTGTAAAACCTTATACACATTCAGATGGAATGTGCTCCCTTCTGAACACAGCTAAAATGCAGCAGTAAGTACTAAGAGCCTTTGACTTGATTACTGCTGTCTGCAAGCTGCTGTGAGATAGAAATGCACTTCCCTGCAGCAGGACAGCACAATGACCATGTGTCTCCGGGGCAAAGGAGTGCTGGAGCACATGCCAAGCTTTGAAGATGTGTTTAATTCCCTTTGACTTCCACACGACCAGAGCACACACACAACCGCTTCGTGGCATGGATTTCAGCATGTGACCCAGGACGTGAGGCATACAGCAGTGCTCCAGAGGCCTCCTAGCAGCTTCAGTTGTCAGGGTTTATTTGGGGAAGCTGCTCTGCATACATACCAGGCTCCCCAGTGTGCCATGGGCTGGCTGCTCCTTGCCCTCACCACAAAGGCTTTTGCAGCCACGTTGCTGCACTCTGTTGACTTCAGCAGGAGCAGCATTGCATTTCAGCGAGTGATGGCAGCACCAGGGCTTTCTGTACTGAGGTGACAGACACAGTATGTTGAACCACCAGCTGAGCAGGTATAAAGGGCTTAGAGAACTAATTCTGTGCCTATCTCCTACACCAGACAGCAGCTCCATTAAGGGTACATGTGTATTGCCCATTTCTTTCCCAAACTCTAACTGAAATTCACCAGTTATCCCCCAGCCCTATTATCTTCATTATTTAGTGCAGCATCTCATCACCCACCTTCAGCTTCCTCCCTCCTACTCCTTCCTGAGCTTCCCTGAGCAGGACTTCAGTTACCAGATTTAAAGTTTTCAAGACCATGGCAGCCTCATCCCACTGGCCATGCTGCCCATTGGCCTGTCCAGCACTATCCATCTTCCAATCCAGTGGTGCCTTAGACAAAATAAACACCACAGAGGCAAAGTTAATGTTACTTCTCTTTGACAACCATCTCCCATTTCTATAGTGGGATAGATGCCAAATAGTGGTGTTGTGGAAGATAAGTCTGCATGTGCTGCCTTTACCATGGCCCACAACCAGTCTTTCAGAATACTTTATTGGTGCACATATTCTGGGGTTCTGGGACGATAAAGATCTCACCTGCTTTCATTTTATAAAATGCAGATTTTTTTTTTCATTTTTCAAACAAAAAAAAAATTAAATAGAGAAGCTTAGTCTGTAAAAAAAATTATAAATTACTAAGAGAAATTATGTTGTTATTACAGAAATTTTTCTCTTCCTAAACCAGTCACTTCACTGGGGAAAAAAGGGGATTGGTTCTTGAATTTTCATTATGTGAAGTAAAGAGGCTTGCTTGACTAACTTTTGCATATTTGAGGAGAAAACACATTTTAATGTCCCACTTTTTGGCAGATTAATTTACTATTTCTTGTCTGATGTGTTTTGCTGCTTTTTAAAAACACCTTTGCAAGCTAAAAGTGTTCTTCTTTTATCTGACAATATCCAGAAACTGGACATAAAATAGACAATGTACAGAGCAGTGTGTGTGCATGCATGTTTCAGTGCACAGAAATTTGCACTTTTAATTTTAACCAGTACAAATGACAACTAAAAGCAATAGCCTTTCAACTTTTGCAAAAAGAGGTCAATTTTTGCATTTTATGGGGTAGTTGGAAAAACAAAATTTTATTGCCTGTAGAGGGGAACAATTTTCAGTAACTTGAGCTTATAGTGAAACCAGCTGATCTCCATCTTTCTTTATCTGTATTGCTTTATTCTTTGACCATAAATGTATCCAATGAATATTTTTATGTTATTTTATTTTCTTTTATAAATTGCGGGATAAAAAGTATATTAGTTACTATTATTTTTCTAATGGGTTTTCCTTTTCAGTACAGTATTGTTTTGTAGAAATCGCATTGAGAATTTGCCAGTTATCTGACAGACCCAGCCTAGAGCTTCAGCAATTCTGACATTCCCGTAAAAGCTCCAAGAAGAAAAAAAAATCCATTATTTTTTGCTTCCTATGAGCCTCAGGATACAGCCTAGTCAGAAAAAGTTCTTGTCTTGTAAGACTAAAGCCAGGCTTTGAATTACATCAAGTTTATGAAAACATAGACAAATCCAAAAAAGCATTCTTCAGGGAAAAGCTCAAAGAATAAAATTTAAAGTGTTTGTTGTGTTCGGTTGACTGGTGGGTTAAAGATAACAACTTGCAGGACTGCCTAATCATCAAGAGGTTGGGATGGAAAAATAGAGCCCCTGATGTTAATTGCACACAATTTAAATTTGGCTTAGGCTATCTTACACAGCTCCTTGCCTTTGATTAGATTTCTGCCAAGTGCTCTGACGCTCTTGTTTGGTAAGTGCTACAAAGGTACAGTGTGCACAGACTGAACTTGGGTGCTGTTGGTTTATGCAGAACAGTCCTCTATCACCTAGTCCCATTTTAGCTGCCTATTCCTGTTTCTTGAAACACTGTACAACAAAGGGGAAAAATTAGGATTACAATATATAGCTTTTCCCTTGAAAATTTCTGCTTTGTCAGAGGTAAATTCTCTTTAGACTTTTTTTTTTTTTAAGAGATTTTGCTGTTGCATTTTAGAGAGCACGTAGAAATATAAACCAACTACTTTCATGACAGAAAAACCTATAATGATTTAAGATTACTGCAAAGATTTTGCTTCATATTCTGGGTTAAATGCCCAGTATGGAAGCTATTAAATGAAACTGCGTTATGTTACGACATGCAACCTACTCTGTTGAAATATATACCTATTTTAAAAATATGTACTTGTAGGGAAATATCTAGGGAAGGTTCACCACTCCACAGGGATTAGGGACTTGTAAAGGGTGGCCATCTCTTCAGGATCCTCAATTACAGAATCAGAAGGGGTCAGAAGACCACAGGCGACTGCCATTTTGGTGTCCCATGCATCAGGTAACAAAATTAAGCCATTACATGGCAACAACAAGCAATAATAAAGATCAATTTGCTGCTGCCTTGGGAGGTTTTGAGGAGGCTGCTCAAGACATCTCTCAGGCTGCATCCCCACAGCTGCTCATCAGACATGTGAAGCAAACCTAGCAGGGAGAGTAATAAAGATACATGTCCTCTCTCATGTTTAGAACAGAGAGTGGAGAGGCCAGAGAGGTCCGGGCTAGGTCAGATGGAACAGGGGACAGCCTTGTCTGCTCTGGCACCCCCTTACCAGCTCGCTCCTGGGGAGCAAGACTGTCAGGAAACTCCTCTGTGCATTTTCCCTTTGCTCTTGGAGAATGGAGCCACCAGAGGGACTTTCAACTATTTTCTGACCTAATACAGCTTTCACAGATTTTTGCAACAGCTGGCAAGGAGGAGATGGTGCAGCACTATGCATTAATCATTGTCATTCTTCATTACAACTGTAGTGGTATCAAAAAGCCCAGGCACAATTTTTGGGTAACGTTAATTTACACCTCATTAGCGAGTACTTTTTACCCAGCCATCAGAACAGAGGCCCTGACTGCATAAATGGTATCTAGTCTTTATCTGAGCCTGCTGCTCACAGACACTGTGTTTATAAGAGAGTTTAGCATTTACAGCAAATATTTTTTTGCCCGGTCAGTTTGCCACTACTGAGTGGACAGTGGTGAGGGCAAGTCATGCACATGGCCATACATTCACTGATCATCCATCATACACTGATGTAACAGATCCCTGCTGCATCAAAATCTTTTAATAGCTCTTTTCTTGGAGGCCAAATAAAATTTTCGCTGTCACATCTAAATTCTGGCACAGATAGGCTGATGTATCAAGAAAAGATATCATTGTCAGGATGTGTTGAGTTAAAAAAAAAACAAAAACCAAAAAAAAAAATCAAATAAACAACATAAAAGTCAGTATTTTCTATAACTTCTTCACCTTAATAAGCTGGAAAGGAGTATACAATACCATTAAATACTTGCAAATGGTCTGCTGTCTTTGAAATACAACTAATTTTATTAAGACCCAGTTAACTGGGTTAAGTTAACTCTCAACTGGTCCCTAGCTTGCTACAGAGTCAAATTATGGTGTTCATTGTTGAGTAAAGCAGAATCTAATCTATCCCAAGCAATTTCCAATTTTATTGCAAAGTGACAACAGACATCAGATTCAATTAGCAAGACATGAATGCATTTTCAGAATCCGCAAGATTTTTATCACTTGCTAGCTGGTAAACAAATAAATTATGCAGTGTGAATTGAAACACATCTCTGCTTGGAGCTATGTAATGTAATTGTTGCAATTTAATTCAGCTATAATGAGATTAGAGTTTGCGGATGTGTAATCCAGTATTTTTGTAAAGATACATTACCATACATTTGAACTACAAAAGCAAGTCTGTTTCACCGTATTTGCTGACTTGTCAACACCTTTACTTGACTCTGCAAAAGTTCAGTGAGTGTTTTCTTTACCATTGTTCCCTCAATTTGATCCTCATGACCTTCAAAAAACACGAGATCAGGAGCTTCTTGCCTTACACTTTTTTTGACAGAAACAGCAAAAAGAGCTGAGAAAGCAGAATGGCAACTGCACATCTGGATGGCATTGAAGTTCCTGCTAGGTGAAGTTGTATCTTTTGATACTTAAATCCTTCTAAGCGTGTGCATCTCTCCCCAAGTGCGTCATGACTTGGATTCCCTGTTTCTCTCTTAGATGGGTACAAAGTGCCATGCAGTCCTTTAAGGCAGATGGTGAAATTGTAGCATGTCCCCCAGTACTCAGGAGCAAAGCTCGAGGGCACAGACACACCATGGGGCTAAGGTGTAAATGGTAAAAAACAACATAAAGGGGGACACTTCAATTCTTATTAACCATAACAACCACCACCATGGATGGACATTTCAACAGAAAAAAAAAAACTACAACAAACCAAAAAATAACAATAAACATCTGTAAAAACTAAGAAAAAAATATCCCCTTCAGTTTTATAATTTCTATAGAAAATGTAGAGGCATTTAGAGAATTGGAAGATTGGAAAAACAGGAACTAAATGCCATCTTTGATAATGACCTTCTCTAAGAGAACTCAGTTTGGAACCAGAAGTACTATTTTTAGGCTTCATTGAGTACTCAAAGTCAACTTTTCAGCCTCTTTCTGTGTGAGCTATACCATGGGCTTTATGGTGCACCTGTACAGTTGCTGGATTAAAGCATCTGAAGGATCAGACCCAGACCTTTTTAAGCCTAGAAGATATTATATTTAAATCTCAGCTTGCTAATTTTGTTGCAGAGATTTTGCCCACATGTATTGAAGAAGTAAAAGAGAATTTGCTGCCACAGGAGGCCTGGAGAGGTAGTGAAATACCCATCCATGAAGATTTTGGTAATTCAGCCCTGAGCAACCTGATGTCCTTTCTCTGTTTTGTGCTGGTCCAGATAACTGCCAAGGTCCCTTTTGGAGAAAGTCATGCTGTAACTGTGGATCTCTGGAATACCCCATCATCCCTGTTGGTCAGTCACCCTGAAGGAATGGCATGACAGCTATTCCTGATGTACTGCAAGTTCCTAAGCATTTACATGCAAGAGTGGCAGGGCAACACATCCAGCAACTCATGGGACAAAGGGGTGGTGAGGGTGAAGGGACGAAAACCCTCATCTGGCTGTAACTCAACATGAAGTTATAGTATTTGTTTTGAATGCATTTCAGGTAAGTGATTTATTATCAATAGAGGAACAATAGAAGCAAGTTAATTTACATCTTGTTTGCAAACATTTTGATAATCAAATTGAGTGTTTATAGCAGTACCAGGAACATTTAACATTTGGTTCACAGAAGTATGGCTAATAACGAATTTTCTTTTCTTGAAAAATTGTACTGGAATTTTTATTATGTCAGTTTAATCGGTTCCTCAGAAAAAATAAACTAGGGAGCAACTTTACAGTGACTATTGTGGAGATTGCTCTGTAGTACAATGTTTCCTTAAGGTGCAATAGATGCTTCCTGTCCTTGCAAGTGTAACATACTAAAATTATCCTTTAACCATCATCTTAAGACCTGCTTCATCGGGGGTCGGGTGGGAGAGGGTGTAGAGAAAGCTTGTTACCTCCCAGTTTCTGCCTCACCTTTTCCTAGTTCCTAAATTACTTATTCCCTTAATTACACCCTCTCCAGCTCTGCGCTTGCCGGAGTGCTTCCCATAAGGGGGCACCCTTGGTCACATCCTGAGGGACCGCGCCGGGGCCGGGCTGCTCCGAGATGCTGCTGAGCGCCCGCACGCTGCCGGCACGGCTGATGTGGTGTCCTCTGGTACCTGCAGGGAGCTGGGAAACAACTCGTTCAGCCCTCAAGCTGGTGCCCACTGCAGTGCTGACACATCTAAGCTCAGAATCCATCACTTAACCATTTCTTTCCAAATGAGAAAAAGGTGTGGCTACTGTTGAACGTTTTCTTCTGAAGAAGGAATGGGAAAGAGCTGGGTTCTCAAAACCTATATCCAGATTTCTGCAAAATCAAAAGTTTAAATTGGATGCAAACTTTGGCTAACATGAGATAGTAGCTAATAGCAACAAAGAATGGCTTCCAGCTTTTGCCTGGTTGCTTGCTCAAATCCAGATCCCAACTGGTTTAACACTGGCTGTGTCTGAACAAAGAAGCTGCTGCCCATCAGCCACCACGACTGGAGGTTTGGGTCTGCAAATCATCCAGGGCAGGCAGCACAAAGAATGTTGCAGCTCCGTTCCAGGAAGGGAGACAATGCATGTCTGTCTCTTTAGATTTATTTCAGGTTGTAGCTGAGATGCAGTCAATGCCCTCACAGATCTGCAAGCCAGTCAGGTGCTGCTGACTCCTGATATGTAGGCCCAGAAGGCACCAGATTAGATGGAAATAAAAATCCAGGTTAATTTGAGTCAAGCTCAGATGAAGAATAAGATTCTTAATTATAAGGATATGAGACTATGATCTAACATAGAAACTGACTCAGATATGATAAGAGGCTGATTTACAGCTCTAAGACAATCCCCTCCTTCCTTACGGGCTCAAAGGAACTTTTATTAGCTCTAGAAGGAAGAGCAATACCCTTTACACTTCTCACTTTATATAGAAGGAAGCAGAAACAGGGCTTTAAACCCTCTTCTGAGTCTGCATTTACTTTGGATATTGCAGCCTTGGCTGCTGCCCAGATTGTGCTTTTTCAGTGGAAACAGAGCCACTGTTGGTTCCACAATGTGAATGTCTTGTCAGAAAGAGCCGTTTTGGAGCTGTCTGTGCCTGAGACAACTTCCTTCTCAGGTTACAGGTGGGAGTCACGACACAGTCCTCAGGGGTTGCATCTAGCAAGACAACCAAGCCTCTGTGGAAAGCAGCAAGCCATGGCCTTTGGTCAGGTGAATAGCTTTTATAAAGGAAGAAAAAAGAATAAAATGTGGTTTATTTTCTGTGTATGTGCACTGATGCTGTTGTCAGTCTTCAGCAGGTTCAAATTTTTAAGGAAAATACTTGGAGTTTTCAAACTGTCTAATAATGGACTATGCAGAAGAAAAAAGTCACTACCCTTATCTAGATGAAGTATTGCTACAGAGGGTTTACTGAAAGAATTGAAGACCCCTATTCATCAAGCTACTCGGACACATGCCTAACTAGAGAGAAAGCTTGTTTTGTGGTTAAGGTGCTAAAACTGGGGCTCAGGATGCTTTGGCTCACTTCCTTTCCTCTACCACAGGCTTATCTGAGAAAACTAGAGTAATATGTTTTCCATACCAGGCCTCCATATTCAATAGTTTAAAAGAATGAAGAAAAAAAAAAAAAAGACATCTCAGAAAGAGCCAGTCCTTAAAAAGCAATTTGTGAGTTTTAAGGGAATATTAAATAACAGGAATTACACAGGTATTGCCCACAGGCAGAATAGTAAGAGTACAAGCAGCTTCTCTGTTTCTTCATCTTCATCAGCTGATGAGTGTCTAAGCCACTCATCAATGGACTGAAATCCATTTTTTGGTAACTGATCTTCTGAACTGTGATATCAGTAACTTACATGATCACTGATTTATCTCTTGACAATTGATTCTGAAGAATCCACAGATTCTGAAGCATCATACCCCATGATGTGACAGGTCTGCTAAACTTAAAGCATGAAACCTTGATATAATTTACAGAAATTGTCTCAGTACCAGATATAGAACTATCCTGATCTATGTCACCCTGTTAGGGGATTTCCACAGTGACATAATACTGCAATGCAGAGATTGTGAAACAGGGTCTAACTATAAAGAGTTAGGAACAGTGACAAAGCGTTTGTCATGCCATCAGATACACAAGTGAAGAATCAAATAAAGTCACAGATAGTGAAGCTATTGAGGGTTTTAGCCTCATGTCACTAACTCTCTACCTTTACAAACACAAACTCCTAACTCTGAGTGCATACAATACCTGAGAGCACATAAGATTATCATATACAATACTACTCGTCATTATGTTCCCTTTAACTTTTCTTCTAGACCAGTCTGCTGGATGATTTAATCATTTTATGTTCATGTTAGCATCTTAACCTTTCAAGTATTTTATTCCCTATGAATTTTTGGCTTACTGATTTTAATAGACATTTAGAATAAAGAGCACAACACGAAAGTGACTAAAGTCGCTCATTCCATCCATGTATGTTTTCCATTGAAAAGATTTTGCACAAAACTGGTACTGAATCAGTGCTGAAACATTTGAATTCAAATTGGGAAGGTTCCTGTCTGCCTGGGAAAGCCTGGGGTGTTCTGAAAAGCATGCACTCTGTGTTGCCTTGTCATTATCCTCCTCAGCAGTATTTAAAGTTAGTTAATGTGTACTAAAGAGAATCAACCACTGTCAAAAAAATGCATATAGCCTACAATTCTTACAGTTCTATTACTTGTGTAACTCGGTCTTCAGCAAATGAAGCTTCATTCCCAATCATTCGTTTACAGGAGCCAATCACACCAACGTGGTGACATAAGCAATATAGGAAAAAAATACATTTTTAAATATGTTTAATAAAATTTAAGAAGGATCTTGTACAACTATAAGCATAGAACACTTAATTAAGATTTTGTGATGGTTTTTGTAGTGCATTCAAAAACAAACAAAATATCTGCACCAGAAACATGTTGGGGCCCCGATTTTCAGTGCATAGCTGCATGACAGCAGCAAAGGCTCCTTCTCCAGTAAAAGAGGAACTGAAGCAGAGCCTCTTTCAGTAAAAATAGCAGTACCAGAGCTGAAGTTCACTTTGCACTGAGTTTTGGCAGTTCTGCTTCATGGTCTGTTTAGCTGGGAGAGTAGTGTCTTCTCACACCTACCATCTATCTGTGTATGAAGTTACTTTATAATAGTCAACACTGGTCACCGCAGGTCTCTGCTAGTAGAGAGTTTATTGCATTTATTCCATGTATAATAGTTTAAGGGTCACCAAAACAACTTCCAAGTTTGTGTGTTAAGTAGTAACTGCCATAATGTTTCATATCCATATACTTTTGTATCGTTTTCTAACACACTGTTGATCTCCTTGCATGAGCTTACTTTCTTTAAAAGCATGTCATAGAGCAAGGTAAAGTTAAAAATTTCTACCCATAAAGTAACCACCAAAATCTGATTCCTGTATTTCAAAGATTGGCAAATAGGACAAACAGTAAGAAACAAAGTTGGATGGTTTATGAGATAAATAAAAAATAACTAGCATATATTTTTATATCAGGTAAGAAAGCCTTCTGATTCAGGAGCAGAAAATGTAAAGATGGTCGTATTTAGGATTTAAGCAGCTTGGTTAATGCATACAGGAAATTGACCATTTGAGATGAAAACAAACAGGAAAAAAAAATCTACTGCTCCCCTAAGTACAGGCAGGTCTAGACTTCTGCATTGCTGTTCTGGCAGGTGGCAAATATTATTCTTGCATTCATGTGCATTTAGTTTTAGTTTGATTTGGTGAGAAACATTAAAATAAGTCAAAATCTGAAAAACAACCACACACTCATTAAAAACAGCCCTCTGTTTTTTGCTTGCTTACATTTTTCTCTTACTTGCCACCCAGCCTTTGCCTTCTTGTTTTATGCCTGTATGGTTCGCATACAGGTTACACAGCAGAGCGTCTAATACTGGAAGAAAAGCCACCAAACACTTTCCTCTGCCCATAACAACATTTGCATCTTTAGGAGCAAAACAGAAGGCAAATCAGATGAAGAGGTAAGAACATGCTATTTTCAGTGGGAGGGGTAAACCTAGGGCTCCTTTTAGCTGATCAAAAACTGCTTTCTTTTCCATTTTGTGTTCCAAGAGCCCAATGAAGAAGTAGCCAGCTCTCCATTGCATGTCATGGCTTGGTAGACAGCATCAGCTGGCAAAATTTTCTGTCTGAGCCTGAGGTCATGGTAGGTCTTTGCACATATACACATCCCTGCTCTGGATAGTCATGCTATTCTCAGACACAGTAAGAGCCCAGAGAGAATTGCACAGTCCTGTTAGTAGAAATAAAGCAAAGGATTGCAATGATTGACTCCCACCCTTCCCTTCAAAGTGCTTTGCAAACATGTGAAAAAAGAAAAGCTGGATTTCTTTTTGAAAGAAAAAGGAAATGAAGGTCAAGGGAGCATAAAATCAGCCCTAAATGGAAAGGGCATTCATTAGCTTTCTCAAAAAGAACAAAAAAATAAAAAGCAGCAACTACTTACTAGATGCAAGAGAAACAGCAACAGCCTGTACCTTCCAAAAGAGCCTTATCCAGGCTTATCAAGAACGTAAAACGCCTTCTGAAAAAAAAAAGGCATGCTGGGGAAGGCTCCTATTTCAAAGAGGCCAGAGCAAAAAAGTTGCAGCAAAGCAACCAAGGTTCAGCTGTAGATAATTTTGGGCAAGAGGGAAGAGATTGCCCTTCACCAGATGGCCACATATAAAGTAGTACAAAGGAAGGGGGTAGGAAAAGGGGAAAAGAAAAAAAAAAAAGAGAGAGAAGAAGAGTTGGATTTGGGTTTTTTCCATAAAGTTTTGGCCTGAAATAAAACGTAGGCTGTTCTGATACCTGTGTTTTTTCCTCCAGATTGTACCAGACAGTTTGGGGTTAACTTCCACATGACAAGGAAGCAAATTAGAGAAAATGATTGTTTTTCAGCTATTTCTGAGAATGTTGTTATTTCAGATTTTGAAAAATGAATGCATAGCCTGTGTTCTGCTAATTCACCAAGTAAAAACCTGATTTGCAGTGGGTTTGCATATGTGTTCAAATGACAATCTTGTTTCTCCATTTTACTCCCAACTTCTGCACTTAGTGAGGTGCAGCAACTGCTTGCAACTGTACAATGTACTCTGGGATGTGGGGTGGCAACAAAGAATGTTAGTCAGAGAATTACCATCCTTAAAACATTCCAGCCTGACCTAGCCTAGCCTATCCATTTTTATCAACATAAAGGCAGAAGTCTGATATAGCAAACGGAGAAGGAAGGAAAAAGCTTATTATTATTCTGACTGTATTTTCCCAAGGGAAATTCTGACTATCAGGTACTCAACTGATTCTTATAATGCAATTTGCTTGCTGTTGGAAGCTGTCCATTGGTGGAAATTAAATAAATATGATATATAGGAACAAAATTGTTCTCCCTTGGCATTATACTAATCTTAAGCATCTCAGATAGAAAGGCAGATCAAACATAAAAGCCTTGTGGCTGGTGCCATAGGTGGCTGCCCATTTTACTGATTATATAACTTGCATCATGTGGCAGTCACAGAATAAGAACTTACTTGGGAATACAGTTGAAAAATGAAACAGCATAGTCATGACAGCATTGATTTCTGTACCTAAGTAATGAGGCAAATCTTGAAAAAATAAGGTTGGTTGATTTACTTAATGTAGAAATTCCTGCCAATTTTCAATGTGCTGTCAAATATAATCATATTAACTAAACTTTAAAAACCCCAAACAGCCTTATTTATTATTTCTTCAATGCACATGTTTTTGTGTATTTGAATATGCCTACATCAAAAGAAACTAGATTTTTAGGGAGCCAGTTAGCTTGTTTTGCCAAGTTAACAAGTTCTGGTAAGGTCAGTCTCTTACAATAAATCTAATAATTACACAGATATTTTCTTTATGTATACAGTTTTTACCATATGCTGTAAGACAGAAAGGATAGTGGGATATTGCTCTTACGTTGAATTTCCTGGTGACAGTAATTCTTACTTCTTCATAGTGGGGGAAAGCATTGTGAGGGAAGCAGAGGACAGATGGATGCTTTTCAGTTGGTTCTTGTATGACCTATTTAATCTGCATAATTAGAAAATGGGAAAGTTGTCTATGATGCTGATGCTGACTTCACTTCTAGGTCTTTTTGAGCTCGTTTAAAGTATGGTAATGAGAAAAATATTTTACCTTTGGGCAGCAATCTAATTTGTCAGGAAATTCCTCTTGCTATGATGAGTGGATGAGGAAAATTTGGAATAATATGATCCAGATGTTAAAGCTCCAATTTAGCAGCAATGCAGTTGTATTATTTTATGGAATTGTCCAGATGGTGACTTTCCAGTATTAATAATAAATCAATACTGGGGTTTGCATCTCTATGACTTGATGCCTATCTTTGTTCTCATTTACATGACTAAATACTCATGTGTTTCATGTAGAGGGTAATAGTATTAAAATTAACAATCTGGAAGATATAAAAATCAATAAGGAAAATTGAAACAATTACTGCAAGTAATATATACCAATTGATCTGATAACAGCATCACCCAAAAGAAGGTTATGCTACCATTTTTCAATTAATTAGCATTTAATTTTGCAGCTAACACAATAACAACATTCTGTTATAATTTTGTATTAGAAAGTAGCCAATTTACTGAGTATGTGTACTCAACCAGATTTGGCTATGCCACTTAAATTCAAACTTTACTGGAAAACAAAAGAAGCAAGGCACAGTACTTAAGCACAGTGGAGGGGGTTCATGTTGGACAGTAGCCAGCCAGGCAGGCAACAGAAAACCTCCAGTGGCCTCTGCTGAAGGCTGGGAAACCTCAGGATCTGCAGTCAGGGATGGATGAGTAGAGGCCACTGACCTGTGGATTGTCAGAAGGGCAGCAGGGCATGGAAGGAGCTCTGTCATTTTTATGGCCACAGACAGCAGGCTGAGCTCTCCTAAGTCAGGGCTGCAGGGGGGAGAAGGGCCTAACACTCATGTGATCTAGAGATGGTGCATTATTTTCTTCTACAGGTGTTTCTATCTCTTAATTTATTTAAACTTAGATTTTAAAATACCAGTTTTGTCAATGATTCCATACTTTCTGGGGCTTGGGAGGATTTTTTTTAAAGCTTTCACCTTTTTTCTTAAGAGAAGAAGAACTGAGTCCTGCTTCAGTTGAAATCTGTGGCAAAACTGTTTTAAGTTTCACAAGGAACACACATTCCTTCAGCATTCTACTTTATGGATTAAGGAAAGGGATTCATCTTCCATAGAAATATCCTTTTACTCTAGATGGGTTTTTTTTTCTTTCAAAGGACATCCATGAACCAACCCAAAAATAAATATTAAAACTGTCTCCCCTCAGAATTTTTGGGGATTTTATTTTTAGTAACATTTCTGTAAGGATGCAGGAGTTGACTCCACAAACACATACTAAAGTCAGTCCTGCTTTATCTCTGCCATCATCAGGCTTCCACAATTCCAAATCCATGGTTTATTAACATGACTTCAGAGAGAACTGACATTACAGGGCTTTTAACTCTTCAGTGGGTGTCATATATGTGCTTATTGGAAAATAAATAGAATATTTCATCTCTGTGGGCTGCTCAAGCTAATATATGTACTGAGTCTGATGAAATTTCATTTAGGAAAAAAAAACAAAAAACATATAAGGCTTTAAGCCACAGCTTTTTTTTTTAAGATAATCCTTCATTAGTGTGGTTATGTACCCAAGCACTATCCAGAGCGGTCCAGCCAAATGTGCCTTTCTGCAAGTTCCTAAGAGCAGCTCTAAGGCTTAAAGGGCAAAGTGCCTCCACTGATTTCAGGAAACTTGCTCCCAAAGCTCTAATCTTGTGGTCACCACATGTAATTCGAGTTCTAAAACAAACTTTAATGCTTCTTCCAGTAAAAATAATTCTATCAGTAGACAACTTAGATTTTAAGGATATGATGTGAGGAGTCTGCTGAGTTGTATCTCATTGTTATAACCAATTACTGCATTGGATTTACTGATTATCTACAGGGTGCAAGGCAGACTAACATTCTAGAGCCAAAGGCACTCCTCGGTCAGGTGCTGTACAAATAACATTTTATGTCTAAGTTTTAGAGTTTGGCAGTCTGGTAATCAACCTGACCACACACAATTACTTTGAAATTACTGTCTCAATTTTGCCAACAGTCCCAACTACTGCTTATGTGGGTTGTTTCTCCTTGTTTCACAATCAGTCTTTGCTGGTGAAAACCCTGTCCATGTGAGGAATGCTCTCAGTTATTACAGTTACATCACTTCAGAGCCACCTCTCTTGGGAAGAACATCACAGGATGCTGCATTTTTGTTGTTTTTTGAGTAGTATAGATAAATTTCATACTGACTTGACTACACCTAACTTACCTCAGTTGTTTTTTACCTCCTCTTGTCTGGTTCTGTCCTTTGTTTCCCTCCTTCACAATTCTGAACTGTTAGCTTTAATTATCTCAGCAATCTGTTCATAATCACCATTTCTTGTGAAGACTTAAAGAAAACAAATCGAGTTTGATTTGGGTTCATTCCTGTATTTTTTCCTGTATTACACATTTTTATTCACCTCTAAGTAAGAGAAAAATACAGAAGCATAAAACTTTTTGAATTTATAGAAATACTTCAGTAGAAGCTATACATGCAGCATTCTGTGCCACTCTGCAAAACACACAAGGTCTTGAGCAGCCTTTCTTTTTCCTATCCATATGTTAGCATACAAACTGTTCCTCATGATCCCTAAATGCAATTGGAATTGTTTGTTATCTAGTTTACTGTTTGTTATAATGTTTACCATGTTTGGATTTAATTAATTATTTAGGTATGTAACTTCAGGTGAAATTTGGATTGGCAACTGTTAGGATTTCATACTTGATAGATTTTGCTTTGTATGCAGTGAAATTGCTCTAGGCTGTTCTCTTCACCACCCACCTCTACATATGAAATCCCTTTTGCATTGTGGAGCTGTAGGTCCTCTTACTTCTTGGAGTTTTTTATTGCATAACTGACCCGAAGTTTGATATTGGGTCATTTTATAACTTGTGTTTGCGGTGTGAAGAGAGAAGGGGGAAACCCTTCAACAGCCACTGTGTTGTCTCATTTAACGCCCTAACTTCTGAGTTAATCCTCAGTTCTCCATTTATGCACCTGAAGGTGATGAGACATCAAAAGGTTTGACATAATGGAAAAAAATAAATACGTACATTCATATGAAAACCGCATTATAATTCTCTCTGATGATCATGATTTCCTACTCTACCAGGCTATAAGGTTGCTTGGAGATCTTCTCTCTTTATCTTGACTATTGCCAAAGATTTTTACTCCAGTGAGTTCCCGCTTCCTTCAAACTGCAGGCTCATTTTCATTTTGTTTTGCAGCACGAAACATCCAAACATTTATAGTATGAATATGCTTGAAGTCAGCAATGTTGAGAGCAGGTTATGTATGGGGAACAGTTCTGAGACTTAAAGGAACAGCTGATTTGTATATGTGCAATATCTGCAACCCCTTCAAGAATGTTAGATTTAGATCAGATGCATCATGAAGTTGATCTACTTGTTCTTGAGGAATCCCTGGAATTTCTGGTCAGACAGTACCTCAAACTGTGTCCAGCACAGTAGCTCTGCATGGGATGTAGAAATCCTGGACAAACAAAGAAAATTCAAATTCTATCTATCAAATTTCTAGGTGTATTAAGAAGCTCTGTCGTTCTGATGAAGAACAGACTGACATGAGTAATCTTTCATGGTCTTATGACAGAAAAGGGTCTGATGGCTCTGTGGATTTTGCCGTGATGCTGGTTTTTTATATATTGTACTATGGGAGTGATGGGGAGGGATTTTGTGGAGATTTTCCCTGCCTATGTGGCTTCCACCCCTGCTGTACCCGCCAGGGCACATCGCCCCCAATACCACTGGCAAGGCCCAGAAATGAGACCTTGAATCTCTTGTGCCCCTGGGCTCATGAGAATAAGGTCTACTGGATATTCCTGCAGTAAACTAACCTCTCTTTTCCTTGAAAAGAGCTGTTCTTGTGCCACAGACAAATGATTGAACTCCCTCATCAATCTTATGATTAGGGGGACACTCTGAATGCAGTAACCACTGACCTATGCCAGGCCTGATTTGGGGTTTCCAACAGGCAGATCCCTATGTGCAAGAAACCACACAATTTTCCTAGTTGTCATAGGAAGACAAGTTTCTTCCTCCACCAAGGTGTCTGAAAAATTCTTCTTCCTATCTTCCCCTTTCAAATAAGAGAATTATGCTGACATAATCACGTTACATTCAGTTACTTAACATCAAGCAAATGCTAAAGTTCTTGCATCAGCAATAAGATTTTAATTATTCTTTTGTAACTGTGCATCCTGGCACTGGTAAATCCAGACAACTGCAGCCATTTTCATGCTGTCCTTATCTTTGATGGCAGCTGAAATGTGTTTATGCATCCTTGACTCTAAGCAAATATTTTGTTGCTCTTTGGCTTCTTTTTTTCTCCTGTAAATTTGATCTTGACAGTTTTACAACATCAGTGGCATACCTACAAGGAATTTGTCCAATGACATCTCTGCAGTCTGTGGGCAGAAAATCTTTGTGGATATAAAAAAGAAGGGATCATTGAAAATACGTAACAGCTGTCCTGTAATCATGGATATCCTCATGGATATCCTTTCCCCATAATTATGAAACCATTGTTTTCTCCTCTTTTATGCTGTATTAAAAAATAATGATGATAATAAATGCCAAGAAAAAAAGGAACCAAAACCACGTTCAGAAACAACATTGTGCAGAGATAAAAATAGGAACACAAACTGATTTTCAGTTCTGCAACACAAGTTGAGGCCATGCAGATTTTTGGCTGGCAAACTGATGCAAGAGTTTGCATAATCCTACAGTTTCAGGCTTAAATCCACCTTCCATGTAGTTGGTGCACAGCCTTTGTGGGTGTGCCTGGCAGGACATTAGACCAGGCATGCTGACCCTTCAGCCAGATCTGCTAATTCAGGCTCCCCTCCTGTCTATTGCAGAGGATTTCCTCTGGCTGTGCCTGGGGCTGTTTGCCAGGTAGTTTTAGGGCAGATGTGGAACCCTTCTAACCCAACATCCTGTACCCTACAGCTTGAAAGACCCAGTGACCCAAGGATACCAAACAACTTCACATCTTGCATTCCAGAAACTAAAATGAGACCTATTGAATATGTGCTGGAACAATGTTACTAATCATCCACTTCTGCACTTCATAAAAGTATCCTGGCTTCTTGTGAGCTGGAAAATATGAATAGCAGTCTGGATGTTCAGGACGTTGGATTCAGCTTTACAATAATTCCAAATACTCCAAATACTTTAAGTAATTTGAAACTGCTTAGTTATAAAACCAGGCTGTGTCCACACGCAGTCATTAAAATTATCTGCTGATGGTTTGACCAGGTTTGCAGATGTAAGAGTCTTTTTTGCATTTGAAAAATTCCATAAAAAACCTGATACTGGGTTTCATGAATCCAGCACCCACGTTTGGTGCATGCTTGCAAGAACCAAACTCGCCCAGACTGCTCTGAGAAAGTTGTTTTGAAGGGGTTGTTAAGCAACCCATACCCTCTCTGTAATAAGTGTGCTTTTCATTTGGATTTTCTAAACCATAGCCTGATTACTTACTAATTCTTGTTTTGATCTGCATCAGAGGGATCAAATGGTCATATTAAATGAATGGAAAACCTGTTGTTATTATTAAGGAAAAATTATATTTAGGGAAGATGATAGTTCTGTTTGCCTTTACCTTATCTAAGACCCCAAGAAAGCTAGGAAAAGTGCATATATATTTTCCTTCTTGATTTCAAGACATCCAGAATTAATTTTCATAATGAGAGGAATACTTCAAAGAATAAAAATCACAATTTGTAAAGACTGTGTAGTGGACTTTGTTCTTTAACAATTTTTTTTTTAAATTGTAATGCACTTTCAGACCAAGAGGTCTTTCCTCTTTTAGTAGTTAGTAAAGATTTTTAGTAAAAGTAGTAAAGATTTTTCCTTTAGCAAGTAAAAAATAATTGAAGATCTGCTGCTGCATCTGTAGAAAGCTGCTTGAATGAAAGCAAAGTTTGGCATATTTTCTTGGAGCCTATTTTATCATAGGATATTTAATTTTAACCTTACTTCTATAAAAAATGCAGTAAATTATGAGAGTTAAGGAAGCAAATTATGAACAAATTGTGAAAAATTTCAACAATTTAACCCAATACTGTATCTTTGATTCTGACTAAGAAAAATACCATGATTTACCTATAGCTGCATTTTCTCTCCAGTTTCCCTATGAATAGGCTTTGTGGGAACACCCAAATATTGTATGGACAACTTCTGGACTGTCTCCACAATCTGGTGGTTTGGCAATCAGTTGTTAGAAGTATCATTCAAGGCATTACTTGCTCACTAGTTCTAGAATAGGATGCAGATTATTGGTGAGACTTCGAAGTGTTGGATATTTACCTGCCTACAGAAATACGCAGGTTCTGTATTTAATTTTAAAAGACTAGAGAAAATAGCAGTTGGTGGAATTCTGATATACTTGAAACCCTTTTGCCCCTTTTTGGGGGGCATGCTTTGAAAACATATTTTGTTTTCTCAAAGTAAAAACTAAAAAAAAAAAAAAAAAAAAAGCAATGGTTTTAATGGGAAGCTCATGCTAGGAAATAGATTTATTTCCTGGAATGAAGAAGTAGATAGCAGAAGTAGCTTCTGAATACAGGTTATACATTGTCAGGATTTTAAGAATCTCTACATTGTTATTAGAAATCAGAGATTCACTTACTTAACTTACACTTATATATATATAAAAATAAAGCACATATGGTATGAAGCCATCTGCAGGTGAAAATAAAGTTTAGACACTAAAAATAGTGAGAAAAACTTGTGAGTTTAGATTAAGAGAGCTCAGCAGGTAAAGTAAGAGCTGTGCTAACAAGTAAAGCAGAAGAAGGAATTAATTAACTGCTTCCCGTCAACAGGCAATTGTTTACCCATTGCCATGAAAGCAGGGCTCCATGATGCAGAATTTTAACTTGGGAAGGCAAATATGGTAATTCCAAACATCTTCCCTTACTCTTTGTTTTCCACAACTTTTAGTGCTGGTTATGTTGTCCTGACATTACGTGCGGGACATCCTTTTGGTCAGCTGGGATCAGCTGTCCTAATTGTGTCCCCTCCCAAATTATGACACAACCCCTGCCTGCTCGCTGGCAGGACAGCACGAGAAACAGAAAAGACCTTGATGCTGTGCAAGCACTGATGAGCAATAACTAAAAAGCCCCTGTGTTATGGAGATGGTTTTGGGCACGAATACAAACCACAGCACCGTAGAAGGAACTATGAAAAACGGTTCCAGCCCAAACCTGTACAACTATTCAGAATGATGGCTCCAAAAAGAAATTATCTCATTGCTAGTGTTAGAATTTGCAGTAGCCCAGCTCTCTGTTCATGAGATGTAGATAAGTAATGGGACAAATAGGCAAGTGAAAAAATCCAGAGTAGATTCAGTACATATTTATTCTTTAATGTCCCTGTCTAGGATCTCAGAGCGAGTTTCAAATTAAACCAAAACATCTGCTGTTGCTCTTCGTCAAGAGGCCACTCCAGGTAGGTCTTTGTGTTCATGATCTTCCGTAGCTTGCAGAACCTCTTGGGAATGGCTTCGCTCTGGATGGGCTCCAG
>JAHLSL010000020.1:6731814-6829619 GCA_025920805.1 Petroica traversi
GGTACAGCTCTTTCAGATTAGGGAGCTGCAGTCTAAAATCCTTTAGGGTGTTTGCACTAACATCCAAAACTTCCAGCGTTGCAGGAATGCAGCCTGTTACTTTAGAAATTTGAGTCCTGGAGAGGTTTAAATATTTCAGGGTTTTTGGCCATTCACACGCATCTGGAATCCCACCAAAATTATTTTGGCTAATGTCAAGATTATTCAGTTTGGGTAGACGAGATGTAAAGTTTGCAGTCTGTTCCAAAGATTTTAGAGAGTTCTGACTTAGATTTAAAGTTTGCAATGAAGGCCAGGAACCATTACAGATTGTCTCATCTAAACGGTTATTTACAAGCAAATTATCATGAAAGTCCAGATACTGAAGTGATGAAAAATGTTTTGCAAGTTCGCATGGTACCATGAAAACGTTAGAGCTTGCAATAGTGAGTCTTTTCAGATGGTTTATTTGTGACTCCATACCTTTCAGGTCAAAAAACAAATGAAAATTCTGAATCATTATATTTATTAAAGTTATTGTTTCAACAAAACTTTGCCCACTCATTGCAATTGCTTTAGTGTTCCAATCTCCTTTCCCCTCAAGCACACAATTTACTGCCTCTAACTCTTTTAAAGAGGTGATTTCCTTCAGTAACACTATTGCTCGGGTAATACTTTGATCTGTGAAGAATGCTTCTTTAAGTGTAAGTTTTTGTATCCTAAAAGGAGGTGTAGAATTCTGCACCAAGCTTTTTTGTTTAAGCAGTAATTTGATTTCTCTCACTTCCAGCCAATTGACAGAGTACAGAAGGTCCCTAACCATTTCTGAAAATATATTAATATTTCTTAGGATTATGATCATGTGATTTATCTTCTTAATTGATTTCAAACTTCCCTGCTCATACTGACTGAGATTGCCTCCATCAATCCACAGCTCCTGGAGGAGCTCAATGCCCTCAAAATTCCCTTGCCTTATCACGGAGAACTGTGGGCTGCCCAGGTGGAGAGAGCTCAGGTTCCTCAGCCTGGAAAAGGGGGAGCTCTCCCCCAGGTTTCTGTACAAATTGCCTTCAAGGCGGAGGTGCTGGAGTGAAAAAAGGTGCCCAAACCACACAGGGGACAAGTGAGCCAAGCTGTTATTTGATAAGTCCAAGAGCTCCAGTTTGGCCAGGGACTGGAACGAGTCCTCATCTATGGAGCTGATTTTGTTGGACTGCAGCAGCAGGGCTCTCAGGTTCACTGCCTGCTGCAGGTCCCGGGATCGGATGCGCTCTATCCTGTTGTGGGCCAGGTTTAACTCTATGATTTTGGCTGTGAGTCCCAAGGGAATGAAGTCCAAGCCCATGGAAGAGCAGTTGCAAAGCTGACTGGCATCACATGAAGGACAAGCCTGCTTCAGCCCTTGCTGTTCGGAGAGGTTTGCAGCTAAGACCATGCAGAGGGCCAGCACTTGCCAGATGTGTGTATCTCTTGATTTGTGTTTTGTTTGGATGGACATTTTGCTGTAGAAAACAAAAAGGAGAGAAGGTAGGATTAAATTTTAATTTTGAACAACAGTTGAAAACTCTTTAAATTGTGCACCATTATATCAGTAATCTCAGATTAATTTTTTTTAAAATGTTATTCTGTGATGTCAATCTTCCTCTCCTACTTGAGCTTCTCAGCCCTGCAACAGTGTGCAGCTCATCCCTGGAGTACAGCCATGTTTCTTGTCAACAGTCATAAAGGACATTCTTAGTGTCCCAGGTTTTCATATTCACATTTGCTATGGTTCTCCCCTCTTTCATCACTCACATTATGCTTCCTCTCAGCAAAGAAGCTACAGCTGGATGTTTCAGCCCAAATAGGGGAAGTGGTTAGATCATCAACAATTGGGATGAAGGTATTGAGTGCACACTCAGTTTGCAGGCAACACTAAGTTGGGTGGGAGTGTTGATCTGCTACAGGGTAAGGACGCTCCGGATCAGGTGGGGATTGGATGGATCCATGGCCTGAGACCAGTTTTATGAGACTCAAGAAAGTGAACCATCACATGCTGCACTTGGGTCACAGCAACCCCATGCAGCACTAAATGCTGGGGTCAGAGTGGTTAGGAATCTGTCCAGCAGAAAAGAATCTTGAGGCACTGGTGAACAGCAGTTGAACATGATCCAGCATATGCCCAGGTGGCCAAGAAAGCCAATGGCATCATGGCTTGTGTCAGGAATAATGTGGCCAGCAGAACCAGGGCAGTGATTGTCCCCATGTACTCGGCACTGGTGAGGTCACACCTCAAATCCTGTGTTCAGTTTTGGGCCCTTCACTTCAAGGACATTGAGGTTCTGGAGCGTGTGCAGAGTAGGGCAACAAAGCTGGGCAAGGGTCAGGAGGAAGTCTTAGGAGGACCAGCTGAGTGAGACATAGTTGTTTAGCCTGGAGAAAAAGGAAGCTCAGAGGGGACTTCATCACTCTACAACCACCTGAAATGAGGCTGTAGTCAGGGGAGGGGGTCAGACTCTCTCGCAGGTAACAAGTGACAGGAAAAGAGGAAATGGCCTCAAGTTGAACCAACAGACGTTTAGACTGGATATTAGGAAAAAAATTTTCACAGAAAGGGCAGTCAAGCACTGGCTCAGACTGCCCAGGGAAGTATTTAAATACCCTGGAGGTATTTAAAAGACATGCAGATATGGTGCTTACGGACATAGTTTAGTGGTAGGCTTGGCAGTATTTGGTTAATGGTTTGACTCAATGGTCTTAAGGGTGATTTTAAATCGAAGTGATTCTATGATTACAAATGCCCTCAGCCCTCACAGCGTCAGCCTGCCCATTTTGAATGGCTACATGGCAGGCAGAAACCCAAACAGCCTGCTCCCCTTCTCAGCCCTTCCAGTGGTCTGAGGTTTGCAACACCACAAACGTTCCCAGTAGAGATCGGGGGGTCCCCTGCATAGAGTCTCCCCAGCCTCAGGGCTTCTAAAAGCAGAGCTCCTGCCACACCCTTCTGCATACTGTGTAAGCAATTCACATTCTTTACTGGAAAGGCAGAACAAGCTGATATGCAGTGAAGCCTATCAGACTTTTCTATAAAACACCAGTAATAGATGGGAACTGGATGTTACCGTCACCCTATAAATAGTGGATGCAATTAAAACAATACTGATTTTAATGTAAAGAAGGGCTGTGTTTCATGCCACAGGTGCCAAAGAACAGGTCACCAAGTTTGAACTGTAAACAGTTCCAGTACTGCAGACAAACATTACCCGTAAACCCTGAATAAGCAGAGGTTAAGGGCTTACCTTGTCTACTGCACGCAGTGTTTCAGTCTCCTCATGTGCTGATCATGGTATCTGAATGGTCACCACACACCTGCAAACACAACAAAGGCTGGAAATTTTCGGCAGATCTGATGAGGTAACAGTCCTGAAGTGAGAAAATATTTCAGCCTCAAAATATTGTTCTCTTCAAACAAAATTTCGAGATCCAATTTTCCCAGTATCCTTTAACAACGCAGCCAATGGATCCTACCAGTTTCCATCCCTTATCTCTAGTGGTGGCTCCCCTGGGGAAACTGTGGCTTCTGAAGAGCCCAGGACTGCCTAGCAAGTATGGCTCACCCTTCAAACTCACATTTCATCCAACTGTACTGTTGCTTCTGACTAGGGACACAAAAATGAGAACAGATTGTGCTTGAACTCTCTCCTTTGCAAGAAAAAATTTAGTGTCAGTCTCTTCTTTTTGACAGTCAGCTCCCATTGCTGGAAAGGCTGATGCAATCATTTTGCACAAGTCATTCTTTCATAATCACTTCCTCCACTATTAAGTGAAGAAACAGGTCTCAGGCAGAACTTCTTTCACCTCCCTGTACCTCTGCTTTCGATACTTTTTGTCTGGTAGGCACGGGGGGGTGGGGGGGGGGGGGGGGGGGGGTGGGTGGTGCACTGTACTGAGAAACAGAACATCTCAGCACAACCAAGTTATGGTAGTTCTGTAAAATATTACAAATATATAGAGTGATATATATATATAAAATGTTGGAGTCACATTGTTTAGTCATGGAGAGTACTACAGAAACACTCGGCATCTTTTCATTCCCTAGGACACTACAGTCTTATGCTGTCAACAGAAAATGAGTAATAACGGGAATGATATTCTGTCTGAAGCAAAGTATCTTTCTGTAAACATCAAAGGCAATTTTGAGAGAGGAGGTTTGGTGGTATTTATTTTAATCTGACTGAAGTAATAAATGATTGGTCAAGTAGCCAAATATGCCGTTTGCTTCAAGTGGCAGGGAGTCATCCTACCAACTATGCGAGTCAGTTAAATTCAAACACTAACATTCCTGTTGCAGTTGCCATTTTTTTTCTGTGTTCAGAAATTGCCACATTTTGCTGCCCTCTTGCACCAAGAAGTACCTGTCTGAGAGCAGACAGACAGATTCCTACCACCTGTCAGAGGGCCCACAGCAGCATTTGTGTGATCTAGGGTGACAAAGCACAGAGAGCACCTTATTGCAACCTTCAGTCCCACTACACTGACATTAGCACTGCACATTAGGTTAAGAGAAAAAGAAATTGAAATACCTTTGTATTTTCTGTTTACTACAGAGGATAGCTGATAAGCATAACAACACTGTAAAATAGAGGCAAAGCAGCTGTGGGGCAGAGAGGAGAAGGAAATAGTCTTTTAGTGAAGGGATGTCATCAACTTCCCCAAAGCCACCTCTTCTCTCTAACACCTCTCAGCTGAAATAGTTCTTGTTCTTGAATAGGGAAGACCAGCAGTTTTCAAAATATTAACTCTGGGTTCAATGAGACTCATTCCTATATATTTTTATCTTCAAAATTGCACCTCCTTGATAAAGTTAAATGTTTTAGTTAAATTTGGGAAGAGTTTTAGAAAGAAAACCATGTACATCATTGCACACTCTAGCTGTTACAGCTTCATCACCATGCATTCATGGAGACTTGAGGTAGGTGTCAGCTCTTTTTTCAGAAGTAACCACTTTCTCCTAACATCTAGGCTCAGCCAGATCTCATCATGGATCTACACCAGGCCAGGTCCCTGGTTTCTCTCAGAAAAAGGCTGGTATGACCATGTCACAGTTCACAAACCAAGCAGTCATTTCCCGCAAACTGTGTAAAATGTCAAGAAATGGGGGTGATTAGCAGAGTTTATCGCATTATCAGAGCCAGGAAAGTTTGAGGATGCTCAAAAATGCTCTCCATAAGCTGCCCCACACACAGAGACAAGGTATCAGCCACCTGCCTCTCAGAGCATTAGCTTACAATTTGAGCTGCAACATGGCTCAAAAAAACTTTTGAAATCAAAGACTCTAAAGTAGGAGAAATTTGGTCTCTTTTAAGATGAGAATACTCTTCAATTGCTTTTTCTCCAGAGTAACTGCATGTTTAGCATTGAATAGGTGCACCTTGAAAGCGCTTCCTCTCCTCTTCCAAGTTTAAGCTATGATTAACCTTCATCTTTTATACTGTTTAAAACAAGTCACATGCCTTCATCTACATTACATTTTTCTAAGAGAAGCACATGGATCTGCAACAAGCCTGTGCTTTTGTAACTGCAGATGTTCCAAGCAGAGACACCACATGAGCAGCAGGTAGATGGGGATAAGACAGAGATGTGTTCATTATTTTTGAAGCTGTCTTGCTTTAAGTGTTCCCATTTATCCAACAGCAGCTCAAGCAGTACACAAACTGAGCATGATGCACACTTTAAGCCCTTCCCGTTCCCAGTCTCATACGGAAGGATCCTGCAGCCCATCCCCTCCCTTCCTCTCCTTCCTCCTCTATGTCAGTGCCCACGTTCAGAGCTGCCTGTTGCTTTTCTGCTGAGAAAGGACAAGCGAGCAGTGCAGAAGGGACCCAACCCAGGCAACACCCTGCCCCAGATTCCTGCCTCAAAGAAAAAGCAGAAGCAGTAGAAAAGGGAGGGAGGCACAAATCCATTGACCAGCCTGTGACACAAGCAGAAACGCTTTCCAAATCTTTGTAAACAGCTCAAAACTGCTTCCTCATACTTACCCCTGGTAACCAGGATGTGCCAGCATGTCAGCTTGGCCAGGCAGGCTGAACCCGGGATGGTCTTACCCTAAGCACCCCCAGAAATGGACGACAAGAAAAAGCCAAAAGTCAAATCTGTCCTTGCAGCCTTTGGAGAGGAGATATAATACTCATTAAATTGAAAGCAGAATGACTTGGCATCCTTTCATGGTCCTGGGAACAGTTTCTTTGTGTGCACTGCTGGTGCCTGTGCTTTAATCTGTCTTGCAGGGCTTCGGGTATTCATCTCCAAGCTACAACAAAAAGGTACATGATAACGAAAAGTAAACCATTTTAACTTTGCTGTGTTCCATATCAGGCCTACCCTGCCAGCTGCTCAGTCCCCTGGTTAGATCTTCAGACTGAAAGTTCAAATGCAAAGGACCCGATTACCTTTATTTTTCTTCTGGGCAATCCTCACCCTGCAGTTGTGGCAGAGCGTGATAGTGATGTATAACTGGTTAGTCATTCAGCAGCCAGCCTACAGCACTGCCCCTGCTAAGGAAGCAGCGTTGTTGATTTTTGTCATATCCCTTCTGAAAGCATTCTGTCAGAAAAACCCAACACTGATTTCCTGCCTTAACTGAGGAGCAGCTTGCAAGGAAGTTCACAGGCTAAGACACCAAAGCTTTTCCTAATGATATGGAAAATTTCATTTTTCTAGAATAGTTGTAACAGCATGACTCAACAAGAGAAAACACATAATTTCTGCCAAAGTATTTCTGATGAGTTCTTGACTCCCAAGGAAAATGCATCAACAGGAAATAGTCTACATTCAAGGCAAAGCTGGAAAACACATCTCCGTTGTTACTTTACCATTTAGGTACAGTGAAAAACTTGTTTCTGACAGGAATACTAGGATGCACAGTAAATACAGATTTAACACCCTGTTCTGAAGACTACTGTGACAAACACACAAAATCCTGTTACCACCACACAGATTTGTTACTCCAACATGAGAACTCTGAGACAACTCACACAGAACAGCTCCCCACAGTAAATTCTGCTTGTTCTCCCAGCCTGCATGGGGCTAGACACCAGTCAAGTGTGCTGATGAGTAGCTCAGCCACATAGAAATGCTGGACACACAGTGGGATCAATGGTGCCCGTGTCTGGCATGAGGCCTCCTGGCATCCTGCAGAGAGAAAGGCAAAATATAAAGCTGATACCAACAGCTGATGATCTCCCTTTGTGATCATCTGGAGGTCTGTCTGGAAATATATCTGGTTGAGTACAACTTCTTCTGAGCACCCCCCAGAGCTTCCTGCATCCCTGTGAAAGGGATCCAGCTCCCAGAGAAGATGGGAGCAATACATGAAGAGGGGTGTCCAAGACCTATGCTGCTCAGAGCAGCCTTGACCTCAGCTTTTCTGACAAACCAGCTTGGCTACATTAGCCCTTATACTTTCCATATTCACAATCCTGGACATCCACAGGCATGCCAGGGGAGAGCCTGATCAGGCTGTAGGACTCAGAAACCTGAAAAGCACACACACTTCTAGGACCTAAGAGTTAAGCCCAAATTTACTTGGGCAGATTTGCTCCCCACTTGCTGCACTGGGGATACACCCCCGAAAAACAGACATAATCTGGAAATCATATTTTCTTTTCAAATATGATCTGCAATTTTCATAATGTTGATTGGTTCAACATTATCAACGTACAAAGCCGGTTCTTTAGTTTTTTAGAGAACTTGAGGGAATACTTCTTTGTATCTTTCCCAAGTACCACTCACAGATTGTTTTGAAGGACTTTTTTGCTTTGTCCTATCTCACTCTTTTGTTTTGTTCAGTTTGCTTTGCTGTATCCCAGACTAGAGGTCATCTATTATGGGCTGCCTAGACTGGTACTTAGATACCTAAACCATATTTCCAGCTTAAATAAATAAATAAATAAATAAATAAATAAATAAATAAAAAGAAAAAGTAAAAGAGGTGCCATTCCTGTTTCCAAACAAAGATTTTGCAGGTTTTTGGGCAGAGCCGCAAACACTTATGGCTATGGGCTCCCAGCACGAGCAGGGAGGGCAGGGTTGGGTAAAAACAGGAATGGGGCCTCTTATGCTCTCTGTTTGGACAGCTTCTGCTTCATTTCATCTCACCAGGAGAGAAAAAACCCTGTCACAGCTCACCGGGTGCAAGCCATCACTGGCAGGCTGTTGTTAGGAAGTTAGGGTTTAACATCCTGGCACTGGAATTTCCTACAAGGAGGGGAAAGAGCTTTGCTCAGTTCCAAGTAAAAGCTCCTTCAAGAGAGGCTGGGCAAAGTGAAATGCATGTTGGTGCATTCCAGTGTGAGAAAGGTCCAGCAAACCTTATCTTGCCTCATTCAGTGGAATGCATGGACATATTTTGTGCCTAGGCCTATCTAGTGCTAATAGGCTGAAAAAAGGGGTTTCTTTTCCTGTTTTGTTTTGGGCTTTTTGTTTCTTGAGGTTTTTTAAATGGAAGGGAAACATTCCTGGGAATGGGACCAAGTCATTGCAGAACAAGATAGAGTTTGTTTCCTGTACGGAGGTGGAAAACATTTTGTTGGGATGCAGAGATACATATTTAACTGCTTGTTATACAAAAGGAAAAAAATTGTGTTTAACATTTGGGCAAGAATCTGAGCAGGAAATGAAGCAGATCATTATCATGTACCATAAAAATATCAAGATTTTTGTATTTGTTCCAAAAAAGATAATGCCAGGATGTATTCTGCACAAGTAGTTCAGGCTTTGTATTCAGCTGCTGACTCTGTATCTGATGTCATGAAATATTTCAGACATGACAGTAAATTTTAGAAAGAGAAAACTAGTCAATTACAAATATTTTTTTCTTAGCTATTCAAGACCTCAGAAGTTTTGTCTTTAGCATAGGTGCTTTTCTGAATTTATAGCCTATCAAAACTCCACATTTTTTAAAAATATGAAAGTATCTAAGGTACTATTTCCTAGGGTCTTTTCAATCACTGGAAAAATTACATGTTTTCTGAGTGTCTTGAGGGGATTATTTCTATTGTCTTCTATTGCAATTGTATAATTTTTAAACAAACTTTTTAGAAGCTTGACTTCAACCAAGTGTAAACATGCAGGAAAACATAATTTTTACTGAAAATGAAAAGCCTGATCATAAAAAGATGTCAGTAAGTATTTTTAAAGTGTGTGTGGTTTCTGATAGGGCCACCAAACCATCTTCAAATAATAAGTTATTTCCAATATTGGGCCATTCTCTGACTTTCTGAATTTCAACATGATTGAAAACAGACAGCCCAAGCTGATTTTCAAGCACACACTCAGCTATTTTAATCATTCCTTCTAAATTATCCTCAGATTGCATTTCTTGCTCTTCTGTAAGTTTTCTGGACTGGTAACAGTACCAGCTTAGTAATGACAGATTCAGAAAAAACCACGTAACTTGTGCCTGTGCTGCCAGAAGCTTTTTTGTCTTTATCACAGTATCTAAAAAAGAAACTCACCACACCAGATGATCTACCCCAAAACCAAGGTGTTTTCTACAGCTGAGAAATACCTATAATTGCAAACTTTGAGCAGAATGGCTCTCTAACATCCCAAATAAGTTACCTGGACATGCCAGGAAGAGCATGGCTGTGCCGTGGCAGTGCAAGAGAGGGCTGTGGCAATGCCAAAAAGACTTTAGAATATCTCTAATAAGTATAGAAAGCATGGTAACTCATGCTTTCAAGTAATTTGCTCTGCATTTCACAGCTTTTGGACAGAAGAGTTTCAAAGGAAGAGGAACCAAAGAAAATATAGGTTAAAATAAAAACAACAAACAACCAAATTCCATCTCCACAGCTGAAACTACAAGACCAGAATAAGCTGGTTGAGAGACAGCCATAACATAACAGAATTTTTCTACCTTACATCTGCTCTACCATGGGAAAGAGCATCAAATTAGATGCACTCTCCTACCTTGTTTCAATTCCAGTGACAATCTTTCAACATTTAACTCACCATGAAGTTTGCATTTGTGAGCACAAAAAGACCTTTGTTTCTTTAGGTCTTATTATCCAATGTCTACCAAGCAGGCCAGCCACCTGGTTTGTTTTCAGCTTATAACTTACACAAGTGTCAGCATAAATTCTTTTCTATTTATAGAAATTATGTTACATTTACACTTCTTTCATGTGCTATTTTTATTACATCATTTAAAATTAATTTCCTGAATGCTCCATGATTAACAGTGTCAAGAAATTTCCCTAAAATCTGTTTTTTTGAGTACTTTATTTCTCTGGGGTTCATTCCTTGAACTCTTTGTTCCCAGCTCACATCTGGGACCAAAAGACCAGGCAGGGCATACTGAGATGTACAGCCCTCTGTTGAGAAGAATCTTTCTTGGAGATCTCTCTGGTGTCTCCATGTTTGCCTCTGACAGTGTCCTCTCTGATATTTGCAAAGCCTTTCCGCTGTACAGAATTTTTAAAGAGTCACTAACAAAAATGCAATGAGTAATGGGAGAAGGGATGGATAAAGTGAAGGTTGGCTGGACTCCTCACCCCTACTGTTCAGTGGTCTAAATTTTCTGTAAAATAAGTATTTCTCACACTTCTCATGATGAAACACAGCCCCTGAATGGGTTTGGCTCATTCCCTGTTTCTGCAGGTGGAGAAATCCTGCCTCCAGGCTGGGCAGCCCTTTCCTTTTCAGGGGGAACTCAGCAAGGAGCTGGCAAGCTGATTTGCTGGACAAGAAATCCATGAGCTCATAAGTTCTCACTGAGTAACAGGACAACGTTGATACCAGTTACTCAGTCAGGTTGAGTCAGGTCTGTGACTGGATTAAGGGAGAAGGGAACGTTTCCATCCGTTTTGGCTCCTCCTGCCGAAACAGCCTGCCGTCCGTGAAGGAACTGCTTTGTGCTCCCCTCTGCTTTTTACTCCTTGCAGGAAGGCCCCAAATAAATGCCCCAAGCCCCAGGAATGCCACCAATCATAAAATAATCCCTCTCCAATTGCTCTCCCTAACTCTGCTGGCACAACGACGACTGCACACACTGCCAAAGTTAACAAGCAGGCACATTAATCCCCCCTCCTGTTAGAGAGTCTTTCCAGACCCGCCTCAGCTTTCTGTCAGCTGCTGTGCATGGAGGCAGGTTTGTCCCAGGATGATTCCTTACAAGCATATTTGCAGGAGAATGCCAAGTGTGTACCTAATCTGAAACGACTGAAGCCCTCGGAGGCATGGGACCAGCTGTGCTGTGTGCCTGGCTCTTTCATTTGCAATTTTTCATTCGTGTGGTTTACTTTGGCCGCGCGTCTTTGGTAAACATTGTTCAACACTGAAACCAGGAAATACCCAAAATAAAAAAGAAATGGACGTTGATTAATAGATCTTGCTTTATCTTTCCAAGGATCAGCCTTACTCAGGCCGGATTCTTGCCATCCAAAGAGGAGTAAAACCTCCCTGTCAGGAGTGAAGGGCACCTTCAGCAGGGAAGTTAGGGATGGGGGAGCTGCTGGTCTCATGCAACCACGCTGGGCTTTCCAGCAAGCCTTTGGAAATCACAGGCAGAGCCTCACCCAGCTGCCCTGGAGGCATGGGGAAATTTTGCTTTTCCCTATGACTTCTGGTGTGCAAGAACCAACTTTGTAGAGAAAGCCACACCTTTAGCAGTGCTTGCACTCTGCAATTAGATAAACTCCTAATGCATTTTGAAGGGAAAATCAGGTAGCGAAGGCACTGAGGTGCTGCAGCGCTGCCTCGCTGGAGTGAGGCATGCTTGTTCCCTCTCCTCTGTGGTGCAAAGTCAGAAGGGCAACAAGGTCCCCTGGCTCCCAGCCCCCACTATGGGAAAGCAGCTGAGAGCTGGGTACCCACAACTGCATACATCCAATCTACCCTGTGCATCTGCAGGCAGCAGGACAAGACTGCTCCTGCACACAGAGGGACTGGCTTTACCTGGCTTTGGGAAGCTGTAATCTTCTGTTTGAGGGGCCTGTGGAAGGGGGAAATTACCAAGACGTCACCACTGCTCCTTTTCCTGCAATAAGCAGGACAATAAGGAAATTTGGGGAAGATATGCCATGACTGCTCCAGTTTCATAGCAGAGAGATAATCTTTTTTATGAGCTCCCTAAACTTCTGTACATGCTGCTACAGCTGAGACACAGAACAAAAAGAGGAGCTTCTTCCAGACAAACTTTCTAAAGGAGCCAGGTGATTAGGAACTGGATTGAGCCTTGCAGAAAATGTGGGCAAAGAAGATACAAATGAGTGCTTATCCACAGGATACTGTCAGAGATGGATGATACTGTCAGAGAACCAGCTGTGCTGAGACATCCTGAGCATACTCAGAACCAGACACAGAAATCCAACAGGAATTACAGTATCCAAACTGCAGGGTCTCCAGATACCAGTGTCAGTTGAATATGGGACATCCAAGAACTAAATGCTAAACACTTCTGGGTCTAAAGAGGCAGCAGGATCCCAAATTTTGCCTGTCTCTCTCTTGATTGTCACTGCAGTAGAACTGTTTTCTAATTCTTAAAGCACTGCACAAATGTCACTAACTGTCACTTGCTGGTATCTACTGTACCCTACACCTACCTACGAAAAGAAAGCTGACATTCTTTCCTTCCTCTTTGTTTCAGGAGGTGCATTAAAGTCTAATGGGTAAGATGAAATTCAAGGAAAAAAATCCATGCTACACACTATTTGCATAATTTTTGAGGTGACGCAGACATTCAGCATCATACATTGAGTTTCTAGAAACTCAACTCCAGGCTGTTTTTATGGGGAATACAGGGAAGGGTACCATTACCAGACCCAGAGATTCCTCAAGTGTGCTTAAACTTCCATCTCCACTGTCAGCTAAGTAAATCAAGCTAAGTAAAAGGATAGACTTCCTAAAAACAACCATTCATGTAACAAACAAACCAGGGAAACAAAAGAGAAGCCCATGTCTTGGGAAGGCAAGTTTCAGTAAGGTAAAAGGGGCCAAGAGTCCCAGCACATAAAGCAGCATTCCCCTCCCCTGGCATGGAGTTTGGCATGAGCAGAGCAGCAAGGCACCAGAGAGAGACAGACTGCAAACCAGTGTGCAGTGTTTGTGGAAAGCAGAAGCAGCTGTTGTGCAGACAAACTAATCAAAGTCAACATCTTACACAAGGGCAAGCATTAGCCCAACTTGAACTCCACACAGTGTGGACTCCAAAAGGTTTATTCTGCCTTGTGACAAATGGCCTCTTCTGCCCTCAGAATAAACTGTACAACTGAAAAACAATTTTCAGAACAAATCGTACAGCTGGGGCTAGTTTTTGGAGTTTGCAGCAGCTGGCACACAGCAGTTCCACCTGCTGCTAGGCACTGCTGCAGTTCCCGTGGGTTCAGCCACCTCAGGCATCATACACACAACCTGTCTGAGAGACTGTGCTGCAGTGCAGGGCCTGCTCATGCAAATCTGTGTCAGGCATCCTATAGTCTGTCTTCTCCCTGTATTCTTCTAGGAATAAATAGAGATACTCATGAGTAAGAAGACTGATCTAAACAGAAGTAGATTCTGACATACGCAGAAACTTAAGGAGACCTGGGCGGCTCCAGAGGCTTCCTACTCCTTCCTCTCATGAAATGCTTCCTTACCAGGCTCTCTCTCAGATCCCAGACTTGTAGACTTCTCTTAATACCTGCAGCATGTTTGAGGCAACACTGGGTCCACAGTAGTAGTAATAAAAATAATAATTAAAAAACCCAGAGCAGTCATGAAGCATTATTCACTGCAGGAGTGCAGGGGGGAATTTGAAATTGGCAAGTCAGTGCCATTACTGTAAGAATACACTTGGTCTGTCGTCTATTAGACCACATGGCTGTGTATGCCTGGCAAGTGCTTTAAAGTTGCTATTTTGATCTTTTCTAAGATAAAACTGTAATATTTTGTAAGCATTTGAGAACATTAGTTACTGGACTAGCTAAAAACCACTTAACCACTTGGAATTGCTGCCATCTGTTTCTTATTTTTAGTCATAGAAATCAATACTCCGTTTTTTGAGAATTTCTCTAATAGACTCTCTGTATGAAAGATGAGTGATGCTCTGGCCAAGACAGCTGAACTTCTGCTTGACAGGTTCAGTGATGGGGCTGTTCAACTGGCATAGGACTACTCAGACAAGAGGAAGCAAGGAGAAGGACAGAACAAAGGCCATGTCCTTTAGCTCATCCCTCAAATCAGCTCTTCGGAAAGAATAATACTGTCTTGCTTAGATTTCAGGTTTCTCTATTACAGGAAATGGCACATGAGGTTCTTGCAACCAAAATCAAACCTGCAGCTTACTGAGCATCAGTCATGTCAGCCATTCTGGAAGATGCACCCAGACTTTCATTTTACTAAGGAAACTAATAAAAAAGTGTAAATAAATATTTCATGTTCGCTTAAGAATTGTGAAGCGTTTGTATAAGCCATTATTCGGTCCTCAATTTATTGTAATTTATCAGTACTTACACTGAATTATTATTCAAAACCTATCAAAATCTTTAAAGAAAGGTTACTTTCTTTAAAAAAATTCAAACCCTCCACCAAACAGCGAATATGCAGACCATCTATTCAAGGCACAAAGATATCTCTCCTTAATGTTATTGTGAAGTGAGGGCAATCAAAAGTTGCACGTTGCTGTAGGGTATCAAACTGGGTCATGAAGTTCATCTACGACAAGTGAAACTCATAGTCTTGCCTATGAACCTCACTCAAGGGCAGAAATACTAACAGACAGGATAAGTTTGTGCCACCATGAGCAGGCCATCCACACCTGGGCATTTCCATCTTTGTGTCCCAGGTTTCTGCTTGCCATCAGGAGCATCTCACCCTGCAAGCCACAGATGGCTCGGGCCAGGCCTTGCTGAGCTGTGATGTGCAAGACTGCAATCAAAAGCAAAAGCAAAGCCGGCAAGCTGGGAGAGGGAGACCAGCTGCACTTGCTGTGATGTGTGAGTGGTGAAAGTGATAGCAAAGTGTCAGGAGAAAATTGCTCAGCCACATCTGTGCTCACCACAGGGCCCGTGTGGGAAAACTGGACAGCTGCACCTTGATTAAGCAAAAGATACCTAATAATCTGATTTCTAGCAGCCCTGGGAAGTGCAGTGCATGCCAAGGACTTACAGATGGGAAAAACTGAAACTTGGACGCTCAGTTATTTGGCAAATGCATGAACTGCACACAGTGCTAACAGGGAGAGCCTGAAATCAAACACAGTGAATGCCTCATGTCCTCAGCCAACCAGAAGTGCCTAATTGAAGGCTAATAATCAAAGCAGGAAGACAATCTGGGATTAAGCAGAGGCTTTTACCAACAGAAGTAGGGCTGGCATCTCGTCTGGTTAACAGCTGCTTGCTTGTCCGCAGAGGGACCAAGTGACCTGCAGGCAGCTCTGTAAAGAGCTGATCAATACAAAACTGCCACTGAGCTCCAGAAGCCATCCACACCACTGACTGTGGGCAGTGTGGCTGAAAAGTGTGGGGGATGTCAAGGAGCAGCAAGGGCTTCCCACTGTGGTTTGGAAGCAGGGCAGCAATGAGGTAATTTTCCATTCCCTCACAATGCCATGTGCCCTGTCCGGGATGTACATGAGCCATTGTGAGATGGCTGGAGGCAGAATGAGCCAGCCTGCCTGCACACAGCTGGAGGAACATTGCTGGTATGCTGCCTTTCTCATTTGAATGCAGCTGACAAGAGAGCAATTAGCTCCACTGTCTCACAGGTTTGAGGAGAGTGGTGGGAATAGTATAGCATTTCCTGATATTTCTGCAAGCTTCCCTTATCATCTTCAACATCTGGTTTGCACTCTTCAGCATTTCCTACACCACACTGCAAATCACCTTTCATCTAACAAGGCTGTGTTGAGGGAATGAAGTGAAATATTTTTCTCACTAAATCAGAACCAGCCATGGTAGCAGGTTCTTGTAAGGCACTGATGGGGACAAGTGCGCTGCTGCAGCACCTCAGGACTGCATGAGAAGGAGGTTATTTCCAATTTTGAAATAGCCCTGAATAATATTTCTAATATTGAAATAGCACCTGCTGATGCGCAGCCCAGGGAAGGCAGCCCACCTTCCGTGTTGCTGTCTCTGAGAGCTGGAGCAGGGTCCAGGCATAGGCTCCCCTCACGTCTGTGCTAACAAAGAGGTGTGAAAGCATTAGCTTCCCTTCACAAATTGTACATCCAGTCAAAATCAAAACCAAATGGCTCCTAGCAAATGGAGCATTTTTCCAGAGTAGTTGGAGATGAGGTCTAGCACAGGCTATCAGCCCATGGCTACAACAGACCATGGCAGGGACAGTCATGGGCATGACCTGTTGACTTCCCAAAATCCCTGCACAAGAGCTGAGCTTACTGAAGAGAATGGGGCCTTTTTGGCCACTCATGAGGGTGACATTGTCCTTCCAAGAAACGTGTACATTTGGGCTCAGTTGCAAGCCAAGCCTGGCTGCTGGCAGTTTAGCTGACAGTGACTAAATCACCAGTTCATGCTAGATGAGAAGCTAGTCCTCAACAGCCAGAGAAGTTCATCTGGCACTAGTTTGTACACTGGGCAGGACTCACATTCCAAGCCAGCATGGCCCCTGCGTGTGCAGGTTGCTGGCAGCCTCCAAGCCACAAAATCTGCAGAGAGGTGCAGGGGGCCACGTGGAATCACCTAAACCTTCACCACCTCTGAACAAGGCTGCTAAAACCCCAAACAGGGAATACGACCACATACAACCAGGGGGAAAATCCCTCAGAGCAACCCCAGGGATAGAAGAGGTTTGAGGGACTGTGCTCCTGTTGTAGCTGAAGAACTCAGTAGGAAATGAAATACAGCAGAGCAGAAAAAGCAAGCTGCACAGTGTGTGGCCCACAGTTAAAAAGAAGGTGCTTTTTTTCAAGCTGGCACAGACAGATTTTGCAGGGAAACCCACTCTAGAGATGGAGGGAGGAACAGCAAGATTCAGCTTGCAGCAGGCCTGGAGTGCCTATATCCACACATCAGTAATGAGCTGCAGAGGTGGATGCAAGCCCCAGGACCCCAGCTGCAATATCACCTTGCAGGGCTGGGACAACAAATCCTCTCCCCTGCTCTGCTCTGTCACTTGTTCACAGTGGGGCAGAGCAGAGCTCACCCACTGTCTCCCACTCCTCCATGTCCCTCAGCTTGCAGACAGGAAGCATTCCTGGGACTTGCCCAGCAAAGCCTCCTGCAGTGCAGGACTGAGCACCTGCCCCAAGCAACACCTGGGATCTCCTTCTCCAGCTGGGACACCAACCTCTGCCAGAAAGGCAGGCGAGTGTTGCATTGCCATAGGGACAGAGTAGGGCCACGGCAGCACAGCAGTCCTGGGGAGACAGTGAGCCTTCAGTCCACCCAAGTGGGCTGTAGAAGGGGACGTGATAAGCCCTGCCCTGAGCCTTTTTCTCCACAGAAGTAGTCAGAGAGACTGAACAACAGGACAATGAAAGGTACAAGTAAAACACACGCATGGTGACAGGGCGGTGCCACCTTTTCCACTAATTGCTGAAAGCAAAGCAAGAATGTGAAAAGGGCAAAAGCAGATGGACATGACTCAGTGACTAAGAAAAACAAACAATGGGTGTTTCACAAGAGCGAAAGGGAAAAAAAAACAAATGTCGGAAAGCAACACCCAGCCTACCACTGTAAATATCAGCCAGGTGCTCACCTGGCTGGACGGCTCTGCAGGAACCTGTGGTGCTGCGAAGGCCACGACTTTCCAGGAGCCACCGAGGCTTCTCCAGAGGCAGAGAGAAGTTGGGTGGTGGAGCTGCAGGCACTGCCAGCCTTGTGCAGGTGGTGGAAACCTGCCTTGCTTCCTCCCCTTCCGCTCTCCTCAGAGGATTAAGAGAGTTACCAGCTCTCCGATGGACTCATTTGCCCCCCGGCAGTCAGAGCTCTCACCTGCCCTCAGAGCCATCGCTGCTGCTCGCTGCTTCTTCGAGCAGCTGGAACAGCGCTGCACAGCCAGGTCCTGCTGCAGGACAGATCTGGCAATTGTCACCGTGCCCATGACAGGCAGTGTCCCCACAGGCCGAACTCTCAGCTCAGCCCAGCCCCAAGGAGCTCTGCTGCTCCAAGGAGCTCCAGCCAGGCTCCCAGGCTGGGCTCTCCAAATCCCACCCTGCAGGAGCAAGCTCAGCCCTGTACCACCCCACGTACGAACAAACATGGTCCCAGCACAGAACTGCCCCTCTCCTGCAGGGAAGCTGCACTGGATGCTCCCCTTCCTGCAGCCTCCAGCTCCGTGCTGTGGGAGTGCTGCAGCCCAGCAAGGCTCGGCAGGCAAACACCCTGCCGGAGATTCTGGCTTTGTCCAAATGCTCTCTCTCATAGTACCAATAAACATGCAGGAAATGTGCCAGGAATACTCACTGGCTCCATAATGGAAACACTGGCCCAACCACGCAGGCTTGGCCAATATACCCAGTGAAAATCAAGGATGGGGATAACGTGGTATCCCTACTTCTCAGTACACATTTAGGAAGCCACAAACTTGCTGGGAGCAGAAAGCAGGCATGGCTGTCACTTCTTCCCAGTTCTCTTCTTGGGAAAACAGTCAATGCCTGGAGACTGTGTAGTGCTCACACTGTGACAGAAGTCAATACCGAATGCTTGGAATTGCACCCATGGGGATTTTTTCCCCCTGCTCCATCATCAGCCCTACTAGTGCACTGTGCAAGCTACTGGTAGTTTTAAAAATCCTGATATTTTTGATCTTCCCTTTCCAATTTTAAGCATTTCTTTGGTTAACCCAGAACAACATTTGCTGAAGTATCTTTAAAAAAGCAGTACCAGTTTCAGAGATATCAGTGAAGCTCCCAATGCTGCTCTAGGCACAAGGCAGGAAGTTAGAAATTACTTTGCTTGTGACAAGATGTCTTTTAGAGCAGCCTTTCCACTTCACTCCAGCAGAATTATAATCACTTGGGTACAAAGAAATTCTTTATTTCATCTTCCCCTTTACTGCAGGAGGAATGATTTTTAACTGAGCCCAAACCCACTTGCATTCAAGTGGATTGCTAATTAAGCTACAGATGTCTCCTGATGGCAGCAATTATTTCTAGTAACCTTAATGAGCTTGTTACATTCCTTAGTTATTGTTATGAAAAGTTATATGAAAAACTTTGCCTAATACTACACAGCTCCCAGGGGAATTACATCTTGATCTCTTCTGATTTGATTAAAGGGAATGATTGTTTCCTTTCTTAGCAGTGTTTCTCAAGCTCATTGTGGTTCATTCCCCTTGTCTTTCGTTGGTACTTTTAACAAGTCTGACCAAATGTTTCACACAGGTCTTCTTTTCCAAACATTTTTATCTGGTTTTGCTCCCCTTAAATTCTCCAGTGCCTTTGCTTGGTTTATTGCATACTTTTCCCCCTATCTTTTCCAGTGATTTATTCTGTTCAGAACATACACTTTACTTACAACAGGGATTCGGTGCCTATCCGAACTCCACAGGGCTTTGAGGTCGTTTTTACAGTTTGTTGCAGATATAAGAAATCCATGCCCTTACACTGGAACTTGAGAAAAAGCCTCCCTTCAGTGCACAGAAAATAAGGAACTCCTTGAACACTGAATGGAATTAACAGAATAAGCTGAGTAAGAAAACTAAGCACAGCTTTCCATGTCCTCTCCTCTCTCCTGTGCCTTTTTATCCAAAATCCATGCATGCTGTACAACAAGCAATATTATCCAGGGAATAAAGAACTACATTGCATTTCAAACCAAAGGATCACTTTTTTTTTAATCTGTATTTATTTATTTTCTTTATACTCCCACTCTATTCCTCCTGAAGTCTCCTACCATAGGCAAGAGGTGCACAGAAAGCATGTCAGTGGTTATGACTACTTCTCATGGCTTAGTACCAATTTCAGGAGCATCAAAGTTCATAGGAACATATGAACTTTCCTTCAGAATCACAAGCAATTACGATTAAAGTCGAGTCAAACAGATTCCTGCCCAGCACAACACATCATGAAAAGCAGCCAAAGACTCCAGGTGCTACATCCTGATCAAGCAAGTAAAACACCACAGTTCAGAGAAGCATTCAGAGATCATCTTGTTTTTCTGATATTGAAACCAAAGGAAGGTTTTGGAGCACCTTCCACACGAGCAATTAGAGCAGGTAAATGTAGCAGCTTTTGGGTTTCCCAGCCAGTCCCTGACCACCTTCTGAGCTAACCCAAACACATGTGAAAGCATAGCTGGCAGGGTAACTTACAACAAACCTTATTTTGCAGGAACTGCTGATCTACTGAAACAAACCTTTTGCGGAAATGTGCTGTTTCTGCTAAAATAATTTAAATCTCTGGGATGGTATTTCTGGATGAAACCAGCAAGATAAAGGAGCAGGTCTGATAGCTCAGCAATGTGGTGAGACTGGTAGGGCCAGAATTTAGCTCAGATTACTGAGTAGCCTTGCATGCAGGCTGAGAACTATTTTGCAGTGCCGTTTCTGCTTTGCCTTTGAATGAAAACAATTTTAAAAGTCTTGATTTCTTACTGTCAAACAGAACTCTTGGCTTCCAGTCACACTGTGAGCAAAGGGCAAGAAGAAATTCAGTAGCAAAAAGTATGGAAATTGCTCAAGCTCGCAGAATCCTCAAAATAGTGCCTGGACCTTGGTGGTCTTTGTGACCTCTCCTCAGGAGAAGGTCTGGCACCACTGCTACAGTGGGTCACATGTGGCTTTATTCAGCCAGGTCATGGACATCAAGGAGAGATCAGTTCACCTGTTGGGGTACCTGTTCTCCTGCAGCACCACCCTCCAAGGCACATCATTCTTCCTCATGTTCAGCCTCCCTGTGGCAATCCATGATCACTGCCATTTGCCATATGCCTGTGGCCACTCAACACAGAATTTGGTTCTGCCATCTCTATGGCTCTTCTTCAAGCAGTTGTACAAGACTGCTACTGGATCCACCTTTACGCTCTCTTCAGGCAAGTGCCCTTGTGCCAAGGACATCTCCAAACCTAAGGGATGCCTCCCCCTCCTTCTGATGTCCAGACACACTCTGCCAAGCAGAAGAAAAGGCTTTACAGCAAGGGTAAGCAGAGACATTTTGTATGATGGACTGAGTCCTGGCATGGGTGGCACCTCCTCAGCTACTTTTACCACTCCAGAGTTTTGGTCTCCTAACATGAGCCAGCACAATATCATTCTGTTTCGGAGAGTGGTGTGAACTCTATTCTCAAAGAAACATTTCTTTCAGTTCAAGCTTTGGCATTTTAGACAAGTGCAATTAAATGCACTGAAAATGCTACTGCAACCTGAAGGCTAAAAATAAAAACACAAAATGCCAGGAGTCACTCACAAGAAAAGTTCCTGGAAGAAATGCCCACTCGCCCACACTGCACAAGCATAACATCATCCAAGTGACGGCTTCCATTTTGAAGCCAGATAAACAAGCCACAATTCAGCCTTTTTTCTACTGCCAGAAGTCTGCACTCATGAACAACTATATCACCACTAGAAGTGGCACCATTTAGAAACTCTGATCTGCATCAACAGGTAGGTCCCTAGTTACTGTTTGGTACAGATGCAATTACTGATGTGTGTAGGTTTGTACCTACAACTGCTAAACCACTCCTAGTTTATACCACAGAATGTAACCTTCAGAAGAAATGTGCAGTACAGGTTTTCAAGGATGCTCTTAAGAACTAATACTGTCCTTATTCATTATAAAAAATTTGAATTTTAAATGTATAGCCTTCGCCTGACAATAACAGCATCCTGAATATGCTGTCCTTTTTAAAATGCACTGAATGCTCAGACTTCAGTAAAAAAAATTTATTTTCAATATAAAAGTGCCAAAATATTCACCAACATTGTAATCTATTCAGCAACCAGCTTACTCTAGTAATCAAAATTGCAAGCATCTTTATTCACATTTTTAAATCAAATTCCTTTCACACGTTTCCACAATAACCCGAGTCCCTCGAAAGCGGGAAGTTTGCATTTCGATTGGCTGCTGTAGTCCATATGTCCAAGTTCATGTAGGCACGGAAAGGGTTAAACCTCGGATAGTATTCCTGCTTACACATAACTGCCTGGTTCTCCACATGGGTTGAATGTTGAGTCGTGGCACTGACGGGGCAGCAGCTTTCATAAACATCACTCTGAGGTGCCCAGATGGAACCAAAAAGTCCAGACATTGGAGACAAGCTTCGGGTGCTTGAGAGGTAGGGCTGCAGAGCAAGACAAAACCAGCATGGGAAACTGCAACATGGACCACTTGCCAAAGACAATCTGGAAATGCCAAGTACTAAATGGGAGGGAGGAAACAGCATTTATGCAGAAAACTTAAGAAATCCACAAGTAGAAAATTAAATGGGAGTTTACAAAGAAATATGGCTGCCAAAAATATTACAGCAGCATTAATTTGTGAGTGTGTGTGTGTATATGTGTGTGTTTAAAGGTCCCTCACTGAATGAAGCCATATGACCTCCTCCCTGCACAGCACAGATATTATTCTAACAACAACACACTACTCAGTTCTGGTCAGACTGTTGAGGAAAACAGAGGAGAAATGGAAGACACACAAAGATCACTATGCATACTTGGAGAGTTAAACTTAAAAGAGATGGATGCCTAGAAATGACAGGAAAAAGCCTGAAGTATGTGGCAGTGCAGAAAGACTGTGCATGCTGGGAGCAGAAAGGGATATTCAGTGTGAAAAATGAGACTATAATTGGGAGCTAGGGAATTTAGTTAGAAAATTTTGAAAGCTTATAAAGAACCTCCTGGAGGGCAAGATGTGTTAGTCTGCAAGGAAGTCTCTCAGCGAAGGTCATGGAAGTCTTGGGACTTTTAAAACTGAATGAAACATTGAAATGTATTGTGGAGAAAAGCTCGCCAGGGAAATGAACTGAATTATCTAATGCATTTTCCAATCTCTACCTTCTGTGTTTCCTGGCATTCCTGAATAAAATATGAAATACAGCCATGTTTATTTTAGAAAAAAGTCTTCTACCAGTTTAGCCACTTTTTAACACAGAAGAATTTTCATTTTTACAGTTGAAAATATTTCTTGCTTTATTTGATTAGTTTTATTCAAAATAAACCTACAGTAAATGAAAAAAATCAGAATTTTAAGATAGAGAATTTTGAAATATGAGCAGAAGAGAAGGTGGTTACAGTAAAAACCCACCTTGACTTGTTACTACACTGCACTAGGGGATGACATAAACACGGCTAGTCTGGAGTGTAACAGGTCAAAGTTAGGATTCTGAAATCTGTACAAATCCAGGTTAAATCACTTGGATTTCCTAGCAAAAAAACCCTGTCAAAGTCACTGAGAGCAGCTGTCCATTCAGCTCTTCAATTTTCAAATCTCTCTGGGTTTTGCTGTCAGCACTTTTTGTGTTTTACCCTCAACTGGACACGTTGATTTTGATAGAAAAAAGTCTCAGTAGACTACATAAGCCCAAAATGTTTTTCCATATGTAAGCTGATTTTGGTCAATTTTCAGCAAAAGGATCATCTTAAAATTTTGCAGACAAGGTTGGTATCACCCTTGACAAAAAGCTGAGAAAAACCTGGGCTTCCAGTGCCAGCATTAAATACATGTATCAGGCTACTTAGAAGATCCATGAAGAACATACAAGCAACAGGTAGGGAAAAGACAGGAGTACACTAGGAAGGCTTTGAAGGAGCACATGAAGGCAGTACCTGGCAGTGACAATACTCACTGTGGAGTTGACATAACTGGCAGGCTCCCAGGCAGGTGGCATGTTGGGAGGAGCATTCCAGGTGGAGGGACAGTTCTGGTCAATGAAGGCTGTGTTCTGCACTGCTGCAGTACCCGGGAAGCCACTGGGGTAGTTCATGTTTTCTGCAATTTATACAATTAGGAGGACAAACTAAGGCTTTTGCAACATAAAGCACCACTAACATTTCTGTGGAGGAACAGTGAATCTTCTCAAGAGTGAGCCAAGGGACTGATCTAATCCTTCAGTGCCTTCAGGCAGCATCAGGGTAGCACAGCAGCCAAGCATATCAATTTCTGTCAACAGGACTACCACTCTGTATTAGGGACCTACTAACAAATTGTTATCAGGAGGACAGGATAAAGACTTGGCAATTCCTCTGCTGGAGAACAGAGTCTTTATTAGACAGAATGTGCATGGCAGAACCTACCCAGGCCTCACCGCCAACATGTCTCAGCTCTAAGCACCCGAGGGACCAGTGTGCTGCCTGGGATACTGCAGTCTGACCTTTCATTATTACTTAGGTAGGTAATGCTAAAGAATTCTAGATTGCTGCCAGTGTGCTTCCCAAGCCAAGAAACTCTAGCCTGGAAAGATAATTGGTCACAAGAGGCCTTGTATTTCACACACTGAAAGGCAGAAGCCTGCCAGAGGGGAAACAAAGAAAACTGTGCAAAAAGATATGTGTAATACTGTAGGCACAAGCATTTCTCTCTATTCCCTCTGAGAGTCCTGCATACTGCCTTTTCAGGCTTAATAACTCTATACAAAGGCCAAGCTTCTCATCCACCACATGCAGTCATTGTTTATTACTACAGAGCACTCAGCTGGAAAATGTAAAGTCCACTTAAGCAATGAACACCCGTGTGTGTACAAATCAGCTCAGCCTTTTGTTCTATAAAAGGCGAGAGGAAAATAACCATGCTCTGTGATAATTCAAAAGCTTTATTTCATCTTACCTTCTGGGAAAGCACCATATTCATTCATCTCTAGTGGACAATACATGTTGGAAAACTGGCTGTCACAAGCTGCATTCCAGTCAATGAAGCTGCCCCAAGAAAAAGAAAAATCTGCTGTCAGAAACAATTTGCAGAACTTCTGAAAATTATTTAGAAATATTTATTTAATGTAAAGCTGTTGGATGCAAAAACGCCTGTAATAGATCATGAGGCTTTTCACATTCCACTTGTCAGTTTTGCCAGTATCTACTCTGTGCCACTATATAATCACAGCAATCTCTCTCACAGAGCTCTTTTTCCTCTGGGAAAATGAATAACTTGTAATGACGCTACCTGAATCCTGCAATGCCTAACTGGGTTCAACTTTTTCCCCTGTAAAAAGAAAATAACTGTACTTCTTCCCACAATCATGGATAATATAATTTGAGGCGGCAGAAGAAGACACAACACATTTGAATGCTTGAGAATAGCAATAAAATGGAGGCCATCCCAGAGCACATGGCACAGATTGTGTCCAGACAGTTCTTAAATATCTCCAGTGAAGGAGACTCCACAACCTCTCTGGACCATCCATTCCAGTGCATGGTCACCTGCACAGTAAAGAAGTTCTTCCTCACTGGAGAAACTGGAAATTCAGGTGGAATTTCCTGTGCATCAGTTTCTGCCCACTGCCTCTTGTCCTGTTGCTCAGCACCACTGAGCAGAGCCTGGCTCCATTCTCTTGTCACCCTCCCTGCAGATACTGACAGACATTGATGAGGTCCCCTCTCAGTTTTCTCTTCTCAAGTCTGAACAGGCCCAGCTCCCTCAGCCTTTCCTTTTAAGAGAGATGCTCCAGACACTTGACCAACTTTGTAGCTCTTGGCTGGACGTGCTCCAGGAGCTCCCTATCTCTGTTGCATTGACTGTGGAGTCCAGACCTGGACACAGCACTCCAGATGAGCCTCACCAGGGCTGAGCAGAGGGGCAGGATCACCTCTCCTACCCTGCTGGCAGTGCTCTTCCTAAGGCATCCCAGGAAAGCATTGACCTCCTTGACCACAAGGGCACTGCTGGCTCAGGGACAGCTTGTTGTGCACCCCAGGTCCTTCTCCTGTCATTTCGGATGACAGGATACAACTTGAGCAACTGGCCACATTTCACTGCTGAGTGGTGGCAGAGTATTTCTGCTCACTAGTTTGTGGCACATCTTTCATTAGTAACATTTGCTGTCTGAGCAGCATAAAATACAAGAATTAATCAAGTTCATTACTACAGGAAGATCAACTCAAATATACACAGGGCCTGAAACATACCACCTTGTATCCCTACACCAACTTTATACTGGAATATTTGTCTTTTTATAACAATGTCTATTCATTCCATTTATCGCAAGTACACACTGCATAACACACCATATGGCATAAACAAGCAATGCATTTAGCAAGAGTGCAACAAATTTCAAAGCCAGGCCCTCTGCCTTGCAAAAGAAGTGAAAGGAATTAACAGCTTTCCAAAAAGTATTTAATTATACTTGAAAGAAGTTCTAGAATATCTATATATGAAGAGGGACAGCAGTGAATTTTTCTTAGTAAAATTAATCATTATATACTCATGGAAGAGCATAAAGAACTAAGACTGAAGTGGCAGACTTTTATTTTAACTATCATCTGCCTTAGAAATACTATGAGTCAAGTACAGCCCTCTGCATTATAGAAGCCTGAACAAAGCATTATCTGTACTTTTTACACAAAAAATAACTTGCCTGTTGTGGACAGAGGGGGTTTCTTGGATCATGCATGGTATATTATTCTCAAGGTTGTAGTTCAAACTGTTTGCCACGCAGACTGGCTGGGCAGGCCACAAGTCTCCTGTTGGGTAAAGACCTAAAAAAGGAAAGGGGAATGAAATGTAGAGCAACAGGAAGGAGACTCAGCAGATTCTGCACACTGACACATTATTCTCAGATCCTCAATAAGGACTGTCTGCTAGAGAAAAAATCCAGAGTTATTAAGCAATTTTTTTGTGATGAATGCCCATCTTCAAACATCTCAAAATTTCTATTAAAAAAATATATATATATGACTTGAACTGAGAAACTGGAACTCAACAAAACAAGGAAAGACGTTCCTACTGAGGGTTCTTAAGTGTTCAGCTGCCACTACCAAGGTGGCACATTTCCACACAGCAGGAGAGATAGTAGGGATGCAATCCCCACTGGCTTCCTTGTCCCCACCCCTCAGTCAGTAACCACCTCTGAAGTCCAGCCACACAAATACAGCAGGAAGAGGGTCAGGTTTCTAACTGACTGGAGCCATTGCTGACCAGACAATTTGTGAACTCATTAAATGCTGTATTTAGCCCCTAGGGCAGATATGCATTTTGCTGCTCTTCATGGACTGAGTGCCCTGACTGCCCACAGACACTTGGCTCCTATCAACTCTATGAGAACTGGCAGCTGGAGAAAAGAAAAAATCCAAATTAGCAATTTCATGAGACAATGGTTGCAAAGTTGGCTCTATTTCATTATTTCACATGATACATATTAATATTACTACCATGAACAAAGGTTAATCAGCATTTGCATCCTATCAGGCACAGGTTAAACCTACAGCAGAAGGGCAGGGGGAGTCATGTGTGCTAACCAGCTTTCAAACTCCTCACCATGTATAGTCTGGTGCCTTTATGCATCCCACTCAAAAAGCTAATATTACTTCCCTCTGAGATACAAACAATGAAAACTCAAGAATTTTAACAGCGCTACACAACCTCAGTCATTATTGCTTTCAAAGAGAACAAGTCCCAACTGTGGAAATTTAGAGAGGAAAAAGGACATGTTTGATTTGATGCCAAGCTTCACTTTAACACAGCAAGCAGGGCTCTTGATCTCCCAGCTGCATTGCTTCTGGACATTAAATTGTGCAAAGCAAGAAGAAGAAAAAAAGAAATACCTAGAACATGAGTTGAAAGCTAAATGCTGTCTTTACACAGAGAAGATGCAGCAAAAATCGTCAAGGTTATAGGCAAAAACTGTCAAGGTTTTAAGCCTTCATTTGCTAACTTTGCACCTAACTTGCTTAGCAGCAAGTCACGTCCTAGTAACGATGTGTCTACCAAGTTGGTGCATGCAAGTGCTATTAGCAACATCACTAAAACTGCTTGACAAAGTGTGAAAAAAACAGCTTCAGCTGTTAATACTGACCTTTATTTTTGTCAGGATCTGTAGCTATGTCAGTGAAATTGGGACATAAGGTTTCAGGATATTGGGGGATGCTGTTCATGTCTCTGCTAAATGAAAAGAAAATTTAATTTCTTAAGTCTCATAATCCAAACTATATCAATAGAAATATACAAAGCTGTAAAAAATATTCTAATGACCATCATGCTTGCTATTGCTTTCACACTGTCCTGATTTTTATTATTTCTGAATTACCACTGTGCAATTTTTAAACTTTTTTCCAATTAAAAGCCAGCTACTTATCACACATGCAAAATTAATAAAATTATTACACCTTAATTGCCCCATTTTTATTACCCAAGTATCAACCTATTGCAAATTAATTCAACAGAAAATAAGCTATAGTTCATGAAGATCAGTAGGGCCTCTAACAATGTTTAAAGTTTCAGTAAGTTTACTTTTATGTCCATGAAGACACACATGTGCATGAATTTCAAATTCATCAAAACCCATCAAAGAAACTAGTCAAAATGAATAAAAGGAAACATTTTCAAGCACCAGAATCCCAAAGGAAAAGCATTGGATTATTTCTCCTTGTGAAAACAGAGAGTAATGAATGAGAAGTTAAATGAGGATTTATAGTAATAAAAATGGTGTTGCTATCTCTACTACAGTAAAGAGGGAGAAAAGAATGTGGGGAAGGGAAGAATCAGTTGTCATGCTGTATATCCTAGGAGAACATTATTCCCATTAAAAGAAATGCATCAACTTGAAAGTCTTACTCCCACCTTTTTTGAAAAAACATTACTACTTTAATACAACTAAGCAGTAATGGAAATGTAGTATGTTGCTAGGATCTGGAAGAAGTGAGAGTGGAAAACCAATTTCCATCTATTTTCCATTTGGAAGCTTTTATTGTACTTATGCAGCATAATCAATTTTGCTTATATCCTTTCATGTACTGAAGATTGTACTTACTGGTTCTTCTTCCAACCAGTAAGTACAATCAAATGATCATAAGAAATTACAAGATAACAGGTAGGTATTATTTATCAAACTGAGACAAGACTTCAAGTTGGTGTTGTTTCTTTAATGCCTTACAGGTGCAGATACAATTTTTTTACCTGGTATTGCAGATGTTATGAGACAGATTTAGAGTGATAGGAGTTTCAGATGGAAAATCATTTTGTGAAATATTCTCTCCTAAAGAAAAGAATGACCGTGAAAATCAAAGATCCTAAAAAATAGAAGTATGCACAGAATATACATACACACAAATAGAATCATCAATGGTGTCAAGCACGTTTTCTCTCACACTGGATTATCACTAACTGCATCAATTTCAAAGCATGCTACTTAGGTCCATAGTCTTAACATGTACTTTATGATTTAGAAGTGATTACCACAGTCTTAATGGAGAGGTTCTTTGTCACTATCAAATTGTCTGAATTTAGAATCACTTCTTTTCTTTTTTTTAAGAGGCATTATAATTTTAACAAACTGGAAAGTCATACACACATGATTTGTTACCTATTAGATCACAGGTTCAGGTACATCACACACTATCATTTAGTAATGTTAAGTTTTATACATACACAGACACACATGAAAGTTTCTGCATATTTTTAAATAATTCAAACCATCTTTTTGCAGGTACCCAAAGTGCTGTTGTTCAGCACTTTAAAATTAACTTCTAGTGCCTTATCACCCTGAATAATTATGATGGTGACTTTCAACTACTTTAGTGATACTCAGGCATTCAATAATTGCAGTAATGAACCACAGCTCCCATTTCTCATACTAGTCAAGTGCCTCAGGACTATTTATGCCTCAGATACACCTATCCAAACCCAACATCCTCAGATCTGAACTACTTTCATACATTCCTCATTTGTGCGTTACTTAAATAGTTTTAACATTAAAAAAAAATTAATGCGATCAAATAAATTCAGAGGCAGAAATTGCTTTGGCTAGTGACTCTCAGTTCTCCCATTTTTCCATGACAATTAATTGTGCATATTCCTCAGTCAGGAGCCTGACAGACATCTTCATCTCCACGAAACGTGAGGTACTTGTCAAGTACAAAGTTCTTTAAATCTCTCCTTGTGTGTCTAAGAGGTGCTCTACAAAACACAAGTTATGTGCCCCATGCCATGATAGGCTTTTCCATTCATCAGGAAGGCTAAAACTCTGCCCCCTTCTGTGAAGAGGCGCTGTTTGCAAAACTTACTGGATGGAAGAAAATGCCTGGTAGTAATCATTGGCTTTTTATCTCCATCTGAACTGCTGGTACTGCTCCAGCTACCCCAGCTGCCACGACTTGCACGAACACTTCCCGATGAACTTCCACAATCCGAGCTTGAATCAGAACAAAACTTCTCCAAACACTTCTTTTTGGACCGCTGATAGAAGTTTTCTAAAGAAGATGGAAAAAAAAAATCAAAAACCCAATGCAACATTTAAGAAAGTCTTGTCAGGGAAAAGTTATCTGAACCATCAATTTACATGGATTCTCTGAATTTACTGGTGAGAGTGAAAATAATATTTACTGATACCTTCAGTAACTAGACCCTAACACAAGGAGCTTCTGACCTACATGATATTCCAGTAAAATGAATGCAAGTGAGGATATAGTGCAGCTACAGGCAACAGGTTGAAAGATGAAGTGTCCTTTGAAATATATACTTAATATTCCAAACATGAAACATATCCTGGCTGTAGGAAGATGCATACTAAGAGCAATGACAAAATGTTGCAAGTAATGAATGTATAAGCGACAGATGCTCTTTTCTGATTATCTGATCAGAGATGGAAAGGACAATACTACAGAAATTGATCTGTTTCTTAGATCTCCTCTTCCCTAAAGTCAAGGAAAGCAGATGATTAAAATCCTGATGGAAAGGCAGGAAGCAGGTGGTGTTTTTTAAAGATGATACAGTTGCTTCTTTTAGTACTGGCTTCCTTCTGAACACAAAAACAGACTGTCAGTCGGCTTTCCTTCACCAAGAACTGATGGATCACTGCTTCAGACTGATTCATTTTCTGGTTTGCACCACCAACCAACCCCATGGAGAAGCATGCAGAGCCCTTCAGAAGTGAGCAGGTATTATTTCAGGCACTGCTTCATGCCAGTCCTGTCATCGCGTCAGGGTTCAAAAGAGAGAAAAGCACTGGTCTCTCACATAAGCAATACAGCTCTGCCACCACCAAATCCACATTGTTTCCTTCCCCGCTTAAGACAATTCAGATTGCATACCTGTTTCTCCTTGTATGGACAAGCTCCCAGCTTTTTGGTCTGCTTTACAATTTTCCCCGTTACTCTGAGGACACCAGGCTCTTATTCCAATATTCGCTCTCAGATCCGGCCTTTCGAATTCACTGCACATATGCTTCAACTCACTCTGCTCAGGGACCCTAACAGAGCCACACCCCAAAAAAACATGTTTGCATTTTACATTTCATCTGCATTTTTCCTCTTCAGGCATTAAACACTTCAACTCCCACTGCTATTAAGGCAAACTGCAGAGGATGCAATAGGTTTGGGAGTCTGATTCCCCAACTTCACAGAAACTTATTATAAAACCTTTCCCAAAAAGGCAATATCCTACCACACAGACTACTGCTTCTCAGGGGGAGAAGCAAAATGACACGTGCATATTTAACTCCATTCTCTAGTTGCACTTGCAGAAGGCAATTGGATGTTGCAGAAACAAGCACATCTAGCAATGTACAAAGACCTAGATACAAACAAAAATGTGCCCTGTATTCATTTCACTGGCATAAATATAACTAGAGTAAAATCACAATATGAAGCAATCTTAAATTTTTGCTAGTAAAACTGAAATGAAATGTCTGCATCCAATATCATAATCAGAGAGCACTATGGAAAAATTATTAAAAGTCAGCTATCAAATTTCTCCAGAAAGGGAATGGTTTCATCTAAACTCAGAAAGTAGCAACTGCTGAACTGGTTCAAGGAACAGACACTGAACTTCAGTATTTCACTGCTCACACTACAAAGGTGTGCATCCAGAAAAGATTTACACATGTACTGACCTCCCACAAAATGAACAGAAATTTGTGTACGATGAGTTATAACAGCCCTTTCAGATTTACAATCGCCTTTTAAAGTCCACTGACCTCAATAGAAGCACTTGCAATAAAAATTAAGTCTGTGAAGGCTTTGTAGGATTGTGACCTTAATTCAAAGGGCTGGGGGAAGGGAAGGAGTAGGATTTTCTCCTCAGAAGTATTTCTATTTAACCGCAATTTGTAACTAATACTTTTTTTAATAATCCAAACAATTTAATTTTCAAAAATATGAAAAATATATTTTAAAGTAATTTACAACTGACTAAAAAATGCATTAAAACAATTCTCAGGGGGGAAAAAAGTAACTTTCCAGTGCTCACTCAATATTCTTTACCAATTTTGGAAGAGAAATGTGTAGAAATGAGACAGTGGCTTGCATTTTTGCTGTAAAAGACAATTAAAAAGATGAGCAGCACTAGGTTCTAGAGGACAACATTCCCCCTGTTATTCAATACAGCAGATGATTCTCCTGAAGGTGGAATCATTTAAACAATTTTGTTTTCCTTTTTTCACTGGAGAGAATACACTACTGAAACTTGTCCACACAACACACAATGGGAAGGAAACTAACCACCCAAACTTCAGAGACAGCACATTCCAGACTCTTACAGAGAGCTACCACTGCTATGCAGAATGGACTGCATCTATATACATGCAGATTTACAAATGGAATATTTTAAATTTTTTCTTTTTTTGCTGGTGATACTTAGCACTGCATGTTCCTAAAAATAAATGCTTGGGCCAGGATTGAAGTGTGTTTATTTAAATAGATAAATCAATCCTGCCTAATGTACTACGCAAAACCTGTGGAAACATTACAGCAGCTCTGGGTTTCTCTGTTATTTGGTGAAGCAATACATACCTTGTAGATATATTTACATTCTTCTTCTTATTTTTTCTAGATGTTCTATTTCTATTCCAATTCATATTTGGTACATTCCCTTCCTTTTTCTCCTGAGGTTTCTTCTTCCTATATGCATCTTCTTGCTAAAGGCAAAAATACAAGACAATACATCCATTACAAAATGAACTTAACTTAGTCAATGAATTCCACTGGATTTTTCTAGCTAAATTTCTCTGGACAAAATGACCCGACCCAAATGTATAGTTACTTCATGATTTAGTGGTTTTCCATAGCACATCCTCTTTCTAGCACCATCAATTTAACCAGCTTTTCCAAGACTCTGTCCATCAAGACAGCAAGAGATGATGAGAGGGAAATTTTTGAATTCCCAAACTTAGCATTTTCCCCTTCACGGCATCTAGCTCTGACTTTCAGGGAAATAAAAAAATGGAGGGAGAAAAAGTAAAGCAGTCAATAAAATTCCCAATGTGCTAAAAACAAAAAACATCTGCCAGATTTATGATCAGCTTGTGTGCAAGTTCAGCAGCAATAAATCCTCCCTTTCCTCAGCAGCTGGGGGGTGTGGGGGAAGGCATTCATTTGAATTACAGCTGAGGAAATTAGGAAGTTAAGTTACCAACCAATACTAGCCATTTCAAAAAATGCAAGAAACCAACTGAACACCATCAACCACACATGGAAAGAAGTTTGTAACAACAGTTACCAAAGCAAGGCTAGGCCATGTCATTCCCCAAGTAAAGTAAGCAATTCTTCCTGACACCTTTTTGCCATGGGATTCTATCCAGTAGACAGAATACAAATTCTTGGCAATTTATTAATTGCCTGATGGAGTTCTTTTAGAGTTTTATGCTACCTGCAACAAAGGTACAGTCTGATGTGTTTATCATACTCAGAAAACCAGGGGTGAAGAATGATCCTTCTCAATAATTTCACAATCAGCTAAGGGGCTTCTGCCTGCTGAACTCTGAAATGCAAGTTTCTGATGCAAAGCCCTGGGTTTGGAGATCAGGTCTGCAGGTGCCCACCTCCCCTCCAGAGAATGTTCCCACATCATTAGTATGGCTGACAGCTGGCATTCGATTCCAGTATGCTTGTGCCTGCTCTGACAGAAACACTCTCTGGCTGTTTTGATTTTTACCCAAACTGTTCAGCATTCCATAAAGCAGCATTACTACACAACAGATGTGGGACAGCACATCTGCATACTCCCTCATTCATGTGATTTACAGTATTTCACATCTGGGACTCAACATGATAGTCCCTACATACACATACCTACCTATATGTGTATATACATGTACATAAACGATGAAAAGACAATTTTAAATTTAAAAAGCAGAAAGATCACAATACAAACCTCAGAAGAAGTAATCTCCTCTTTTGCACAGCATGGAGTCTCTTCCTTAGGTCCCTTATTAATCTTTTTCTCTGTGGAAGGCTTTAAGTTGATCTGCTTTTTTAAAGTATCGCAGTTTTCTGTTTCATTCCTGAGAGGCACTTGCTGGCTATTCCCTATAATTAAACAGTAACAACAGTTTGCTTGGGGAGAGAAGGGGCTCCCAGTCATAATCACAGACCTTTCTTTAAAGAGAGACTTGCTTTCCAACACTAGGAGACTAACCTCTAGGCTGATGATATAGAAAACTCCAAAATCAAAAGCTAACGCTGTGTAAAAATACTTACAGGAGTAGCAAAAAGTAGCTTTGTGTTGATTCATGCTTATGAGACACCATTCCTCGTGCATGCACAGATTACCCAAATCCTGCTAATCTCATCTGAATTTGAGCTACCTGGGGCTCAGCCATGAGTCTGTAAGGTAGAGTCTGAAGCTAGAGAACACTGAGCTAAAAAAACAATGAGGAAAAAAAACCCTGCAAGCTTAGTGGGGAGAAAGAACAGCCTTTACTTGGTGCTTGACACCTCTGAAGTGCCCTCTGCATTCACTATGAAGACAAAAGAGAGTCATCCTTCTTTTAGGATGGGTTCCACATTAAAAGTTATTTTACTTGAGAGACTTGTGAGAAAGAATTATTATTTTGATCTAAGAGTCCAAAAGATGAAAGTTTCAAGAGGAAGCCCGCCTCAACAACCAGCTGAGCTGCTCAGTTGAGTCACATTCCTCTGACTGGGCCCTGCCAGGATAGGTCAGAATTAACTTCACCCTGATCAGTCCAAGGTATCTCAGAGATCTGCAACACATCCACAGTGATCTGCTTCTGAGGCTCTCAGCTGCTCTGCATGAGAAATGTCATCACTTACTGAACTGAACTGGCCTTCTCATCTGGGAAGGCACACCCAGACATTTTTACAGTTTCCTACCAACCAGCAACAACATCCCAGCTCTGAGTCAGACACAGTCTCCCCTCTGGAGCAGGCAGCCATGGGGACTGCAAGAAGCAGCACATGTGAATGAAACACCAGGCAAGGGAGACTGCCAGAGCTCTAAAGAACACTCTGTTGCTCTCCAGCACACAACCATGTGAGTACCTGAGGTCCTGAACTCCCTGAAAATTTTCCAGGCAGCTTAATCCCACAATTTCAAAAAAAGAAAAGCAATAACAAAATATAGTTATGCAATTACTAAGTGAAACACTGATCTGCTGATTCCTACTAAATATAAGTTCACGTTATTCTCATGTCAGTTTTTTTAATTTGGGGTGGTTTTATCAAAGGAGTCCTGGGTATCTGCTTCTGAATATGTTTGCTTGGTGATTCAAGCACCATATTTTCATGGACCTGAAAATAGCAAACTGGGATCCTTCTGAATAACTGACAAGGGCAATTTGTGTCTTATAAGCAGATCTATGACATCAATTATTTTTACAGTTAAAATGCTATGGCAACAAGCTTGAAATCTGTAAACCAAGCAAATTTATGATATATGAAACAACTTTCAATGCAAGCTGCTTCCTCGGGAATGTAAACAGACAAATCACAGTGAACACATAAGAAATACCACATCCCTTTGTCCCACACAAAAGACAAAATCCTGATCACAGTGAACTCAACAGAATATTTAACAGAGTAATTTACACTGATAAAATTTGAGAAAAAATTACCACTAATTTTCCTAGAAATTTCTTGCAGTTCCGGCTGTTGTTGAGGTGAATTTCTGGACAAGTGACTTTCAGGTAGCTTCTTGGACATCTTCACAGAACAGAACTCCTGTTCTTTGAGCTCAGCTAGATTTTCTGAAGTTTTAAGGTTAGTTTCCTTAGGAAACATACATGTTTGAAGATCTTCCTTCAGATCACACTCTGAAGAAGTATTTTTAATGAGAACTGTATTTTTCAGTGTACTTTCTTCTTTACCCAGAAAGTCTTCTGGAAGAGTTAAATTCTTGTTAACGTTTATGCCATTTGCATATTTCAGAGTTACCCAGTTCTCACTGACAACATCAGTGCAAATGTCCTCTTTTGGTGCTGAGATTTGGTTCTCTGCAATCTGATTCTGCTTCTCATCAGCAGCTGCAATGGCACTGCCAGCTGCTGTGTTTGGTTTCTGCTTGCTGTAGTAAACTGAACATTTGTGTTTCTTCTGAGAGTGGCTGTAGGTCGCAGGACTTCTCTTTGCTGCACTCTGACTTCGGCTGGAAGAAGTGCCTACAGTCAGGAAGCCCTTCCCTTTACCTTTATCTGAGGAACTATAGGAATCCATAAATGTCTTGCAGCTTCCCCTAGAGAAAAAGAAAAAAATACTTTGGGATTTGTTTTTCTTTACAAAGCCATCATGAATTGTTTTATGAGATGCTGTTGTAAGAAAAGGAAAGGGGGCATATTCACAAGCCATGAAATTGCTTTAGGTCTTCAATTTAACATAGCAGAAAAGCACATTCTGATTTCAGTGTGAGTTGAGCAAGACTCTATTTGCTCAGACTTCCAACACACTTACATGCTTCATTATGCGCCTAACTGACCACTCAGGAAGGTCAGATTGAGAACCATCAATGTATTTTCCATTCTTTCCTTGGCTGCTAGACATGGTGTGTCCTTTAAATTCATCGCACAATTTTTACCTTATGTACTACTGGCAATACACAACATTATTAAACCTCTGAGTTCCTCTATTCCTCCTGGGTTGAGGTGGAAGTTCACTAAAAGAGGCTACTGGGAACACTGGCTCCCTTAAAGCAGCACACAGCAATACCAGAATACAGACAGAAAGCACCCCCACACAATAAACAGGGTAGAAAAGAAGGAAAAAAATTATTTTTACTTGTAGGAATCAGAGCTGATAACGTCAACAGAGTTGCTGTTCTGCTGTGGTGAAGCACTAGGATTTGGCCTCTGTCTTGATTTCATGAACTCTGCTAGAATATACTGGGCTTGCTGGAAGGCTATCAGGATCACACCAAGCAGGGACAAACTGCCAAAGAAAACAATAGATACTGGTGTCCACAACTTTCAGAAACATTCAGTGAAAGAATTAAAAAGCTTCTAACAAGATACACTTTTCAAATGTTTTGTTAGTAAATTCTAAGTAAAAACACAGACAAGAAAATCAAAATACAGCTCTAAAACTGATAGTTGTAATAGTCTTTTCCTTTTTTTCCTTAAAGCCCTTACTGGTTATTAGCTCTATAAAATAACTCAGTCATTAACTTTACAAAGAAAAAAACAGAACAAAGAAAAGTTTTTTATAAAAAAGATAACTCTTGATTTGAAGATATTTTAGAAGTAAGTCTCACTTCAATACAACTACATTCTACGATACCTATCAGCCTCCTGTTCATTCATGATAGTCATTGCCATTATTCTGGTATTTATTTAGTACTGTCTCTTTCTTTTCCTAGAGAAAATGCTGGCATCAAATAAGCTACAAATGCCACCATACTTCTGAGCTAAAACTTTAGATGCAAAATATCATCTCTCTCTGTGGCATATTAATTGCACTAAACATATATGGATCAAAACAAAAACCGTTCTAATTCATCAAAGCACCTTCTCAATCACACGGTGTAAATTTTGTTAGCAGGAAAACAGAATGAAAAATTCCTGAGTTTTCAGATCCCTGTAATCTCTTTTTGTTGCATCTAGAACCAGGCAAAGTGATCACCATTGTTGCTTCATTTGTGCTCAGTTTCCAGTGTCCAAACCACCCAAGCAGCAGAACAGCGTGCATCAAGATTTCAGTCATGAATCAGCACCAATGTTATCACCATGGCATTCACGTGCACTGCACCTTGTAGGAGCTCAGGGGTGCTGTGAGGAAAGCCCTACCTTACAAAGAGGACAGTGAGCCTCCAGAAAGACTCTTCCCAGCTGGGCCCTGGCACCACATCCGCACACAGGGGTAACAGATGGTGAGGGAGAGTCACATTGAGAGTGAAGTGGAACTCCAGATCAGCAGCAGTCACCAGTGTGAGCTCACGAATTACCCACGAAGATGTGAAGTCAGGAGTGAATCTGCCAGGAAAAACAGAGGTGATGTTACCTTTTTCGTTGTTGGGCTGAATTTTTATATCACACTGATATAAAAAATACGAATAATATGACAAGAACACCACCACCACCAACAATAAGTATGAAAACTAATTTAATAACATTTACTAATATTTAATAGTATTTTTTAATTATTAAAACATTGCCTCATCAATATGAATTATTAATTTATTCACCTAATAATGAAAGTTTAATAATATTAAATAGTATTATTTGATAATATTTTTTAAAGCACAGTAAAGTGTCTACTATCTACTTAAACTGTGCAGGTGGCATTAGGTCATCTTAAATCAGCAAAATATGTGGGTTTATTGTGACTCTTCACAATACTCTTATTACTGTGATTTGTTTTCCTTTTATCAAGGAGATGCACGTGATCAACTCAGGTTAATCAACAAAAAGCACAGCTGTCAAGCAAACAGCCAGCATGATTTCAGGAAGGGCCAGGAACTAGGGTACAAAGGTGGAAAGATAAGGGAAGCAGAAGAAACACCAGATTTGTCCCTTCTTCCACTTCCCTGACCTATTTCATTATTCCACTTGATAGCAAACAAGAAGGTATAACTTGCCTTTCCAATCAGCAGAGGTGAAATTTCTTGTATAGGAAACCACAGTTACTTTAACACAGGAACATTAACTTTGCTTTTGCTTAAGTCACATCTTTCACTCAAGCATAGTTTTAAAAGAATCAGTTTTAGACTATGTGAAATGTTGGGAAAACATGACTAGATTGTGGTCAGGCTACTTGGAACAAGCTTAGAGAGTAACAAGCAAATAAAAGATCGTGGCAACTCTTTTGCTTTAATTTATTAATTCATAACACACTGATAAAAGCATGTATGCTGCTTTTTAAAAATAATGGGCCATAAAAAGAACCAGCATTATATTATTTGTTTGTTAGTGTTATCCTGAGGGAAATTACTAAATTTCCATTCAAAATTTTGTGTGCAGTATGCTATTGGAGTGTCTGTTCCTGAAATTAATTACTTCAAATTTCCACTTCAGTTATTTTGTCAGCAAATTTGTCAGTGCTTACACAATGCTGATCTCCCGCGATGAGTTCTGAGCCAGGAAAAATTCCTGACAGTCTAACACTTCAAATCCATATCCTTGGCAACTGTAACCATTGATTTTCATTGATGAAATTGTTATAGGAAGAGGCCCAATATTCTCCACTTTGAAGTTCTTTGTAATGGATAGAATTTGCTTGCTGTCTTTCAATTCTTAAAGGAAAAGAAAAGAGAGCAATTATTTTATGGTGCATAAAATTATTTTCTTACACTCATAAATAAATTTCTATTTTTACTTACAACTGAATTTAAAAAATCAAAAAAAAACCCATAAGTGACCAAGATTTAATACAGACTGTTTTGCAGTAGTGTATTTCGAAAACTTTTAACTATTTTCAGTCAGTGTTTTGAAAAAACAGCATCTACCCTTCTCATGGCCAAGCTCTTTAGCTTTTACCATTCTGTTTATGTAATATTAATGTTCTGTCTCAGGAGCAGAGCAGGCAGCTGCACAAGCAGAGAGCTGTGTCTCCCTACTCACGTCGTCTGCAGTCCATCAGGGTAGCTTCTGGCACCTTGAATCGAAGGGATCCTCCTGCACCAGGGAGTCTTCCCCCCACTTTAAGCAATTCCTTGGCTCCAAAGCCTTCGACGTTGACCACATCCAGAACGGTTAAGTTGTTTCTGCCATAAAAAAAATAAATAAATCAGGCAATCAGCAATGAAAGCTCAAATTAAGCTTGTAAAATCATGGCTTTGTTGTCTGGGTGCCAAACCAAGACAACAGTGTTTCAGTAACAGAATCAGTAGTCAAACCTGGACAGGTTTCCCCTAAACAGAGATCTGATCACTCCAGAACCAGCCACCAGTGAATTTCACACTGTGAAAGAGCAAGTTTAGCAACCACTGTCACTGGATAACAACTGTGCCACCTTGTAAAAATGGTTGCTTCTTCCATAAACTTTTTTCCTACAAAGATAACCAATCTTTGGCTGCACAAAAAATTCACTGGATCCATAACTCCTATCATTATGGAGTCAGGTTGAAAATAGCAAAGCCACTCAATGTGTTTCTCTCTCAGCTCAAAACTGCCTCAATACAGTCACATGAATTTTATAATCCTCTGATCACATATCAAGAAAATTAATGACTGAGACATAAGGCACAAACACACTTTAAGCAATTTTTATTAAACCAGAGATATTCTGACTTTCAAATTTTGACCATTTGTCTATGTGCCAGGACTTTGCAAATTCATTTTTACATTGAGTTGCTTGATTCTCACTTAAACTAAAACTTGGCTTACCTGATTAAAATAAGGGAAGCTACTCTTTTGTAGTCAAGAGGTGTAAAAATTACACCAACTTTTCTGGTTTCCAGTGGCTGTAAACTTAACCAAAGCATCTCAGAACTGCATTTCTTGCTGATGAGGTCCTCTTGATGTGCATTCTGTAAACAAAAAATGCACTTCTTACTCACAAAAAACATGTGTGTTTAAAGATGTCAGTAAAGAAAGCACTGTATCACTACTTAGCACCACATAGGATATTTTTGACAAGGTGCAGAAACAGCTAAGTAACTTATTATACCAAAGGCTTTCCTTTTGACAACATAAAACATCAGATAAGATTGTTTATTTGAGCAAAAGTTCATATTACTGCACTTATTATGAGGAATGTATTACTTCATTATTTAAAACAGCTTTTATTTGCTCAGATGGAAAAGAAATTATATAGTGTCTTTCAGATTCAAGAAATCCTGAAACACTTCACAGCATAAGAACTGACAGTGTACTGATTGCACAGGGAAATGTGGCAACCATTATACCCTCAGCCTATGACTTACAAGTTGATTGAAGTGAGAAAGGGACTGTTGGCAAATATGCTGATCATTTGAGTCACTGGAAAGAAGCCAAAGGGAATTCTCTAGTACATTAATTGAAAACCAGAACTACCAGAAGTTCACTTAGTCTGGAAATAATGTAAATTTTCATTGGGTTTTTGATACTGTTGTTTATTCTTTCTGCCTTTAAAAAAATTAAAATAGCCCTAAAACTTGCTTTTTAAGAACTGGGGATCCCGTCTTAGGAAGGGGTGATTAGATACCTATAGCAGTCCAAAAACCCACAAACATTCCAAAATGGGCTCTCATTTGGTTGTTTCTCATTTTATGGGAGTTGTATTAACAGCTTTTCTGATCTTTTTCAGTTCAAAATGTTTTTATTCTTAGTCTATTTTATGAAAAATAACACACAAAAACTATCAGAACCTGCATTTAATAGTCAGTATTTATTAAAAGCAAGCCATGTATGGCCTTTGCAAACTTCCCCATGTCACTGTCTACACAGACATGCATGTCTACTCAAACATGAGCCTAGCAATTCACTGCACATAAAATGATCAAGGAAATTATGACAAATGCAAAAATTTAAAATATTAACACAACTATTGATTTGGTTAACACGGCAAGATCTGTCTCATATGTGCTGAAAATCTATCTAACCATGCATGCTCCCCATGGCTCTTCAAATTTAATGAAAAACATGTATTGTACACACAGTGATGTGAAGGTCTACAGCTATTTTTCTATTTGGCCAAGAGAATGGTGTATGGGACTGTGGAAGCTCACTCCTACCCCTATGCTACCTTCCCTTTTTCAGACTGTGCCTACAGGCTAGGATTTATGAACTGCTGTCTCCTCTCTTTTTACAAAAATTCTTACAACTGTTGCCAGAAAGGAAAGGTCAGCTTTGATTAGGGTAGCAAACATACTCTTTTCTTTTTACAAGGTACACATATTTCATTAAGATCTTAAAGCATATGTGCAGAAACATGTATCTACACAGGACATTAAAGATGAAGCTGCAGCACGCTCAAACAGCAAGGAAAATACATTCATTCTGGGCTTTTGCACAAACCAGAAGTCTTAAGAAGAATTTCTCCAGGTATTCTGGATAGTGCTCTGGCCACCAGAATATGCCAACATGCCTGAAACAGAATTTTCTCTATTTCTGCCATCCATAACACAGCACCTCAGGGTTTAAGGACAGCTCAGCACTGATGTGAAACAGTCAAGTGTTCCCACACTCATGCAAAAATCAGGCAATGGGAACCAGTGAGAACCACGACATTGCAAAGCTGAATCCAGGAGCTGCAATGGCATGAAGCTGATGCAGAAATCCTCCTCCTCCCCTGAACTACCTGACACTACTTCCCTCTGCTGAGAAGACAGCCAGGCAGCTCCTGACATCACCAACTCCACAGCCTGACACCTCATGGTCAGCCTGGAGCCAGGGCTGAAGTCCCAACAACACACACACACTGGCAGGCACACATGCACTTCCCCCTCCCCACAGCTGTATTCAAAATGACTCATCAAATGCTGAAAATAATTAACTGCAGAGATACAAACCTAATGAAGTACCAAGAAAACACCGTGAAACTGCTTTAAATCGCACTTGGGAACAACACAGAACTAGCACAGCTAGGAAAAACTTTCTCTGGTGTGTCAGACCACTTCTTCTACCAAAATTTGCCATCTTACCCTGTGAGAACATTCATCCATTAGCCTGAATTCAGTGGTTGTGAAATTAATAGCTTGCACATTTATGCCGAACCTAAAAAAACCAAAACAAAAAGTTAAGCTCTTGAAACCCAGCCTGCCAGAACTGCACTGACATATTTTTACATGTTGGCATCTACTCTTAAAGACTTCTTTTACAATTGCATTTTGGCAGCGGGAAATACGGTGGAAATGTGGGGCTGCATTTCAATGGAATAACTGCAAATCAGTTTTATGTGGATTCCACACATTTGGAACACAGACAAATGGCTGGGCATTCTAGGACTGTCAGTGTAGAATATTGTCAAACATCACAGTCAAGAAATAGAATTTCTAAGCCACACAAACACAAATTCGCCAAAGCTTTTTCTGCTCACATAACTGTTAAGAAATAATCTTTATTAAATCTCATATAATTTATTCCAATATCCTTCTTTCTGCTCATTATTTGTTTGGGATAAATGCCTATTTTCTATCACATAATTTGCAAATCAAATTCACTTAAAGCAATTTATTTTTTGCCTAAGTGCAAATTATAAGCATCTGACATTAAGGTATTAAAAACTGACAGAAGAAAACCACCAGGTAAAATGTAGATTAGAGGACTAACAGACCTCCAGCCACTGAACTGAAAATTTGCTTGTCACAGCTGTCTATGACATTAGCTTAAAAAGAACCAGTTAATGGATGTGATTTCTGGTGAATGCAGAAGATCTGCAGAAACGAAAGTGTACAAATACAGAGAAATGTAATTGCAAACCACTAGGAAGAATCTATGTGGAAATCATATTTAGTATGCAAACAGATGCAGTTATTAATGTGCATATATATACACAGACATATATATGCACATGCATGTACCTATGTAAAGAAATGAGGTTAAGGAAGCAATTACACAGAGATTGGGACCCCAAATAAGCAAGTTACACCTAAGCACAGGAGTAATCCCACTGTCTCTAACCACACAATCCCACCAACTATAACATTTTTCAAAAAATAAGTGTGACAGAGTTTATTTTGATGAACTTCAGCTCACTCACCAGGTCCTTTTATTGTTCATCTAACTCTTCTCTAGATTTATCATTAGATCATTTCAATTCTAAAACAATGCAGAAACATTTACTTAGCTGACCCTAAACATTTATGTTGAGGTTCCTCCCTCTGGACCTGGCATTTTTCTTCCCAGTTCCCGTTTCCTCTTCTACCAGGGTTATTGCCAAAGAAAAGGCTAAGATGAAAATTTTTCCTGGTGGGTTCAGACACCTTCTTTTCACTGATCTGTCCATATCTCCAACTAGCACTGTGAGGAGATGCACAACCCCACCTCTGTAAGCTGTTCACCTCACCTGGGCAGCTTGTGCTAAGCCCCAGATCCTAGAAGATGACCAACTCTAATTTATATCTGGCAGGCAAAACTTGCTTAAAACATGTTCAATTTGTGATTTATCAATGATGATGTACATTACAAAGGCATGCACCACACAGGGAGCTGCTCTGAACATGGCTGTATCTTTCAAAATGGGTCAGAACATAATCCCCACCTAAGTTACACTTCTAAAAACTTAAGAAACCCCAATAAGTAAAAATCATAAGGCATAGCAAATAAGATCTTTTAAAAGGGAAAACAGTATCCTGAGATAGTTATTACCATTTGTTCAGCAGACTCAGTGAAGCTTGGGGATCAGGGTAGTAAGAAAGAGGCAGAAGCTGCAACGTAACTGGGAAGGATGAAGGGTTTCTTAGTACGAAATATTTTACCTAAATAGTTTGGAGGGGAAAAGAAAGAGTTAAAAACTACATATTTGAGAACTGGTTGGTAAAATAATTCAGCACTGGTAATACGATCTGCATTTTCAAGGGACTTCAATCTGGCTTCTGTCTCAATGCAGTATAATCATACATGCACAAGACTGCATGGAACAGCAGGACATGTCACCACAATGTCATAATTTGTAAAATCAGCTAAGAGTGCATTTTGAACCATGTGTATGAAAACACAGACCGCCCCCGCTCCCCAAACAACACTTTCATTTGGATTTTGATTTATGCAGGCAGATGTGAATAAAGCTCTTGCACAGAAGAAAGTGAAGTTAGTGAGGTGCCACCCTTTCTTAGAGAAGTCTGAATGCAAGCAGGTTATAAAAATTACCGTAATGACTAACAATTAACTAGGACAAATGGAATATTAAGGTAATTCACAATACGTGCATATGAAAACTATTTCCATATGACTGGTTCTGGCCTAGGCTAGGTTAGTAGAGACCTAAATCTGACAAACAAGAAAGAAAGAACTGTCAGTTGGCTGGAAGACACATTGCTCTGCAAGTGTTGTATCTCTCATAAATGTTTTACACAATTCTGTTATACAACAGTGGTATGAGGAAGGCCATCCTGTAACCACCTGCATCACTAATAACAACACACCCTATCCCTAGTCCCATGTTCAATTTTTTTACAAGCACGTAACTTACACAATGAATGCAAGAAAAGTTTTAACAGCTACAAAAAATTGTTGGTTAAGACCTACACTGCTTTACTCCTCTCCTTGTACTAAAATATTACAACTAGGAAGCTAGAAAACTTATCAAAGAGCCAAAGGGATACAAATTTAGTGTCTTAAATTAGATCAATTCACAAGCAGTATGAAAATGCTAAGCAGCACCAACTATTAACCACAGACTTTGTTATTTAAACAAGCTAAACACACATCGACTTAGAAAAAAGCATCCTCACCATACTACTTTTTACAGCTGTGGCACTGAAGTTGAGTGTAAGGCCAGGCTCTGTAGTCAACCGTGGCAGGAAGAAGGCAAAGGATTCCTCCTCAGAGTTCTTCTGCTGAATAAAGCGAGCCGATCCTAAAATATTTCTCCTGCTTTATTGGCAAAAGCAGAAAACTTAGTTAGGGATTTTTTTTCCTTTCAAACAAAGAATAACAACAAAAAGAAGATGATTTGCCAGCACCTGCAATTGCATCAACTAATCTCTCCTTGAAAATGGTCTCTACCAGATAAAGTCTATAAAGCTGTAGCCTAGTGGCAGAAAGTCAGCATAACTTCTATGTATGTAGGCCAGGGACTAAAAACCTTGGAAGTCATTGAAAGACCTTAGTCCTGAGAAGACTGCTACACAACCTGTTGATGAAGGACTCCTGCAATTCTATAAATGCTCTGGTAAAACATGCTTGGACTGCTTTTCTGCCAGGTAGCCCTGGTGAGATAACTATAGTCAGAATGTTATTTACATTCCAGTCTGAAAAGCTTGCTTCTGATTGGCAGTGCCTTGAAATAAAAGATAGAGGTGTCTGGGGTGCTCTGAAACTCCACGTGCTTCAAGAGAACTAACTTAACTGCAGAAAATGGTCAAAGTATTTTGTACTAATTAAGAATACTTCAGAACAGAAACATTCCTTCTTACAACACTGTACTGGCTTGAATTAAGAGCCTCAAAAGATTCTGTACAGACCTGCATGCTTCCCCTCGTCTTATTTTTTGCCATCTTTCATAAAGGTCACTTGCAAGCTCGGAATCCACGTCCCAGGCAGAACGGTCCAGAGAGAGACTCTTCTGCCAAAGCAGATTTGCTAAAAGGATAACAGATTTTTCAGATTTTACAGAGATAATATTTGCTCCTTCCATCAATCTATTTCTGAACATGAGTAATCAGAATCTGCAAAGCATCCAGACCCAAAACAAAAGAGGCAAACTGACTTTTCCCCTTCAAAGTGAGAATATGTAAGCTTATATATGTTATCTTCCATATCAGATTTGCTTAAAGAAATACATCTGCAAATCCAACATAACTGTACGTGCAAAGAAGAATAAGGGTATTGCACAGGATTTGTTTGCACTCATAAGCCCCTTTTTACTGCTGCTATTTCTAGCAGATGCCATTGAAGATTAACCATGTTATCAGTAGTCTACATAGTACTCTCCAGTGATGGCAGCAAAGTATCAAGATAATATATTACATAGTGGTGCAAAAATAGAGTAGCACAGCATAGCAGGGAGTAGAACAATTCCCACAGTTTGGCCAAAACAGTCTTTTCATTTTAGCTTCTTTTCTAGATGCTGATAATTTTGAAGTTCTTCTTAAGATAAATTGCAAGACTTCACGTTAGTCTAAAGATCAATGCATTTTATAAAGTTACACTCATATTGGTTCAAGCATTTGCATATAGCAGAAAGCAGTTAGAAAGCAAACTTCTTTAGAAAGAAAACAAAAGTTACTTATTTTGTAAGTGCATGCACTTTATTTTACAATCCTGAATGTTTAAAGTAATGAGTTGAGACTGGCAACTGATTAAGACAAGCCTACCTGAATCAGACTTTCCCAAGTAGCACTGAATATCACAGTGGGCAATTGCTTCAAAAGTAAGATCTCCCTGCTGGAAAAGAAAACAAAAATAGGACAAAACAAGAGAACAAATTTCAGTTTTTCAGTGCATAATTTCATAGAGTCAAATAAGAGAATTAAGGCCTTGAATTAAGAGAATTAAGTGCTGAGAGACTATTAATTCCATTGCTGTTCAACTCTGGGGACTTAAAATCTGAAGCTACAGAATGGTTTAACAGAGTGGTCTAGTACTGAGCTTTTCTTTCAGGTCTAAGAACAGATTTCTGGCCTGAGAGAGACACTGCTGTGGCTGAGTCTGCAGTGCCTAACAGTAATTCAACTCACACAACTGAACACAATACCTTGGACACAGTCGAGTAGATCTGCAGAGGTATTTCAAACATCACTCCCACATTTGTGGACAAACAAATACTGGAGAGCACATTCGTTACAGTGTCTTTCACACTGAGCTTCAAAGAAAATACATTCCAGCAGCCTGGAGGTAGAGTCAGAGGTTCAGCAAAGTTCAGAATCTGAAAAGAATCAAACGACAGCTGAATTAAAATTGGCACAGCATCTTCTGGTGCCGGTGGTACCTTGAAGAATGCAAACTTTCTCGTCCTTCATGTTTTTGCTGTTACTACATGTTCACATGTGCTCATATCTGATCCATACAGTGCACATAGGCAAATCTCAATATCAAAACATAAAAAGAGCCATTTAGATGCCTACATCATGTGCTTATTTGCAAACCATATTTGCCTGATTTGAATCAAGTTGTGCCGGGAAATTATCGGCTTTAAAGCTCATCTATGCACTAAAGGTTTCCACTATGGAGAAATGCTGAATCCTAGAGAGCACAAAACACACATGCAGCAATTCTGAGAACTGAGCAATGGTCTGTAATTCGATGCATCTGTAGCTGCAACTCAAATGAAAGAACAGTTGTCACTAAAACAATACAAAACTAGGCTGGACAGTGAATAATGCCTCTTGAGACAGTAACCTAATAGTTACAGATGTAGATAAACCTTTGTTTTCAACTGATTCCAACCAGCTCTAAGAACACCGAGTTCTTCAAAGGACCTATTTCATATGTCATGAGTCCATATCTTTAAATCAAAGACAAAAAATTGCACAAAGAAGAAATAAAGCTTACCTTTACTATGTTCTTTGTTTCTCTGGCTATGAAGACTTCATTCAATTCAATGCTGAAGTAAAAATTATTTGTAAACCATATGGACCAATATCCTGAAGTATTATGATGTGGTTCTATATGAAACAATGCTGCAGAAGGATCTACATCAAAATACCTATAAGTAAATACAGAAAAAATATAAATACACCCATTATTGTCCTTGAGTACACGACACGTGGTCCATACAAGAGAAGATACCACAGCATTTGTGTATAATAAGGCTCTTCTAAGGTTTTATGGAGAAGAACAAAAATTAAGTCATTATAATGAGAGTAAAAATTCACAAGAACCATGTAAAAGAGGCAGGCAAAGTATCTACCCTCTTGTTATGCTATAGTACAACACTGCCTACTGCTTTGTGATTCAGTAGGCTGGAAGAAATTGGCAAAAGTCAACTGAAGAAAGACTTCACATTTTTTTCTAAGACTATCCAGCTTCTGTGCTGCATTAACAAGGGGGCTGGAAATTTTATCAGAGACTAAGCAACATTTATAGGATATAAACTGCTAAGGCATGTCTTGTTACTGGCTCCTAAAATTCCTCTTGGGATAAAACACAGAACTATTGCTTGAAATATGACAGGTCTGCTTTGGCAAATGACACAGCAACAATTGGAAGAAGCCTCTTCACCGACCTTGGAATCACAGAGTGACAAAGTGTACTTCATCTCTTAAAAGTAAGGTACAGTATTTTCATTTTCATATCAGCGCACGTTAGCAAACAATCAAAAATCCATTGTCAACCTACCCTTCCATCACAGGACAGAAAAGACAGGCTTTGAGTGTTGTAGTGCCTTTCAAAAGATTGTTCTTGTTGTTGTCAGAATAAAGACTTTCACTGTCACAGGATGCAGCTGGGAAAGAGGACACACATGGAATATATCAGCCAGAAGCATATCTAAAATGATTTTCAGTGAAGATTTGTAGGAACGCTAAAAAAGGGGAACCTTTGCTGGTGCAATCCTCACACAAGTGAGTAAAGCATCTAATTGTTTGAGTCCTAACTTTCAGAGGTTTCAAACCTTGCCTTAAGAAGTATTCACGAATGCTAAACACCTTCAAAAAATACACACAGAATAAGGCTGAGAAGAGCAACCCGACCAATTTTAACCACTTGTCACTGGCACAGCACTCTTACTAATCAGAGCACACTGCCTCCTTTAAAAAATGAAAAACTGCTCTGAAAATAATGAATAATTTAACATAATAATCCCTTCTTTCTTCTTATTCATCCATGTTTTCCCTAGGAAAAACATGTCTCAATGTCACTATGAAAGCAGCCTGTTTCTTAATGTTTGAAGTCTGTACACTGCAGTCTAGTGGTCAGAGTACGAAACAGGCTGGAGTCAGGAATGCTTAAATGCCAATCTCTGCTCTTCCACAAACATGTCTGGTCTCAGGCAAACCTCTTCAATGGTCCTGCCAAGAAATGTCATAGAAACTGACCACCCAAGCACAATAGTCTTTTAGAAAACATATTCGAAACAGAAAAACCCCATAAACTATAAAAGGATGTTGAAAACGCATATTCAATAATTATGCTTATTGTAAAATCAGCTCATGTTTTAGCAAATGTTTCCTCCCCCTTTTATAAGCATGTATAGCTTAGAGCCTTTGACCAGCATAAGAGGAACCACATATACACAAAAAAGAGTGGAAACCATTAGCAAAAAGAACTCATCCTCTTTCTCAATAAAGTCTAGACAAGTTGATTTTGAGGTATTTCAGGGTGTCTCTGTTGAAAAAACTACCCTTTTTTCAGCAATCCAATAATCTTTAATTATATTATCTCCAAATATATATAACCTGTACCTTCACAAGAAATAGAAGCAACTTTTGTGAAGTTAGTAGATGATGAGGAGAGTAGTACTGGTTCAAACTGCACAGGTGATGTGTCTTTTTGTGACAACTGCCGTATTTCCTGCAACGAAGACAAGACAAATGATTTTTGTAGCAGTAGTACCATTATTAGTGTTGCAGCTCCTGTATTAGTCTATCTTCTTGTCAAATTTGCAAGCCACCATCTGTCATTTTCTCATATCTTCTAAATCAACACATGAATTTTTATTCGAGTTAACAACTCTTATGTCTTAAAAAATAAAAAAATCCATCACTGAACTAAAATATGTCATCTCAGGATCTCTTAGACATTTAGGCACACTTTAAAAATTTAGAAGTGTGACATTTGCCGCCAGCAAAATCAATCTGCAATTAGAGAAAGCTAATTCCCCAACCAAATTCACCACCCTAAATTCCTGAAGCCCACGATTACCTGTATATGCACAAGGCTGTTTCCAGAATGCATGATGTACACATCTACTGATGAATGACCTGTCCAAAAGAATGAATATCAAGGTAAGTTCACCAAGGACAGAAACACTTGTTTTGTCAGACAGCCATAGAAGAAGTGACCCCAATTTAAATTTTAAAATCTTTGTGTGACAGATACCCTTGTAAAAAAGGAAGAAATATTCACATCTTGAGCTGGCAAACATTTGAGAGAGGAGCAAAAATGCAGCAGGACAGAACAAGAGATGAACACCACACTATGGTCCTTTCACAAGGAAGATAACTTGAGTTTTTGCCCTTTTTTAAGCTTGAATTCAATCAGATTATGCAGCTGACATGAAAGCACATTCTCCCACCTGACCAGCCATGATTTCTAATAATGTGTGTGCTTTGCTCAGCTGCCTGAAAGCAGCACTGCAAGTGCCAGCTTCCAAAAGAGTGCTCAAGGTGTTGCTTATGAGCTCCACATACCCCACAGCTGTTCTAAGCACACTCTTCAGCTTTTCCAGCTGGATAGTTCCCCTGTGCAGACCCTGCCTACCTGCTGTCCCACTCCAGCTGCTAACTTCCCACTAACAGCTAATCCAAAAGGCTTATAGGACCAACCTCTAGCACAGAGAGGACTTATAATTGTGCTATATTTAACAGAAAACAGCCCTAAAAGCATACTTCTAGTACTTTAGCCATCGAAAGTGTTAACAGTGAGCACCCTTGACAGAACAGATGGGAACAATTTTCTGCCAGCATCAGAATAAATGTACATCCACAGCTCAACATAACAAAGCCCTGGCATCTCACTGGCGGGGAAACTAGGTTTACAGTGGGTATTTCAGTTTCAGCTCTGTGAAATACCACATTACAGAACAGGCACAAGGGAAGCAGTACATACTGTAGATATTGATTTGTGTAGATTGTATCTATCGTTTCATGACTGGGTTTTGAAATGCATTCCTCAAAAGAAAAAAAGTATGTTAAAAAAATATCATTTTAATCTGGATTCTTAAGCAGTTTCTTCTTCTCCAATCAGAAAGGAAAACTGGCAGAAATGTCTAAAAAAAGCTATTCTAAAAGACTGTGAGGCTCTATAAATAATTTTAAATCCCCTGGATTTAGAGGATTTGCAGCATAAAGAAATTGCAAGGAGTTGATTGTTTTGCCTGTGGAATTCTAGCTTACAAGAACAAATGATGTGCACATCTGTATTACCTCATTACCCTGCTTTCCATAACTGCCACTATCCCCAGTACTGTTTAACCATTCTGCCTTTACAATCCCATTATGGTCTATTTAATTAATGGGAAACCAGAAATGCAGTTATAGAATTCAAAGGACCATGTAATCTTTCCATACTATTTAAGCAGATGCATAAGCATGGGGGACTAAAGAATGAAAGAGATCTAGTTTACTGCTTTATAATTGTTACCTTTGTGAAGAGAACTCTGCCATACACAAATTCTCTGCAAGCTGTGTTTAACTGAACTTACTTGGCTTCTCCGACTTCTGAAATAAAGCTGTCACTGAATTTGATTCAATTTAGGATACAAAACTACTAATTATGTAAAAAACCAAGTTGTATTACACTTAACAGGTGGATTTATGACTTACCTGAGGTCTTTGTTCGTTCCATTGCTACATAAACTATAAAAAGATTCTCCAGTAGGTATTGTCTGTGCTCCACAAAATCTTGCTGGGAATTTTCCACTCTTACTGTTAAGCTCATTTCTAGCAGCATTGGGTCATCAGACATAAAACAGCAACTCTGGAGCAAGACAAAGAGATATGGTGTGTGTGTGATGGGGGACAGAACAGAAGAAATTCATTACACTAAGGTACTTTGCGAAATTAATCAAAGATATTATCTAACAGACAAGGTTTCCAGCACCAAAGTGCTGGCAAAACAGAAGTAATTAGGATCTTTGCTAATATCTCAGGAGAAACCAAACACAGTGCAGGTACAGAGAGCACAGCAAAAACAAAGACAAAAACGACTAAAAAAGACAGTGAACCTTGAGAGAATGCAAATTTATAAACTGTCTTAGTCAGTCTCACCTCAGGGACTGCAAAACAGTTTCCTTTGTTAAATCCTCTGCCTTCAATAAAATGTGCCATAAACAGACTGATGCATGTGTCTTAATGGTAGGAAGACAGTTCATGTTCACTGGTCTGTTTATAGTTAATTTTTCCAAATCCTGTGTTTTTGTCTCCATTTCTCACTGAAGTAATTTTAAAAAAACAAACATATATGTACAATTCTTAATAGAAAACACTGTTGTCTGGCTAGAATACTTCAGAAAAATACAAATAGGATCTTATTTCCATCTTTAAGTCGTGGCTGCTGTTAACACAGCTAAGTCACGGCAATTACAATGACACGGACACCATTTTGCAAAGAAAGCCAACAAAGCAAAACAGAACTAGACAATCAACAGTGAATAACATAAATTAGTCCTGCATCAAGCCACAAAGGTCACGATACTCAGGCTCTGATGCCCTACCAGGAGGACTAATTCGCTCAGGATAGAGGAGGAGGAGGAGGAAACTGGCACATGAAGTGCTCTCAGAAGTGCAGCAAAACACTTCCAGCTAATCTCAAGTGGCGCGAGCGAGTACAGCAGGAGCGGGGAAGCGCCTGAGGACAGGATGCCAGCTCACAGCTCTCACAGCATCAAAGAGACCCTCAGCACCTGAAATGGCTGCCAGGAGCAGGAGAGGAGGCTGCCATGGAGACAGGAGCTCAGGCATTGCCTTGCAAAGCTCAGATCAAAGGGCAGACAGCCGTGCTCTGTGCAGCCCCCGCCGCTCAGGTGCTCCTCACACACCTCAAGGCACTGCAAGAACCAAATGTGGAAGCAAAGCAGAACAGGAATGCTGCCATGTGCAACACACAGGAATGCAGCTGTGGAACCCTGGAACCTCATTGCTCCTGGGGACAGAGGTGCTGCTGGCCACAGCGTGGGTCAGTGTCTGACCCAGCACCACAGCCATGAGTGAGCAGCACCCACCCGTGGAAGGACACTCGAGACGAGATGGAAGGGGGCTCGGATGGCACTGACCAGGACAAGGGGATAACCTGCTGTCCTGAAGGCTCAGTGCTTTTGGAGGGGCATCTCTGCTGACACCTTCATCCCTACCCAGCTCTGCCCTCACGCTCCCCTGAGAAACAGCCCAAGCAGCCCAGGCTTCAGCCTCTCAGCCCTCTGAACGCTTTTCACTGTGAATCATTTGTGAAAAATTTCTGGAGAATAGAAATTACAGAAATCTAATAATTCTTGTGCCTCACAGAAATAGTACAACACTTACACATCAGAGTGCTTAGCTTGTTGGACTGGTTTTGGTTTTTTGGGGAGGTTTATGGGGTGGTGGGCATCTTTTTTCATCTCCTCTCCTAAAGATTTCAGTGTGATATGTGCAACATTTAATTTATATCAGAGTATACAGTTTTATAAAAGCACAGTCCCCTTTAAACTGAGATGCTAAAAACTGCCTTGTTGCTAAAACTTCTAGAACTCTGGAAAATGTCCCTCTAAGCTTGGCTAAAAATGAGAAGACTTACACAGATATAAAATAATAATAAAACATACCTTAACTAGCTGATATGTGTCATTAGGTAAACTGCATTCAAGGTGAACCCGTAATAGACTGGCATTCATAGTTTCTGTCTGCAAGAAAGAAAAATTAAGAAAACATTAAACACATTGCTTCAAATGTTACATAAATCCAATTCACATACCATATTTTATAAAGATAATAGGACTGCTTCCTCATATACGTAACACAGCAGAATAAGTAATTTTTTTAATGAATACAATTACTCTCTACAGTAGTCCAGCAATCAATCTCCAAATCTCGGGACTCCATCAATATCTACCTTCTTACCAAACTATTACTACGCATGATTATTAAATATTTATATATTATCAGCATGAGAACTCTTATAAATTTTCTTATGCCAAAAAACTGTATTCAACAGGGCCTTTGTGTGCAATATAAATGCTTATTTCCTTGTTTTCTGTCTATTTTCTTTGCTGATTGGATACTGAAATACAGTATCTAGGCCAAGAACATAATGCTTCTTGGACATGGCCTGATACATCGGCTTCATGCCAAAATGGACAGACAGAAAATACTTGTTTTGCCTTTTTATTGACTAGAATGGGAAAAGAAAAGAAAATAAAAGATGACATTGACTGTGCCAGCTTGTAAAGCACTCATAAATCTAATGGAGCAACAGCATTGACAAAGCCAAGTATAGTTCATGAAAGCTATCTGGAAATCTGCACTGCCAAATTACTTGCACAAACTGCACAGCCAGTATATCTTGATCCTAAATTAAACAAGAAAAAAAAAAAAAAAGGAGCCAGAATCAGAATGGCAGACCTGTCACTCTATCAGTGCCTTACTTACAGCCAAATTTCATGCTAATTTTGAGGCTGATGTGGACCCCCCCGTTTCTGTTGTGATACTGAAATATTTGATTGGGCTATCTGCAGATTCAGGTTTTTGAAGGTGTTGATGAAATTGCCTTTAAATAATTTCAACACTTTGATGCTGAAAAGCAAAACTGTGAAGAAACTTTTGAAGGTATCTAGAACCCTATTTCATACGTCTCTGAGACAGGAAAAAGGGAACAGGCAGGGGCACATGAGTAGAGAGACTTAGCACACGTGTGGCATTTCATGGGGTCCAGTTTTATGAAAGCACTGTCAAAAGGAAGCCAATATCTGCATTCCCAATTCAACAGGATTTCACACCAAAATGACCGAGGCTTCACACAAGAGGGCGATGTAGCCCCTGCAAAGGTGGTTAGTGGCAACTCAAACACTGTCCCCAGCACAGCTTTCTGGGGGACTCAAACCTCTGCAAAGCCGTTTCTTTTTTGTCCGTGTCAAATTGTAGGAGCAGAAGAATAAAGCGTGGCTGCTACTGGAGTTTTAATAAGGCAGTAAGATTACAACTTTGGAGGTCATTTTCTGATCAGATAAAACTTGATGCTTAGACTTCCCTTCTCAGTGCTCTTGAAAGAAGACTACTGCTTTCATGGTCCTAAAAAAGGATTTGTAAGCCTTTATTCGATGCTATTGTCATTTAAAGTCATTTAAGACCCCACACCCCTATTAAAAAAAAATCAGCTACATAATATTTTTCCAGCCTTTGTTTTTCTTGACCTTGCATAGATCTAACACATGAACTGCTGTCACCTTAAAACTGAAGCTTGTAATGTACAGAGAAGGAAAAAATGCTACTGAGGTTTATTTGCTGTTGATCTGTTTTCTAGGGGAAATTTTTATTTCTTTGTGAAGCTATCTTCAAAAGAGGAAATGGGTTTGCATTTCTTTTAGGCAGACAATAATGCATAGCTGTCATGCCCAATATCTTACTGCACTGGCAGGATGGCTCTGAGTTAACCCTAAAGAGAAGATAAGGCATCTGAGAAGAAAACACTGTCAGAGACAGAGTTTCCAACCAGACAAATCCAGGACCATCTCCCAGCAGTGCAAGCACTCCGTTTATACTGTAAATATCACTGCTAATGAATCAGAGCAGAGAGCTGAGTTATGCAGCCAATGTTTGTACCAGAGGCAAATTGAAAAGGAGAGGCACAGCAGGGAAATCTCAGAAAGAGCTCTGCAGAACAACCACTGCAGTACGACTTAATTACCTGGTGCCTCTATTTTGCATTAGGCATACATACCTGAATGTACACACACACGCAGCACCCACAAATCCTATATGAACTGAACAAAGACAACTGATAAACGCCACCCACGTTTAATTCTTGACAGCCTTGGAAAGTTCTCAGGTTTAAATTTTAAAGGAATAAGAGGCCTCTTTCAATAAAACCCTAAAAACCTGAACCATCCATCGATTTTGCAAGGAGCTCCGCTCCCGATAAAGGGCTAGGATTCTCGCTGGGGATGGTAGAGTAGGCAATTATTTAGAAAACAATTTATCCATCAATGAGGTCTCAATCACATGTGGGTCTCTAAAGGATTTTTGGATATATTCTTGCATCATTACCAGGACTGTAGAGTTCAAATCACTTCCTGGAGTTTGGCTACAGTATCACTAAAACAGAACAACACTGAACAAGCCTCCTCTCCCTGTAGGCTGATCCCTCAAAGTTCTTGTCCTGGGCAGTCCCTGGCCCTAAAGTGGTATTTCCACACTGAATGGTGTTAATAAGCTGTACCTGTAATAATGATTCAGCAGAGTTTAATCATTTTTTGCAGGCAGTTATCAGGATAGAGACCTAGGTAGAAAGCTCTACTGTCTTCCTTCCTTCCCTCTACACACCCAGGCACCACACTTGGACATGTTGCTTCTCCCACCAGTGCAAAACACAGCTTAAGAGGTGTTGCATTCCTGCCAGCACTTGCAGTATTTCCTAGGTCGTTGGTTCATAAACTTTGAACTCTTCTGGGAAGTCAGCAAAGCACTATCTGTGTCTCCTACGATAAGACCCTCCACCCTGCATGCCACTCCTCCACTGACATCTCCACCATCCTGAACACAGCAAGGCAATGATGTAGCTGCCCTGTTAGTGCTGTCGAAATACTAAACAATGCCAAAAACCAGGCAACTACAGCGAAGACTACACTCAGAAGCTGGGTAAACAAAGATGACCTATATGGGCTCCACCATCTGTTACGGCTTAGTGGTAACCAGCCACTGCTGAGTGCCCACGTGGACATACTACGAATTCACAGTGTGGGACACAGCTCTTCTTTCCTCCCCAGCAGTGAGCCACAAGCCCAGGAATCCTGGGATTCGGGACCACAGGCAGAGCACTCCTTCGATCCCAAACCCTTCAAAAGTTGAGACTTTGAAAAGGGTAACAGAAAGAAGGAGACATTCAATAATAAGAAAGGCAAGTTCGCCTTTTTCTTTTCTTATTAAGCACAAAAGTTGCTGTGTAAAAACACAGGGGAATGAAGGAGAAAAAAGAAAGGCCTTTGTGCTTTGCCCATTAAAAGATGAAAGCAACGCATAAAATCCACGGAAGTTTATTTTCCACAAAAAATTCAAACACAAACCTGTTACATATTGTATTTCCAATGGAAACACTATTGTAAACTTCCATCTATAATCCCTAGGTATAGGTTATATTTCCAACACAAATAGCCTACGGTGGCACAATTTTACCTGTATTCCTATTTACAGTTCGGGCCTTCAAAATAAATTTTTGCAAACTGAAGAAGCTACAAAAGGGATGGTCAATTTGGTGAAGGAATGGACAGCCCACTACTGAAGATACCAGAGGCAGGGACTGTTCAGCTTGGCAAAGTGAAAACTGAAAGTTCTGATGCCACCTACAAATTATTCTGAGTATAAGCATCAGAAGCAGGAAGAGTTACATAAATTAAATGTGCATCTTAATATAAAAAATGGCCACAAAGCAATTTAAATTGAAAGTCAGGTGCAAGCTTCCAACCATCAAAGTAGTAAAAGTATTTGGGGTAACAAGGCCTTTAGCAATTCTGCTAAGTCACTTTACCTAGCACATGATGGGCCTAAATGATGTCAAAGCGTTTCTGGCCTTGTTGACCAAGGATGTCAGTATTAGTGAAAAATTTAAACACAACCACCTCTAAAACAGGAGACAACAGAGGCAAAAAATAGACACAGAACATGCAGCTCTCTGTCTGAGGTTCCAAGCAGTATCAGTGGACTCCAGAGGTAAGGACACCTTCCGTGTTCTGAACTGGACACTCTTGCCCATGGTTAGAACTCGATCATCCCAAGGTGAAAAGGGATGTGCAAATGAGGTTTATGCTCTCCTGAATTTACACTGGTATTTTATGTCAGGTAAAAATAAACAAGGGTAAAGAAATGTGCACAGTTAAGTGAATATGACTGGGTTGTTTTAAATGCTTTTTCGCTACAAGGCTCCATTCTATGTGTAGTATTATGTATCATTCAGTTTGCCCTTGTGTAGTCACTCACTCAAACATCATTAACCTCTCTTCCTCCTACATCTTCTGAGCTTAAAATATAAACTGGACAAAACAGAATGATACCATTTTTTAATGGGATCAAGAACAGAATATAAGGAAGATTAACTGAAGAAGGCACTTCTAGAGGACAGCTGCCTGTAGAGAAACATTCTTCTAAAAGGAACCCAAACTCAAACCATAAACTCATCTCCAGTATTTAGATCTTGTCTATCATCTTCAACAGCTGAGGAGCCCATCACACTGCTGCAGCATTTCTGCCCAAATTGATAACATGCAGTGAAGAGAGTTTCCTCAATGACAGCACAGCACAGAAAAATTACACCAGAGCTTGAAGAATTGAGTCAACACACTCTCCCAGTTCACGTCCTACAACAAGACTAGTGCCAGGTGGCACCATGCTGCACTGCTAAACATGACCTCAAATTTGTACTCCATACAAATAAAGCATAGGATAATGTTTGTCACTCTACAGTAAGGCAAATGTCAAATGTTCCCCAAAGCTTCTCCACTCAGGAATTCAGACTGAACTGTGAAAAAGCATGGATACAACTTTCAGATACTACTTGACAACCCATTGAGCTAGATGTGAAGATGCACACATAAAAAGCATCAAAAAACCCTTCTCAGTTCTACCTCTAGCACCCCAGATTACAAAACCAGAAGATTTTTGCTTCCTTTCCAAGAGTCTCTTTTATGTCCACAAGAAGTGCAACCACGTGAATACAGAGAAGAGACTGGTAAGGAGGAAAACAAAGTGTTAACCTTCAATAGAAGACAGATTGACTTAACATATATATAGCAGACTAAAAGACACAATCTATGCTGGTAATTTTTCTCATGTAGAACAGAAGGCATCACAAAAGCAACTAACAGCTTATATTTGGATGAAGTATTAAATTCTGTTACATACTAAGATATTCTAAGTATGTTTTTGAAAAAACAATGTCTGTGTATAATACAACAGGAAATCTGAAAGATCACTTTTTCAAATTAGTTATTCACGTGAAAAGAAGATTCTGTATGGACTGGAAGACTATGAAAATACCTGCAACTTGCAACCAAATGACAGAAATTGTTAAAGCTTCTTTCAACTCAAACATTTATGCCTCATCAATTCAGCTTGCTGTATTCTCCAGAGCTCCTTGCCAAGATGAGGTAAGCAAAGCTGGTATCTTCCAGCACTGGCAGGGGCAGGAGGGGATGCTGCAGCTTGACTTCCCAGCTCCCCTTCTCATCCATGCAGCATGCCATGCTTTTTAACTGTGGCTGTTAGTGCAGCCCTACTGTGAACTAACTTGGGGAACTGGCCAGAAGTAAAACATAGAACAAAGCAATACAGCTTCCCAACCTTCTCCATTTTATGGTATAAAGTTTATTTTTTTGTTACGGTCAGATCAGCTCTCCAGTTTAGTCAGAGCAGGGCCTCACAAATAGTTTTGCCATCACAATTTAGAGGGCACCCCACCACGGGAGCAGGAAGAAGAACAAGTGTGAATAATTGAAATGCCAAAGATTGTCTCATGAAAGCAGCTGATCACAGAAACCCTGTATCCTGCAATCTCTCTCCTGCAGCCACTGGTACTTGGATTTTTTGCTAATGTTCCTTGCATCTCAACAACCTGAGGTCAAAAATCTTTTGTGTTTAAGTAGATTTAAGTTTCATCTGCCCTTGAAATGTATACTGTACCAGTGTGTGTGATGCCTGGATGTTCTGAATGTGTGGAAGCAGTAAGTAGGCATTTGCTAGCTGCACTTTAGGTTCTTCTGGAGAAGACATCAGAGTTCCTGTTCCAAAAACCTGGTATTAAAAAAACACGTTGTTACATCAACACCTAGAATTTCTGTTATAACAGCAACTTCCAAAATGTTTTGCTAACAACTAGCTTCCCAAGAAACAGATCTGTTTTTCATGTTAAGATTCTTTTGAAAGACAATAAACATAAATTCCAATGTAGAAAGTAATCATACACATAAATAGCACTTTAAAATGTCACTCATTCAGGCACTATTACAAAGACAAAACAAAGCACTCATCAGCAGAGCATCAGGTTATCTCAAAAAGAAAGTACCTAAATCCTCCTACTACATGTATTGCCATTTGAGAGTGCAGTAACTACGGAGAAAACTTTGTTACTAGTCCCACTGAATACTGAATTCAATGGCTTTGCCTTAAAAATTGAGTAAAATATTTTCTCATTATTTTGGTTTTTAAAGACTGCAGTTTTCAGAACACTGTAAGATATGCAATTTGGATGGTTCTACTGCATTTATATTTTGCTCCACCAAGATTAGCTTATGACAATGGGATGTACAATAACTGGGGGGGGGTGGAGCCAGGAGGGATCAAGGAGGCAGGGGATCACTAGATGCTAATTAAAATTTTTTTTGGGCTTCTCACGTGTATGCGAAGATTTATTGTTTTTATTAGGAAAAAATCCACATCTTTTTAACTAAGAGGATAACAAAATGCATTCTATGTTCACTAAAGATCTCTGACTACAGATAAAAAATACCGGAACAAAAGGAATAGGCCTTTGTTTTTAATGCAGGTATTTATAAAGTACATTTTACTACAACGGTACCTCATCTCCATTTGGGTGATTCTTCTGTACCTACTCTTGCATAAATGCATTAGAAACACCAAATGTTCCAAGGTTTTGGGACTCTCAAGAGCACTGTAACTGTGCATCAAACTTGAGTCATGCTTCCTTTTGAAACTCTTAAACCTAATGTGAGCTAAAAACAAGGGTAGCCTCTTCTTCTGCCTCAGGTGGCTGGTGAAAATGTCCATGAACACCAGTCTGCTGCTGATTTTTGCAGCAGTCCAACAGGAAAAAAAAATTATTTCAAGATGGCCCTGACAACTGGTTCCCTACTCCTTGTTGATAAAAGGCTGAGCTGTCTGGGCAATAAATGAAAGGGTCAGGAGTGAGCACAGGGAGAGGAGAGATGCCAAAAAGAAAAGGTCAGTCACTCTATAAGGCACTTTTTCCTTATCCTCAATGAAATGTTCCTGCCAAATGTGGCATTACCTCTAATAAATATTAGATAAATGTAACATTTGTATTAAAACCCCATCTATTTCAATTGAACTTACCTAAGCTTCCTATTTAAGGAGCTTTGTTTTTCAGCACAATATCAAAGTATAGGAATGAAATAGCTTGATGATTGATTAAAAGCTGTCACTCTTTTTAAATCACTAAATTCAGAATTAGGATTTTTTTTTTTGTCAAAATAATAAAAGTCAATAATTTGGAGTAAAGTGTTCCTTTGAGCTTTTTTTTAAAAGCTGAAGACCTGCTTGAATTCACCAGTTAGTCAGAAAACACAGCTTTCATGCACAATCATTACTTTGACTTTCTTTTTTTAAGGACCTGAACCTCTCATCCTGTGCTACATCCCCAATGTGTTTACATAAAATCCTGCAGAGTAGCTGAAAACCACCTAAAATATTTCCTAGTGGGTTTTTCCCAACAAATGCACTCCAGCACAGTGCAGTCTAGACTGCACCAATATATTAAACCAATTAGACCATGACCTTGTAAGTACCCACATACAAATACACTTAGTTTTACTGTCACAAGTAGCCCCACTAACAGCAGTAATTTTAACCAAATATATGGATGTCATCATGACACTAGCATTATCTGGTGAAAGGGATGAATTGGTAACATAACCCCACCTGATCTGTATCAGGAATTCAAAGAATTTTCATAGTCCCTAAAATGTGAAAATCACTTTTTAAAACACAAGTAAATCCAAAATCCAAGCTAAAAATAGGAGTAGCTCCCTTACATGAAAAACAAGAGCAGTTACCTGATATGAAAGTACTCCATGAGATGAGGTATTTATAAATAATGAGCTTTCAATACTGCCTTCTTCCACTGGGAGGAAGAGTACTCTGAAAGTCATCTTTCCCATGGCTGGAATCACCTGCAGAGACCACAAAGAAACTGGCTTGCTTGGTGCCACACTCAACCACTCAGTCCCAGAGGACAGAGGACATTTCCACATGTACACCCCTATCTGCGGATCCCACAAAGCAGAAACTCAGCACTGAGAAGTTTCATCTGTGCACAACTCTCAGCTCTTACTACAAAGAACTGAGATCCCACAGCAGCTTGCCAAGCTATGGCTGGAGTTTTTCAGCTAGCATGGGGCCTCATCACTCAAGGCTTCTTTTAGCATAAAATCTTAACCATGCAGCACAGCCTGTGTGCACAGAAACTCTTCCCCTCACAGAGAGAGATGGCTTCTGCAAAGGGAATCAGTACCCTGTGATACACAGGCAAATCAGTCAAAGCTGAACTTAGGCCACACTCTCAGTAACCAGATAGTCTGGCTGGAAGAACAATGACATCTATGTCTGCACAGTAATACCCATTCAGCTATAGTAAAAGCAAAAATGAGATGAAAACATAATAAAACCCCTTTGCACATCAGCAGAGGATAAAAACTGGGCTTCATCTAGCTGAGATCACAGCAATTCATTCTTAACATGCATTATATTACTATAAATTGTTTAAAAAATCAGAGTCAAAATGATGGTCTTAGATCATAAAGGCAATTATGCCCATAATTGCAATACAAAATACATAAAACATTTCACTGCAGGTTTTTCTGACGAATATGCAAGGCCATTGAAAAGGCTGAAAATTCGGGGCTGTAGAACACCCACATGCCTGTAGATTACTGCATAATGCTGCTTAAAGCAGAATGAGATTTAAACAGCCTCTCTAACATTGAAAAATTCTTCTCTTCCTCTGTTACTGTCAAACACATTTCCTACTATAGGTTTTGGATGTCTTCTCCCAAACAAGTCTAAGTAGAAGTGAACAAAAAAACCACTGACAAAACAGAAAAAGAGTTGGAGGTCCTACAAAAAAGCACAAAAACACAGAATGAAGAGCTAATGCCAAAGGAAGCACGAAGGCTTGGCACTTGGCCATCACATAGTTTCCAAAAGAACATCAACACTCACCCGGCTATGAGCAGGAGACACATGAAACTGTCTAGTAGCTGTAAACACTGAATTGACTACAACATCTCTATCTCTACTGGGGTTGTAGGCATGCAGCATTTTAGCTCTGGGTAACCCCAGTAACCTAAAGAGAAAGAGAAACAAATTATTCACTTTATAAGCACAGGCAATGCATGAAAGAAACAAGACAAATCATCATAAAACATGTTGATCTGCAACAATTACTAGTTGTAATTACTCTTTGGAAACACACAAAACAAATTTTGCCTTTAGTATACAAAGGCAAATATGTAACACTGGGATAGGAGGCACACTTAGCCAAAACTCATTGGCATAACTACAAGTTAAAGAAAAAAATAACCCTTACAAAGCACAAAGTTTTGGACAAAAAGGTTTAAATAACTGAAGCCTTATTCTGTCAGCTAAAGCAATGTTTCTCTTGAGGCTTTTGCTTTAGCTAGTACATCCAAAACCCCAACATCTTACACATTCCTCCAGTGCATCTTCTGAAATATTCCTTTAATTCACAAGGGGACTGCATTTCTTTTTGGTTACTCTGATAGATCAAAGGCTTATTATCACTTAAGAACCATTTTTAAAGTTTTCTTAAAAGAGAACTAAGACAAATCTTATTTATTCTACCAGTATGTTTTGCCTGGGACTCTGGATTTTGTTATCAGAATTTAAAGGAAACAGCAAGCTCTTCCTCCACTAGAAAGGCAATATTTCAAAAAATTAACCAGCATTAATCAATTATTTGACATCCATGCAGAATCACCTGAAATGTACACCCAGAATGCATTATATTCCCTATTAGCTTTTTCTTCTCCTCAGAACAACGTAGATTTTAACTTATGAAACATTGCAAGGCAAGAAATGCACTCCCAGGTCTGTGGCAATTACTTACTACTTCTCTATTTTTCAGAGGATAGCATGATCCTAGCTAATGGATTTTACCCAAATGGAGCCCTGTATAGCTGTTCCTCCACATTTCATTATTAACCAAAATAAACATAATGTAAGATACTCACTGCATTCCAAAATGCAGAACTGATGGGTGAAAATATAAGGCCTTCCCATTTGGAGGCATCTTTGCTGAGAAGCTGAAAAGAAAGGAAAAGAAGCCACAATTAATATTTAGTGGGCATGATGCTACAATCTGTAGGGAAGGAAGATACATTACAGGCTCTTAACTCTTTCTATTCTGAATCTCCCTTCCTTGCACAGGTCACCCCAGTCATGCTGGCACACCTGTTTATGGGGCTGTGCAGTGAACTACAGAGGGAAAATAATTGGAAAGTGTCCTGAGGAATGAAAACTACATCAGCATGGAGCAGATCCCCAGTCTCACCAGTTAGACATCCATGCAAGCACTGGTACGAGCACACCTGAGAGATGCAGAGGTAGAGGAGTAAATAGCAGCTTGGGCAAAAGCAGAGATCAAAAGAAAGGCTTGTACAGCTGTGGCTTTATTGCAAAAGCCAGTTCATTTCTTTTGTGCTAAAGAGACTAAGAAATTCTGTGGAGCACATACATCATCTTTCCTTTGCCCTACAAAAATTCACAATAAAATTCCCATCAGTTCTAGCACATTTTAGCTTATTTCAACATTACTCAGTACCCTGTAACATTGGAATTCCAAAATATCTTCACCATTTTCTCAGTTAAAACTTGTCCTCTGCAAGTCCCAGCAACCACAGAGGTAAAAAAGAAGCCCAGCACTCATTCATTTTATCTGCAAACCCATTTTATCTGCTACTCTGCTAAAAGCTTCCCCAGAAGCAGCCTGCATGCTGAACAGCCAGAACCAGTTTCATCTTTACCAGATAATGCTAATAAGCATCCTAGCAAGGATGAGTCCACGAAGGGAGAGGTGGACTGTGGTCTCATTAGTTATCCAGCTGCTTTGCATAATTTGTGGTAGTACAGTCAATCGGTTCCCAATTTAAAAATGTAGTTCTGTGACCTCACACCTTTAATATCTCTTGGTGTGTACATAATCCTGCTGTTATATTCCCAAGCAACAATCATCATCATTTATTACCAGTCAGGAAAAATAATGTCTATTATTATGAATACCCACAACTTTTATGAAAACATAGAATCATAGAAGGGAGAAAACTCCCTCACTACTGCAGCAGGCAGAATGCAATATATCCAGGAAGCATTCCTGAGCAGCTGCTAGTGCCAGTCTCCTTGCAACCACCTTGTCTCTGCAGCAGCCAGCTCTTGCTTCATTCCTAGAAACATTACAGCAACCAGCACCTCCTTCCCCTTCCAAAAACCAACCTCAGGGATGTACCCAGAAGGTAAGTCAGAGTACTGTTGTAAACACATACAATTTAAAATTACTACCATAGTAAAAGCCACAGACATTTGGGGAAGACACGTTTCTTAAAGGCCCTCAGATCCTTTTGTTGTATGCATACACAGAAACAGCAGAATAAAAGTTAAGCCAATGTTATGCACTACAGTATGACCTTGAACCTCTCCACTGCTTAAGTTTCTAGCATCTTACAGGCACTACTGAAATACCTTTCCTCACCAGAAAAACTTTTGCTGACAACAGCAAGAAGTTGAGTGCCTCTCTTTGCCAATTCATGCAATTGGCAGTAGCTCCCCAAGACTTGCAACCCTCCCTCTGAGGAGCTCTATCAGCATCAGCTCTTTTCCTCTCAATTCTTGCTCTTTGCAATAGGTGCCAAATGCACCAACTGGGTGCAAATCCAGCTGTGGATGTAGGAGACTGCATTTCATTTGGTCTAGGTGAACACAGCCATGCTGTACCACTGGCTCTTAAAAATGCACCGTACTGCTGTTCAGCCAACCCTCTACTAGCCAAGCAGTGGGAAAATCCCTATGAGAGTTGCAGCAGGAGGATCCCAGGGGTGCCATTTATTCCTTCTGGAGAAGGCAGCCTGGATCTGTGTGGCTGAAGCCAAGACTCAGTTAATGACCTGTGCAGGCTCCAAGCTGGCTCCTGAGCAGGGAGATAACTTTGGAGCATCCCTGCACACCGCCTGACCAGGAATGGTCCTGTGATTACAAGACATCCAGCTTCTGCTTTGCACCCCACAAAAGCTGCCAAATCACTTCAAGCCCCAGCCTGGCCCCAAAAGCAGAACAGCCACATTCCTATGGCACTGTGCCCATCACCCAGGCCACTGTCCAGCTCCAGGGCGTCTGCACCGCTTATCAGGCGCCCCGAAGCAGTGCCAAAACATAACCTGAGAGCTGAGTTTCTTCAACAACAGAACTTGTGGAAAGAACTACCACTGCTTTGGGTTGGTTTTTTTCCCTCAAGGGAAAAGATGACAGGTTGGAACAATGGGAATGGGCAGGACAACATTCTGCTCATTACACTTGGACAATTCGGACGCACACTGAAGTGCATCACTGCACAGAGAAAGACACAGGCCCAGCTACATGAGAAGTGTAGTAACTTCTCCAGTTACTGTCTCTAAAAGGCAGCTGGAGCTGGCAGAAGCTGGCAGAACCCCATTCCCCATCCCCGCACTCCAAACACAATTCAGATCTCTCTGAGGGATCTGACACGGAAATAAACACCAAGGCAATTTATTGAGACACTTAAAATTTGAAGTCACTTTTAACAAAAAGAACTACTTTTTTTTCTCTAAGAGCATCATCTCACCAATAGATTCAGACTCAAATTATGCCAGAAATTGCTCTTTTAACTGCAGATGACGTGTCCAAAAAAGTAGATGATCCTTTCATGAGAATGTCACAGGCTTGAGAAAGACAGAAATATCTGCCTAAGAATGGAAGTCTTGAAACAACAAATGTGGAGAAACAGGCCTCTTCACTACAGAAAAAGCCTAGTTTCCTGGTACTCTTTCACTGCTTTTAAAATCTGCTAACATCCCATTAAGATGCCATCTAACAAAGCTGGACCTCACGCTCCATGGCATCTCTTTTTTTTTTTTTGGCAGACCAATTGAACAGCATCTTCTGAATGACAGATTTTGATAAGTCAATTCAATTCCAACATTTCAGAGGACATTTTTAAGCACAAGTGAACTAGAGGGAAACTGGAGAAAGAAACAGAAGAAGGGAAGGAAATTCTTGGCAATTACTTTGAAAAATCAGTATGTATCAAAAACCTGGTTTAAATGGTGTTGTTATCACTTCCCAGTCCAACAATTTAACGCCCTTCCTCCTCTCAATCCCTACAATATATTTAAAACCCTTACACCTGAACCATCCATTACCAGGGAAAAAAAAAAAAAGAAGAAGAAAAATTGAAACATTGGAGAGATCAGGGAGGGCACACATGGTCACCCGGAGCACCAGGAAGATTTGGGGGCAGGTTCTGGCATGAAAGGGGAGGGTGAGCCCATGAAACCCTCAGCTCAAAACCCCCACTTGCAGAAAACACCCAGCAGCGAGAGACAAATCCTGAGCATGCACACAACCATCAGAAATGCCTGCTGGGGAGAAAGGTGGATATGGAGCTGAAAAAAGCATGCTGCAGGGAAGGTGGGGTAAGGAAGAGGGGTGACACCAGGGGAGAAGAGCAGGATGGAGGAATGCAAGCACCACTGATCACTTGTGCAAGCAGAGGAACACATAACTCTAGGGCGGCATTTTTGGGGGATTTTGATGTTGATTTTTAAAAGGTACATGAGCTGTGAAATACTAAGCTACTACATTCCCTCCACTAAGAAGCCCCAGAGATACTTGAACATAGAGAAGTTCCAGCCGTTTACATTTCCTGCTTCAGGAAAGAACATTTTGGTGTCCTGTTTATGTGGGACTAATGAAAGGAGATGCTAATACAGGGATGCTGAGAGCACTGTTAAATATAGCACTGAAATTGTTTTGCCCTTGATTCTTTCAGTTCTGTTAGTCTGTGATATATTAAGTAAATATAGGTAAACAACTAGGTCAGTATTTACAGTCCCAAACCCTAATATTTTTATGCAATGTATATTAAAAACATTTGCTTGAAATAAGGAAATGCTTTATATTTCCCACAAAGTCCAACAGAAACGGATCTTTTTTCACATGAGACTTACTCCTATTTCACTGGTCAAAATCACAAGAGAAACATTTCACCTAAAAATCCAAACAAAAGAGCAGATCTATTCTGCTGGAATAAATTGCTAGAGATTGCACTGGGGTTTTTTGTTTGTTTTGCCTTTTTTTTTTTTTTTTAATAGAACTTCATTAATTCATCTGATTATGCACCTAAACAATCTGCAGAATAAGCTGCATCTGAGCACAAGTGAAGGCCATTTCCTGGAAGGAAGGTTATCCCAATGTTGCTTTTTTTTCTATCACCTCCTTTAAGTCTTCCTTGTATCTTTATTTCTTCAATTGAATTGATTACTTTATACTATCTTAACATGCATATTATCTGATGATTCAGATAGCGACATCTGTAGTTGAAAATAATCACAACAAATGATGCTTGGTTCCCTTTCTTCTTCCTTCCTTTTTGTAAGCTTTGTTCACAGCACATGCTGAAAAAGCAAGTCGGGGAAAGGCATTTTATTGTCAGGTCTTTTGCTTTATGGCTGCAGGGTTTTCTTGGAAGCCAAAGGCTAAAAGGACTGGATTCTTAAACACACAAGACATCCTTTTTGAGTGCATCTGTTTAGGCACTATTGTTTTATTTTTCAATGTATTGATAAAAGTAAAATTTTATTCATGTTGAGCATTTTGGCACCTTGCACCTCTGGTGCAGTGATGTTTATGAACCCACAAGATGAGGTTTTCAGATACGAAAGCGTCCGGGTATTGTACAAGAAAGCACATTTTTTATGCAAACTGAAATAGAGAAAAGGAAATAAAACCCTTCATTTACTAACTAATTTTAGATTCATTCCTCTAGACTACACCTGATAAAGAAAACACAGAATGGAACACATAGGGAAACAACCAAACCCAGATACTTTTAATCATTCTGATTGCAGCTGATGCAAAGAAATTAGTCTGACAAATGAAAACACGTAATTAAGAGATAATAGACACAGAAATAAAAAAATCAGCTGAATCAAAGTATTATGCAGAGCTAATACAAAGCTTTGGTTTGTCACATCCCTACTCCCTCTCTTCTCTCCCTTTCCCCTTTACCAAAGGCAGTAAAAGCACCAATCAGTATTAGGAATGTTAAAGTGCAGCTCTTGAAAGACACTCAGCATCTTTGAAAGAGACTATGAAATTCTTTGAAAATATAAAATTAAAACTTGAGTTTACTATCAAGGCAGAAAACAGAAACAGTTTTGAATTATGATTTTTTTTTTGTAACCTTAACTTCCTTCCTAGAGGCAGAAAGAGTCCTCAGAAACCAGGAAATTGTCCAGCTTGCAATAACCCTGCACCACTCATGGGCTATACATTGTGTGTCTCTGTGGGGCTCTGGCACCTGGAGAAGAGCAGTCACACTTGCCACCTCAGCTCCAGAGGCTTTCAAGACTTCTCCTGAAGGCCTGTACCAACCTGTGGCAACACATGAACCATTCAGTCTTCCTAGATTTTTTTTTTTTTACTTTTAAAATACAAAAGATGGCCAACAGGCAAAAGAACACAACTGTGAATTTTGAACACTGAAAACCTAGAAGTCCAAAGGCTCCCTTATTTTTAGCACTGCATTTTTTAGGGAAGAGAGGGAGGACTGACTCACTGCTTCTGAATGCTTGGGATTTGTAACCCATCATTAGGAATTCACTTACATGCTTTACCAGAGAGCTGTGCTGCTTCTGGAAGAATTTTTTTTTACTAAAAGGATAGTGAGGCACTGGAGCAGGTTGCCCAGGGCAAGTTGTGGATGCCCATGCCTGGCAGTGTTCAAGGCCAGGTTGGACTGGGGCTTTGAGCAATACCTGCCATGGCGAGGTATTTGAACTAGACTAAGGTCCCCTCTGATCCATTCTATGATTCTGGAAGAAGGATGGTTGCCTTTATTTCCCCTGAAGCAACTACATACATCAAGGACTGAATCCTAGACTGTGGAAAGCCGGAAAACAGTGTTACCTATCAACTAACATGTGCATGTGTACCTGCTACTTCCCATGTCTTGGCTACAAGAAAATAGACAAGGGCAGCTAAACAAAAGATACCAGTGAAATGGAAGAGACAGGCTCTCTAAAAACAAATCCCATAATTTACAGCATAATTTAAGGAGGAAAACAGGTCCAGCAACCTTTTCTTTCTTTCTTATTTCTTAAACTACTGAAGTTGGCAAAGCAACGCGGAGCTAAGACCTTCATACAGAAGTTTCAAGGAGCTGATGACTAATTTACAAAGGCAGAAACTTAAAGAGTAGGTAAGCCTAGCTCAACATGTAAAGCACAAACCATTCTGTTACTTCCACTTCCTCCTCCCCTCGCAGCTTGAGCAGCTTCCTCTGCTCCATTACTCTTGCCTTGGTGTTTCCACAGCCACAAGTCACCTCCCTGGGCAAATTCTCTCCTCTCACTGCCCATGGTCCCTTTTCCTTCCAAGGTCTGCAACAGCAATTACACAAACCATTTGCCTGGCATTTACCTAAGCCAGCAGAGCTTCAGTTTTGCTCATTACAAAATGACAACAAAATTGCAATGATCAAACTTAGAATATCACATCCTATAGCCCTTAAAGCCACATTTCTCAATAGGATGTAAATTGAAGGACACAGATTAAAAAACGCTTGCTTTCCTCTCTACCATCACAATCAGTCTCCTTGAAAAACATCCACAGAAGTTAACTGCAGACCACAATAAAAATGAGATTAAAACTCATAAAGAAATCTAGGGGAGATGATGATCAGTGAGGGACAAAGTGCTATAGAGAGCATCCTGCTGAAAAGAAAAGGCTTTCTTCCCCAGCTGCGCCTGTGGTTTGCATTTTAGTAGCAGGGGCAGCACAATAAAGTGAGTTTAAGAGCAGAATGGAATTACTCCCTAACATAAATCAGTCCCCAACTTCTAAAATTACTGAAATCTGTAGTAAATTATGACATTAATTCACAATTACTTGAATTAATTTGAAATTATTTTCTGGAACCTCTTCTTTGAATTCCTTCACTTAGCCGAATTTCAAGCAACAACCAACACACTCTAGAGATGGTCCAGGGGGACTATGTACATTTTAGGCATCTTGGACAGACAGTAACTAAGTTATTTGTTTTAGATGACTGTACAGGGCCCATTAGTTCAAAGTGCACATCAAACATATTTTCCTCTGAAGCACATCTACTGTTGCCAGCAAATCCCAAATATCCTGACAGGCAGAATATCTACCTTCATTTTACTTTTGGCTTCATATAATTCAACAACTGCCTTTTCATTCTGCAATGTTTCATGAAGCGAACTCTGATAACTGCTCTCAAATAAAACCTTTAGCTTGGCTTTCTCTCTTTTAAGCTTCTTTACAATTTAACTTTTTCAAAGAAACCAGCAACCTTCCATTATAACTAAAATTGCATAAACAATACCATTTACTCTTTTCTTTTTTTAAGTTCCTCCCAAAACAAATGAAAAGAGCCACTTGCCCAATACAAACACACAGTTTTGGCTCCATCAGGAGCCTTGGTATTCTTGATATTTTGTCTTTACCAGGTCCTGGACTTATGGGGTTTTAAGAAAATACTGTGTTTTATGTCCCTTTGAAGACTGCTTCTAGCCCATGAGTTTGCAAAATAAAACCAAAAATCACAAAGGCAGCTCATGCTATTTTTTTTTCATTTTAAACCTCAGAACTCTTTAGCCAAATTCACTTTTTTTAATTTGCTTACCCTATAGTTGCCAAACCCTCGAAAAAACCCCCTAAGATCATTTAAACTGCCTGCACAACACAGGTTTGTTCTTCAAAGACAGTCACCAAGATCACAAATAATTGCTGAGATGTTAATTTTTGCCTATCTTACTTGATTAATTAGAATTAATAAAGGCAGTCAGACCTGAAGCCTATTTAATACATGCACAGAAATGGCTGCTTTTGGAAGAACGCAGCTCAATTCTCACAACTCAAAACCCCTACAAGAGAAGCTACGAGACTCAGTTTCAAGTGAGATGTGCTGCTGCTCACAGCCTTTTTCAGACACTTGGAAAACATGAAGCCTAGAGAAAGGGCACATGGAGAAGTACCTTGAGAAAAGGCTTCCACAGAGTCACCATGCTGCCTTCTCTGGCTAAAAACAAAGCACTAATGCAAGCCTTGAGCTGAAATACCATGAAATTTAAATGACCGTTCCCTACCCACAGTTTTCAAAGCCTTTTATTGAAAGCAGTCAAAATTCACAGCACAGTCCCATGAAAGAGGCAGGATAAAAGAACCTTAAAAAGGTCAGAAGATAGGCCACAAACCCACCTGCCTTGTACCTAAGAAGAACACAACTGTTTTTACTTAGTAGATAGCAAAGCCCTTATTTCTGTCCTTGTAGTGGCAAAACAACGGCAGAAAATTATAGAGGGAAGGGCAGGTTTGTAGACACAGTCCTGTACTAACATAATTACAAACTGAACAAAAGAAGAGGCAGGTATTTCAGAAGAAACAAATTCTATCACACCTGCCTCAAGTAAATTAATGCCTACAAAAGTAACAATGAATCTATTTGCTGTTCCTGCAGCACGTCTACAAAACAATTGTGAAGAATTCCAGGGAAGAAGGAAGAGATCCAAGCAGAACAGACCTCACCTTCTTATAACACCAATTGCAATTCTGTTTTTAACAGTTAAAATAAAAATTTATTTCATCAAGCACACCCAATTTTTCTCCAAAACTCTCCCCAAGCTGAAGAGCAAAGGGCCAATTTCTGTCAAGTCAGTAGCAACCCTTCCTCCTTCAAGTGTTTCACTTTCACATGCCAGGGAAACCAGTTTTCCTGCAGCTCTGGGAATCTGGCTCCCACCTTGAGAAATGCAGGACGCATGGACAGGAAGCACTGTGGGGCTGCAAAGCTCACAGCAATAGGAAGTTACATTCTTGTCAAATTTCACTGCACCCAACCATTTCCTTTTTCTACACCAAGCACAGCCAAAAATTTCTATCTTGACAGAAACCATTTTAAGCTATAGCAGTTCAGCAAAATGCATGAAAGAGCTCTGTGGTCAATGATAAGCCTGACCTGCTTAATAAATAAGAGTGATAATCTTCCTACAGTAATTAAGAGTGATAATCTTCCTATGGGAGCTGCCTTTTGCTGTTTCTACATTAAACTAAGCCTTTTAGTTTCTTTTTATAATGAAGGAGTACAGGCCTGCAGGACAGCATGTATTTGCCAGCTGCAGCTCAACAGCCTATAGGAAACCTTTACTGAACTCATTAAATGCCAAAAATCCCACTATCCTTCCCATGCCTTGCCCCTCCCCGGGAAAAGAAAAAAAAGAATGCTAACTAAAAAGGAAACTAAGCAAATACAAGAAAACTCAGACCTAGGACTTTCAAAAGTAGTAACTTCTGCTTTTAGTTTATACCCCCTGATCTGGGCAGCGCACCTAATACCAGTTTCCCTGAAAAGAAGTTATGGAAAAGTCACTAAGATCATGACTCAAAGCTACAGAAAATGCCCAATAGTGGAAAACATCCATCTGGACTTGGCATTTTTTGCCTTTTTTTTGTGCGCTTCAGCCCAAATTTTTAAAAAACAACGTAGAATCTTCAAGCATCAACCTTTAAGAATAGTAATTCACCTCTGAGCATTCAATACCATGCTTTGTGTAAGCCACTGTATGAAGACAGGCAACCAAAATGAGCTCAGTATGGAAAACTGTACAAGTTATTGCCACAGCACTTAAAAAGACAGCCTCAAATGCTACAAATGCAAAAAAAAACCAAACACTCCAATACGCAGTTTCACTGCATTGGCAGTAATTTATTTTACAAACTGATAAGGTGCTGGGGAAGTCCCTCAAAAATTTAAAACCATGCACCACTTGCAAAATCCTTTTACCAAACATTTGCTTGAGTAATAGACCAAGACCTTTTTCTCAGGGCTATGTTTCAGTTTCAAAAGGAGAAAAATTATTGCCGCTATTGATTGCCAAACGTATTAAAATCTTAATTATCTCCTCTAGCAGATGAAACTTCATACAAGACTTTCTGAAGCATCTCCAAGCTACCCCAAATTTAAACTACATGAGTTTTCTTAAAGATACATCATTTTTCATGTAATTGAAAAGCACTTTCACAAGCTGTACTATATGAATGTGAAAATATTATGCAAATAAAAATGTAAGGAGAAGAACTAAGGCCACACTTTTCTACAAAGGTACTGTAAGCGTGGTGCTGCAGGGGGAAGCTGCGGTCACACAGTCATCCTGCACACAGCAGGGAAACAAAGCTGCTCCCCCAAACCCCAGGGGCCACTACCAACCCTCAGGATGAACAGTTAAAGTCACTAGCCAAGTACCAACAGTGAAAGAGTAGCTTCAGCCCCAAACCACCACCTCTGTCTCACAGGGGCACCACTCTCTTGTTCTCTCATTTTCCACCCCTCCCAGTGGGGATGCATTGCATCCTCTTTAAGCCCCCTCCAAATGTTTTGGCATCATTTGACAAAGCTTTTTGTTCTGGTGCTCGAATTCATTGAATCTATGCCATATGTGATGTGTGGTATTTTATTTAGACAGGACACAAAATACAGGACCTTATGAAGAACCTCTTAAAAAACCACAATAAAAAAACTTGCAGACTATTTTTGTTGTTTACTGGCATTTTATTAACTGAAAGCATTGTGCATTTTCATCATCATCATCTCTATGCTCCAATACCACAGTCATACAAATCTACTCTCAAATGAAGAACTTTTCTAGCTTCCCATACAAAATTCTGGTTATACTTCAAAGTACATACCTCTCCTGCAGTCAGGAGAAGACAGGGGAATCCTCCATAGTGTCAGATCATTTCCACTTTTTCACCTAAAGCCAGTAAACCCCCATGGTGACAGGACACCACGCAGACAGCCTGCAAAATTTCCCTGGTTGCCCCTTTTGAAAAGTGCAGCTTGCTGAGCTCTCCTGTCTTGTGTCACTCGTCACCCTGGGCTGTGGTGTGCAAAATGGACAGACAGCTCCATGACTTGGTGCTATTAATAAAAGCAAGCACACTCGCAGTGTATTTGTGACCTACTCCTAAGTACTACAGTGTATTTATAATTCACTAGATTACGTTGTTAAAGGAAAAACACAGATGCGAAAAAATTTCCACCAGAAAATTCAAACTGACAAAAATACAAAAAAAAAATTGGCATTACCAGGATTAGGAGTTGCAACACTTATCACAGAAACCACCGGGTCCTCACAAAACATCTGGGATGTGTTGAAGCCAATGTACAGCATAAGCTCTCGGCCAATTTCTTCTGACGTACAAAATGCTGCAGCATTCTGCTGTTATACAACACAGAACCATATGAAACACACCCTGTTTCACAGGTTTATTAACAAAATGTCCACCACCAAAGAAACCTCACATGGCTCTGAATTCCAGCAAGGGGCACCTAAAGTCCACAAGTGAACATTTGCTTCCTCCAGCAGGATAGCTGCTGGGGAAAGAAAAAGGAGGAAAATTAGCTGAAGAAAACAGCAGGAAGTCAGCTTTTGATTATTTTATATCCGCTAAAAAAAGTACTTGCAATCAAGTACAATATTAAAACTACACCTCCCCTAGATTCTTGCATTTCCTCCTTTATTTCAAAGCTAGGAAGCTAATCAAAGTTCACCAACTAGAAATGTTCACCTGTGAAACCAGCATCACTAATGCTATTTTTAGTTTCTTGACAAGCCTCAAACCAGACATCTGCTTCCACTGCAATAAAGAATGCACTTTGCTTCTGCATGCCCCACATGGAGTTTCTCAAGCTGCCCATTAGAGGAAAAGCTCCTCCAGACAGGCCAAAGATGCCTCTGCATCCCAAAGGTATATTTAACTGCTCTTGACCACACATCTCTTGACGCTTCTTCGTCTTCAAGATAAGCAAATTAATGCCAAGGTCCTGCATGGGAACCCACACAAAGGTCCCACTGAAGCCTGTGGGACTTCTCAAAGGAAGAGGGACAGCTGAGGTGGACTGAGGAGCAGGACTGACACACAGCACTTTGCCCCTTCTTATGGGAGCATTTGGATACACAGATGGATATGCATCTGAAGTAAGAGCAAGACATAAAGTTGGGCAAGTGCATCCAGCCCCCAAAGAAGTTTCTTCTGTCCCTCCATGGCAATAATTTACATTAAAAAAGGAGCAATGTGCTTTTGTAAGGCAGATCTTCAATCATGCCAAAATGGATGATGCGGCTTTTGGCAGGAATATGACAAAAACATAGAGGGAATCAAGAAGCTTAAGGTGCTGCCCCAAACCATGGTCAGCAGTAGTAAGGTGAATTTGGAGTTACCACAAAGTCACTTTCGACACCTGATCTTACCTTTCCACTGCTTGCAAGCTTTCAGTGGGTAGAGGGAAAATAAAGATGTGAGTGTTCAAACCAAGTGTCATTGTCCCCAACTCAGTATGCGGACCCAGAACCACTTAACCTCCAAGTCAGGCATCACGGGAAAGCCACAAATTACTTGGGACAATCTGAAGATTTCCAAGTCCTAAACAAGCTTCCTTAGCTTGGGAACAAAAGCAAAAATTCCCATCTTAAAATTTCTAACTGTACATTCTATATGGCTGGGCACTGCCGTGCCCTCCCTGCACAGCAAACGTTTCAGTAATTGTTCCAGGAACAACAAAACACAGCCTATCGCTTCAATGACCAGAAAGCATGAATAATTGTTTTTATTTACAAGGACAGAAAAAAAAATCCAAGCAAGACTGAAAGCATGGGGACCAGGGCAGGGGTGTGTGTTTGTTTTAAAGCGACTACCCGCATCTGCAGGATCAGCCACATTATCCCAGCCACACTGAGAATGCTCACAAAGGCCAGAAATGTCCCCTTTTGAAAAGGGCAGTTTAAACGCTGCAGAAACTGGGTCAGCGACAGGCCACAGAAATACCTAAGCAGGCAGCAGGCACCTCACGAGCTGGAGGCAGCAGCCTTGCAGCAAAGGCCTCGAATGAAAGACAGAACACACCAAGACAGAAATCAGACAATAGCTATTGAAGAAAGGCAGTTAATAGCAACAAAGCACGTAAAGCACGGGTCAAGGAGTCGGTCAAGTACAGGCCCTTCAACTCTCTACCCTTCTTTCAGTTGCCAGGATTCAAGATTTAGACACAAACCAGAGATGTACATGGCACACAGCACCAGCAGGCAGGCACAAGAACTGAGCAGGCACGTTAAATTCACAACACAGTAAAGGAACTGCTTATTCTACAATAGTGCAGACCTGCTCACTTGCTGAGGGCAGCGCAGCGCTTCTTGTTCTTCCAGTTTCATTAAAAAAATAACCAAACAAAACAAAACGGGAATTACACTATTTTTGCTTATATATGGTTAGTGTATTTATCACCTGTGTTCTGGTCTTTACTGCTGTACAATTATTGATATGCACACACCTTAACTTCAAAACGATAACCCAAACTGCAATTGATAAGACAGTGTAATTCAGCACAAAATGTATTTATGTAGGCAAAAACCTAAGAGGTGACCTACAGTATCACTAGTGAGGTCTGGTTTGCTGACCCTAAATGAGCGTGCAGCAGGACTGCTGCACACATCTGCCAGCCACAGGTAAGAGAGTCGATTCTGTTTTGCACAGACCCTTAAAATCATTTGACGTGAGCAGAGGTGCATGGTGGTTACCCAAGGTACATGCAATTATGAATCAAGTCACTCCCTCCTTTCTCTCAATTCACTTCCCTTTTGCTATTCTGTATCTTTCCCTTCATTGTTAAGACTGAAATCTGCTGTTGTCCCTTATCGGTTTTGCCAATCACTTGAAATGAGCAAGCTCTCATTTGTTCCCTACCTACCAGTAGCTTTGTTCACTTGGTGTTTTTAATCAGGGCAAGTTTTTTTGCCTTTCTTTGTTCTGTTCACAATCTTTAGTATTTTTTCATCTGTTACCATACTTTGCCCCTGCCCTTCCCCTGCTGCCAAATTCTAGCCCAGACATGTTCAGCAGCATCACATCCAAGCAGTTTCCAGTGCCACGTGTAACTTGCTGGCTGCCAAGCCTCTCTCCCCCCAGCCAGGCAACCATGCATGGATGGTGCCATCCTGTTTCAGCTGAGTTTTGCCCTACCCAACACACTGCCCTGAGTTTTAGTAAGAGGCAGCAGTCCAAGGAGAAGAGCCCTGTGCATCAAAGCAGACGTGACCTGTAAGCGGCACTCCAGAGAAAGGTCTGGTGACTGCAGAGTGCCTTCTTGTTTCCGCAGCAGAAAGTCCAGTGGGACCCAAGGTGCAGCCACAGTCCTGCCCCAGAAGAACACAAGCTGAGACTGGGTGCCTCAAGTCTCCAAACTTACAGGAAAATCTGAGCAGAAGGGGCAAGCCAGGCAAGTCAGAAACGCCAGAAGTTTGACAAGGCTGCCACAACTTCACCTGCCACCTTGCTCCGTGCACCAAGGGGAAGCTGGACACAATACGGGAAGCAGCAGAGGCAGGAGAGACTGGGGGGACGTGAGCACTCCATTACCCTGGGCTCTGCAGTTAGAAACCTGTCATTCCCCCTCCCTCTCAGGCTCTGGGAAAAACAGGCTGCTTGCAAGGACAATTCGAAGCAACTAAAGTAAACTCCCTAACTTTCCTCTGGTAAAACCTCTTTCTCACTGCTCAAGGAGCTGAAGGTGACCAGTTTTCCTTCCAACAACTAAAGCTCTGTCCTGAAGTTGCTCCTCCACCACCACCTAGGTACCTGAGGAAGGAGCTTCTCCAGAGAAAAGACCAGATACTGGCAGTGGGAGTGGATCCTGCCTGTCACCATGGGCCAGTTCCAGGTCATGGTGCAGGTGAACCTTGCCTGGCTGCTGTAGTTACAGCTCTTCTGTTGCTCTGAAACCCATTTTTTATCATAACTGGTGCAATATGACCACTCCCATATCCTCTACATTCACCTTGCCTTCCAGCAAGATCAGCAATGCACAAATGCCATGATGGCACTGTGAATATACGGGATATTTACAATACTGCAAAACAGTCTCATGCCTCAGTAACATTACTGATTTTCCCACTCAATTGCTACCTTGCTGGCCACCCCCCTCACATGCACAGCCCCTCAGGCTCTGGCTGGACCAGAGTCCCAGAGTCCAGAGGGGGTGAAAAGGGGAACAAACTGCACTCAGTGCAACCTCACAGCAGAGTTTGTTGTGAGACAAACACTGACGGGCACCCAGCCAGACAGTGGGAACTTAATGAGGGGAAACAAAACCACCCTTCTCCTCCTGCCACATCCCACAGCAAAATCCCTCTGCTCTTCCACCCAGAGATTTAATATCAAGGCACCAGTGTAACATCACACTGGGCAGTACTCATTTACAGTGATAACATCACTAGTCCAAAATGCTCAGGATTTGTGGCTATTGTGTGGTGCGGGAGCTGACCTGCTATGGCATTACTTCAGCCAGGATCTGGTGCTCAATGCCCAGACTGCACCAAAACCATGAGTGTCCAGCTCTGTGCATGATGACAGTCACTTGTAACTCTAATTTCAGTAGAGTTCTAAGATCAAAAGATAAACCTTTTATGTTGCAATTTTGAACCCTTCTAGTAATCCTTGTTAGATTGTTCCTAGTTTTCAAGTAGAGAGGAAACAACTTCGCACAATAATTTCTGCATTAACTATACTACAAAGACAACCAAATCTTTCAGGATGAAACCTAGCACCTACAACTCTGAAATTTCATGCAATGTGCATCTTCATACCCAAAGCAGTAGCCAGGTAATTACTTTAAACTTTAGAGTTTTTATTTTCTACCAAATGTAACCAACTTTTTTATTAATGAATCACTGCAACTAGAAAACTAAACAACTGTATTGTCAGATAATTCAGTAGAATTCAACTGGTTTAGCATTTAATCATACATCTCTCTCAGGAATCAGCTGTGTTGAGCAATGACAACAGCTAACACTAAAGTGCAAGTGAAGATGATGTGTTTTTAAACGAGGGAAATGTCCCTGTAGACCACACCTGTTTATAAAGCAGCCAGCCTGGAACAGAGGAGTAATTGACAGCTTTCACATTCCCACCCAGAAAAGCCTTGAGAACACGGTGCACTTTGGCTCGCTGACACCAGTGGCGAGGAAGTCCGAGAGCCTAAAAAAAATCCGGTGCACGTGCGATTTCCATTGCTTTGTGTAAACTGCACCCCTCGTCCAAGCACGCTCCAGCCACGGAGTTAAAAGGCAGCACAACATGCAGGAACCTCAAGACCTTGGAAGCCATTCAAAGGATCCTCCTCACAAATAATAAAAACACAAGCATGCATCTGTTTTTTCCTTTCTCCGGTGCTAAACACATCGTGCTGAGTCTGCTGGCTCAGCGTCAAAGAAGTCTCCAAAGTCCCACTTTGTTCCAAGGGGATTCCCAATGGCAGCACAACACACTGCTCCAACAGATGCCAGGAGATGGCATTAAAGCACATACACACGTAGGAGCCAAATTTTGGCCTTACACGTGGCTGCTGAACCTGTTTCTGTCCCCACTGATAAGAAACAAATACCTGCAGCTGAAGGATTGCAAAGAGTTGCCTCATGTCACCAACCCCACATGCTGCCCACGGAGGAACTCTTTGGAAATGCTCACCAGAAAAAGAGTACCACCAGGAAGCAGGACTCCAGATGATCTTTTCTTTTCAATTTGATTTTGATAATACCCAGAAACCACAGAAATAATTGAAGCAACTTCACAAGAAAGGTCAGACCACAGTACACCAACAAACTTTGGAAAGTGTTAAGTATTAACATTTGGATCCACTGTCAGCTCTGAAAGAAGTGTGCAGGAGTCAACAGCAGCACTCACAGTGACTCAAAGCCAGTCCCTTGAGCTCCCAGAAATCTGCGTCTGTAACAATTCCCTTTTGGATCCTCTCCTGGGACCTGTAAAAACTTTTCAATCAAGCCCTCCATTAATTCAGGACAGGAAACAGCCTGTAAGAACATGGCAGAATTCAGGGGTCTCAGAGTACAACAAAGAACAGCAAAAAAAGAGAGATTATTACCTTTCTATTAGATCAGATATCAACATTCACACGATTGAAAAAGCTGGGAAATCCTCCTCAGGAGATAAATATAAATGCGCTACCAACAAGGAAAATAGTCATCATTTATCTCTACCTACTTTGTAAAGCTGAGACTGCCTATTTAACTCAAAGTTAACTTTTTGTTTTGGGAGACAGTTTCACTGTCTCAAAGAAAATAAACAGGATCCAGAGAGAAACACTAAGATAACGAATAGCAATTTAAAAACTGGAAAGCAATATATAATGATTTATAAATGCAAAAAAAGAGTTAGCAAAAATCTATGCCAGAACAATTTGGGCTTATGGTCACTGTTTTATCATACTCACACACATATACATATATTTTTAAAATTCAGGCTTCTGAAAGTCTTCCCAAGCATTTTGATGTCTGTCAAATTATCATGGTATCAATATACAAGTGTCTCAAAAGGCCAGACCATTTTCAAATCTTAGTACTGCAAAGGAAGTGAGTAATGCAAGTGCAGCTATGTTACTGCTTTTGGCACCATCACACTGGCAAAACAACCCCAATTTTAGGCTTAATGAATATTGAGTTGTTTTCTGCATTTCTCATATTTCCTTAAGGAACATGCCATTGCAAACAAACATTTAATAAAAGACTTTTTCTTTCTCATGAAGTACAACTCCAAAACATAACAAAACCATGAACCAGTCAGCACAGCCTGTACTTTTGACAGCACTGAACAAGATAAACCATCTTTCTCATTTTTATTTCCAGGTCTTTACAGCTTCTTCATGTGTCTTCACAAAGTTTTAAAGCTGAAGTTGGCTTTTGTCAGGCACTAACCGAAAACATTATTTTGCACTTCAAATTTCTTGATTTTGCCATCTGCAGAGTTCTGGTAGGCAGGTGGGGCAGATGGTAAACAATTAGCTAGACCTCTGCTACAGTATCTTGAAGCAGACATGGGAAGATGAGAACTTCGGTAAAAACATGAACATAGGCCTACTTCTCACCTTCCTCTCAGAAAATATTTTTCTTTCTTCTTTTCCTCATAATTCTGAGCAAAAAAAAAGCTTTTTCTCTGTCTGTGAGAAATTCCCGTGTTTATGTAAAGTCCAATTGTTCTACAGAAAGTAAGGTCTGTTTTGTACACACACAAAAAAATGTCCTGAGTTTTCCTTGTCTAATTTCCATTGCTATTCATAAAAGTTACTAAGGCACCAAAAAAACCCCAACAAAACAAAACAAAACAACCTCAGCTTTATTTGTACACCATTTTGGGGCCAGGAGGTGGAGAAGAAGATAAGGTGACAATTAACACCACCAGCTTTGCCCTCTATCTTCCTTATCTCAGTTGGCAGCTTGGACACAACATAGAATGGAGGACCCCTGAGACAACAAGCAAACACCTAAATTATTCATACTGATCACATGTTTCTCCCAGGTGATTAGCTTATTTGATGAAAGCAAACTCTTCTACAAATACAAAGCAAATATTTGCGGTGAGTACTCAGAGCTCTGCAAAAGAGTTAAGACACACCGTCGTCACATGCAAGTATAATATTTGATATATACTGTTCCCCTCCCTGAAGTGGACAGGGCCCTTCTGTCCTGGTGAAGAAGGGAGTTGGTCATTTTGCAATAACCATCAAAAAGAAAAGGTCTCTTCCCAAAGCAGATACTGAAGAAAACAGATAAAAAAATGATGTCTCAGACAAAATGTAACTAAGACTTTTTTAAAACTCAGGTTTGAATTTGTAGCCAATGAACTCTGAACGGTGTTGATGTTGCTTTCCTGCTCATCTTTTTACTTATGGTAAACACCAAAACTACTGAAAAGGCTCCTTCACCTACTTGCCCACAAGTCATGCAGTCAGAGCCACTGCCAGGGCATGAGCACAGCTTTCCTAGAGCACATTTCCTTGTCAAATAAAAATACGTGAGTCATTAAAAGCTAGATTTGTGTCACCCTTGAGTATCTATGAAGATTAGAGCCAGGTAACAGCTGTGCCTGTAGTTCTTTATTACACTGCATTAGCTAGATTTCAGGATTCTTTATGCTCTGCTTATAATAATCAAACCAGAGTACTGGGGTTGATCATTCAGAAGCAGATTACACAAATTCCTACAAGTGAGCAAACTGTTGTTCCGACTTTTTCTGTTTTGTAACAATTTGCTAATCTGCAACAGTGGAAAAACTGTAAGTTAAATTCTTACAGGGTGTCAATTTTCAGACTGCTGACACTGGTTTACGATTCCAGATGTCTATTGTTTAACTGCATAATGGTAAAATTAAAATTACTGCAAATTAAGTCCTCTTATGGGCAACTAAGAAACAGCTATTATGGAGGTGAAAATAATTTATTAATAATAAACCAAATAATAGACCAAAAGCTAAATCCTTTGTGGCCCACTGCCCACAAATCAGAGGATTAGCCTAAGATTAACAGACATCTGAAATCCATTACTAGTGTATTAAAATGTAAAAGTAGAAGCATAAGAAGAAAGTTCCTATTCAGTACTACTTATGTTACAGAAGCAACAAGTACAGGCTGGGGGGACACAAAGTTTACAAATGGACATGGGCAAACATGCCACAGCAACTGTTTACTTTTGCTTTTCTTCGGTTTTTTTCCCTCTTCTCTAAACACACAAAATGTGTCCCAACATCCACTTTTACAAAACAAGGCAGGTTAAGTTTAACAAGGAAAATGCCATGTTCCCAAGCAGATTTGCACAGCCCTCACAGAGACTGGCCTGGCATTAAAAGCTGATCTTCCCCACGTGTTTGCTGAATGACTGCACCAACAGGCTGTGCCACAAGATCTGTCTCTGCAGCAGAATTGAACCAAACACAATGGGAAATAAGACACCATATGCCCCTGTCCCACCTGCTCAGATCAGGCTTGTCCTGACTCTGAAGGGCATGCATCCTGGGTGGGCTCTGTTCCAAAGCACAGGCCATGAGGAGTTTGCTGAGTGCCAATAAAAAATAAAACCATGCACAACAAATGATGTACTCATATGTCCACACAGGGCTGCCACTGTGTGATTCACCACACCAGCCATCCAAAATCCACGAGCTGTCTCCAGGCTACTCATCATCCAGTGAAAATGCTTTACCCCACTCCAACCCCACAGCCAACAAGAGGGTGCCTGTCTCAGCCCCACACTTCTGAGGACTGACCTGCTCATCTATCTCACCTGAGTGGAACAGCAGATCAGGCTGGGCTCCTCCCCAGCTCCTCCTGCACTGCAGGGAAGGGAGCAAAGTCAGCCCAGGCACAGGTACCACCACACAACCACCCACTCCCACAGCATGCCAAAAGGCAGGGGCAGGAAAGTCTGAAGGACTGAGGAAAGAGCAAAGAGATGCCACAAGGTCCAGACCAGTGCCACACCAGCATGGGTGGGGCTCCCTGGGAGAAATGAGAGACAAGCAGAGCAGAGATGACACCCTGCAGGTGACACAGGGCACTCATCCCACACAACAGGCTGTAGATATGTAGACATGAGGGAGAACTTCCATGCATGTTTTCAGCTGATGCTCCAGATGCTCTGGGAAACCAACCAGAGAATGATCACAAGTATGTGTTAACCTGGCAACAAAACAAGTTCTTCTAATCCAGAGAACTTGTAGGGCTGCACAAGGCAGGAGACAGCACCAGGCAACAAAGTGCAAGACAGCCTCTTTCTCTGGCAGTACAGAAAGTACAAGCATTTCAGGCATGGCCCAGACAGAAACTAAAAAAAAAAGTAGAGATGCCATAAAACAGTATGCAAGAGATGTGCATAAGATACAGGCAACAGAAAGTAAAGAAATTATTAACAGAGGAAGACAGAGAAAGAACTATATAGGGCACCAAAATGTAAAGCATAATTTATTTGTCCTTTTCAAACAAGTCATTACACGTGAGAAAGTTTTCTCCAGTAGCACATATCCACAAACACAATTTCTTCATACACACTAATCCCTGTGCAAACAATGACCTCACAGCCCCAGCCTGCTATTTTTACCAGTATAGAAGCTGGTGTTTCCATAGAAGCCTGGGTGGCTTTTCAAGATACCATGAGCCATATGAATGCAGAAGTGACAATTTGCAACTACCTCACCAAGACTATCTTCATTTCTCAAAATCAAGTTGTCATCCATAGATGAGAAAGTCCTTTTTAAGTAGCATACGAGCTGACACAGATCAAAGAGTCTCTGGTCCAACCATGAACATCCTCCAGCCCAAGAGGACACACAAAAGTGAGAGAAATATACACATTCCAGCAAGGTTTGTTCAATGCAAACAGACAAGATTTTGATGAGGAGTGAGACTGCAATAGCAAATCCAAGAGTAATTAAATACGGCCACACATCACCTTTAAAATATTTCCATCAAGGTCAAGTAGCGCCTACGCTGAGTACAGAAGTTTGGCAGCTCTTTGCTAACAAGTGCAAGACTGTCATTTGCCATTATCTCATGAACATACAAAGCCACAGGGTCGCCTCCTCAATTTGGTGTGAAACACTGCACAGCCAGCCTGGGCAACTGCTCTCATTTATGAAATGTCTGAAATCAATTTAGAAATAAAGAAACAAATGATAGCTGAAACATTTGTTAGCACCCAGCACTGCCTTGCAATGTCCCAGGGAGAAAAACAAAACACATTTTTTACCCCCTGTATCAGCAGGCAAGCAACATAATTTTATAAAAGGACCAGTATTTTGGAAGAAGCAATCCACACAAGGGAAGAGCTGTCCCTAACAGCATCTAATACAAAGTCCAGCAAGGCAAAGTTCATCAGTGAATCAACTGCCACAAACAGCAGAGATAAACAATTAAAGCAGCAGGAGTTCAGCCTGCCACCCTAGCTGTGCCTGGCAGAAGCATGAGGAAGGATAGGTGGAGTAACACAGATTATTTTGGAAGGAACTATCTGTTTCTTCATCTAGAAGCAAACCTCCAATTTTGTTGACCTCTTGCAATTCTTTTCAGTAAGCTGCTTCTAGTCCAGTTTCGCAACATCCTGTGCTCCCTACAGGTGTTTCCTTAGGGATTCTCACCCAAGTGTTACAGGTGGGTGTGTGCATCTCAATTCTTCTCCTTTACTTCTAAGGACTGTGGCATCCAATAAAATTTAAAATTAGTACTTCCTTGGTGATCTAGACAGAGCAGAAGTGGGGCACAACAGCCATGACTTATCAATTAAAAACAAAAGTTAGCCAATATTGAAGAAGGTTTCAGTGCTAACCACTAAAAACATACATTCTGTGCATACTGTAGAAATCACTGCCTTATGCAAGTACAGTAAGAAAGCTTTTTCCCAAAAAACTCAGCTTTTTCTTTTCTAATACACACATGGATTTCTGCTTCTTTTGTAAAACAAAAATGCTAAAAACCACTAAAACTTAATAAAAACAGCTCTCACTATTACAATTTAAGACCAAGCATATATTCCAGGAAAAGTCTTCATGCAGTTAGACTTACTTTTGGGATAATTTTAATGACAATCTAAATAATCCATGGTACTCCATACAAGCTTAAGGTTGAATATATTAAGATGGTTCCTTTCAGACAGCTTAAGCACTCACTGACACTCTCAGAACTACTTTTCAGCTTTTCAATTTGAATCGCTTTCTCAATGGATACTCACCTGGATTTTAATAAAAGATGTTTTTAAAATAAATGCAGCATACACCTCTTTTTTAAATATTCAGACATTTCTGTTGGCACAAAATCAATTTTCATTCATTTCAGGAAGAAAAAGCAGAAGGAAAAAGAAAATCTGGTTGATCCTAACCTATTTTTCAATGGTTTTTTTTCCTGCCTTAGCCACCACCCAAGCTAGTTATCTGGTACACAGGCATACCACTAGTCCCATGCCACTACTTTCCAAGAATCTGGCTGTCAAAAATTATGGCACTAAGACCACGGGCTTTTGGGAAGGATGAGTCACCTCTGAAGTGTCTTAATATTCCATCTACAGTGCCAGACCTCGTTTGTGCCTCTTGACTAGAGACCAAGTTGTGGCCCGGGAGAAATTGCAAAGTACAGCCTCACAACGCAAAGCAGGCTCATTGTGCCACTGCCACTCTGAATTCTTCCTGAAGCAAACATTGTACCTACATCTCTTAAGTATTCCCTAAACCCTGCAGTAATTCTGCAGTCTGTGTGACTCAACTGCTTTGCTCTCTCTCAGGCAATAGTAAGCTACTCCCTTGCTACCTCTACCTCCAATTTCTCCTCCACATCTGGAGCACTATTTCACAGACACAGCAAAAACAACAGGATTAGGAGTAATTCCAGCAAGCAATCTGGAGAGGTCAAAGTGCTGGGCATCAGCTGTCGCTCCCAGGCTGCACTGACACCCGAGCAGGAGCCCACCAGGAGCTGATACCATCTACTGCCCCAGCAGCTCCAGCCCACGGGGTCAAACGCTCTCCAGTGATCAAAGGCAAAGGTTCCACAGAAATGCCTGACTGAGCCAACTGCACCACACTCGGAATTCTCCTAGCAGTTGATACCTATCTACTCAAAACAAAATATGCCCTGCCATAGGCAAAGGCTGGAAAATGTCCTCTTCCTGGCTAATTTCATCCCATACTTCTGGTATTTTATGGATTTCCTTTCTCATAGACAATTGCTGTGCATCACTGTCTCGGTTTGAGACAATGATTGTCTGTGAAACTAGCCAATTCTGTCAAAGTCCGTAGCCTGAAGCAGTACATTTCTTATTTCAGAATCTGATCCAGAGAGACACAAAACAACATGAAGCAACCTGTGGAAGCATCTGCAGGAATCACAGGGTGGAAAGCAAGGAGTTGATAATGATCTTCTCCTCACTCGGGGCAGCTGCAAACCCATGGACATACAAATCAACCACTTTTCATTCACCTCTGAAATAGCTCTTCAGAAAAATTGCTATTTTGACAATGTCTTTTACCTCCATGCAAATTTCTCTATTAGTTAAAGCTAAGGCAGAAACTGTAAGACCACATCCCTCTCCCTTGTGCACTTCCCACAAGAACTGCAAACCAAGAAGACCACCCTAAAAGGAAGACTTGGTGATGCACATGCACAGGAAGACCGTTAAAAGACTGTTAATACTTCACTGCTTTTGTTGTGTTTGGTTTTTTTTAAGTAGGTTAGCAAGTTCCCAGGGGAGCCCACTAACCTAGAATTAAAAACTGAATAAAGCAATGTTTTGGAAAGAGACTTTCTCCTTTATGCCCCAAGATGATGAACTCTCTATACTTCCTTCATCTCTGGGGAAATTTCTGATTTCTCTGTCTTCTTTAACTTCTGCTGATACCCCGACATTAAGGTGCTTTGCTTCTAGGGGCTTCACATCAAATTACAGTAGCTTCAGCTGATTTCCCCAGGGCATGCAGTCAGACAATGAGATGAAGATGCTGCAAGCTTCAGGTTTTGCTGCTACAGGAAAAGGAAATCCCCATGATTTCACCATATAGTAATGTAAGCCAAGGGAATGAAAATTAATCTGGAAATAAAACAATAAATTCTAGTCTTTACAATGTACCTTTGCTGGGTCTTCTTCATGAAGTCTACACTATAACATTCCTTCAGTACACAGAGCACACACAGGTTTGTGTAGGTGTTTACACACAGCAGCAAACCAATACAGTTTAGAAGATGCACACAAGCAAGGATCTGTTTAGGCGAGTTTCCTGAAGCATTTCAGTATGACAATAGAAGGATGTTTCCACCATGCAACTGAACCTTTACAAACTTTACTCCCAAAAACACGTTCATTTTTGAAATTGAATAATTACTACAAAAAATTTTAAGCACCTGAATGACAAAAAAAAAAAACAGTCAAATCACTTTTTCCTCTCTGTATCTCAAGAACTAATTATTTTTCAATAATATTTTTATTGCCATAGTAGCCAATTACCCCATCCACCTCCAGAGAAAAATAAGCAAGTAGAGAGGTTTTTTTCCCACTTAAATTACATCTCTCTGCCTGCTAAGGAAACAATCAGAAACAATCTAAAGCACAGCATTAGAGACTGCTGCCTCCCGACTACCTCTCAATAAAGAAAGCATGCAGGTAATAAAGTTACGCAGTAAAAATCCTGCATCCAAAACATAATAGCTCCCAGATGAAAAAATCAGAAACTCCCTGTGTTTGTGCAGGGAAATGCAGCTTTCAGTAGTTTACCCCTCTTTTCAGAAGAGGAGGCAGGAAAAAAAATCCCCTCTGCAGGTAAGAATTGGGGCACTTAGGCAAGCACAAGTAATCAGCACCAGCTGCCAGCAGCTGCAGTAACTCTCTCATCCTGTTTCCATACCATCTTGTAACTCCCATGGAGATGAGGCACAGGGGCCTTACTGTGATGCTGAGTTCAGATGAGAAGGCTCCCAATAGGGCAGAAAGGGGAAAAGCCATGAGAAGAAGCGTTCAGTGCAGGACAGACCCATCGAAACCATCCTGCTCCTGCCCCCCAGGCTTCCTCCTTCTGCCAGCTCCCAGCAAGGCTTGAGTTTTATCAGATCTATTTGCTCTCAAACCAAAGCTGAGGGCAAAGACTGGAGATAAATGAGAAAAGCATTTGTGGCTAACTGCAGCCATCAGAAAACAGTGCTGTTACACATGTTTATTTTAAGTCTTGTGATCTTTCTGGCTGGCATGGCACTGAAAGCTGTAACCACATTAACACATACCAAAGGAAGGAAGTGTTTCACTGGTAGATGTCCAAGCATTTTAACCTGGACGCTCAGAGGAATCAAAATGTGTATTTAAAAAATAATCTGTGATGCTATTTACCCAACCCTTCAAAATACAGAAGGCCTGATACTAACAGAAACAGCAGAGTTGAGGTTTCAGTTCTGAAGAGCTTTATTATATATCTGATTTCAAGACATAAGGGCAGAATATTTATTGTTCCATAGCAACACATTAATAAACCTTTGGCTTTAAATCTCCTTTACCTCCTTTCTCATTTTGGTACAAATTAACACTCCAAGACTACTTACATTTACAAATTTTATAGTGGAAAACTGTCCCCCGCCTTAAAGACATTAATTACAAAGTATACAACAAAACAATTAATAAACAGATTTATTTTTTTGTGCGAAAGCAATGAAAAGCAAATTCATCTTAGAATTAGGAGAAAGAGATGCAAGAAGGTATTTTGTGCTTCCATACATTAAATACAGGTTTTTGGTTTTGCTAATAAATCAATATTAAGTTGAGAAAATTGTAAGCCACAAGTAACAAAAAACTCTTTAAGATGCAGGAGAAAGCAAAAACCAAAACGAACTACAATACTCTTGTTTCCATTTGACTTCAGCTTACCTTTGCTCTTGTGGATGCTCTTCCACATCCTCCTCTGAATCAGCCTGACAAACAGAGAAAATATTGTGTAAGACTCTCAGAACTGCAACATGCTACACTGGACATATATACCACTTTTAACTCCAACACAGATGGATTCTCATGTGATTTGTTTAAAAAACAAATTCAGAAATCTAAAATTCCTACAATTCCTATACGAGGTTTCAGCACATCTTGCAAAGATAAATGGTCACTTAAAGTGGCTACTCTGCTGCTTTTTCCCAAATGCTGATTGAACAGACTCATTTTCCATTTATGCAAATGCATCTATACAAAATCCACTCACACACAGAATTTGAATCTAAAGCCATCAATTGCCCTCAAACTACAGGAAGACTATTTCCTCCACTTTCAAATTATCTGCCCCCATCAGCAAACTTCAATAGCCATTACCTGAGGAAATAGGATGCAGAATGCCTTGAAATGCAGATCACCTGTCAATGCCAAAAGCAAAGGCCAAGTACTACATTCCAAGTGGCAGGGTGAGGCCCCAAATCCAGATCTTATCACTGATTATCGGCACATACAGAAAGCAGAGAGAGCAGAAGCTCTGAACACATCATCTTAGCTCAGTTGCTGGACTCAGGTAATTTTCAAGACGCGCAGGTGAAGTGTATCAGCTTGCAGTTCACCACAAACCACTCTGAGCTGTCTACAGAAATGAACTCAAGTGTTGGTTCAATGAGCTCCCTGCAGGAAATCCATTTAAAACAAGGAGGTAGATACTCTGAACTGGCCAAGATCTCCAGGAAAGCTTTAGGTACAACTCAAAATGAAGTGTGCTCCAGCCACTCAACCCCTGCTGATGAAACCAGGGACAGCTTTAGGGAGATTAACATTTTTCAGGAAGGGGTCACAGTTACCCTGCCAGGAACAGCTGGTGAATTTTCCCAGCTTCTGCAGGTGATGGTTCTATAAAACATGAACCACAGACCTTAGCAATGAAAAGGTAGGGGGAAAAAAAACTTTTCTAATTAAAAGACTGTACTTTCCACCACCCCTCCCACATGTTTCCCACATGAGCATATCACGGAACAGGCCCCAACCACTAGCTTTGACTTTAGCTCCTATTTTCACTACATACTGGGGGAAAAAAAGTCACCTGTAAACACTAAACATCCTTCCATAGGCTTCAGATGCTTGAACAGATCAGGCATCCCTACCTGCCTACTGAATGGGATAGGCAGCAGGATTTCTGAAGATCTGAGCTTCATGAAGTGAGGAAAAATGACAACCACTCTATGGCAGTAAGTATGGCTCATTTTAACATCAATATTAAGCATTAAGATTACTGTGTCTAAAATAATGACCTAATGGCTAATATTAAGGCAGATCTTGCCAAAAGCTACCAGATGCATCTGAACTTCCATCTTTTGTCACAAGCAGCTCATACAAGAGAAGCAGCACAACCTCCACCATAACATAACCAAATCTGGAATGAGACTGACAGGGAAGTACAAGTTAATTTGAGGACTTGACCATCTCTCTGTACGCCTGCCCAGAGGTTGGAGACACTGTGCTAATTGTCCAGGATCTGCAGCACACCACAAAGCTCTTCAGCACAGATCTACCTCGCTTGGCCCCCATGAAGACCTCTCTAGTCCATCTCTAGAAGCCTTACTAATAAGCCTGGCTGTTAGACTCTACCAGGATGGCATGATACAAACCCATCACGTTTTCCAGCTTCTCCCAGCTCCTTTTGTACTTCTAGGACCTCAGTACAATACCAGGTAGAACTAGAGGACTCCTTATGCACCTTCTCCAGAAACAGCTCCTCTGCCAGGGCCAGCTAGCAAGCTATCCTCACTTTAAAGGGCTTAGTTCCTCCTTTAAATGGCTTAGCATCTGCCAGGCATCAGAAACCTGGGTCTGTGTCATCACACTGTGCTCATCCTTAACACAAGCCACCTTACTATTTCTCCTCTGCACTTTTCCCCAAGCAGCAGTGAAGCAAACTTCTTAATCTACAGTGTAGCCACAGCACAACTCAACTGTGCAAGGGAAAAAAAATTTAAAAATCACCTTCAACTCTGACCACAAACCCCCATGTCCAGCTTTCTCCTACCTCCACTCCTCTATGAGCCACAGGCTACATGTACACACAGGCTTACACTGAGGATTTACAAAGAAAAAAAAAAAAAAGAAAAAACTAGCATTCTCAAACTACAGGACTACAGGGGGAAGGAAGGGAACACCTCCTGAAAGTTAAAATGCAGGTCACAGAGTCTATCTGTGAAAAAGAAAAAAAATCCTCTTCCTCCAAACCTTATCCTGAATATGGGGCAGGTGCTTATCTTGTGTTGGAAAGCCCTTGAAAGCACCCCTCTTGTGTCACACAAGTCTCAAGGGCCTGGGCTGACAGCTACTGCATAATCTGCATGGCCAACCCGCCCCAAGCCCTATCAGCACCATCCAGAAGCTCAGCTGGGAGTCTGGAGGAGCCTTTTAACAGCCCAAAGAGGAACACAATTCCCACCCCGAGTCTGTCTCAGACTTTCACACAAATTGTGTGTCTTCAGACAAACCCTGCTTTGAAGTAGGTGACTCTGTGCATTTAATTTGTGCACAGCTGATGGGATCGTTAATGACACACTGCAGTGCCACATATCTCTGCTGAATATAGGTAAGATCAAGGTCTTCATCAGCTTTCGAAACCAGCAGAACAATTAACCTTATTAGCCCCTGAGCTGCACTGAAGAACTGAAACTGAAGACAAGCTGCTACTACTCAGAAGGGAAAAAAAAAAATCTTTCAGACCTGAGCAGAGCCTTGTAAGTGAAAACTCAGGCAGCAGTTCTGTATTTGTCCAGTGTCTGTAACAACCATGATACAGTAAATATTGCAGTATCTTTCACTAACATTCAAGCACCTGAAACACTGTCACAGTAAAGTGAAACAAGAAGTCATTGTAACCTCCTTAGTATCAGCAAACTGAAACATTCACAAGGTGTTCCTCTAATGAAACATCTCGTTTATGTCCTAAGGGCGACACACAGCAACAGTAGAAAACCCCTCACATCAGTCAAACACGGCACTGACACAAAGTACAGTTTGGTATACATTGCCTTTGATGACTTGGTGTCACCTTCAATCGTGAGAACGAGAACTACAACTTAGCCTTCATTATGTCATTTTAAGGTAGTTCCTTCCTCCAAGCTGAAGGGGCTGAAGGGAAAGCTCTGCAGGTACCCAACCTGCTCTGGAATAACCACCCACATGGTTTCTGACAGACATTAACACACAACTATGACTCTCTGATACCTCCTTTAAGTGGTGACCATTGTCATTTCTGCTTCTTTCATACACTTGTGGAAACAGTCCTCTTTCTTCTCCTTTTCAGCAAACATAAAACATAACTAACAGCCTTTCAGCTTTGCACTGAAGGGCTCCACCCTGGATGCTGCTATTTGGACCTTTTTCAGCCTTCAGTGGTGAATGGCTTAGGTGTCAAGTCATACATAAAGGAGCTTTTCTCCCAAGCATTTTACTTAAGTAAGTATTAACAAGTTACAAACAAACATGCAAAACCACAAAAGTATAAGGGGTCTGGATAAAAACCACAACTGTTCTAATCACATCTCTCTCACACTTGAGATTTTCCACATCAAAATCCCATTGGCTTTCAAAGAAAAATCCAGCTGCCCATCCCGGGGATATTTGCTATAAAAGGGAGGTTAAGGCCAAGGAGAAGGAGAGCAAGGTCAGTGGGTGCTCTGTGGTTACCCCACACTTCACACCACCTACAACTCAAAGGAAGGAACAGGCACAAGGGAATACAGCCACCACATCCGACTGGGAAGACCAGCTGGTCTCAGAGCTAAAAAGGGAATCCAGGAAGAAACACTGAAATGCTGGAGGAAGCAGCAGACCAGTGGAAGACAGTCAGCAGGCTGGATACAGCCAGCTCCCCCCAGCCCACGCACACCCTCACCAACTGCAATGCTCCGGGCACCCTTCGGAGCTGTAGGTGAGCCATCCCCAAACAGCTCTGCAGGCTTCAGAGGAAGCCCAAATCAAAAGCCCACAAGCACGAGGGGAGGGGGAAAAAGGAAAAAGCACAAATACGTATAAGAGGGAAGCTGGGAGGGGGCACACGAGAAGCACAAACAATGAAAGGGAAGCAGGAGGAAACAGAAGGTAGAACAAGCAAGCGGGGTGGAGGCGCGGGGGCCCTGGGCGGCTGCGCTCCAGCATGCAAATTCATGCTGTTCACGTAGACAAAGCCATGCTGTGAAAAGGCCTAGGAAGCAACTACAAATATTAAAACGCTTTGTTTCCCCTCCCTCACCCCTTAACGCGATGTCTTTATTCGCTACGTGCTCCTGGAACAAAAGCACGCGCAGGCAACCGGATGGCTGAATGGGTTACCAACCCATCCAACTTTCATCCCCAAATTCTGTAGGCAGCAAGGAATGCTCAAAACTGCTCTGTCACAGGCAGGCAGCTGATGATGCATGGAAAATAAGATAATAGTGTAAAGCCATGACAGAAAGAGAAAAACATCCATCAGACAGCATTGGTATCCCGCCAGAAACAGGCTAAAGGGCTGGCAGACAGGGCAACCTAATCCATTTTCCTGCTGAGAGCAGTGGGAGGGAGGTGCTTTGGCAGAGGAATATGCACAGCTCCTTCCCTGGGTTTTTCACTTCTGCAGGTGAAATCCTCATTGGTGCCACATTCCCTCCAAAAAGAAGCAGGAAAAACAAAACCAGGGGGCCTGAACAATACTATTCCCAAAGTCTTCATCGAGACCCATCTTCAAACATGGGAATTAAGAAATTCCTGAATATTCCTACCAAACAACATTTATTATCCACTCAATAGGAAGGAGGTTCTTCCTGTTACTACACCTTCACATTACCACTGCTGTGATACATGAATGCTGGCCAACAACCCTCATCACGGGTTTACCCCAGAAAGTCTATTCTTGCAAGAAAGAGAACGTGGAAAATCTCCTTGTAGCAGCAGTATGCCAAACCATGTTTTTAAAGTGAAATGTGATCAACAAGCAATAAACCTCTTGCAAGTCTAAGCATTTCTCTACCAAGGGGCAGCCAGATGTTAACAGATGTAGCGATTTTCCAGATCTCAGGAACTGATGCTGGCTTGTCCACTGATGCCCCCTACCAACCTGGAATGGCTGCCCAGGATGGCAACGATGCTGAAATATCTTCAGGACATCACAGACACTGCAGGGGATCATGGCTGGATGGGCAACCCTCGACTCCTCAGGCACCCAGGGAAGATCCATGACCAGACACTGCAGACCAGTGCAATCATTCCTTAAAAGAGGTGTTGAAAGGGTCTCTCACCACACCCGCAGGGACTAAGGGAAGCCTTCTTTCCTCCTCACCACAACTGGAAAAGGTGGTTTCAAATGTGGCCACAGGGCCCAAGCCAAACAGAGGCTGGGTAAAGGCCAAGTCCACAAACAAAAGATCAAGCATCAGGGTCAGGCCTGTAACCAAATTTTAGTCTTAAAACCTGTTTGAGGAACCGAGGCCCTTCTGTTCAGCTTGAGTAGTCACTGATGCATCAGACGCTGCTGCGGTCCTCAGGCTTAGAGGGGAAACCATGCAAACCAGTCAATGCACCACTATTACTCAGAGACTGGCTCATCTGACTTGTAACCTCCTAAATCAGCAAACCTGTTGTGACTTACTTCTCACTCTATCACAACTGAAGACTTGTTTCATTCCTGCATCCCTAACGTAGCCTCTCCAGAAATGATGGAGGAGCAGCAGCCTCAGCTTCATCTTCACTGCTGCCAGGACTGAGCAGGACCATATGCTCAGCTATGCCAAATTCATGGGTCATTCACGCCTGGCTCCTCTTCAGCCAAGCTAAAGCTTATTTTTATGAGGATGCTCAAGAACGAAGCGTTTTCCAAGAGGACCTAATCTCTCAGGAAGTAAACATCACGTCATCATCACTCAATTGCAGCTTCGCTATGAGAAGCAACTATAAACGACTACATTACACAGTTCTACATCTAATGAATCTTAATATCTTGAACGTAAAGAATGCAGATGCAAAAGGCTGAGCTCCTCAAGCATCTCTGCACAGCAACTCGACACCTTCCCTTAGCTACTACCATATCTGCAACAGGCAAATTCTCAATAGCGCAACAAATGTATCTTATAAAATTATTTGGACGTACAACAGATCATACTTTCATAACACCACAGTACCAAATGCTGGGGTCTGGTAAGCAGCACCAATTGTTAGCTAGCTAAGAAACAGCACTTCTGCTATTCTTCCTTACATTAATGGATGTCAAAGGCTGAGCACTAAACAGAGAATGATATATGGGCTTAAGACAAATAAATCACCCGCTTTTGCCCCTCATATAAGATGATGTCCCTGAGGACTGCTTCTTCCCGTTTATGAGCCTGGTGCCTTGAAGTCTAGAAGACCCAGCTCAACATATGGCAGAGTCCGTCAGTGCGAGTTAAATGACTGCCTCAAATGCCATAAACTCCAGACCCCGCTTCCAGCGCCCCTCCTCGCTCACCAGCCCCGCCGGGCATTTTACCGTCTTGGTTCCTCTCCCCAATACAGAATTTATCAAATCTTGTTAGTGCCCAATGAAAGCGGCTAAACAAGACCAAAAAAATGCGCTGGAACGAGAGGAACGGCACCATAAATGATGTGTCATTTAAGGGGGGGAAAATGGCTTCACCTGAGCAGGCCTAAGATATAAATATATGCATATTCACGATAGGCACGTCTAGTGCGTTCCGAGCACAAATGCACTCCTTAAAAAAAAAAAAAAATAGAGAGGGGGAGAAAAAACCCAAACAGAAGATAAATGAAGCCGAACAAGCACGCCGCTGGCGCAGGCTGGGGGGCCGCGGGGCTGGGGCTGCGCCGTGACAGCA
>JAHLSL010000020.1:6834619-6896430 GCA_025920805.1 Petroica traversi
GCCCCCGATTTGATGGTCCTGGTGCAGGTCTCACAGAATCCTTAGGGCAGGAAGGGAGCTCTGGACATCATCGAGTCCAACCCCCCTGCCAAGGCAGGGTCAGCTAGAGCAGGTGACACAGGAAATCCTCCAGATGGCTTTTGAAGGTCTCTAGAGAGGGGGACTCACCGATCTCCCTGGGCAGCCTCTTCCAGTGCTCTGTCACCAATAAGGTTAATTTGCCTCAGTATTCCTTGACTGCTGGGCAGCGCTGTATTTTGAGGGTCCCTGCTGCTGATGCTCAGATCCATTTCAGTCTTAAGCAACTGTTCTGGTGCCTGGTGGATCTCTCAGGGTATTACACAGTGTTTGTAAATCAGAAGTGTAGAACAAAGCCCAGATACAGTTGTGATAGTTGTGATTTTAACATGCATCTTACATGCCATTCTAATTGCATTTTAAAGTGCTTTTTTCAAAGTCCCTTTTGCTAATAAAAAACAACAAAAAAAAACCCCAACAACAACAAACCCTGAAAAGCTTAAATTACAGAAAAAAAACACTTGTTAAACTAGTTCTGCAAACACGAGGAGAAAAATAAAGCAAATACACTGCTAACAAGGTTTGCACAGCCCCCAAATTGTATCTGGTTCTCTCCTTTCCAATTGCACATAGTAACTCACACAAACACTGGCAACATGGCACTTGGTCAGCAAAGTCTCATAAATAAAGCCAAGGAAACGACAAAACAACATTTTTAGCCCTGAGCTGAGGCTAGCTGAACACATGAGGACACTTGGGACCTTGATCCCCAATGGCAGTGGCTCACCTGCACAATGCCCTTTCTGCTCAGCGCTTGGAAAAGCTTTTCCCACCCAGAGGCCATTCAGGTTTGACTGGAGGTGCAGGTGGCTCTCCACAAAAGCAGAGACTCCCTTCCTAAAGGAGAAGATTTTGGCATTCGATGTTGCACAACAACCAAAGTATAGCTGGCAATGCAGCCTTGTCTCCTGCCCACATCCTCCTCTTTATTTCTTCTCTCTTTCTCCTGCTCCCTAATTCTTAGACAGGTCTTTTGTTTTCCACACTGTCCCCCTGTGTCTTTAATCTCATTGCATGGGCTTTCCTACACGTGGGCAGAGGAACACCATGGCACCCCTACATGTGTGCCCCAGAGCACCCCAGGGCTTGCAGAGAAACACAGCCTTTCAGAATACAAATGGTTGGATGTTTCTCTGCTGGCAAACGTGTCTGTGTTTGAGCAGGTGCTTGAATACCTGCTTTAGAGAAAAAGAGTTACAATGGAATAAACCTCATATGACAACTCCACCCGGGGGCTGCAATGGCACCATGAACATGCTCTGCATTCAGTAGGGAATGGTTTTTGTTACTTCTGCAACTGGTTCCAGTTGGAGTACCAGTTAGAGCTGTAGATTAATATTATTTTAACTTACTAGCTTTTTCTTGACAAGTTTTTAAAACGTTGTGCTGATAATTTTTTGCCTGTTTAAATGTCAACTGCATTTTCAGTGCCTGCAGGAAGCAGGTCTGCCTGGACACAGGTAGGGGTTTAGAAGGAAACTCCTGGAAAGACTTGGTTTAGCTAAGCAGGTTTAAAAATGTTAGGTGAGAGAGTTGTTGGAGCTGCAGTCCACCTGGGACCAGATACCCAGGAAATGCTTCCCCCTTCCTGCATATAAAGCAAGGGGCATGTTTGCAGCTTTGGAAAGGGCTGGGGAGCAGGGGAAATGAGGCTTTCTACAGTCGTGGTAGAGCCACTCCAGACAAACAGCACAGCTGGACACTTTGCTTTCTGGAGGCTTTTTCAGATGCAATGGGCAGGACTGGAGGAAATCAGGGCCGTGGTGCTGATGTCGTGATCGCACGGGGAGATACGTGTTGTGTAACAGGCATCAGATGGGAGCAGGCAACGCAATTATAGTGCTGCTCTTGTGCCTCTGTGCATCCCTTTACCAGCAAAATGTGCACGGGACTCTTCCTCATGTGGGAGGTGAAATGAAACCTACCCGGAGCCATGTGCATGGAGATGCTCCTCAGGCAGCCCTAGGAATGTCACCAAACCCTGAGCACAGAGGAGGACAAGGCAGGGCAGGATGGGTGGGCAGAGCAAGAGAGAGGCAGAGGGGGAAGCTTTTCCTCCCAGATAACGCTCCAAGTGACTTCCATCAACATGAGAAGGGATATTTGGGCTCTTCCAGCCTGAAACACCTGCATCTCTTCGCCTCGGTTGCTCAGCGGGATACCCGGGAGCCCCGTGTCCCGCAGCTCCGGTTGCCCCCTGTTCTCTCGCCCAGCTTGGCGGGGGATGCTCCCAGCTCGCCCAGGGCGGGTTTGCCTCGCCCCGCAGCCTGGCGGGGGCTGCGCTGCTCCTCCTCGCCCGCAGCGCTGCCGTGTGACACACAACCCTGCTCCCCGGGCAGCTTGGGCATCCCCAGCACCGCATCCCTCACCGTCTGGCTGTGCGCACATCAGCGCCGCCGCCAGCAGCTTCCCAACTGCGCCCGACCTACATTTGCCACCTTCTCGCTGCCACAGCTCCATTTTATTTAGAGCTACTTTGCTCCTCTGGTCCGACTGCAGACCCATCGGGGAGAAGGAGCTCGGTGTGAAAGGGGAAACAAGGGCTGCCGGCAAGTCCCTGCCGGCCCTCTCTGATGGGCTACCATGGTACTTTTCTGTTCCTCAGAAATTACTGACTAATCTGGAGAGAATAGATTCGCCCCACCCACCCGGCAAAGCAAACAACAGCTGAAATATTTGGATGAGGAACTCATTCGACGATGCACTGGGAGGGCATGGTCCCACTTGGGAACCTGGTGTGGTGGTGCAGCACCCCCTGCTATCTGCAAATGTGACAGTGCTCTCCAAAGCTCACAGAACTATTGATGATGCTGTTTTCCAGCTAGAGAAGATTTTTTTTTTTGAGTCTGTAGACATACTTACTATTCATGCAAAGCAAATCCCTGAGTGTCATACTTTAAAATCTTTGACTTGCTTTCTCAATAGTAGGATGTGCTGCTGAAATATTTATTTTTACTGTTTGCCTTGCCCTTGAACTACAAGGAAAAGGAGCTGGGTTTTACCTACAGCAGTCTGGAGATACTGCTGTAAACTTCTGCAAATCATAAAGCACACAGAAATTAATCCAGCCCTAAATGCCATTACAAATCCCCATTACTTGCAGCATGGGAATAGCTACTTGCCTTTCAAAAAAAGATGTGAAGCTTTACAGAAACACTAGGCAAAATTAATTTCTGGGGGAACTGAGCCCAGTAGAAGTCTTTACAGTTGAAATATGCAATCATATCATTTGCAGCCATGTATTTCACTCTATGCAGTCAATGCTTAACGTAAGTTGAGCATATTTAGGTACTCCCATTAGGTGCAGTTTGAAAGGAAGTATGCACTGAAGGTGACATATTTTTCTATTGAAAGCCCCAGGGAAGTGGTCAGCTCACCCTGGAGTGTTACCTTCACCCTGCCATCCCCAGCCAGGAACTCAGCAGTGACAACCCCACTGGCATGAGCTGAGATACGCCCATGCTGGGGTCTGTGTCAGCTCCAGTGGAGCTCAGGGCCTCCCTCCCTTGCCAAGTTCCTCTTTATCAGCCCCATGGCTGCACATCCCCACACCCACTGCACAGGGCCGGGGACAGCGCTATCAGCAAGTGCAGCACTGGGCAGCACCCCCGATAAGGCTACAAATCCCAAAGAGAGATTGAGAGGTGATAACGCCTTGGCTTGGGCAATCTCCTCACCCAGCTCGCTCATCCCTCCCCGAAGGGGCAGCCTTTCCCCAAACTGCTGGGTGACCAGCAGATCATCAAGGGCTCAGTCCCACACATGGAACCTTCAAGCCTGTGAGCTCCCCAGGGACCGGCCCATGGCTGAATGCACGGGGAGGGGGAAAAAAAAATTAGCGCCAGAGGAGCGGCAGGGCACAGCCATAAATGCCTGCTCGGTTGCCCGTGTGACAGCTGAAGATAAGCAGCCTCCCTTTCTGGCTGGCATTCGCCCCGCTGCCTCGCTTAGCCAGCCGGCGTTCTGCGAGCTCTCCCTCCACACCAGTGTTTGTGTAACTCCCAGCAGAGCGGGGCTGCGGTCGCCGCCGGGGCCCCTCTGCATCATTAGAATAATAAAACAGTGCGGGAACAAGAGTTTCTCTCTTCCTTCTGGTGACAATTACTGTCATGCGCTCCACCACTGCACGCTCCCTCCGCCCCCCCGTTCCCAGCAAAGATTCTTAGCGAAGATGGTGAGTGCAGCTCGAGCTGGGCTGAGCCTAATTCTTTTAAAACTAATTCAGCCTGATAAGAGTGTCTGGGACAAAGCCTGCCCTGACAGCGTAATTAAAGAAGTACAAATTGTTTCTAAAACCACACGCTGGCAGAATTTTTACAATTAATGACCAGTTGTCAGTGCTGGGGCTTGTCAGGGAGGAATCGCTCTCGTCTTACGCGCCCGATCTGGGTCAGCAGCCCATCCATCGCCTCTTTGAGGACGGGAAAGCGAACAGGCAGCGGCACTGCCCCAATAAGCTGTTAATGACACCGTACTCATTACTGCGGATAAGAAACATCTTGTTTCCAAGCAGAATTTTTGCCAGCTCGCCTTGACTTTCTAGGCTGTGATTAAACGTAGACAGAAAAATAGGGTGCTTACCTGGCCTACTTTTTTCATTTACCCTCTTCTCATGCATTTTTGATTGAAAAAATCTGCACGGTAAAACAAGCATCTATACGATCACACAAAAAGGCTTGATGAATGTAGGACAACATTAAGTTATTTTAATGGTGCAACTTCTGAAATATTGACAAGAAAAGTAGTATGGTTAAGTGATCTATTAAAAAAAGCGGCTTGCTCTGGAATCTCAAGTATACATACAAATATATCTCCCAAACTCCTCTGAGTACTGAACAAGAAAGCATAGTAAATATTTTTATTTCAAAAAGCAATGTTACCATTGTGGTATCAATCAAATGCTAGGTAATTAAAAAAATATGCTGACGTGCTCTGTCCTTTCCTTGCCCTGCTCTGCCTACATTTTTTAGCACATACAGTGCATCCACTTGAAAGCGTGGTGGATCCTTGCACACAGCAGGATTTTGCAGTCTCCTGCGGGACCCACCATGTTACAATAGCGTTCAAAGCTTTATAAGCTTCATTTAGTTTCAGCAAGCCTATTGGAGCATTGTCTGTGCTTAAAGAGGCATTTAAAACTAAAGCGAAGCTTTGAAAGCTTCAGAGACAATGACGCTGGACTCCCTAAACCCATGAGTTCACTGCACGGTTTGAAGTGATGGCATCATGTAGAAAACATGACACGCTGCTCTGAGAGCCTGGCAGTACCTAGGCACAAAAGAGGGGGGAGAACAGAAAATCTGGGCCCCTCATCGAGTTTCTGCCACTGAAGGTCATGCCTAGAGCAAGGGGAAGAAAAGCATTCTAAAGTTTTTCCTGCCTTTGAGGTTTGTACCTATGCATATTTATTCTCTCGTTCTGAAATGATTTCTAAGCCATTGCTATGTGTGTTTCTAAGCTGTTATGAATAAAAGAAAACAACAGCCAGAGCACACACAATAAAAACAAGGGGAATGCAGCAGCCATGCCTCTATGAGACGTCCAGCTTTGGTTTGCACATCCCTGGACTGTGCAAAAGGCAGAATTTAATGCAGAATTACACTACCTACTAGCTAAGGGAAAGAGCAGTAAAACAGGCATCAGGCAAACTGCGGTTTCCCAAACAGGCACTCATTTTTTAATGGACAACCCTGCTTGTCACCATTTCTCGGCAAGGGCATGCAATTTATATAACCACAGTGAGAAACTGCATTGGTAACATCTCAAGGCGAGAGGAAAAGGTCCTATTGAATCCCAAAAAAAGCATCCACCTTGCTCAGGTGGTGAAAGTTACAGGTATTCTTGGGCTGCAGTGGCACAAAGTCCCTGTTCCTGCCTCGTCAGGCTTCCCTGGCAAAACCCCCAATTCTCTTGATCACCAGGGAAAATGATGAGGAGAGGGAGACCCACAAAAAAATAGCAATGATCCATGAAAAAACAGCACTTTGTGGATCAAGTCAGGTAATGTATCAGGATGCCCATAAGTAGATTGAAAGGATGGTCTGTAGCAAACAGGTGTAATAAATACCGGCTTTGTAAAAAAGCCATGGTACCTGAGGTTTAGAAATAAAACAGGATTTCACAGCATGACAAATGCTGTTCAGTAAAAGCTGAGCACACCTCAGCAGCACCCAGAGAGCCGTGTCACGTCTCGCAGGCTGCATCTCATTTGTAAGACCACAGGATTTCATTGGGGCACAGCTGCAGGCAAAACTTGATGGGCTGGAAAAGGACATGGCATGAGCCATGGCAGAGTTACCATGTGCTTAGTTTTCAATTTCAATAGCTGTAGAGGTTTTATTGGGGGTAAAATGTAGTCCTTTTTAACCTCAGTCCTCAGCCCAGTGGAGCTGTTTTTCACTGCAACTGAAAATAATGAACATAAACTAGTTGGAGGCAGATAACGGGCATGGAAAATTTGAGCTCAAAGGGTTGAAGCCTGGTCAAAGTATAAAGCAACCAGAATCAGGTTAGCAGCACAGTATGTCAGAAAAAAAAGCGTAGCTGGCAAGAATACAGCACTTCCACATGTGTGCAGATGCTCTTGAGGAAGATGCACTGATGACATTGAAAAAACAGCACAAAAGTAAAACACATTTCAAAATACACCCAAATTGGAAACACTACTGTTAGAAGCTTACTAAAACACAGTAAAATATTGCTGTAGCTCTTTTTTTAAGTCCTGAAGTGTTACTCTAACAGAAATAAACATGCTGATGAAATACAAGAGAACAGTAATGCCAAACTCCTGGAGAAGTGAATGGCAAATTTGCCAGAGCTGTGCTTCCAAAACCGGCTGTGCAGCCCAGGATCCAATGTTAATGGGTCACAGATGTTCTCCTTTCACAAAAAGAAGTTGAATGTGTTTATTTCTTTCATGGAACCGGCCAGAGGGCAATTAGGGGAGCAATTGGAAACCTGTGAGTTGCAGTTACTTGATTGAATAATCTGTTTGAAAAAAAGATGTTGCCATGCGAAATTATCCTCCCCCCCTCCCTGCCAGTTTTGACAGCATGAAAGGGTTTCACTTCCATCCAAAACTGAGAGGGAAATTTAGGTAACCCAGAACAACGTAATGTGCACAGTCTGTGAAGTACCAGGGATTTTTCACACCGTGGCCCTAAGGCCACCTCTTTTTTTACATGCTCAGAGAACTCAGGGGTCTGGCTGCTGCCCAGCTGGGTGTCAGGGCATCATGATCCATACACAGGTCAGGCTCTCCAACTGGAGCCAGGTTCCCTGCCTGCTGTGTGAGAGTTGCCATGAGGAGGGGTCATCCCTGGGCATGGCCTGACTTCTCGGCTCACAGATCTGCAGACAACTTGTGTGGCTGCAGCCACCAGCTTCTCACCAAGTGCCCTTCCCCAGCATCTAGTTCATTCCTCCTTTAGGGAAAAGAAAAGCCAGTGTAACAAAAGAGAAAATAAATCCCTCCCTGAGGACAAGGGGAGTTTTTACAAAGCCTTCCTGACCACCCCAAAGCATTGGCATTTATCAGCACTTATGTCAGGGCTGGTTTTAGTGTGGGATGAGGAGAAGCACTGCCTTGCACCCAGGCTGCATGGGCTGCAGTGCTGTGGGTGACAGGAAACTCAGAGCAATGCAACTCAAACAACATGGGGAGAAGAAAGCTGATGGTTCCTGTACACACCAAAAACAGTCCTTTCTGGATACCTGTACCACAGAGCAGTAAAATCCCAGGCAGGAGGTGAGAATCTCATGGCAGTTCTGCAATTCAGAGCACTGAAGTCCTCTCCAGGGGCCCAGCTCCTTCACCACTGAAGTCAGACATCCTCTGTGAATGTGGGATGCTTCTTCAGGGGTGGCAGGCATGGGTGCCCAGTCACAAGCAAGCTTTCCTCTAAGGCTCAAAACATCCATGACCTGCTGACCTGGAACTGAGTGGCACCCACAGACAGCTCAGGCAAGGGTGGGTAGGCAGTGCCCTGGCCTGGGACAGAAGCCACACGACTCCTTTCACCTGAAATGTCTGGTTGCTGAAGGAGTCTGCAGAAGCCCTTGTCACACGGCAGACCCCAGAGGACCTTGGGGAGCAAGGAGGCTCAGCCTATCCTGGGAAGAGCTGAAACAGCAATTTTTATTTACTTATTCCTATAGCCAGGAACCAGCTGAGATATTTACAACTTTCTAATCCACTTTCAAATGCTGCCTAGAAAAGTCCTACAGAAAAATCAGGTGATCTGGACATTTTGAAGACTTATTTTATTTCCCAGAGAGCAATTTTGGGCTTGTTCATTTCTTTTCACAGAACAGCTGCAATTCCCTGCAACTGTAATTGCTATCATTGTCTTTTGAAAATGACAGTTGTACAGCCTCCTTCCAAATAATTGCAGGAACTTTCTGTTCATTAGGGGAGCATATTTTCAATGTACAGGTCTTCACCTCACGGCACCTCTGCTCTTTCCCCAGGGATGTGCAAGCCTTCAGCTGCTGAACTGACATCCCAAGGGCTGTGGCCCTTTGCTCACCAGCTATTCCCAGTGGCATGGCACTCACAGCTGGACAGGAAGCAGAACAGCTCCAGCACAGCCTGGATGAGAAGCCGTGCACATCGTCAGTCACAGGGGCAGGATTCCTCATTCTCTGCCTGCTGTGCCAAAAATGTTCTCTGCCAGGTGCCTGAAGGCCATGCAGGATTGCTTTTCCAAACCTGTTGTATATGCTGAGTGACATTCAAATGAAATGCAACTTTAGTGCTCCTCTACAGGCCTTGATAAAACATCAGACCTCTGAAAACAACACATCTGCCCTAGGAAATACACTTTGATTATTGCAAAACATTACATTTTTACATCCAAAATCTGTTTCATTTCCAGCAAGAAATCATGAAATATTTCCTTAGATTCTACCATAACAGCTATCTGGTGCCTGGATAAATGCAAAAGGATATGGACTTTCTTTAGGATACTGAAGACAGCCCTACGAAGAGGTTACAAATAATAAGTTGTGTTTCTGTGTACAACTGTTAGCCTTTTAACATTCAGAACTCCAGCTTTGCTCTTGGCCTTCTGAAGCATTATTCCTTATGCTGCTGACTGCACACTTGCACTTACATGTTTTCTTATTTTTTGGCTCAGTGGAGCAAGCAGTCAGCTTTTCCCTCATTCCTGAGGGATATCAGGTTACAACGAATGTTGTTCTGCTATTATATACTCACCCAGTGGCATATTAAAAATGCATATTTTCCATTTGATTTTTCTCCTTGCCAGAGTCAGGTTTAAGACCACTTTTCTTCTCCCACTTGCTAGGTACTGTTAACAAGCTACTAGCTTATTCCCAGATGTAAAAAGGCAGGCAACAATACATGCCCTGTTTAACACCAGCTGGGGATATCAGTTCATTTAAAGTAAGGAAATTTACAGTGCATCCCTGCAGCTAAACGACTTTTGAGTATATTCATTTTTGGAGAAGTAGGAGAAAGATGTATATATGGAGGCTGCCTGGTGCACTCCTGCCCTCCCAGTGCATGGCACACGCTCCCACTGCAGGTCCCAGGGGGTCTCAAGTCCCTGCTGGTGGGTGCTGTGTCCCCCCCTGTGTCCTGCCCCATGTGGGAGCTGACTGGCAAGTGAGAGGCCATGGATGAGCATTGCTGCTGGAGCTCTGGGGCACCTTGAGGGTCACTCACAGTTCTGTTCCAACTTTGGAGATCTATTCAGTCATTAAAATTCAACAGTAAATTCAAAACAAATACAGCCAGAAATACAGTGCAGGCCTTTTAGAGCTGTGCACTGGAGCCTGTGGGACAGGGAATTTCCTTGCCCACCTCTAATATTGCTCAGTTTAGCAGTTTCATCTAAGTCCCAGGATAGAATCCCACTGGATGGTTTGATTCCCCACAGGCATTATCCAGCACTGCTCCAGCAGCCTGCAGCACCACACAGAGCCCTGTATCTGACAGGAGGAGAAACCCAAACACCACACTGCCAACATCTGCCCGAGTTTTCCCTTCAGATGCCTCCTGCTATGGTTCATCAACCCGACATTCCCAGGTCAAGGTACTGCAAACACATGGGGCAACCCTGGTACCTCATCCTCAGTCTCTAAGCTCTTGAGATCCAGGAGCACATATGTGTGCACTCATTAGTACAATAAAAAACCCCAAAGCTTACCAACTGACTTTTTTCCTGGTTCACAATTAGGTCAAAGACTTTGAATAATTAAGTAGAACTGATGCTAAGAATATTCTTTTACAGATATGCTAGAAACTGGCATTATAGGAATCTCAAAGGGCAATTTAATTGCTATCATGATTCCCTGAAACACCAAAAGGAGGGATGCAACTCTTTGTCCTACAGCAAAAGAGAGGTGAAAGGTTCAAACTGAAAATACATTTGTGGTCTGGTAATTGCAATATGTAAAGTGCATGAACTAGAGGATTACACAGACAGAGACGGACAGTAAATCAGATGGATGTAAAAGCATGTTACCACTCAAGCTAGAAATACTCCTTAAAGGAATTACATTGTCTGTTGGCATATTTTATTTGCTCTTAATTGAGCATATAAAGAAACAGATCACTACACAATGCAGACTTTTGATTTGGTGCCTCACTGCTTGGATTTATCTGTGACTATACAATAATGGATGATCAAAATCAATTAATTCTCTAAGTAATCACCTTAGCAACAGGGAAAAAACCACCAAAAATTATAGCAGAAAATGTTCTGGAATTATTTATATATTTATATTCTAATATAACTTACAATATCAAGGAGGACAGACTGATATTTCTAAAAGGTCAATTTTTGGTGCAAGTAACCAGAAAAACATGAAGTAAAAATCCAGAATCTCATAATCTCATGATTCATAGTCCCAAGAACTGATGTTAGAGGAGTTTGCATGGATATACTCTAATTCAACCCACAAAAGGACTCATCTAGGTTTTATGATATCTCATCAGCCTCCAGCTGGAGAGCTAAGCTATCTTCCTTAGCTTTATTCAAACCTAAGCATCCAATTCCACCCATTGGGGAAAAATTCAAAATATTTTATTTACTGTACTTAGCATAATGAGCACGTGAAAACAGACAGTATTTGATGCCACTTTGTCAAAGAAAAGAGTACAAACTCACCTCTAAGTGTCCTGGGAAACGCTCCCATTCTAAAAAAGAAAAAATGGGATAAAGCACAATGGACTAAACTTGAAACCTGGTTTGTCTCAATTTCTGCTTTAAGCAGTTGAAGGTTATGCAACCATCCTTCAAAAGCATTAAATGTGGATGAGACTGACTCAAACTGGAGAAGGACACGAGACTACTGTCAACTCTAAAACCAGTTATTCCCCAAAAAGTAATCTACTGCTGATCTCTGTGGAGACATCAGATCCTGCCCAATGTGTTTTGGGCTCTAGAAACAGTGGTAAGCAAGATGACATTAATCTAATTTGCATATTCCTGCTGTATTCAGACCCAGGCTCAATTACTCCTGCAGTAAAAGATGATTTATAATCCTGCTGTCCTTAACAACAGAAAAATGGGAAAAAACCCCCTCACAAAATCTCCTTTATCTATTTTAATCTATCTGGTAGGGAAGAGAGCTGAGACTAACCAACATAGACTTTTAGGCTTCTGGTGATTTCAGTAGAACTTGGTCTTCTGAAAAGCTCTGAAGAGACACAGGAGCCCAAATGCCTCGCATGGCATTTAGCACAGCTGTACTCTGAAACCCCAGGGATGTCCAGGCAAATGTTGAAAAATGCTCAATAACCTGTCTGGGGCCAGGAGCAGAAGATACTGTATTGTGCTTAAAGCATGCCAGGAAAACTTCAGCTGAGAAAGTGCACTGTGGGGTAAGATCTTTCCCTACGTTTGCAGGTAAGGCAGAGGTACAAGTAAAATGTAATTGATTTCAAGGAAAAATAAACAAACTTGCAAGGCTTGTTTATGGTGCTCATGGAAAGATATGTTCATGCTGGTCCCTTCCATAGGCCAGGCTGCAACACAACTGTACTTTAAGTGGCATTTGACTGAAGCACATTTTGCACAAGAGCTATTCAGTCTTGGAGCCACCTGATGCTGCAGAGAGGCTACTTTTCCCCACAGTGAGCTAAAGCCAAAGCTGCCTCTCATGTCTCATTTTGACACCAACAGCTGTTTCTGCAGCAAGACATTACAACACATGCAGAGTTAAGACTTGCTTGCAGAGTCTCTGCGTGACTGATCTCTGAGTAATCTCAAGTTTTCCTCAGGAGAAGCTCCACACTGTGCCACAGATCACTGGGCTCTGTCTTGGCATCCAGTGCTCTGGCTGAAAGGCATCCTGAGGCCGAGCTATAAAAACAAGGCAGCAATAAAAAGGGAAAGGTGAGAAGCTCAATATCCAGCAGCATCCTGCATTACACAGCCTTCCAGATGCACTGCGGAGAGCACTCCAGCAAAGTTAACTCTGTTTTCATAAAATCAGGTGCAGTTCAGGAAGCTTCATCCAGCAGGTTAAGATGGAAGCCACATGCCAAGGAATTCTGGAGCACAAATGTCACAAATTTTTATCCCTGAAGCAAAAAGCAATGATTTAAACTCAAAAGACAGAAAGGAATGGAAGAAGGAAATTGTAGGGGTGAAACCTTGAACACGCTTGGTGGAGGTGAATGGAGATAAGAATCCCTATTCCCTAAGGCAAAGAGGGTTCAAGCAAAAAGGGAATTTCACTAGGCTGAGCAGAGGATGCCTAAAAAGGAAATTATTTTCCTCCTTTTCATCGACAGAAAGATTGTTCCAGTGACAGTTACCATGGAAACCAATTTTGAAAATAACAAGAAAGCATTTATGGTACAGAGCTTATTTTAAAGGATGGTGAACCATCAGCATCCTATTCCTCTAACTGAACTGATAACCTGACCAGATGACCCACAGAACTGAAACATCACATTTTAAGGTGGCATGGAATGGCAGTGCTAAATGGAAAAGCCACACAGCTTCCTATTGCTGCGCTTTTATGACCTTCAAAGCTATGGATATGGGAGTAAAAGTTTCTCCCAGGACACAGCTTTAGCCAGGCTGACTGGCACCACATCTCTCAGCACGTGAAAGCCAGAGACAGGTGAGCACCTCTGCTCAAGTTGGTTCATTCAGGCTGTCATTTTCTTCTGTCATTCAGTTCTGCTGTGCAGGAGGTGTTTTCCTCCCCTGGCAGACTGAAAAGTCAGTTGTCAAATGCAAGGGCACACGGAACTGGCGCAGTCCAGGAGAGCAGAATTCCTTGTGCCTTCACAGTCACAGATTCTGCCTATTCCTGTGCCTGCAACAGACAGGGGAAACTGAGGAACACCAGCTACCCAAGGGAGTGGAGGGAGGAGGGACCCCTAGGGTGTCTCTCAACACCACATCAAAATGTTGACTTCAGAGTAGAAGTTGTGAGGCTTTTTTCTTCCATGGTCTGCTTCGCATTTACTTTATATTTTATTTTTATTGCTTCTCCTTGAACCATGAAGGCTGAGGGATAGGAGGCTGGCCACAGACTTGAAAAGAGAAATGCATGAACGTGAGCTGTAAAATAAAAGGAATAATGTTCTACTGGCACTGCCACAAATATTTTTCATGCAAGGCTATCAAGAGCTTTCCAGGTTCCCAGATAGGAGGCAGTTCTCTACACAGAAGCAGCCAAGGAGCAGTATCTCTGCTCACAGCCACCCACAGCTCTGCAGAACAACCTCGCTGCCCCAGCCCCTGGGCCAGCCTCTAACGGCTCAAACCCAAGATAAGATGACACCTGTCAGGTGGAGCAAAGACAAGAGGTGAACCCCAGGCTTGATGAGAAAATACATTCACTTAATCAGATCTAGATGCTTTCTGAAGTACTCAGAAATCCAGCAAGCTGTAAGGACTTAATTGCAGAAATGTTTCTTTTTTAAGAAGACAGAACCTTCTGAGCAGAATCCTCCACTGGCTTTTTTAATTTTGGTAAAAGCTAAGGCCACGTGTCCCACTATCACTGCTGTTGTTTGTACAAGGGGTGACAGAACTGTGCAATTAGCATTGGCATGGTGTATGAAACTGAAGCCTCTGAAATATGTTACCTTGAAAAAAATTTACATTATAAAGTAGACAGCTTGACATCAAAGGATTTCCTTAAGCAACTCCATAATATACCTGCAAGCCTGGTCCTCTGAATTTTTTAAAAATTTAATTCTGAACTATTGCTTACACTATTGCATATGTTGTAAAAGCACCTGTACTAGAATATGACTATTCACCACTCACTTGCCAAGGTAAGGATTTGTTAGGGTAAATCTGACAAAAATAAAGCTGTCTAGAAGGGCAGTGAGGGGAACTGCTTTTAAAGGTGGATCTAAGCACAGATCTTACTAGTGCTTTTTAAGCAGTGAACCCTCCTCCCTCCAGCTCTAATTCAGGATGGAGACACACTAGGCAACAACAGTAAAAAGGCAAAAAAACTTTGCAAAAACTCGTTGCCATTGTTTTTTCTATCTGCTGATTATCAAAAGCTGGATGATGTAGAAGGCAAGTTGGTATAGAAAATGAAGTCAGGAATCAATGCTTTTCATTTGTTTTTCTGACTTGGAAAGTTCGTTCAAACCAGAGGTCAGAAAATGCCCACCCTGTTGGCTCAAGACTGATAAGGCAAAAGTCTAAAAAGAATTAAAAGATTTGACACTAAATTCCCTTTTTTCATTTCCCCATGTTCCTATCCACTTATCAGTCAAATTTGCGTATCAGTAAAGGCTACTTAACAGAAAATTCTCTCAGTTCCAGTAACTAGCATAAGCAATGAAGAAAAAATAAGAATGAAAACACACAACTCCCAAAATGCAGATTTAAATTATCCTTACATGTCCCATTCAGACATGCCTAATTCTCCTAGGTTTGTGCAATCTTCTAGTGATTAAAGCAGTTTATGACAAGGGCTCCTGAACTGTCTTGTTCTTGAATAAAAAGACAGCTTCAACCATGTGATATCCAATTTTAAACATAACATTTTAAACTGAAGTTTTGATTGCGAGTCTATTTTAATTTTTACCATCTCCAATCTAAGGTCAGAACAGTAAGCCAGCAGCTTAACTTGAAAGTACCAGAAAAAGTTGATGGACTCCAAAGATGGACTTGAAGCTTTTTTCAGTGCTTCGTTTGAAAAAAAATTACTCATTCACTGAAGCCCTGGATGGTAGTTACGCCAAAAATGGAACACATCATCCAGACTTCCTGCCTTTCACCAGATGATACAGAGCCTGGTGTTCTGGAGCACCTGGTATAACTTTCTTCAGTGTTATTTTTTTAGACACCCTTTTCAGGCAGGCACAGCATCAAGGATCATGGGAATAGCAACCAGGTCTGCTGAAGAGCCTTGATTTTTGATTTTTTAATCACTGATCTCAGGAGCTGACTGACTTTTAAAATCATAGTGAAGCGCATATGGCCTAGAATTCATTTCAGGAGGAAAAAAAAAAAAAGGCCGCAGAAGAATAGAGTTTATTATGATGATTAATTGATGTCCATGAAAAAAATTAATCAAAAAGCATTTGTGCCACTGGGAGTATGTCTTTGACCAAGTACAGCATAATAAGGAAAAAAAATCTGATTCAATAGTTAATTAATTTTTCTGAGAAACTAAAAACAAAGTATGAAAATTTGACTTTTATCTTCCTTCAAAAATCCTCCATAATGCTAAGATCAGCCAGAGGCATTATTTTGCACAGACAGTAATGATAATGCAAGAAAATATAATGTGATTGACTTTTTTACTCTCCTATTTTTCTTATCAGGAAGGAAAAGAGAGAAAGCATAATAATTTTTCCCACTATAGACTGCAAAAATGAGAAAAAATAAATATTTTTTGCATCTCAACATAAAAATCCCATGTCCAGAATGCCAGTGAGGTGCAGCCTCCAAGGTGTTCAGCATGCAGATGGTAACTCAGGCCCTTTTCAATTCAAACACAACTTCTTCCATTGGCTTTCTCTAAAAGCCATAATTTAAAACAGATTTTCCATTTGAGCTTCAGCAGCAGCGCAGCTGAAGTTCATCATCTCACCTGAAACAAGGTGCCCCTTAGCTCACTTACAGGATTTAATTAGCACTGGTTTCCAGACCAGTAAGGTTTTTTTTTGAAACAGAAGGATGGAGTATATTTTAAAGGTAAGTTTTTCATATGGAAAGGCTCATCCCTTCTCAGAATAACTTGGGTTTTCATCAGATACTGAAAACAGAAAATTGTCCAGCAGGTTTTGCTTGAAAACTGTTCTTTAGAAATACTTCAGCAAGAACTTCTTTTTCGTAAGGAAAATTTCCCTAACTAGGTTAGGTGTGACCACAACATAGCACAAAAAAATGTCCATTCATTTGCAAGGCGTTATGAAAGAGTCTGAAGTGATGCTGAGAACTTCAGTGGTGCTTGTGGTGATGTTCTCAGATCTTTTTGCCCCCTGGTCTTCTTGACCTGCAACCTTCTGTGCATACAGTTTAAAGAGACAAGTCTAACACAGAGATAGATGCTTCCCTTCCCATATGCACTGGAAGGTGTGTGTGCTGACAGCAGTGTCAGCAGGAGGAGGAGTAAGACAGACAGCCATCTGTACAGACTGCAGTGCTCCACTTGTTCAGCCTACATTGTTTCTACACACAGATCTAAAAGGGAAATTACAGCAGAGGGGTGGAGAACACAAATGGGACAAGGAGAAGCTGAAGAAAAAGGCTATCCTTGCTGTGAAGGCAGACTCCTTGTGCACAAGAATATTTACACAGGAACAGGAATATTTACAGTGTGTCGATGGCAGCTCACTGCTGCCATCATGGAAGAACCCAGCCGTGTGTGACACTCAGGATTAGTCAAGGACTTGGCTTGTTGAAGTCGCCTGTTCCTTCCCACTGAAAGGAGGCACACACCATCCCATCTCAGCCCCAGCAGTGCTGCCAGACCCTCACAAAATACTCCATCACCATCTTTGACATCTTTCCTTCCTCCTCCCACCCCCAGCATGTTCTACCCCTTCTTGGGTCCCTAAAGTGGTAGGTGGGAAAGGGAAAGCCTGTATTTATCAGGCAGGCAGCCAAACAGAGCAGATAAATTGTGAGTTTGTACCAGGGTAAACCCCTCAGAGTAAACTTAGCTGAAATCACTGGGTAATTTAAGAACACTGGGAGGGAAAAGGAGAAGATAAATGAGAAAAATATGATCATACAAACCTCAGCTCTGCAAGAAACAAGGTGAAGACAAGCACCAACCAGATCATCTGACTGGTGGAAATACGCCTGGCTGACGGGACTCTCCAAGGAGCTCTTGCATTGAAGTTCTTAGTCACCATCACAAACTGGGTTTCTTTCCCCCTCATTCCCCCAAGAAGTTTTGGTTCCACCTTTGTCACGTGATCACAGCATCACTGTGCCATTTGCTGGATTTTCCCTTTTAAAACACCCCCAAAGAGCAATGACATTTTACATGATGCATTAATGAAAGGTTTAGCACCTGATTTGTGTCAAAACCTAAACCTTTGTGACTGTTAACATTTAACACCCCAAAAGTACCATAAAGGAAGTCCTAGAATTGATGCTTGGTGTTGCATAGAGCACATGGATGGCAAATTAAAGGACAAGGAAGAACGGGATGGTTCAGGGCAGAAAGAATCAGCAACTTTCTCTAAATGAGTAAGGTTTCCTAGTAGATCAGGTAGAAATGAGTATTTTCCCCTGTATCTCTACTGCTTCACAGTGGCCAATGAACATCAGTCCCAAAGAGCGGGCTTATCTAACACCTCAGCCCAGCACTGGAAAGATAAACTCCTCATGAGATTTTGAAAAGCTGGACCTAATACTGTTCCTGGTACTGTTCGGAGTTACAGACTCTGCTAAAAACAGCTTTGATTTTCACCCACTGCACTAGTAACTGTTTTAATTATAAACCTGAATTGTAATAAGGGCCTGACCTCCTGACTTAACTATAACAGTTGAAAACATTTACCTTACATGGGCAAAAAAACCTATAGGGCATGAGAAAAAAAAAGAGGAAGACATATACATAAGATAGCTGTGACATAACCACAAGAATAACAGTAGAAGTAAGCACTTAAACTCCATTGTTTTCTTGTCAGAGTCTTCAGAAATATTCCAGATTCTAACTCAGGAAAACTCTGAAAATACAAATTGAGACACAAAATAAGCTTGAGTGTTTTCATTTCTGCTATAGGCTGATAGCACAAAAATTCTCAGAAGGAAAATAATTTTAACTGCTACCAACTTAATTCAGCAGAAGACAAAAGTCACAGCTTCTCCTAAAAACTGTAGTGAACACACATCTCAAACCATGCAATCCTACAGGATTCCATACTGTGGGGTTTAGCAGTCTGCTGCATCTTTTTAAGAAAAGCTTCCAAAAGCGAGCAGATGTAGCAGTTTCAAAGTACCTTGGAATATACAAGATACACAAATTGTCTTTTTTTCGCTCAGAAAGGATCTGACTTTGCTTTTCCTGTTGAAATTCACCACTGCTAAAAATCTAGAATCACAAAAAGGTAGCACAAAATAGATCTATTCCACTAGAGGGGTAAGAATCAGTTTCTGATAACACATCACCTCTTCCGTTCCTCTCTTTAGCTGAGAAATTTCTGTTCTGACTGTTCTAAAATTGTGTCCTTACAGAAGCAGACATATTCTCCCTCCAGGTTTGCTAACCAACACCAGGAGACAGAACAGAAAATAAAATACAATTGTACGTCTCCATCTGTTCTGTACCTGTAAAACAAACCCAAAACTCTAGAGAAAATTACATTCCTAGAAATTCCTTGAACTTCCAAAGTCTTGTGTCCAAAGCATAATGGCTGTGTTTGACATTTTTAAAGCCAGCTCATGCTGGCTGACTATAGTATCTCTGGGCAAATCTACCTCAAGTGCAGTTATTTGGATGGTATTTATTATATTTAAAGGTTTTACCTTTTACCCTACAGACAGGAAGCCACAACATTGCAGCTAAACTTATATAGCTGGTCATCTTTGTTTCCCTCTTGCATTTGGAAAGTAGTCAAAGCAGTGAAGTCAGTGAGAAACCCTCATCCCCAAAGTTACCAAAGAAGTCCTGGTGCATGAGCTGCCACAGACTGTAAATTACCTGAGGTTCCTTTACGAGGAGAAGGTCAGCCACATGAAAGTGATTCTAAGAAAAAACATCACTAAGTTCACATGCTCAATGTTCCTTCATACAAAAAAACCTTCTGAGTCACCATCATCATCTCTTCTGTACAGCAGTTATGTGCTCTTGAACACAGATGTGCCAAGGAGCTTCTCACACCTCTTTGGTGGTACAGAATAGTCACAGAAAAACCCAAACATTTGGCAAAACAAAAAAAAAAAAGACTCACTTGAAAGAGATATCCTACAAAGAACAAAAAAAGCTTGTTTCTTTACTGTTTCACAGCACAAAATCCCAGAGCAATCCAACCACCCAAGCTACAAGGGTAGTTTGGTTTGCTGCACAGCACCTCCTTCCTGGGGGAAAAGCCAGGCCTGGTAAGGAACACTCCAAAACTGCATCCAGCTCAGTGCCACCTGCTTGCCTTATGTCTTTACCAGTCAGCAGCTGCACTCAATATTCAATATTGGACATATCAGGAATAAAATCCTTCCAAACACGTAAAAGGAAATATCTCCATCGCAATTTTAAGCACAGTGACATTTTACTACATGCCAGGCATCCCATACATTTTCCTTAGGCAACAGATAGCTCGCTACACTATCTCTGTGAGAGGAAAATCTTCCACCCCTTATCTTCCCAATAACTTTGCTGTCTTCATAGACATGAGATGACAACAGACAGGGGCATACCTGAAATCCTTGGATTTTAACATGCACTGAACTGCTAGGAAACTTCTTAATTGGAAAGGTCACAGGAGACAGATTTCTGGGCAGATCTCCAGCTAAATGCCACCTTTTCAGCAATGCTCTCATCAGATGTTACATAAAGGGCAGACAGACACTTTTCAGTGATACCTTGCAGCAGGCCCACCTGCCTCCTCAAGGTAAAGCTTAAATCCTCCAGAGCAGTACAGCAGAAATGCCATCTTGCAATCTACATCCGTGGAAGGTGAACAATTGTCTCTACTGCCCACCTCTCTTGCTGTAGTTATGATCAGAACTTGAAACCAGAAGCTGATACAAAGTGAGGTGCTTTGGAAATTTCACCAAACAAAAATTAGGTGCTCTGAAATCTGTTATTATTTCAGCTGGCTGTGCTTTTAGCCTAAAATTGAAAAATGTGCATAAACCCAAAAATGCTCAGCTTTGAACAATAAATTGAATTCAGTCTCTCACATCCCAGATAAACATCCTAAATCTTGGTCACCATGGTATAATGGATGGGTCCTCTTTGCTCCCACTGCTATGCAGGTAACTGCTCTGGTCAAGAATGTTTCTCGGCGTCAAATCCAATCTATTTTCTGGAACACATTCAGATCTGTTGAACTAGTATTTTTCAAGAACAAACAAAATTTTGTCATTAAATTTACAAACAGTTCTAGCAACACAATAAAAAATTACCTGAAATCAGACCTCAGCCTTTCCACTCACCTCCTTACTGTCTCACTGTTTCCCATTAATGGATTATGACTCTTTACTATTTCATTAGTGAGATGAGAGAAAAATTCATCCTATTCCATATTGTTCCCTGCTATTCCCACTCCAAAGCCTTCAACACGTTTAATCATAAACCCCTGGAACTTCTAACTCTTAGTACTTACTACTCCCAGTTAAGCAAAAGAAGAGTTAAATCCAGTCTCAAGACTCTGTAATAATTATTCCCTATAACCTCTGTCCCCTCTGTCTCACAGAAGAAACCAAGAGATTTACTATCTAGAGAGTGCAAGAAATATTTTTATTATTTTATTAACCTTAACAAAAGCAGCAAATTAAAGAGTAGTCACCTGTTTGGAGAGGATTCACATTTAAATGGCAGCTGTAAATATATAACAAACTATGTACAACTGTGTCAGTCATCAACTGAACACTAATCAATGTAATCCAGATCTTCTGGGATTCCAAAACCTTTATCAATTCTGCTCTCTTCAAATCCAAATTTACGCTTGGCCCAAGACTTTATTGAAAAGATGTTATCTGCAAACAGAATTAAAAACATTCATTTTGAGTAGTTAGGAATGCATGAATTATAGTCTTTGCTACAACAAAATCCTTCCATTTGCAGTATCTCTTGGGTGAATGAAAAAGGTACATCGTGGGAAACATCTTCATTAAGTAGATTTAGAACACAAAACATGAGGCTTTTGTTAATAACCTCCAAAAAAGAGGATATAATTTACTTCATACTGAGTAAAAATATGTTATCTTTATCTTTTCTTGCTCCTCTTTTACAAGGAGACTGAAAGCTACAATACAGTATAAGCCTGCTATGGGGATGAGGTAAGTGTGAATATGCACAGTGAGTATTTTATAGGTCCTTCTTCAACTAGACACCTACTATGTGACTGTCTACAGCTACAAAAATTAGATTTAAGTTAACTGTAGGGTCCTTTTTAGTCCTGTGTGTTTGTTCAGACAATGTCTATTTTTTGAAAGTTTAAAAAAAAACATTCAAGAAGCTTTACTTCAGTCAGCACTTCTCTTTTAGCAACACATTATTTTAACATATACATTTTGATCAATTTAATATGATTTTTCACTGCAGAATTTACTGAAACTCATTATGTCACTTTTAACACCCATAAATTGCAGCATTCCTTAAGAGAGAAAGTGTTCTCTGTCTCTGCACAGCTTGGAGATATTTTTCTTTTCTTTAACCATCTCACATTTGGGTTTAAAACTGTCTCTTCAAAAGAAAAATATGCTGCAGCATATAACCAAATTGTCTAATTAAATAGCAAGGTACTTTCTACAGGCTGAGGCACAGTTCCTTTACCTCACTCAAGTTTTGAGAAAAGCCTGTCATCAACAGCAGAAAGCACTGACAACTCCTAGAAGTTATTTTCAAATACATGATTTTATTTCCCCATATGCAGCAAACAGCCGAAATATAAAATAATAGTCCAAAGACTAAGACAACGATATCCTGCTGGATTTGGCATAACCAATGATAGTAAGCAGTCCATCAGTAGGAGATCTATTCTAGACAAAAAACTATAAACAATATTCTAAATAATTTTAAAAATCATAATGACATATAAACTGCTTGCCCTGCAAAATGGGAATGAATACAGGAAAGCTGAGCAACAACCAAAAAAAACGAGATAAATTTCCATATGAATGTTGTTACAGTAACATTCCTTAAAACTATGCACCATTTTACCTGTCAAATCTGCTCAATTAGTTTGAAAAATACCTACTTTGTATCAGCATCCATCACATGGCAGCAGCAATATGTTCCATAAAACATTCTACTCTTTAGAAAGAAATAAACATTCAGAATAGAATTAAGCTTTCTGAATACCTGGCATCACCATTTCCAGTCTCTGCTGCTTTCCTGATCTTAAGAGATTTTAACTCAACCAAGGAAACCAGTTGTAGGATTTAACACAGTGTATGAGACAGCACCAGAAGGACAAATCTGTTATGGCACATGAAGCACATTCAGTAACTAAACTGACAAGATGTATTCTTTTTGTTCAATCATAATAGTTTTATAAGTAAAATTAATTTCTCCATGTTTTCATATGTGAGGGCTATCCTACATCAAGTCCTAATCAAATTTAAAATTCTTAACACTAAGTAGGTCTATTCCTGAAACTGCTCTAGTGTGAAGCTGTGTCCCTGCAATACACACCAGTCCATCTGTTGGCTGCCTCCTTGGCCACTTGGTTTGTTTGGCCTGAAACAGAGAAAAACACCAACAACAATAAAAGCATACATCACAGTAAAATCATCACATAGTTACAAGGCACAGAGACTAAATTTTTACTGATATCATTTTTAGGGAACCGCACAATATAAAGAAGCTATTCTACTGCTTCCAAACTTTTACATTTCCAGCAAGTACAAAGCTAGGTTAAAGAAAAAGAGGAGCAAAAAACATAAAAGATACCATATGAACAACTGTAAGTTTTTTAAATAAAATAACCCCAGTCTGGCTTGTCTTAATTGTCTTCACCAAGACTGGAACCAGATACATGGCCTGAAGATACCAGAGGCAACAGAGATGGGAAATATTCCATAATCCTCTCTATATATAAAGTAAATCATCACATGGGCATGCATGGCTCTATATAGATAAGGAAAATGACAAGGCAGCAGTCTACCACATTAATCTAAAAGTTTATCATATAGATCTGGAACGTCTCCCAGGCTTTAAGAACCCCCGCAATGAAATTAAGACAAAATAATGTTTCTGGCTATTAAACTTGGCTTATGTCCCTTAACACCATTCTAAAGCTAAACACATAACAGTAAACTACCATTACTACAAACAGGTTTTGTACAGTTTTTATGAGGCAAGAAGACTTCCTCTTAGATCACCTCGCTCCCGTTAAAATAGGTACTGAATTGAATCAAGCAGGTCAGGTTGTAACATGGGAATTTATCAGAATCCTTCTGGTTCTCACACCTACATGTAGCTTAGTTATTCCCAGTCAGTCTTGCTAGCACCTACATGATGACACTCATTTGAATGGTCAGCATGAAACTTGTCTCTGGGGTACCGAGATGTGAATACACGATCAGGTATCCATTGTTATACACATTACACTTTAAGTAAAATTAAATTATGTTGAAAAATCATCTGCTAGCAGACAGGAAGAAAGTACTCATGATTCCAACCTTAATACTCCAGTGACTGATATGAAAAATGTTTACATTATAATAGGTTATTTCAAAACCAATATAGTTTCTAAAAGTGACCTACAATTAGAAAATTTGGACACAGCATGAAGAAAAGCAGAAAAGATGAGCAAAAATCTGAGTGGGAGAGAAAATGGCATTTCTGCTTGCTTGCATGCATCAGAATTTCAGGCTGCTCCTAGCCTGAGAGAGATATCCCTTATTTCCTCTGCTGGTTGCTTGCTGCCATCCCCACTTGTTCAGTTCCACGAATGGCCGCATTGACAACTTACAGCTAATGGCATTTGGAACAGTACCTACTAACCCTACCTAAAGCAAGTCTGCAGAGTAAGAGCTGCCACTGACCAAGTCTTTAAATGTGTGAACTACAATACTTCCCTCAGCATTTTTCTGAAATTCTACAGTAAAACTTGACAGCTGTATTTAACTCCAAGTAATGAAGTCTGAAATGAAGTGGGGAAAGGGGGATGGCATAAATCTCCATAGATCCAGAGCTGTGAGGTGACAGCATCCTGGTGGTGGGTGAGCAAGCCTATTCCACAGCACCTGCAAGGTCTCAACAGAAAGCTCAGCTTTGCTGGAAGCAGCTGACCAGCTCAACAGTGGCAGCATGGGCAATGACACCCTGAAACACTGCTCACGCGTGTTAAAATATATATTTGTGATCATGTGTTCTGAAAATGTGACTTCACACCTCTGTCAAAGAAAAGGCTGAGGTGATGACAGACATAGGCTGGGCAGCAAGCTAGAAAGGCAGTCACTGCCTATAACCGAGCTGTGGCTAGAAATGAAAGCATGGTAGTGAGAGCAGGAAGTTATAATGGGGAAATCCCAAACATATATATAGATATATCTTTATAGATAGACAGACAGATATATAATCCCCACAGCGTCTCATGGCTACAGGTAAACATTTATATATCTGAAGGCAAGATTTAAGTCCCTTGGGATCAGTCTTAAGTCTTGCCTATGATTCCACTGCATGATCTTGTGTGTCTGCTGCAACCAATACCATGCCTGGAAAAGGAACAAGAGACAGGCTTTGGTAGTTATGGACCTGCATCGCCTGAAGACACCAGCCACATGTCTATCATTGTCAGCATCTTCCAGAGACCTCCATCACAAGAACTGACAGAAATGAAGAAATCTGCACCTTCACTACTTTCTGGAACTCTTTTATAGTTGCTTGTTGGGACTTCCACTGGTTGCATCATCTGTAGGTACACATGCATGGAGGATGAGGGAAAGCAGGAGTAGTAAAGCAGACACCCCCCCCAGACACACCTACTTTATGTATGGGTGTAACTAACTCTAAGTCATGCTTATTCTGACTGCCTGCTCTCTAGCTCCAGGGGATCACACAGCAGGTTGGTTTTTAGACTGCACTGAAAAAGAAAGCTCAAGATCTAAAGACAGCAATAGCATGGCAACTCAAAAATATACACTCCAAATCAGAATCAGGACACCAACTGTGCAAACTGTAAAAAGGAGAAACTCAAACACAGCAGTAAGGGCAGCTGGCTAATTGCCAAAACCACCACAACCATTGAGTTCCAAACTTGGCTGGAGTCCTTCTGATCCTCCTGCTCTAACTGAACTTGGTTTTTGGCAGCTACTAAATAGTGCTCCAGTACTGAATCTGTTCAAGACAATGAAAGGCCAAATATGCAGTAGAGGTGAGCAATAGAGGAGGCAACATTTTCCAGATGTTCTCATTACCATTTGGCTCTAGTTACAGTCTGTACCTATACATCTGCACATAGGCTGACAATATATGTAATTGCTGTCTGGAAGCAGCAAAACAATCCATTTGTTCTGGGTGTTACGTATTTATTTCACCTATTTGTGTGACAATGCAACAATAGACTTTCCCACTCCCATGTCTGCAGGATACAAGTAATTTATTTGGCTGAGGCACATACCTGTATCCTCTGCTGATTAATTTCAGGCACATTTGGCATTTTCTAAGAAAGAAAATGAAAGCTTGCATTTTTGTCTCCAAAACTGAACTATAGCAACCACTTTATGTACAGCAATGCAAGGCCCAGGAGCAGCGAGACTTGAAGTGCTGGGCTGTTATGTCAGTAAAACACAGCTGGAAATATGCCCTAAACAGTAAAAGGCTACAGGACAGAGTTATTTTGACCAGTCCTCATGAAAGTCTCTTTTCTCCTCAACCCCAGGTATCTCTGGAGAACTGCAGGGAACACAAAAAGCCCAGCTCTGGAAGCTGAGCCATTATCCCAAGCATCTGTGATTGTCCTTATCACAGGAACCTGAGATATCCCCACAGAGGAAAGCAAAGGTATGGAAAGGAAGGTTCAGCTGCAGTAAATGTCTAAAAAGAAAGTGAGGGTGGGTTGGAAACATGCTTTTCAGTGCAGGTAAGTGGCATTCAAGCAGAAATCTGCAGGTATAGTGGAGAAGGCCAGGAGACAGAGGTGACAAAAGGGCACATGGACAGCTGTCAGAGGTGCACTAAGAAGCTTCTAAAGCAAATGGACCTGGTCAGGAGTCAAGGCTAGCAGCACAGAACATCAGCACAGCAGTGCTTATAAGCATCTCAAAACATCTCAAAAGGCGTTATATATCGATACATCAAATTACTGTAAGGCCACAATGTTTCTGATCTGACTCAGGAAGCCCTACAGTCGTACTCAGCATACTGCAGAACTACAGCCTCCTCTTTCTTTCCTTCTTTCCCCAGATTCTCTCACTTTTTTCACTGAAAGTGTGAGATGGTTGGAATTAACAGTCCTATTTGCGTTCCAAAATTGAATGGCCAAAAGTTGTAGAATTCTCAAATATTTCCACAGGGCGAAAAACACTTGTGACAGCAACAACCACCACCATCTCCTCACAAACATTTTTCACACCCATTTTAGGTTCTTCCTAAAGACCTTTTTAAGTCCTGCACATATCATTAAGCGAGCACTAAGGATACAGTATAATACTCAAATTTATACTGCAAAAGCAATATATTATAGTTCCAGTAGTTATGGCAAAAGAAACAAAACTACGAACCAATGGCCAGAACCAGCTCACAACCACCTGAGCTGGCAGAAATTAACAAAGAGCTTTCTTTGATATCCTAGATCCTACTCTGGCATTTTCTGGATAACTTTAAGGACTTCTAGGTCCAGGAACCTCTACTTCCCTAGAATAACAAAAGCTAATTGTATTTATAAAGCTTACACACTTTGCATGGACTTCCTCACTTAAAAGGCACATGACTGCAGACGGAATTAGCACCTTACCAAGGAGAGAGTCACCCATCAGTCTGGGGGGTGTTAGCAGATACATGCAAAATACAACTGCAGTCTTCAGCATGTGGCAAGGGAGTAATTTTACAGCATGGATTGCAATTCCTCTGCATGAAATGCAGGGACCAGCTGCAAGTGTTCCAGGGACCAGGGAGGATTATTACCCAAGGATACTCTCGTGAAATTGGTCAGGGTAAATTAAGTGCATTAAGTGGATTTGAATTCCTGTAATAAATATGCATTCACTCAGACTGAATTCAAAGATGAAAAATGGCAACTACCATAGGAACTGTATGTGAGCACCTCCCGTGATTCTGATTATCCACTGCCTTCTGCAGAGAGTCATCCATTCTCCTGCACAGAGGTTACCCTTATTTTCCAGAAACATTAGCTTGCCATCATCCCAGTAACAGATTTGTTTCCCTGCTTCTCCTGGGGCAGCATCACTATAGTATCCTGTGATACAGTTTCCAAAATTTTTCCCACTAATGAAACCACCTCATGCAAATAAAGATCCAATCTCCAAAGGCCAGGGTAGAAGGTGAGCATAGAAATTCTACACCTGTTATCCCCAGAAGGTACAAAAGTTTATTGCCTAGTAATTCCTACCCACATGTCCATTCATAGACTGACACCACAGAGCCTGTGGCTTGCCACTGGAGACTATTTATGGCAATGATGTGATGAAGTGGCTTCTTAAGGTCCATATTTGAGTATCCTTGAGAATAAGTAATCTACAACACTGTCAACAGGGCGAATTGCAATGTGGAAAGAAGAGCTTTACAAGAATGTTTTGTAACCCAGTATTAGGCAGATACCTCCAACACTATTGGAAATCTTTATCCTCCCCCATGCTTCCCAAAGAGGCATTTCCTCTTATAAACAGAATAAAGAGCTGCCATGTAGAAAAGTGATAGCACATCAGAATTCTGTCAACTCCTTTGAATCCAAAATAACACGTCACTCTTCCCCCATACTCCAGTATCCCACACAACACTTTTCCTCATATTAATCAACAGGTCACAATGCTTCAGAATTCATAACTAAATTCAAGCCAATGTGTAAATACGATTTCTCATTTCAATGGCATCCAAAACTCAACAGAACTTTTTATACTGACTTATTTTAAAACCTGAATAAAGCTTCAGCACTACAAGAAAAAACACTGACAATCACAAATGCTACCTGCTACAACTATTGTAGATCTACAACTATTTTGAAAAGCATAGAACACAAGATAAGCTACTTGTGACAGAAAAATACTCAAGAATACTGATATATGAACTAATTAAATCAGCATTTCTGCTGCAACACCTGTGAATACATGCTTGAAAATAAACCTGAGCAAATAGATACCACAGTGCCAGTCTTGTCTATCTGGTGAGACATAGTACACAGTAAAGCTACTAAGAAGCTGATCCACACTGCTGAGAATATGCTTTTAAAAGGTCTGTGATCTTTGTCAGTGTGTCTGAAAAAAGTGTCAAGTCTCATCAGCAGAAAATAACCTCTGTCCCACAAGAAAAGGTCACTCTGTCAAATTTCATCAGTACATACGCAGTCTCCTTTAAAAATGTCCAACAGAATTTGTCAGAATTGCTACCAAAACACTCCTCTATGCAAGACTTGCTCTTGCACTTAAGTTTGCTATATTCATGTACCTATAGAAAAAGACCATTTACCTTTCAAGAGTTGTACTTGAAAACCCACATTGAAATCTTACTTGCATAACTAAATTACATAAATTTTCATTCAAAGAGCAGAGGGAAGCAAAGGGTTGGCAAAACAGAGACAAGCACACCAGCTTGATTCAGGGCTGATTCAGGGCTCCCTGACACAACTCTGTTTTTCTTGCAGTGAACAACTCCTCCCTCATCACTTCATTCACTAATAAACTCCACACCTTCAGCACAGCTAAAGGAACTTGCACATTTCTGGGCTGCTGTACTGTATTTTGCAAGGAGGCCCATCCCAGGGCACCATGATTTTTGGCCAGTTGTAGAAGGCAATCTGCTGCCACCTCACGTGTCACAGACATTGCAGGGAAGAGTATGGAAGGCATCACAAGAGGTTCTCTGTAAGTACAACTCAAGGCATGTTCAATTTTACCTATGTCATTTCTGAGGTAATTGTTGTCTGTTTTAAAGGTTTCCAATTTTCTAGCCCTACAGTTTAAGGCTATTACTTTTTGCCAACTTCTCCACAAACCTGAGTAACAGGCTGTAGGATTTAACTCTGTAGTTATGAGGGTAAAATAGAAATGAGAGATCTCTAAAGATCGGTTTAGAGTATGGGAATTTATTGTGAAAGAGTGTGGGTATGAGAGGCCTGCTGGGCTGCAAGACACAGCTCGAAGCAGGCCAGAGAAAGAGAGAGAAAGAGACAAAAAGAGAGAGCAAAAAAAAGGGGCCGATTTGCGGTTTACAATACAATAAATCATCTTCTCTGTTGAATATTCTAATTCTCTTTAACCAATCTGAGACAAGTTACAAACTCTACAACATTTGCATGCAACCTATAAGAATCATCACATTACCATACAGGGTTATATTTTAAACCTTAAAAAAACTGCTTTTTGGAATCTCCTACCAGGTAGGCAGGGTTTGTTCTGACCTTTGGACCTGCCTAGGCAGAGGGTATTGTTCTATCAAGAAGGAGGATTACCTTCAGTCAGCTATCCCATTGTTTCTTAGTTACTCTTCAACTCAAACCTTGTCTTCATCTCAATTTCGATTATACTTTCCATATTTTCAGCATCTTTTGCAAGGTAATCATAGCTATAAGGCTTTCCTATTTCATCTTCCCCAACAACAGGCTACTCCTTTTCTTGAGGAGATACAACAACCTTCTTCTGAAGATTTTCATGAAGTTTTTTGTCTCTTAGAGTGTGATTGCTCAATGTCCTTTTGCTATACTCTGAACACTTAGTTACAGGAATAATGAATGCTCTGAAATAAACTGGGTATAACCAAGTAGGATATCCAATGCTGACACAGTGTTACAGCTGAAGCCATGCTAAAGCCTTTAGTGCCACACTTTCTGCTTTGAGCAGAAAGATTATTTCATACATCTCATTGCTGGTTATACTTCTGCTTTTGTATCTTAGTATGGAGATTTTTCTGGACACAACAAAAATTCTTGTATTCAACCTGTAAACTACTGTAACTCTGACATCTTTTTTCAAATCCTCTCTGCCTTACCAACTACTTCAGATCATTTGTGTAGCACAGTATCCTTGAATATATGTAACACCCTTGCACTTGCCACTACTGAATGCTGTTTTTTAGACTAATCTTTGCAATTTGTCATGATGATTTTGAAATCCCACATTGTCCTTTGTCTGTGCAGTCTCTCCTAGTTTCATCATCTGCAAATATAACAAAAGAACATCTTCTATTGTATTATCCAGCTCATTAATATAAACACTGAGCAGATGTACATACATGAGACTGTATTACAGAGCTTCATCAATTCCACCTCCCTTTCTGATACTGAATTGCTCACAAATTATAAAGTAGTTTGAGAGTCACACTACTGCTTTTTCATCAGGATTGTATCTCCCTAATTTCCTTAAAACAGTATCATGCAAAACTGAGTCAAAACACCAAAGAAACTTCCCCCAACCTACAAAGGTCTCTTACACTGCAGAGAGAAAACCTCTGTGTTGTTCTAGGTGCTTTCAAATTGGTTTTCTGTTCTGAATTTTTCTCTGATATCCTGCTTCTTTTTCAGTGAAACTAGCTCATATGATGTTAAAGTGAAAAAGGAAGAAAAACCATTGAAGTACCATGAAATGTGCCAACATTAGTCTTGTACTTATACAACCTGCCCTGCAAAAACTGTAGTTAAATAGCACAGAACAAGGTATCTATATTAGGAATATACAGTCATAACCCAGATAAACCCATAACAAAGACATAACATACCATCCCATAAAATATGACAGACAACATATGAGATTGGCAATACATTTTTTTTTTAAACAAGGCCAGGGAAAACCTCAATTTGACAGTCCTGCATGTTAGCATTAAAGAATATGAATTAAAATCCACAATACCTTTCCCAACCTAATTTTGCATGTGAAAGTCGTGAAAAGATATAGACCAGTATGTTGCTTTGAATATCACCACAACTTTATCAAAAGGGTCTGAATGAGTGCTACCATACACAGCTAGCCCAGCAGGTCTTACACTGGGAGACAGAAGCAAAATACTTACTGCACAAAAATGTTTTTGTTTAATAAATAAATGGATCTATAGATCAGTTCCGTTTGATGCTTTCATCAGGAATTTAAAACACAGTCAAATGGAATGCTACAAATTCATTCATAGATCTAAGAGTATCATAAATGTAGCCATAAGTAGCCATTTTCCACATCACAAATTTTATCAAGTGTATACCACTCCTAAGCAGCTCAACAGCTTTTACCATAAGGATCTACTGGCTCAGACAATAAAGCTATTCCCACATACTTCACCCATGAGCCTCTCACTTTACCAATCTTTTCTGTCATTCCAATATAAACAAATAAGAAAGAAATTAAAGAAAAACAATGAAAACATGTCTTGTGAGTGTTCTCATTTGATTTCAAGAAAAGATAACTTGTCAGAGTGGCAAATTTATTTAAACAGGGTGTTTGTTACTTTAATATCTACAGATTTGGTGCTCCAACTGCCTCCTTACTGATGTCCAAGAAAAGTCCCACTGACAAAACACAACTTTTTGCTAAACTAGCTAAAATGCAGCTTCATTTTAAAGCAAAGTTGGCTTAAGCTGACACTCCCCAAGAATACTGCTAGAATGTGTTTGAGGTATAAAACACAAGTATGCATGTGTCTAAATATTTAGGACAGTTTTTCATTGCAGAGTAACTTCTTATCTGAAGACTAAACACAGACAGAGAAATTCTCTGAAATGCTTAAGGGCCTTTTGCTGAAAGCCAAATGACCCTTCTGGACTTAAGCTTTCCAGCTTCAGTCAAAAGCCCCACATTCCACTTTAAGCCTTGTGCCTTAGGAGTACAGACACTTCTTAAGCTGCCCAGTTTGTCCTGGTGGCCCTTCACTCATTATTCTTCATGGCTGCTACACTCTCTTTCCAAGTGCCAAAAGCTGCTCACCCATTTACCTACTCCTGTTGCTCCCTCATTCAGTTTTTTTTCAAAGCCATTTCCAAATTCATAACAGTTCAACTCATTACAGAGTTCATGGAAATGCCCTCATGAAAAACTTGTCACCTCTTCCTAGTTGGTCAGAAGATCCCTGGTAGCTCTTCAGGAGAACTACCACACGACAATTCTGTGAGGTACGTGACAAATGACCACATGTATGGAAGTCTTGTGAAGAAGGCAGTGAACGATTTAATCAGATTTGCTGGGTGGAAAGAAAGATTTCAAAGACCTTAGGAGAGTCCATCACAAGACACAGGCATCTACCATCAGTTCCTAACCTGAGCTGACAACTTGCTTTCATCACTGGTGAACTTCAGCACTGGAATGCAGGGCCAAGGTGAGAACTCTAACTTGCTTTTGTCAGGGAAGGTCCTTAAACCACCACATTACAGACTGGTAATCACAGCCAGATTCTGCTTAGCAAGTGTTTCCCTTGTCAAAGGACCAGCCTTTTCAATAGCTGAAATGCAAACAAGCCTGCTTTCATTTTCAAGATTAAAAAAAAAAAATTAATAGAAGGGCTGAAGATAAAGGAGCAGATACATTGCTTAAACTTGCAAGTCCATCCAGTTTCCTATGATTATCTAAGGAGCTTGGATCAGAGATCCAAGTACACATTTGTAATTCCATTCATCAAGTATCCTGTTCCTTTTCTCAACTTTACTTAACAACTAAAATTTTACCATGACTACATGTAACTGTGTTTACATAAGTATATTTATTCTTCCGCATTCTTCCTAGAAATTAAGTTATGTTAAATTTTCCTAAGTTTGATTTGTCTTTTAATGTAGTTTAGGAACAGGTAATTTAATTTTTCAACCTTCTAAATAAATGACAAGCCATTCCAAGAACAGTTTAGGCAGCAGGGGAAACCAAACCAAATTAAGAACTAGTAGAGTAAACATGTCCTTTCATTACTGGTACACATCAATATACATTCTGGTACTCCACGATGGATGAAAAAAGGGGTGGGTGTGTGAGCTGTGTAGTTCTGTTTTGATTAGTAGCAGATAGCCTGCATCTAGTTACACACATGAACATTCATTGTCTATTTCCTGTCATATCCCCAACCAGATCTTCTGGAGATGAATATATTAAATATACAATTCTCTCTAAGATAAGATCAAGTAAAAAAATGAGTGCTTGCTTTTAAAACTATTATATTTTAGGTACTTTTAAGCAAATGTCTGGTTCACTCCAAGGAAAGCTTAGTTTAACCCACTAAGACTAACATAAGCGTTAGTGAAGTTTCCCATCAGCAGAATGACTAATTTCTAACTGCAGACCTTTGTTAATGGCATTGCTGCATAAACTGTAAAAAGCACAGCTTGTCTCTCAGATGCCAGGTGCATATTTCATGGTCAGTAGCTAGGAAACATCCTCTTAATTGCAAACTGAACATACTCCATCTAAAGCTTTTTAAAAAAACATTTTCTCTACAGAGGCTTCATCTGTAGACTATTGATCTTGGAGGCACCTAGACCAGGCTTAAAAATTATTTGTACACTTTCACTTTTCCAAGTGGAAGCATTAAATTTAAAAATAGATATTTAATAGTTCATAAGGTGATATTGTTGACAATGCTTTTAAGTTTAAACCACCTTTCTGATATGACTTCTGAACAACAATCTTTGAACAATCCATTAAACCCTTTTGTAAATTACTGGCATTCTGACATATTTTGAATAAAACTGATTTTAAAGTCTCTTCATTAGCCAGGATAGTCCAATCTCCATTTCATTTCTTCATTACTGTTTCCATTCTGGGAACAGGAACTATTCCCAGCATCAGTAAGAATCCCCCAAAGAATCTAACACTTGGTACTAAAGCTTTTGTACAGATGAAGTACATCTGCATATGTAACATATTTTCAAACTGATTTGAACATAAAAGAATAGGTGGGTGTATCAACAAAAAAACCACCCCCAAAAACCAACCCCCAAACTATGAACCTCAAAAAATCCAGCAGCAAAACCAACATTAACTTTTCAGCATTCATCCTTCAGCTATTAAGATGAATGAAAAAACTGAACAATCCAGATACCCTGACAATTCCTCACAACAGTTAGTCAAGCTGAAATTTTCAGGGTTAGGAAACATCAAAATTAGATATTTTTGAAGGACTTAAAAGAAAATAAAAGATGTTTGCAAGTACAAATTACATATAACATGACATTTTCATGGTATTCAGTATAGTCTGGATGTTTTATCAAAATTTATTTTCACAGAATTATGTATGTATTAGTTTTAGAAAATAATCTAATCCTGGACTGGACTGGTAGTGATGCCTCTGAGATCACACCTTCAGAGAGTAAAAAGAATAACTGTATGGATATTTGCAGCTTGAAATCGTGTCCATTCCACTTCCTCTCTTGTTACAGGATAAAAGTAAACAGAGAGAGCTAAAGTAAAAAGGTTGACACCAAAATTGCTACACGTGTTGTACCTGGTAGTTTGCTTATTTTTGAGAAAACAGTTTGCCTAGACATGTTCAGATCCCTGTTTTAAAGGTAAAAGCCTAAAACATATAAGTTATCAATAACCAGACATTCTAAGAGCATGCCAAATAAAAAAGAAATGCTGACAGGCAAGATCCCAGGACCCCTAAATATCAGCAATCATACCACACAGAAGTCACTGCAATCAGTGTGTAACTATGTCTGAGAGAGCTGCCCTATTCAAAGCCACACAGTAACAAAGCACGGCTATTCTGAAAAAAAAAATAAAAAAGCAAAAAAAAAAAGCAAAGGCCTAATAATATTCCAATAAAGCACAAACTAACATTCCTCTTATTGCAGTGAAAGTACAAGAAGCTTGAAATTCTAGAAATGTTTATTTTATAGCGTGCACTGAAAATATTTAGCTGTTTCCAGTTACAAGCTGACCAGCAGGTCAGAGTAAAGTCCCTATTGTTTATACACTTACGTTACCAGACAAACTCTTCCATAAAATGAATTAAGAGAAAAATTTTATTAGCTCCCTAACACCTCTCTCTGGTGGCCAGAAAGAATCAAACTTATGCAGCAGGTTGATCTTGATGTTAGGTGGAGCTTTTTTGGTTGACTTTCTGAAAATGAAGATGAATTATGCACTACTGTAAGCTTGCACTCTCCATGACTTTATCCTCAACCACAACCTTTAGAGAATCCAGCAGTATCACACACAGTATCCAGCTCTGCATACATGCATGCTATGTCACATAAGAGACAAATCTCTCTACAATCCTGCTCTCCCATGAGAATATATTCCAGCCTACACAGACATGCCTCAAAGCTGACAAAGAATGATCCTGTCCTGCATCATCTGAAGCAGGATCACAAGTTTAATAGAAAAGTATAAAATCCCACTATTTGTTTGTTTGGGTTTTTTAACTTCAGATGACTGTTGTCAGTTTTACTGGCTTTGAGAAAAAATTTATTAATCAATCAATCCTAACTCACAGAAGGTGACTTAAACAGCATTACCAAGTGGCAAAGATACGCTTCTGAACTGCAGAGGTTATTAGAAAAAAAAAAATCCATGTATTTTGCTGGTTTAGATATATTTTTACAATACTGTACCTGTAAAATGGAATTATCTGAATACATCCACAAGACCAGACTATTACGTAGCTTCCTCTAGTGGTCAGTCCCTAAATCTTGTTGCTTCTGCTACTTACTCTAATTACTTGTTACACACAAATTCTGTCTTCAAATGCTGAAAATTTGAGAAGGCATTAAAATTTATACTGCAATGTACTTCTAATACAAAAGCCGAGGAAACAAAGCCAAAACATAGAGCAAAACATTTGTTAGTGACACTAAAAGGACAAACAGGGAAGTCAGCAAAAAACAGTTATTATTTTAGTTTTCCCATTTGCCCCCTTGTGAATATGCATTATAATATATTTAGTTACATGTTCATGCTTGACTTTCCCACCACGAGATTCAGGAAGCAAAGACAGATGTTCAGTTTTTAGCTGAGTCTTCAGATATTTGCTATGAATCATTCAAACTTTTGTTTTGACCCTGAAAATGATATATATGTGTGTGTGTGCGTGCGCATGTTTTAATGAGGCTCACTGCTGTGCAATTGGTTTGTTTCTGCAAAACTCCACTGAGGGAGAGGGCAACTAAAAAGATAAAGCAAAGCACGCACCAAATTTGAAGGCCACTGAAAACAGACAACAATTTGATGCAGCCATAAAATACCACAAGAAGAATCAAGGCAGCTCTCTGTGATATGGGATGAGAAATTAACAAGGTGAAATTTTCTACTGAGCATCAGAAAGATTTCCTCACAGGTTGAAGTCATTAAGGAGGAAGAGGGAAAATCCAAGGGCAGAAAGTGACCACTGCCTGTTACAAAATATATTTTATTGTGCAATTCAACTGTTAGAAAGAATGTGATTACATAACATAACAGCCATCTTTGACTCTAAAATAAGGTAGTTAGAAATTTGCTCAGGTGAGTTAACTGAAAATAATTCCAAGGGTTATGTTATCTAAATTGTACAGAAGTAGAAAATCTTATTACCCACGCGCAGTTTGAAAATCTGTGAATGAGTAACTTTTATTATAAGTTTTCTTTCTGTGAAACAGCAGCAGTAACTAGCACAATGCATTCCATTGCCTGAGGTTCTTTATTGCCTTCTTACTTTTGCCTTTGCACTTTTCTGCACTCTGGAACCAAGAAAAATGCCCCAATTTTTGTTTTTCCATTTCCTCTTCTCCATAAAGCCTTGTCAACTTCCATTCAGCTTTGACAAAGACATTAACTCCTCAAAACTGACAGTGCCATTTATTCACTCATGCACTGCCAGCAACAACGCACGCTGCCAGTGCAACAACACCTGACAAAACATACAGTGAAGTAGAAACTTTTAAAATTAAGTTCAAGGACAAATTAATTTTGAAATGCTACTGCATATTCCCCTGGGAATCCTACAGATAGCTCAGCATTGCTATCCTCCCAAGTCCCTTAAATGCTCAGCCCTCCATCACAGAAATTCACATGGAGCTTCCACACAAACTTGGACAAAAAAACCCAAACCCACAACATATGGACTAAAGACAAGGGCATGACTGAAGTAACTAAGTATTACATTTCCTTCCCTTTCTCTCTTTCTTTCCAGTCTCCATGTTACCAGCTCATGCAGCTTGCATTCCAGCTGTGCTGTATTTTGGAACGTCCTCACCATGACTGTTTCAAAAGAGAGGCTCTCAAACCATTCAGTACAATGCGTGCTGTAAGGGTACCTCAGCAGTTAAAATACCTGACAGGTCCCTCTGCTGTCAGTATCTGCCTAACCTCATTCATTTTTACAGCTGGAATCAGCTGGAATGTGCCTTCTCCTCAGGAGAGCAGGCAGCGAGGGATTTACAGCACAGTAACTAACCTCAGGTCTCAAATTTGCTTGTTCCCTGGCATACCATTACATCCTTGGGGAAAGATAACACAGCTGACAAAAAATGTCACAGCCCCTCAAACTAAATAATATCTGTCCAAATTTGGTGAATGCTGCCAAGTCTGTTTATGTTCCTAACTTTCTCTCAGAACAGTTCTAAAGCTGTGGACTTTGTTAGTAGAATAAGGAAAGAGAAAAATCTAGCCACATCTCTCTTCAAAAAAAGTTCCATGCCTGTTTCTCATCACCCTGCAACAGCATTTTGGCATTACAGCAAACTGAATATGCAGTGGTGCTTGGGTAGCAATGTAAGTGTGTAATAAATAAAACATGAAAGCTGCAGTAGAGAAAATTCAATAAAATTTCATGCATGCTTTTAATTTTTCATGCTAAGAATCAGAATATTAAGTACATTTCAGTGCAAAATTCTGTATTAAACTCACTCATAATTCCTTGTATTCTATTAGAATTAGAAACTCCAACCAAACCCCAGCATGTCAGAGACAGTACAGTCAGTCAAGAGTGTGCTAACATACTTTTGTGTAAGTGACAATTAAGCATCTCTAATGAAATACTTATGTTTTAAATAGGCAAGACAAAGAAAGTAGAAAGATACCTATCTTAACAGCATGGAACTGAGGGTAAATGAGAACCAGAGACTCCTCTCCATACACACATTCTAGGGCTCAGCACAAGTTATAGAATTAATATGATTCTGCAAAGGATGAACCTGATGTTGATTCTAAAGCATCAAAGTATTTTAATTATAGGATTGTTTCTTAACTGCTCAGGTGCTGGCAGAGCGCACATCAATAAACCTCCTCATATGCAACAGAATAGAACATGAAAAGAAATGGTCAGTGAACCTGTTTTGTACTGCACAGCTTTAAAAATAACAGGAGCTATTCTTTAACTAACCTCTGATTACCAGATTTTAAGCTAAAGAAGTGCAGACCGTTTCAGGCAAAAGATCACTTTAAACAATACACAACTTACGCATCTCTTCAATCACGTCTGGATCACATTCCCTGTATTTGTCTATTTCTGTCTTTAGCTGCTCCTTTTTCTGCCGAAGGGCAGCAAGTTCCTTCAGGAGAGCTGCACGTTCTGCCTGAGGATTCAAAGGATGTTGGGAGATACAAAAAAACCACAAACATTGAAAATAGTAATTATCACATGAAGATTTTTAAAAAATAAAAACACATAAATTTAAAAACTGCTTTCTGTCTCTAAACCACTTGAGTATTTTATTTTATTACACAGAATTCTCAGTGACACTGAATGATATCGAATACAAACTGTAAGGAAAAAATTAAGGTCAAAACAGATCAAGAAAAGAACAATTTTCTTCAACCTTTGAACCATGGTTTAACAAATTCCAAAGAGATCTCTTACTTATTGGGCTTAAAGGTTACGCAGTATTTAGGGTGCTAGTCTTGTAGTTAAAGATGGCATTACAGAAAAACCTACATCATTCCTTCTACAAATTGAGATGATGTGTATGAACACCCTTGGAATTTGTCTTCTTTCTTTTTCCACACCATTTAAGAGCAATGATCTCAAAAATAAATTCCAATATTTATGATGTGGCAGTCTTTGCTGGAATCATACACAATATTGACCTCAGAGATTCTATTGATCAATAAGAGTCTGCAGACACTGACTCAACATGAGCTCTCCCACAGCCAGCTCAGCACATACTTCTAATTCAGCTGTAGTTACAGACAAACACTGGAACTGGCTGATATTCAAATAACTCAAGCTTCTAGGGTAGCCTAGAAGAGCCACACAGCATGAGTTTGTAAACCACCAGGATTTTACCAAAGGTAATCTCCATGGTAACCCAGCAGTCTGAGGAGTTTGTGGATTTGGGATTTTGCTCAAGGCTGTTGGTTCCTCCCCCCCCAAACTTCCATATTCCTTCTGCTTTTGCCAACAGTTTGGATTCAGCATGTTCTGAAAATGCAGAATGGAAATCAAGTTTCCAGAGGTATGAAGGGGAGATGCTTGGAGACCGGCACTGCAATCTAGATTTTTTAGGACTTCTTCCTTATGTATAAGCAAAATGTTGGAAACATCAGCCAGAACAGGATTTCCAGACCAATAGCTTTCTGTAGGGCAGACCACGTGCTGGAAAAGCCCAAGGCTAAAACAATTTGTTTGGAAACATGACAAGCACAGCTATGTGAGAAACCTGCCTGTGATTCCTGATCACAGTCTGTTGTGAATGAATGAATAAAGAATCCCCATTAAAGATACTGGCAAAAAGCAGGTTTTAATTGAATTTGTGGAACTGCAACTTTAACAGGGTTTGATGGTAAAGTTCTCTCTACTCCTTACTAGATAAATGAAACATACATAGGGAAAACCTAGAGTGGTTCTACAAAACAGTTTGGATTCTAAGATTTGGCCCTTTCCTACAAAATCCAATTACTCCTGAAAGCTTCTGGCTGTCCCTGTTTCATTGGAGGTTTAAATCACTTTGGACTGAGCATCTCAATGCAAATCAGCAAATCAGAATACCATTTGAAGTATTTTTAACTAGTATGTTGGTTATGATAAACATGAAGTCTAGATATCTTTTTGCAGTGTTAACAGCTTCAGCATGCAAAGAGCACCAGCCTTACGTGTCTGCTCAGAACAGTAATTTAGGAATCTATATTACAAAGAAGTTGAAAAAAAAACCCAAACCAACATATAAGTTTGTAGTTACTAGATTTGGCAACTCAGCAACCACTGGCAACTTTGGAACACGCCTCTGGGTAGTTCAAGTTTTAAGATACTTTAAATCTGAAAATACCTGGAAGTACTACATTAGTATTTACAAGAAGTACATACTTGTAGCACTATTTCCTTGTAGGATTACCTCCCCCCAAAGCAACTTACAGTATCTTCACGTCCAATTTTTGATTTTTCAATGCTTTTCTGTAAAGTCTCTTTTTTTTGACTGCTTTCAGCAAACTGAAAAAGAAAACAAAGGAAAAAAATCAAACTTTTTCAAGGATAACATATTAAACATAGCTAGAAATTACATATATTAATGCATTTAAATAAATGGATATAGTTTTTTAAAATATACATATATTTATAACTTACGTAATAAAAATAAAGACAAAATAAACATAGAAGTGCTCAAATATAAATCTGAGGCTCTGAACCATAGAGGAGAATTACAGGAAGCAAATTCAAGTCTAAATAATCTTCACTCCCATGGCACATAATCTTGTTACATACTGCATGTTCAGCATGGGACTAAAATCCTACTTCATAGCGTAATCTGGTATCTCTGTGCAAAGGACCCTGTAAGGAGGCTTTGGATTTGATGATTTCCTTTGGTCCTTTTCCATCTGTCCCTATTCAAGGGAAGCAGTGACAAAAGCTGCAGGAGGTCCACCTGCTCAGCTGTGGATGCCAGTGTTCCCAAAGCCTGGTGTGCCACTGGCATGGCCCCAATCCCTTTTACATGCTGATGAACAGAAGCCTCTGTTCAAAGGCATGTAAAGCTGTGGCCCCTTTCACTGTGTGGCCCTTGCACTGCTAGACCTCACAGAGATCCCTTCCTTCAGGCCTGAGGCAGAGGAATCTCTCAGGGCTGATGTGAATATTCCTTCCATTTTTCTGTTACATCAGGAGAAATTATCTGACAAGAGAGATCCCTCTCCATTAACCTGCCACCTGTCTTTCCAGTTTGGCATTTTTCCAGAGATAATTTGGAAACTCTTAAGGAGTACAACTCGACCCTCAGGGACACCATACTCAGCATCAGACAAAGTACCTTGAAACATCAAATGAGACAAATGAGAATGCAAAAAAAATCTTAAAAATACAGTTTAAAAGCCATTTACTGCTTTGAAATAAAAAAAAAAGAATAAAAAAAGAGAAACAACAATATGCTTTCTAAGTATCCTTTGTTTTAGTTTTAAAATGCTCTGAGCACCAATCAGTATATTAGACTAATTGTGAAAAGAACAGCTGTCAGAGTTCAGGTTTTACTCTGCCCTACCCCAAAACCCCTCACATGAAGCCTCCACTTCTTCATTCCCTTTCTCACTGAGGATCCCACTGAGTGCAAAACCATTCCCAGATATTTTTTGAAATCCCCAGCCTTGATAATTTAACCATATTGTTTATATCATGCAGCCAATAGAAATGCATTCATACAACACAAGCTGAACTTCTTTAGAGCGATAATCACTTCTCAATTTCTATTTAAACTAATGTTTGGTCCATATTTTCAGAAATACATATTTAAGAAATAATTAATATCAGGCAGAGCCTTACTGCCAAGTCTTGGAGATCAGCCAAAACAGTAAAAAGAAACTCCATACTGGTGGTCCACAAAGATTAGGATACACCCCAACTGCAGCTCACTGGGTTTAGTGGTTCCTTTCATAGCTCGATTTTTAAAAATAATTACTCTGTGTTCATGCATGTGTGAGCATGCATACAGACAAGAAAGTCTCCTCTCTAAAATAATGTTTTAATTTTCTTGGATTTATATAGGAATGATACTAATGGTAAAACATAATTTGAGGAAAAATATGTCCAGCTGTTTACTTGCTGTTCTCAGTGCAAGAAATCACAGAGGCCATGTAGTTTCACTATGTGGCTTGAAGTACACCAATATCTGAATTTTGGTGGATGGAAAAGAGTACTCCTGGGCTTTCCACCATTTCTTAAAAAAGGAGGTGTGTCAGTCCCCACATGATGCCATACTAAACAGAGGTATGCAGCTCAGAAGAGGGTAAGTACTTAGGTGCAGTTTGCAGTTCAAGAAGTCCAGGGAAGACAAACTCCAGAGCACATCATTTGGCATCTCTGAAAACAGGACTTTTCTGGAACGAAACCTGCAGAGGAGGTAGAGAAGCCAAGGAGCTTATCCAGACCCTTACCCTGCAAGTGCAAAGAAGCCAATGCTCTCTGCAAGGGAGGTCATAAAAGGTGTCACTTTCTCTGTTTTTTTCCGACTCCTAAGTTCTTAAGGAATGTTTCTGCTTTCTCTAAGTCGTAGAGAAAATCGACGTACAGAAGAAGCTCCCAAGGCAGTACAAATCATCAAAGCTGGTTCCAGCTTGGAAGCACCTAATAAGGCATCTTATAATTTTCTTGATACTCTGTATTCCACATCATTTAATAATGAAACAGACACTAATGACAAACAGTGGGAGAATTTCTTAGATTCTGTCCTACACAACATTCAAGGGTGCCATGCCATGAGCTTAGAAGACCTTCCTTTGCCTAAAAGAAAGATAATTTCCACAAAATCTTTTTTTAAGATATTGCTTTCTTCTCTCAAAGATTTCAATTTCTTGGGTATTTCCAGACTTTTAAATTATTCACATTTAAAAAATTACAAAATAAAACAACACCTCAGCTCTTTGTGTATTACTTCGAAGCCATGGTGGCTGTCCCCATGACAACAAATAAAAGATGAGGATAAGGAAAGGAATAGCAGAAGGAGGTGAGGTATTGAAAAAGCACTAACATAGGACAAGGATTCAAAGGGTGAGGAACAGATGGCCAGGGTCTGTGCAAAGAATCTGACTATGGGAGAAGGAGAAAAGCTTAGAGAGGTGGGAACACAGCTGAAAATAACCATAATGAAAGAAGGAAAGACAGCCGCAAGGATAAAGGAGTCTGAGGAAGGATGGATACACATGATACAATACTTAATTGAAAGGTAAGTGCAAATGGCAAATGACAGTTTATAGGGCATAAAAAGAAAAAAAAAAAAGCAGGATTTGCAAACATTGTGTATGTATGCTAGCAGAGGATCACATCTGGACAAATACAGTGACTTACTTCCCCACTCACCAACTGTAGAAAAGCCTGATTGCAAAGAAGCACTGTAGCAGATGGTGTATTTCAATCCTTGGAGCAACCTTGGGGACATTTTTCAGGGGAACTGGAAAACAGTTTCTCAAGGAACATTAACCCCTCACAGAGAAATCTGACTCCTGCCAACAGCAGTGAGACTCCAGAGAAAAAGATACCGTCTCCCCTCTGTTTCTTGAGAGAGATGTCTGGGCTGACACAGGAACAACCTTCTGCCACAAGTTGTAACTGATCAGGTGTGGAAAAGAAGTACAGAGATTCTACTCCACTACGAAGTTTCATGTCTCCAATCTGACTGCTCTGAATCAGCACTTGGTCAAGCAAGATGCAAGAAAGCAGCAAAAACATCATCTAGGGGTAAGAAGAAGGAGAGGAGACTAAATAATTCAAAATTAAGAAGTTAAAAATGTTCTCTACAAGAGCATTTTCATGTTTTCAAAACACAGTGGGAGCCCGCAAGAAGACAGTTTAATGAAGAAAGTAACTAGCATCTATAAAACAGGAGAGCTGGGGAGCAATTTCTTTAATTTTACAAACCAGTGTGATCAATTAAATGACCACTAGCCTTAGACATTAATTCAATCTGAAGCTCCCCAAAGGGATGATTTTTCCTACTCTGCAAAGGTCTCTCAATGCTTAGCTATACATCTGTGCAGTAGTTTGGGTGTGCAAAGTGCCGTGTGCTGATGATAACCATCAGTTCCATCACAGAGCTTGGGCTCTGGTTTGTATCACAGGATGCAGATTAGACTATACACGTAATTTATAATCCAGAATGAACATATTAATACCAGGGCTCCGCTTCAGCAAGCCACTGATGTACATTTGGAAAAGGAATGCTTAACCCCAATGAACAACAGTAGCAGGTTTCAGTTCTGTTCCTTCTCAAAACCTGCCTGATAGACTTTTATTCTAGAATAAAAAACTACATTTTTTTTCTCCAGCAAAAGTTTTTGTTGGTCCAGTGCCTTCTGGTTCCCTGCTTTTAACCACTCTAACCACTACTATCCCACAGAACATGTAGCTTGTCCCACCAGCATATTAAAACACCTCCAAACCCAGCGTAAGCCATGCAAACCCAGCCCCTGAGTACGTTCACTGGGCAAGAATCAAGCCAAGGTCTCACATGCTAACCACCAAGAGTGCTCAAGCTGTTAGCCCACTATCATTATGGTCTGAAAGAGAAATATCATCCTTTTGGTTTTCTTTCGGCCAAACACTCAACCAAAAATGGTATTAAAAACTCCTGCTCTTGTGAGCACCACTCACCGTGGCACTACAGAAGAATTCAAGACATCCATTTTTTAAATTATTTGTGACTTGGAAAGTTATTTGCTTTGGGTTTGAAGCTCACTGAGCTTTGTTTCAGGCTAAGGCAAGGTTAGTTTGGTTTTTGCTTAAACAAAAGCAGTTCAAGAGGTTTAGGGTAACCCTTGCAGTGGATAGGTGTATTTCTTTTCTGTGTGAAAACTAACTCACTACTGAAAAACTTCAGTGGAATTGACAGAAGGCATGGAGAGAAAGTACTTCAAAGCATTCCTCCTGATTTTAAAGGAAGATAACATAAAACTGAAGCTAAAAACAGACTAATAATATATAGAGAGGAAAAATGCAAAGATCAACAGCCAAAGAACAATCTGAAAATATTGAAAACAGACTTTTGTGTTAAAAGAAAGACATAGAACATGACTAAAAGAAACCACTTAACAATAACTGTTGACTAAAACTTAAAGAGGAAGAAAAATCCCAAAGGGCAGCACACTGAAGTGCAGAACTGTTTTCTAAAGTACTTCACTAAGCAAGCACACAGCTACTTCTTTTACATATAGAGTCAAAAATCCATATTTTCCAGGGTTTCCAAATAAACATAAGCAAACTTTGCAGCCAGCTAACTACAGTCTGAGAGGCATGGAGAGCACTCCTGAGACCTACAGCACTGCAGCGTCTGCTCTGATCTCAGGATGCCACGGATCACTCCTGAAATGCCATTACTGCATATAACCCACCCTGTGAACTGAACTACAGTAGAAGCAGCCACCAGGTCCACTGGGACTTCAGTCAGGGATGTGATAAACTCTAAGTGAGGCACAAACAGCAAACATACTCTCACTACATAAATAGAATTAAGATCTGTTTTTTTAATCTTTTCACATTTGTGGAAGGACGAGAAGGCAGCACGCAAGGTCCTACCCTGAGTCACTCTAAGTCATTTCAGCAATATCAAGTAGGGATTTGTGTTTGGTGGGACTTAGAAGGAGCTACTAGGAGACTGCAATGGTTCCGGAGGGCAAGAACAAGAGTAGAGATCAAAGCAAGATAGAATAAGAATTTTTAATTCATAAACTGAAGAATAAACAAGATTTTTTTTCAGCAAGAGAACACCATAAAATGGAAGGAAAGCTGACTGAGGAAAAAGAGAATGGAAGAGTTAGGGCCCACAATATTTCTGTATTCAAAAGAACTTTATTTTTTTAAATACTGCAATATAGGTATACTGGAAAAATGTTCAATCCAAGAACTCTCTTCTTTTTGACCGAGATATAAATTTTACCATAAAAAGATTTCTAATGCAATCCTTTGAAGAATCAATTCAAAAACCTGGGAGAAGATAGGGAATAAACTTGATTTTCTGGAAAAAAAGGATCACAGAATTGGTCAGGTGGGAAGGGACCACAGGAGATGATCTGGTCAAAACTCCCTGCTCAAGCAGGGTCATCCTTGAGTACATGGCACAGGATTGTGTCCAGATGGTTCTTGAATCTCTCCAGTGAGGGAGACTCCACACCCTCTCTGGGCCACCTGTGCTGGTGCTCGGTCCCCTGCACAGTGAGATTCTTCCTCATTTCAGGCAGAACTTCCTGTGCACCAGTTTCTGCCCAATGCCTCTTGTCCTATTGCTTGGCACCACCAAAAAGAGCCTGGATCCACCCTCTTGATAGCCCCCCTTTAGAAAGTTATACACATTAAGGAGGGTCCCCTCAGTCACCTCTTCTTGAGGGTGAACAAGCCTGGCTCCCACAGCTCACTCCACCTGCTCTTTCTAATGTACCCCCAGGACAACACTGGCCTTCTTGGTCATCAGGGCACACTGCTGGCTCAGGCACAGCTTGCTGTCCACCAAGTTGTCTGGGTCCTTCTCTGCAGAGCTGCTTTCCAGCAGGTTGGCCCCAGCCTGTGCTGGTGCATGGGGTTATTCCTCCTCAAGCGCAGGACCCTGAATTCACCCTTGTTGAATTTCAGAAGGTTCTTCTCTGCCCACTTCTCCTACCTATCAAGGTCCCTTTGAAGGGCCACACAGCCCTCTGAAGTATCGACCACCTCCCAGTTTTTAATCATCAGTGCACGTGCTGAAGAAGCCTCTATCCCTTCATCCAAATCACTGTTAAACCAGTTAAACAACACTGGGCTAGGAGAGACCCTGGGGGATGGCACAAGTGACACACCTCCAACTAGACTTTGTGTCATTGATCACAATCCACAGTTCCTGAGCCTGCCTATGTGTATTTCCTAAGTGACAGTGTCAAAAGCCTTGCTGAAGTCCAGGCAGACAATACCCACCACTCTCCCTTCATCCATTCAGCTTGTTTGATTGCAGAAGGCAATGAGGTTGCTCAAACACTGCTTACTTTCAGTGAACCTATGCCAACTACTCCTGATCATCTTCTTATCCTCCAAGTGCAGAGAAATAGTCCCCAGAATGAGGCATTCAGTCTCCTTTTCAGGGACTGAGGTGGGGCTGAGTGGCTGATAGCTCCCTGGGTCCTCCTTCTTGCCCATTTTGAAGAGTGGAGTGACATTTGCTTTCTTCCAGTCCTCAGGCACCTTGTTCTCTATGACTTCTCAAAGATGACCATGAGCATGCCAGCTCTCTAGGCACTCATGCATCCCATCAGGGCCGAATGACTTGTGGGTTTCAAACTTGTTCAGGTGTTCTCTGACCAAATCTTCTTTGATCAAGGGAAGGTCTTTCTCCTGACATTCATTTACTCCAATCTCCTGAGTCAGAGACCCCTGAGGGCTGATCTTATTGGTGAAGACTGTCGCAAAGAAGGCATTCAATAATTCTCTGCATCCTCTTGTTACCAGGGTCCCCCTTCATTTACTAATGGTCTCACATTACCCTTTGCTTTCTTTCTATTGTTTACATATTTAAAATACCTCTTTCTGTCATTCTTGACATCCTTGGCCAGATGTAATTTCAGATGAGCCTTGGCCTTTCAAGAGTCATGACTATTTCACCAGACTACCTTTCAATTCTCATTCCAAGTGGCCTGGCCTTGCTTCTGTCTCCTGTGAACTTTTTGCTTTTACTTGAGTAATGGCAGGAGTTCTTTATTCATCCATGAAGGTTTTTGTGCCCTTGGCCCAACTTCTTACTCACTGGGACACATCATTCTTGAGCCTGGAGGAAGTGAGCCTTGATCATCAACCAACTCTCCTGCAGTGCCTGGCTCCCATGGGATTCTTCCAAGGATATCCATAAAGAGGTTAAAGTTACCTCCAGTTCATGGTCATCATCTTGCTGTCCCGCTACCTCTTCATCCAACACTGAACTCTACAATCTCGTGGTCACTACAGCCAAAGCTGCCCCCAAACTTCACATCCCCAACAAGACTTCCTTGTTGGTTAGCGCGAGGTCAACCAACACACCATTCCCTGTGGGATCCTCTACAACTTGTGACAGGAAGTTACTGTCAATGCTTTCCAGGAGCCTCCTGGACTGCTTGTGCATTGCTGTAAAGCTTCTCCAGCAGATGCCAGGATATTTAAATATCCCCCATGAGAACCAGGGCCTGAGACTTTGAGACTTGCTTTTAGCTGCCTCATCCCCTTCTTCCTCTGGAATAGGCAGCGCCACAACAGTGCCACTCTTTCTATTCTGCCATTTTATTGTGCCCATAAGCTCTTGACTCCCTTATCATGCTCATCAAGACAGAGCTCAACACATTCCCTTTTCCCCATAACACATGATGTTTGCTATCCAAAATGAAAGGATGGTGCGCTGATAATTTTAAGCAAATAACACTCACTCCAAAACATCATACTACTAATCCTGCCAATGTGCTAGTTCTGTCTTTTTAAAGAGGTACCAAAGAGATAACAAGTGGGTATTTTTTAGTTTAGCACTGTAATATGTCAGCGATTAAAAAAAAAAAGTACCAGACACTCATGCTAAGTGAAGATTTTTTTCCAGGGGACTAAACTGAAAAAATATCTGACTCTCCATTCAACTGTTTGACAAAGCACTACAAAGACTCTCAAAAACTAGTAATTCTTAAGTTAGATCTCTTCAGTCATAAGCAGTATTTCTAGGTTTTGTAAGAGTATTCACATGGGTAGTACTGATTTACTTGCCCCTCCCACAAATGAAATAAATTTTGCATTTCAAGTTTAAATTTAGGCCTATAATCTTGATTTACTTATCATGCTAACAGATGAGAGTGAGATGAAATATCATACAGTAAATTAGGCATGGCTCTGCTTGAAGGCCATGCTGCATAATAGATGAGTCTCTTTTTGGCAAATCAAATAAAACCTGTGGAGTATTTTCCCCCACAGGAACCTTTATCCATCCACATGCAAACCTGATGTTGTTAGCTGCAATTATTTTAAAGATATTACTACAGAGCAAATCCCTCTACATTAAAAGTATTTTAATTCAATTATTACCCATCTTTTTAGATTTGCCATAATAATAAGTTAATTTAGAGAAAATGTCTTGCCAAGAGCTTTTGTTTTTACTTCATTCATTTGCAACACCATTTGATAAGTAGTGGTTACGCAACAAAAAAATAACGGCTCCAGGCCAACCTCCTCAAAAGACAAAAGGTGAAAGAAACAGTTGTGCAGGCTCAGAGAAAGAACTGAATTTCTGTGGCTGCTTTCAGAGTTGGTGTAATTGGCACGACCTGAGGGACAGATGGCTGCCTGCTCAGATACAAATATCAAATACGCCCCAATCAACCTAAAAAAGCCCCAAACCAACAAAAAAACAGCTGAAACACCTCATTCAACACTGTTTCACAAGTGCAAGCAATCTAATAAGGAAAGCTGAAAGAACTTCAAAAGACATTTACATGACTGACAGGACTACAGAAAATTTTCATACCTGGACATGAAGGATATGCTTGTTATTGCATATTAGGATATTTAATAAACCTACAAACTCTAAGGTGGGAGTTGCCAGGTCTATTCAAGGCAAGAAGAACATTGATATTTTCCCTTGGAAAGAAAGGGAGAGAATGAAGAAAAGTTTTAATTTTTCCCTAAAGGGCTTTTCAAGATTGCTATCCTAAGCAGCTGGACCATACACTGACAATGCCTTCAGGGACTAAGTAGAGACAGACCCAAGTTAAAACACAATATTCATCCAATATTCCCTGAGCTCACATTCTGCTTAAAGACTTTAAAAACCAAACCAAACTTTATTTCACAGACTTTTAGAAATACCCAAATTCTACACAGAGTCAGTAAAATAAAAAAAACCTCAGTAAAATACATCTATCAAATTTCAGAGTTTTGACAGCAGTCTTACATATTCACTCTTTATGCCAATTTTGTCATTTTTAAGTACTGCTTAGACAGATAACCAAGTTATCTCCAATTCCCGATACAAAGAAGAGTCTTTGACAGAACTACCATGTGTTCAAAAATAATGAGCTGTTTGGCTGAGACAAGAAAGACCTTTCCCTGCATCAAAGTAACTTAACACATTTTGGTTTTATACTCTGGGGTTTTGGGGTGTGGTTTGTTGTTATTGTTTCTGTTTTATTCTTTTTTTATTTTGGTTTTTTTTTGTTTGATTGGTTTTGGGTTTTTTTATTTTAATTTTATTTCTTTTAGAAGAGGAAAATTCCATGACGTGAGATTTCTATAATTGTTTGCTGGTAGTTTATTTCTGCATACATGCTAATTTTCTAAAATTAAATATGCTATATTAATTGAATTACAAGACTTTAAGGTGAAAGTCAAAGTTCAAATTAAACAGGATTACAACTCAATGTCTCCATCAAATCCTGCTTTGAAAGTAGTATTGCCTCTGCCCTATTAACAGGCTGGTAGCTCCTGGCCTTACAGTACAGGGAAACTTCAGGCAGCACAGAACATGCAAGCCTTTAAGGTTCCTTGGGATACTGGGCTTCTGCTGATCTGCTGAACTCACTCCCACCTGCCATGCTGACTGTGGTGCACGGGGAGATGTGAAGGGCTGTGTCTCTGCCAGACCTGACTGGGCTTCTAGCGTGAGGGCCCTGATTTTACTCCCAGTTTCTTTTCATTCCAGATTAACAATTTCACTGCAATGCCAGGAATGGAGCCAGCAGCCAGAATGCAAACCTCTTCAAAAAGGTAAACAGGGTGAGGATATTACCTAAAAAATTCAGCGCCACAGACAACCCTGTTTGAAAAACCTAGTGGTTTTCCTGAACTATCTCAGAATGAATATATAATATAAACTCCTGAGGGACAGTAATGACATATCCTTTTTAGTATAGTAGGAATCTTTGTTCAGACCTACGAATCTTTAGAATCTTTAGAGTTACTACAGAGATAGGTTTTTTAAAAAATTGCTCTTAAATCATGCCAATTTTACCTTATGCTCATCAAGAAGGAAGGAAAATCTATACTCCACAGTTGCCACCAAGCTAGTTACATATTAACAGCAAGTAAAAGGAAAAGCATGAAATTCAACTAATGAACACCAAATTATGAAGTTGCTTAATTCTAACAGAAGCCTCCAGAGCCCTGTATTTTTAGAAGTCTGCCATGACAGCAGTAACTAAGCATACTCTCCAGGGCTTTGCAGCATGCCATAAAACATAATTCCAGAAGGCCCTAATAAGTTACAGCCTTAGAAGAGCCTTCTCTGCTGGACTTCCTAGAAGCAGAATCATTAAGACACTACAATTTTTCAAGTCCAAGATGCAGAGGTAACAAGAGCCATGGACCATCCAAGTTAAATTTTATTAGCATTCTCCAGGAGAGTAGTAGAGGGAATAAGCCTCACAGGATCAACCAACCAAATGGGCATAGATATAATAAACACATTACAATGCTTAAATGATGCAAATTCTCAGCCTCATGCTGAGAGCTTACTGTTACAGCTCCCCCTGGATGGTTTGAAGTGAATTAGTCATACAACACCAGCTTTGCAGTAGGCCATTTCTTTATGAGCCTAGTCCTTTAATTCCAACAAAATGTACAGGTCAGTGAAAGCCAAAAGGCTGAAGACAGGGAGGGGTCACAAATTGTCTCTGTTGGAAGAGTAATTTCTATGTAAGAGGAAGAAAAGTGAACCAGTGCAGAATGGAATCACCCAGGCCACTGGGACTGTCAAAATTGTCAGGGCAAAGCAAAGAAGAATAACTAAATAAATTAGCAGAAAGCTAAATGACATCTCCTCAAATAAGAGGTGAAAAACAGAGGCACATAGGGGAAGACTGCTCTAACAGCTTAGTAACACATTTGGGTCCTGTCTAAATATTACAGAACCACAGAATGGTAAGGGCTGGGAAGGATCTTAAAGACCATCCAGTCCCAGCTCCCTCGGCCATGGGCAGGGACACGTCCCACTAGACCATGTTGCTCAAGGCCTTACAATAGCCATTAAAAGAAAGACCCCTCCAGCAACCCGTATTTCATTTTTCCTGGAAAGGAACAATTTATTACATTTCCTGCAACCTAATAAAATTAAATTGCAAGCATACATATGCCTAAACTAATGAAAGAGAAAAATGTCTAAATAAGTAATTCCTAACAAGTCACATGCACTATTTGCAAATGTTCTGACGTATTTCTCTGGTTTAGAGGACAATTCTTTAACCATACTATTTACTCCCTAATATTAATAAAACACATATGAACAAGATGGTGCTAGGCTTTCTAAACATATTACAGTAAAGCTTAAGATCATGATAAACCTTAAGACATTTTATTCCTGTAAGTCCTATGTTCTTCAATAAATAGATTAAGAGTTTTTAAAAACACACTGAATACAGCTTTTCAATGGATCATAATGTGAAAATATTACACCCCAAAAATAAACTGTTCTATCAAAAGCATTAGGATTCCAAAGGTTTTGCACATGTACCTCTAGGAACAGTTCATGACTGCTGCGAGGTAAAATATCCTGGGGGGACACTCTTGGGGTTTTGGCTTGGTTGTTTTTTTTTTTAAACTAGCTACCAAACGACAGCCAGGATGTACCCACTTAGAATTTTTCCCTTGGTTCAATATACAAGTCATGGGAAGTAAAAATCCCTTCTCTTACCAACTCTAAGGCAGGGATTTAAGGAATAAAGCGTCAACTAATCCTTTCTATTTAACTAATACTGGCCCAATGCAATGCTTAGTGGGAGAAAAAAGTTGCCAGAAATCTCAAGTCTCTTGGTCATGAGTATGTTGAAGCATGCAAAGGGAACAGCACAAAATATCCACCTGGTATCCTGCTCTAAAAAGATTATTTTCGGTCTTTATTGCAGTGCAAAGCGACACTATCTTGCTCTCAGTTGGAACAGTGGCTCTAATACTTTTGGCTGTTAAAGTTTCCCTTGCAAAGCCTCAGAATACAAAAGCTCAACCCACAAGACAGCGACAACACAAGAAATGAGATAAGTAACAACACAGTGAAACGAACAATTTTACACTGAACAGAGAAATGAACAACACCACACTGAGGAAAGAAAACAAACTGGTTGTTTTCCCAAGATATTGGACTACAATGCTCATAGTACTGTCAATAGTTACACTGTCAACCACAACATCTTTGAAGTGCTTAGTATTCCAGGTCCCTCTCATCACAGATGCAAGTGTTTTTCCCAAGACACAGATTAAAAAATGAAAGAAAATCTAAGCCGAATCTGTTTATACTAAGGCTACATCAGAAAAAATTCTCTTTTCCTCACTCACAACAGTTATGCCAAGAATAAACATCTTGCTTTCTCAAACTATAACTGATCATAGGTAATTCAAGGCTTGGGAACCCAACAGCCAGGAAAATACTGATAGAGAACAAAAATTTCACCTTTTCTTAGGGAAGGAAGAAAACCAGGACCTAACTATCCCATCAGTAAAGAATCCAAAGTTCTCTTGACATGAGGTTGCATAAAAATTTTTTTCCATTTATAAACATTGCTAAAACATTATTTCTCAGTCCACACCCTTGCTCTAATTTCATCATCTCACACCTGTACCCAATCTAACCAAATGCAACTTCCACATGCAAACAAACCAAATGTGTGTGTGTGTATAAACCCATCTAAACAAAATGCAGCTTCCAACATATTTCACTTTTTCAGTGGTCCTCTTCACAGATGCATAAGCATAATCAAGAGGTGAAGAACAAGCACCTGGCAGAAAGCATAAACCTTTAGGAGCAATCACATGACTGGAAAACAAACCAATACAAAATCCAAAGGGACCTACTTGGCAATTCTCACTCTGTGAGCTATTCGAGGAAATAGTTCCAGCAGATGCTACACAAACTAAAGATATTTGCTATCCTTGCTTTTCAGAAAACAGGAAGAGGCCCAAGCAGTAACTTGGGGTTAGAGGGCATGACCAAGATCCTAATTAGATGAGCACGAGATCTGCCAAATATATAAATCAGGGATTAGTGTCCCACTCCAAACACCTGCCTCCACAAAAGCAAGCCAAAAGACGGGGTCAGGCAGGGAAGCTGTCAAAAGAAACTTCAGCATTGTTTTTAATTGCGATATCTCTGCACACTGATGATGTAATAAATGCTTCCTGAAAAAAGTCCAGGGTATACAGACCCCCTGTGAAGTACAGCTTTAAACATCCAGACAAATCTGGCTTCATCTTCGTTATGAACACTGAGTCAGGATTCTTTGTTTCTAGATCTCCAAGATGGGGTGTGGCTTAATAATCACTAAAAAAATCTGAAACAAAAGAATTGCGTCAAGAACGGCTCCTAGAACAGCCTCCCACAATCACAAGTTCTGTAAGATGCAGAATGCAGCATTCTAAAGTATCAATGTATGAAGGCAAAAGGTCTTGTAGCAGGCCCAACTTGTCAAACATAATCCGCAGTGCTGTGAATTAACAGGGGAATTTGCATCATGAAGAAGCCTGTTCTGCTCTTCCACATTATTTTCAAATGACAGTTCAGCATTTGGGATCACTCTTTTCCCTTGACTATTTACCCATGCCCTCAGGAAAAAGATAATGCCTCCTGGTAAAAAGCCTTAATTGCAGCATGAACTGAACTGCTGGATTTTTAAACATGCTTTAAATAAGGCAGCCTGATTCTGGCTTTTAACTGCTGAACAAAGAGACCGACTCATGTAGTTAACAATCAATCTGGACAAGACAGAGAGAAAACACATCTCTCAGCATGTCACCAGCTCTATATGGGAATGATCAAAGACAAGCAACATGCAACAGAAATGGTACAATAGCTGACTTTTTTCCTCTGCTTTGTATGTTCTGACAAGAAGTTTTGTGATAGTCAGTGACTAGATTTAGAAGCCCTTAAGAAAAATCTATATGTGTGCACATCAAGAAGAATACAAACACCAAAAGAGCTAATTTGAACTCACAGACAGAACCTGTTATCATCTTGTAAAAATGTTCAGAAAGCTTTTCATTGAAAATGCCACCTTTCCACTGTGTCAACAGAGAAGTTATTTTCAGCTAGTGAAAATGCTTTTTGCTGAAATGCTGAAACATTTCCAGTCTCATCAGAAAAGCAAGGTAATGAAGAGAAGTACTTTTAAAGACTCATACCATCATCTAAAGAGAGCTCTCATACCAATAAGCCCATATGTCAGGAGCAGGGCTTGTTTTGCAAATGAGGTTCTGGTAATAAAACTATTTCTTTCATCTGGAACAGTTGTATATTGCAGAATTGTTCATTCTACAGAATAGTATATTGCTACATAGACATTACCATAAAATAGTATCACAAATCAATAACTACATGCCCATTACACTTTCACAATAATAGATGTGTTTATGTAAGTAAAAGTACATTTAAAGCAGTACAGCATATTTTTAGGCAATTCCTGGATATTTACCATGGAGCACATTAAGCTTGACCAATTTTGTTTGAAATTCATGATGAGACTAGGCAAAAGGGCAAGGACAACAAATATCAACTACTTGGCTATAATATGGAGCATGCAACAACCAAGAGGATCCAAGAGCAAATAACGTGCATTTGAGAAAACAGTAACACCACAGAGAGTTCAGTGAACAAAGTGGGAGTTTTGGAACGTATTTGTTCAATTATTCAGTTGGCAATTTATGTGCTGGCAGAGTAAGTAGCCTGGTCTAAAATTTGTGTGAATATACTAATAAGTTGAGTAATTTTACTAGGAAGCCCAGCTCCAAGTCAGTGCAGAGTTAAACTAATCTGTTTCAGACAAATGAAATTTCACTGGAGTAAGAGTCAGTGCGGTGTTACTATCAGTCTATAAAAATTCATTTAATTTCAGTTATGCCCAGTTAAGTCCATGCCTGAAAATAGTACAACCATAGTCAGCTAAATCAAACTCCTTTTCAATTCAAGCTGGGGGAAAAAAAGCATTTTTCTTTTAATTATTTTGATATAATTGCATAAATATAAAGAAATAGCTGAAATTAACAACACTATACATAAGACAGTAATGCCTGAGAATCATTCAGAGCTGTGCTTGAAGAGAATAATGTCTGTAAAAACGTTCAGATGCTACCAGTAAAACTACATTAATTCAAATGATTCTTTGATGAAAGAACATAATGCTAAATAATCATGGGAAGACTTGGCAGTGCTGTGGTACAATCACACCACATGGTCTCATAAAGCTTGTTTGTTCATCTTGTTATCATTATACTCCCATTGCAAATAAGCTGATGAATAGATGCTTTCCCACTCCCATTAGGAGCAGAAAGACAGTTCCTAAAAAGCAGGAAAGAACCAGATGAATAGAACAGCAATGTTGCAACAAAAGATGCCCTGCTCTTCTGCAGAAGAGCCTCTCCTCCTGCTCTCCTCTGCCCTGGTGAGGCCTCGTCAGGAGCACTCTGCCCCATTCTGGGCTCCCCAGCTCACGAAACACAAGCAGCAACTGGAAAGGGTCCAGCAGAGAGCTTTGGAGATGAGGAGGGGACTGGAGCATCTCTCTTATGGGGAGAGACTGAAGGAGCTGGACTAGTGCAGCCTGAAGAAGAGGTAACTTCACAGAGGAGAAGGGATCTTATCCTTAAGGGCAGGCGTCCAGAGGATGGAGCCAGACTCTTTACAGTGGTGCCCAGCAACAAGACAAGAGGCAACTGGCACAAACACAAAGTTCTATCTAAATAAAAGAAAAAACGTTTTTCCTTTGAGGGTGACAGAGCACTGTAACAGGATGCCCAGGGAGGTCATCAACTCTCCTTCTCTGGAGATGCTCCAAAACCACCTGGACATGACCATGCGCAACCTGCTCCTGGTGAACCTGCTTTAGCAGGGAATGATCTCCAGAGGTCCCTTCCAAGCCCAAACATCCCTTGATTCTGTGATTTATGACCAATTTGATCTTTTCTCCCACTAAAAGTACAGTATGGCATCACAGAAGTACTCAGAAATTAAGCCACCAATAAAAACAGATGAAAACACAATGGCCTAAGAATAAACCATTGCATCATTTACTCAGGTTATGCATTTCTGCTGTCATCACTTTTAGGTTATTACCACATGATGGCCTACATTGTATAAAAGACACAAAAACATACTACCTAAATATTTTGAGTCCTTAAATGGTACTTTGAATCATGACTAATATGCTTTCAGCAACCAAGGAGACAAAAATTTTTCTCAAGCTCCAAAAAGAACCTCAAATGTTTTCCTGATGTGACAGTAAGACAATGACAATGCCCTACCACGAATGACAGATAATTCCTACAGTAAAATCTGTATGTGCGAACACATGAAAGATATAAACAAGAATGACAAGGGGGTATAAGAAAAAACAAACCCATTCAGATAAACAAGTATTTTTTTATAAAACAGATTTACCTGAGACTCTAACTCCTCCAATTTACGCTTCCTGGCATGAAGAGCTTTACTTGGAAAAGCCCAGAAATAGTTGGAAGTTCCAATTCTATCAGTGTCCACCATGCCATCATCAACAAGGCTTTGCAGAATCTCTTTCACTGACATGGAGGCTAATAAAATCAAAAATATAAAATTAGAGCTGCATACCACCTGAACTATGGAGAATTATGAATACCACAAGCCTACATCTACAGTCACCTGCACTCTCCTCCAGTGCCAGCCAGCTGGAAGATTTCACAAGGACAACATGCCCTAAGCTTCACTTAAAGGGACTAATCTCTTTGAAATGAGCTGTTTGCTCCTAAACACTGCTACTCTGCACATCTGCTATCAGATGTTTGCAAACCACTGCTCATGAGTATTGCACAAAATACATGCATATTACACTACAACACCATAACAAACCCATGAGAGGTACCTGAGAAGTTGTCTTGCAGTCTTGATTCTAAATTGGATTAACTTAAGTTTCTTGATTGGGAGGGTAATTACATTTCAATTTGTAATGCTTCACAAAGTATTTCATAGCCGCAGAGGCACTAAAACCATCTGTCTACAGATTCAGGAAGGACAGATTCTGATTTTGATTATATTCACTTCTGATACAAAACATAATTTACACTCACAAGCATCAACATTTCTGAACATAACTGATCATTTCCTTTCAAACCTGTGGTATAATTCATCATTTTTAAAAATGATACCTATTCAACAAAGCTAAGTAGTTACATTATCCTTAGGTGCTTCAGGCATAAAGACTTTTGAGCTCATTTATGGGTTTTGGTTGCTGATGTTCAGTTTCAAGACTACAGGGGATCCCAGATCTTCTGGAAGCTATAAGCTGGATGCCAGGATGGGAGCAGGCTGATCATTTATTTCTTTTCAGAGTAACTGGGGCTTGGATTGTGTGGCTAAATGCCTTCATATGCAGAGACAGGATGAATTTGGACTGTTCAAAGGTGTTAATGGTATTAGAAACTCTAAACTCAAATTTACTACAAATTACAATTAAACATATGGATTGACAAACCAATCAAGACAGCACCACATCTGTTCAGAAGCCCATGAATGCCTCTGTTGGCTGCTGACACAACTGAAAAACTCTGCTTTGTGATATTCACATCTGCAGTTCTCTCAGCAAGCTTATTTCCTCTTGCAGGGCCACTAAGATATTCTGGTCAAGGACAGTGGCAACTACACAACTACACAAACATTATGCTTTGCCTCCCTTTTGTCAAAGAGCATAAAAGGAAAACAAGTAAGGAACATACAAACTCCTTCCATTTATAGCTGTCCAGCCATTTTTGGAGGGGCAAAGCTCAACAGCACACTGCCCATGTATATTTGGACTAGCATTTTAAACATTTGTGACTTTACAGGCAGATACTCAATACCTGAGTGCACATAATGATTTCATACACTGAGAGTAAGTCAGGAGCTCAGAGCCTATGAAAGCCCCCATCCCATGCCACTTTTAACTCTACAGCCCTGCCATTGTGTGTCCCATTCTAGCTATATTTTCTGTTATAAAAATCACAAACTAAAATTGTAGCCAAGAAAGTTTACACGGTAGGACCTGTTCCAAAAATGATTACTTGCTCAAGAGACATAACTTTTGTAAACACTTACTAATCCCTTTTTCTTTTGGAGCAATCTTCTCTAGATCCTTCAACTGGAAGACATCTTTCTGTGCAAAACATGAAAGACACTTTAGTTCCAAATAACAGCATCATCTAAGCCTAGGTTTTTTTTACACTAAATTAATGCCAACAAAGACAGTAGGAAATACATTGTATGTTTTGTTTTTGCTAGGGAAATAGCCAGCATATCCCTCAACAGAACTGGAACATTCTGAGAATTAAATAATAAGAAAAATGCTATTATTATAAAATACGTCCTGCTCTTTCCTTTGGTGATCTGAAGTAATTCTATTTCATCTCAAGTTAGACTGTGAAGCCCTCAGAGCTCAAGTTAGACAGTCAGCACAAATGCATCACACTGCTCAAGTGTCACCATATTTTCCCTAAAAGGTAAAACATGGTGTATAACATATGCCACCAATACAACTGTGGCTCAGATTTTGGATCTCCCGTTTTCTTCTCCCCAGGGACCCATTCCAAGTCTGTGCTCAGTCTTTCTAATGCTCAGATTTCTTCCTTCTCCCACAAAATGCAGTGAGATACTTCCCAATTTCCTGCTGTCCCCTCTTAAGGTAACAGACTCAAAATGAGAAGATGAGCACATCTTCATTCCTTGGCTCCACCTGGGGATGAGCCACCTGATCAGAAATTACATAAATGAAGTTTTCCCCTGTAATTTATACCCTCATGTCACAGGGCACCAGTGAAATGAATGCCAGGACACAGAGCTCACCTACATCTACAGTTTTCCCACCAATGTAAATGCAGAACAATTACAAGTTACTTACTGTTTCAAAGAAGATCTCCATCATGCGGGCCCTCTTCTCCTCAAAGCTCAGACCTTTTTTCTTGGACTACAACAGCGGAAAAAAGAAAAACACAAACTAAGACATTAAGCCATCTGAATAATTAGCATCTGCTCAGAATTCAAATCTGTTTACCTCTGAGTTACATTTGTTATCCTTTAGAAGACCTTATCACTAAGCCCAGACTTTCAGATACTTTATAAGTAATCACTACACCAAGCTCCATCTAAATAGAGTGACCTACCTTCAAGTTAAGAGATAGTTTTTCATATAATCCAACCCTGCTCCAGCCTCTATCCTTCTTGACACATACCAATCCCAAAATATGTATTCATACCAAACTCAACAGAAACGTTTAATAACCCTTAAAAGGATAAGGAGTACCTTCTGTTTGTTTTCGGTTTTAATAATTGTTTTCTGTCTTGTGATATACAGACTATATTGTGAGCTGTAGGCCAGTCAAGGTTTTTTTAAGGAGATAAAAGAGCATTTTGAGGTATGTCTTTCTCCAAAGCTCCTAACCAACTTCATAACTTCAAGGTCACATTTTAAAAACCGTGCTGCTTTTATTTCTTTTCTCTCTGGCTAATGCTCCAAGCATTAAAAAACTTGGGTTGAACTACAAACAAAAGGCAGAAATGGCTATTCACAAACTGCTACCAGCAATACAAAACTGAGAAAGTCTCCTCTGATCCCTTTCAGAGATGCTATTCTTACAAAATTAGGATACAAAATATTTCACAAAGAACAGGAGTTGTATTAATAGCTTTTAGTATAGTTCTCAACAACCCAAAAGCAGCAGCCACAATGCAAATCTGAAACACTTCCCCTTGCCCCATTCCCTGATTCTCACATTGCATGCAGCTACAAAAAAGGGAAAGGAGGATAGAAAGGTGTAAATAGGGCGTTGTCAGAGGTCTCATTTTTTAAAAAAAAGGGCATATTGCTGCCCATAAGTCAGTGGAAGTGGGTAGTCTAATAATAACAAGATGCTTTGAGAAAGTCATGGTTATGTTTCCAAGAGAAAGGAGTCAACCCCATTTTTACTTTTTTACAACTGCTTCCTTTTTAAAGAAAGAACACAATCAAGCAGCACACAACACTTAAAACATACACCATGGGCAAAATGGCCAGATTGATTTAATTTTAAAACACGAACGTAAAAAGTAGCTTATGCAGCTACAATAACACAGAGACAGGAACCAAAGCAATTCAATACTATATTTAACAAAAAGCTCCAATACTAATTTTTTAGGTCCCCTCTCTCCCCTTTTAGCCAGCGATACCCTCGGTCAGCACTGCTGTCTCCTGCTATGTCAATACATTGCATTAGAACCTGGAGCTGCCATGTACACGCAAGTAGGAGCACGAACTTTAGAAAGCAGACGGATTTAGCTTTCACCTCGCTGCCTTCCCAAGCGCCCTGACACTGCCAGCAGCAAGGGGAACAAATCCCGCAGGCTCAGGGCGTGGAACGAAGCGGCGTTCCTGGAAACACGTGCTCGTAGCTACGCCCCTCGGGCGCCAAGTTTCACACCGCCCCTTCAACAAACACAGCAAAACGAGAGAACCAAGAGCTCTCTCGATAAAGGTTATTATTAATTAACCTTCGCGTTAATTTCTCCCTCCTACCTCACTGGCAGGCGTTCCCCACCACAAGTATTAACCACACCAGGTTCTGCATTTCGCTCCCGCGGGCAGACGGAAGAACGCGGTGCTGTGAGCGCACTCGGGCACACCCGGGATCGGCTCTGCCCGCTCCCACCTCCCCACAGCCGCAGCAGAGCTCGGCCCGGCCGCACCTGGGCTCCCGTGGCA
>JAHLSL010000020.1:6896830-7019753 GCA_025920805.1 Petroica traversi
TCGGAGCCCTCAGAGCCCTCATGGCCCTCAGAGGCCGCACGGGGCCGGGGGGAGCGGGGCGGCCGAGCAGGACACGGCCACTGCAAGCGCCCGCGTGTTTTTTGTTTGGGCTTTTTTTGTTCTTGTTGGGGTTTTGTGCTTTTTTTTTTTTAATTTTTTGTTTGTTTGTTTGTTTTTTTAGCAGCCGGGTGGTGTCGTAGACTGAAACTGAGGGGAGAAAAAACCCGCGTTGGCTGTGGTCTAAGGCGCGGCCTATTGTATGGCTGGCCTGTGACAGGAGCCGCGGGACGTGGGGAAATCCAGCCCCGGCTGCCCGTGGAAGCGAAGGGCCTGCCCACATCTGGTGCTGCTTGAAACAGTTGTTCATTGTGATGCTTGTTCTAGCGACTTTAATTACTGACAGCTTGTTTTAATTACTATTTGTGTTGTAAATCACTTTCCTTCAGCTGCAGCAGTTCTGGGAAATTGCTTTGCAAGAGCAGTGGGTTCATATCTGACATACTAAATCTAGAGTTTTAATTCAAGCAAATGAAAATGCGCAAACTGAGATGTTCAGGCAGTTCCTGTGAAGATTTTTGATGCCTTCTGCAAGGTGACCCCTTGCCTGAAACCCGAGGTTCCTTTTCATGCAGCCCATGATCCCATTCCTCATTGTGCACGCCAGCATGTTGCTAAAAATGAAATGCAAATTAGATAAGACATTTTTAATACAAAGCTTTTTGTTCCTTCGTTCTCTCATGTGCATTGCGTCTTCAGCTTGCTAACTCAGGATGAAATCTGTTGGTACACCCCCTCATCTGCTGTGAGGGCTCATATTCTGTCTCCCTGCCTTCCATTTCCTTTGGCCAGCCCTCAAAGTGTCTGTGTCCCCACTCTCCCTGTGACAGTTCTTTTCCTCCTGTCACACTCACCTCTGCAGTCCGAGGCTGTGGCCCCTTCCTGCTCCTTCACAGCCTGGAACAAAACCGGGCTCCGCTGATTTTTTACTGCTGCCAGGCAAATGGTTGCTGCAACATTTGCAAAGTCCCCATTGCAGCAAAGCTTTTCGCTGAGCGACACGTGGGTGGGAGTCAGAGCTGAACATGCTGCCTGCAGAGAGGAAGAAGAGAGGGAGGAAGGGTTTTCAGAGAGCCACTCTGAAGTGGGCTTGGGGCACGTACCTCCTTGTCTTCTGTTCAGTACACATGAGGCAGCAGTTCTGTATCTTCCCATTACACAGGAGAGTAGACTGGCAGCAAGCCCCCCCGGTGTCACCCCCAGACAGAGCCAGCACACGGCTGGAGCACACACCTGGAACCAAGGCTGGAAGGCATTCCGTGTTTCAGCAGCTGAACGGGATCACAGCATCCCATCCATCTCTGGTACGTTAGGCTGTGCTCTCGGGTGATGGTGGGGCAGGAGGCTCAGCAGGATTTCTCTGCCCATGGCCCCTAGGACAGCCAGGCTCAGCTGCCCCAAGCACCCTGGCAGCCCTGAAGTCCTTTCACAGTGTCAGGAAAACCCACAAATGCCAGAATTTTATGTCCAGAAAGAAGACAGAGGAGTCCTACCCCATAAAGAACCTGCTGCCCAAAGTCAGTAGAGACATTAAGACCCATTTCAAAGACATTAACCCTATACCTTTACCAATTGTAAAGACATTTATTTTCCTCTACACAGCCAGATCACATTTGCTTTGTAATAGGAGGTTCCCTAACACCTCCCACATTTTGCAGCACCCAATCAAAACTAATTAGTTGAAAGACCATGGGGTGAAAGAGGTCCCAGACAAAAGGGGAATGCGTGGTGTATTTCATACTTTGTCATTTGAAGGGTGGTTTTCCATTACAGCATAATGTGGAATGAAGGACTCCTGAAGTACATAAGGGCCTGGCATTTTTAATGGACTTCAGAATGTCGAAATGTGGTATTTCACAAAACGGATAGTCATATGCTATGATTCTAAAAACCAGACAATGGAAATACAGTGGAAATGAGACTCATAACTGTGTCTTTCTGTTAGAAGATTGTTCTCATTTTTCCTGTGATTTTCTTAAGCTTTGGGCTTTTCTTAACAATTTGGGCTACATTTTCTATTCTAGGAGTCTGTCTGAGACTTTAAGTACCGGTCAAAACAGTTTTTCACTGTTCCTGAGTCAGAGAAAATACAGTGCTTTGTCAGTGTTACATTATGCTTGGATGAGATGAAATTTGTACTCTCGTTAATTTTGCTCTAACAATTGACTGTAGCTGAATTACAATCAAAAATTATGTTTTGAAAGGACAATAAAGCGACAATGGCAGAAAGCTTAGCCAGTAGAGAATGAAAATTGTCCTACTTTTAATTTTGTTCCTTTCATACATATGTGCCATAGCACAGTCTTAATTACATGAGCTGCTTTTTCAGAAGGGAAGAATTCAAGTCAAATAGCAGATCAGTTTATTTCTAGAAGAGTAAGAGCAAGGCTTTCCAGTCCTGTGGCTGCCTGCCACAACACCTGTATGTCTGATAGCAGTAGAGTTTAAGCATGGAGGACAAGGAGATGCTCACCCATGGCTGAGTGATACCAACTTCTCTGGGATCCAAGCAGTGGGTCATGGGCTGTGACCACATATCAGGAAGCAATTATGATCCATGAGTATCCCATACGGGCCAGTCTCTGCAGCATCTGCTGCCTCATTTCATCCTTGAATGAGCTTTTGGACTGTAAGCAGATGTTCTCCCTACAAACATTTAACCCTTGAGTGAGAAACCCTTGGTGAGAAATGCTAGCTGGCCCTCCCCCAAATCTTCCTGCCTCCACAGCTTTGCTAGGCAGAGCTGCTGAAGTGAGCATTGTGGTTATCCTTGAGGGGAGTAGGTCCAACACTAGGATTTTGGTCTGGAGGAGTTTCTCTGAAGGAACCAGGCATTCATATGCCTAGCTCAGAGCAGATCTGAGGGGCAGCAGCCTTCAACTGCACGTAGCAATGAGCAGCAAGTGCTTGGTATCTCCTCCACCAGCACAGCTGGGGCCTGCCTAGGGAGAACATCTGTCCGCAGAAATAACATTGACTGTTCCACTCCACTGAGGTAGTTCAGTCTGGTCCAAATTAGGGAGCATTCACGTGAACTGTCAGCAAAACCGTGGGGATAGGTAACTGCAGAGAGCACAGCTGCATGTGAGAGAGAGCTTCAGCCTAAGGAACAGGCTGAGAACTTCAGCCTAAGGAACAGTGAAATGTTTTTAAGGGGGTACCACTCCAAAGAGAGAGAGCCTGGCTAGTGGTGGCTGCCCAAATACCTACTCTTTTAGCTGCTTTGGCCTTGTTCTCCATGACTTTGTTTCTCAGTGGTGAAAGTAGTTTCTGTAGTCCTATTTACAGAACTTTTAAAAGATTCTGCTGTCTCGTTTAGGTATTTAAATAAGTACCACAAGAGGGTCAGAGAGGAAGCTGGCCATGTACTGCAGAGTTTTTCTCTGGTAAATGACAGTGTTCCTCAGTATAAGTGTTCTGCCTGTCTGACTTTGCTAGGGGTGAAGAGCTCCTGCTCTAAGCATCCAGGGGACAGAAAAATTTCCAGCCTTTCAATAGGAAAAGATTGGGAATGTAACCAGAGTCTTACCTACTATGCCCAGTGGCTTCACAATATCCTGTGCTATTCCTTCGGTTCTGCTTTGTGATCTTTTTTTTTACACGGGAAGGAGTAAGTGCTCTGCAACTCTGAACATCAAACCAACACTGCTCAGCTTCAAAATGTGATGTTCTTTTAGCTGGCAGCCAGATAAAGCCTTTTGTAAGTATCTGAGCTTCAGGGCAGATAGGCAAGTACATTCAGCACCAAGATTGTATTTGCTGAATATGTATTCATCTGGAGACTGACAGAAAAACAAAACTGATCCATTTTGTTGTACCAAGTTTGTCTTTAGGAGAAAAATGAGGCCTCAAAACATGGCTGCTGACACTCCCTATGACTTTCAAGAAAGAATGAAACACATATTCCTCTAGAGGGTTTAGGGAAAAGATCCACAAAAAAAGGAGAGCTTCTCAGTATTTCAGCTGTCTCATTTGACTGTCCTGCCACTGAGCAAACACTCATCACTGGGGCTTTCACTGACCCCGCTAGGCCGCTCCGCTAAGGCTGCATCCAAGCCAAATGATGCATCTGAAGATTCTCGTGAGCAAGTTCCCACTGAGTTCTCAAGTGTTTCAGGTTTGGAGAGTTCACTAGTAACCAAGAAGACACAGGTACTATGTAAAATTAAAGTTAATATAAGCTGGGCATTTTTTCTTACAGGAACAGAATCAGACGGAACTCCTAAGGCAAGTTTTCTGTTCTCCACAATAATTAATTTGGTTTTCTCTAACAGACCCTTGAAAAATTAAAGCTCAGCTCAGCTAGAAGACACTGTGTACTTCTGTGATGCAAGCAGAAAAGTTTACAGCTCTTAATATTTCTGCCACCGATAACCTTCATTTTGATTCTTGCCCTGAAGAAGGAAGAGAGGAACAAGGAAGCTCCAACTCTGCAATTTCTTCCAAGGAACAACTCAAGTCCCTCTTTCCTCTGAGTCTATATAAAAGCTTAACACCTGTGAAAAAATCAGTTTCTTTGGCTTGTGACCTGTCATGTCAGGGAAGAAATTTGGAAAAAATTACCTGTCTACCAGCATTATGGGATTACTTTTAGGGACAGCGAGTATGAGACACATGAAAAATAAATCCTCAACCATGAAAATAACAGAGGAAACAAGCTTTATTTTATTATTTGAAATTTTTGTGCGTGGTAAAGGTACACATTTGACTCCGGTTTTCCTACATTTCCAAGACAGAGTAATTTTTTTGTCAGCTAAAGCGTTATGAATACCATGGCACACAGGAAGCTAAAACTACACACACACACACACGCGCACACACACACGCACACACACACACAAACACTTGGATGTGCATCTTTCATCCTTGACCTTAAGGAGAAAAAGTCTGTATTTAGCCTCATAGGGATTTAAAAAAACAAACAAAAACATCATCAACAACAACAAAAAAACAAGTGAGAAGAATATTTGATTATGAGTGTCAAGAGAGTGCAAGGCTTACATATACACAAAACATACTGACTTACAAAGATGGAATGTACAAAAACCTTTAAAAAAACATGAAAAAAAGAACTGGAAACACTCCTAGAACTGAAAAGCTGCAGCATATCAACTGGTAGAGATTTCTATCAGGGGCTGCTGCCATACACTACACAACATAGGGAACATTCCCATGTCATAAAGCCAAAGGAAAAGTGTCAGGGTTAAGGCTGTGTTGCTCACAAACATCGACTGAAGTGCTGTACATTCGTCAGAAATAAAATGACCTGTTAGAAACCTTCCCACTCTGTAGCACAAATACCTTTTGTACACTTTCCAAAAACAGGTCAAATAATCACTGCTCACAATTCTTTAACAAAATTTTGATTATACATCATGATTTCATAACGAGCTGTCTCCCACAACTAAAGTAATTTCTTTATAACAAACACAACATATTGGGCACTTGTAGTTCTCATTATGGCAACACTAGATCCTTAGTTATAAAAAATATTGACATAAAATCAAAAGCCCTCTAGCTTTTACAGAACAGATGAGCATGAGTAAATAACTCTCCGTCTTCATGAGACAAATGCTTGCCTAAACCATTTTCCTTTTCTATACATTAGTGCCAGTTTAGCCTATGTAAAACTCTCCTATTGTTTATATCGGATTTATCTGAACAGATCTTTTTATTCTATTCACAAAACAATGAAAATACAGTTGACTAGTTTGTCCTAAAATGCTCCATATGACACAAGATCTAATAACCTTTTGAGATTACTTTTGAATTGAAGATTAGTTAAATGAAGCACATACTTTCACCATTCATGCTGTGCTGCTAGTCAATTAGCATTCCAGGGAAGTCAAGGGGACATTTGGTTATACCTGAAATCTGGCAGCAGCGTGCCTATAAAGCCTTTAATAAATGCTAACAACTCAGCAAATCATGTAGTGCAATTCTGACCTTCCCTTAATTGGATGAGAAAAAAGTCTGCCAGTTTTTAAGTGCAGAATTTCTGCTTTGGTTGCTCTTTGTAAGGTTTGTAAGCCAAGCATTTTAACAAAGTTGGCTTCCGAAGCACGCCGTAAAAGCAATGTGTTTCTCAGTTTCCCAGTGCCAGGCAGATAAGGTCAGTCCTTGGAAGGGAATGCCCTGTGCCACTAAATTTGAAATTGCAGTTGACAGTATTTGCTATCAGAAGGAACTTCAAATTAGTGACATTTTTTAGGTGCTTTTAGGTGCTCTGCTGATAATGTCTGAAAATCCAAAAGACTACTCAATTTTAAGAAGAAATCCACAAAACCCCTAATAACTTTGAGCTGGGTTGTGAGGGGGTTATAAGCAGAATTCATTATTTTATCAGGATGCACTGGGTTTACAAAGGTTATCTAAAAATTATGCAGGACCAAAGGGACTGAAAAGCTTTTGAAGAAAAGTGTATACAAGAAATAGCACAGTCTTAAGTATCTGTTTTGATATATAGATTAGCATCTGATTTCCATGCTTCTCAAAGTTCCTGACAACAGAGGATTTGGGAATGTTTTCTGAGGGGTAAACATGCAAGCTTAGTAAAATTGTATTCTAAAAATCTGTATTTGGAACTAAATATAATAACTGACAGCTACGTCACATTTTTAAAAAGTTTTTATCTCAGTCTGTGCAATCCCTTGTCTTTATTAATAAATACAGTTCAAATGCTATGCTCCTTTTCTTAATTGACAAATGTGCCATTTAAGGGCCTTCCAATGTCAGAAAATGTTATAAGGACACTTAGAATGAAAATTTGATCTACAACTTTGTTAAATTTTGACAGGACAGTTTATTTGTAATGACTGAAAAAGCATCTTCAGAATTTTAGGACAAACTCAGTTCAAGCAGAGGATACTCTGTTCTCTTACTAATAACAAACTTGAATTTTAATATTTCATAAATGTTACCACCAGTTTCTTAACTTCATTATACAGTCCAACCTTAAGCTTCATGCACAAAGTACTTATTCCAATGAAATAAGGAAACTTATATTTGCACGAGAAATTGTAAATTGGCTCTATGTGCAAAAAATAAACAAAGGAAAGAAGAGGAAATATCTTTAGGAAACAGTAATTAAAAACCAGACAAACCCCCCACTTAAGAACCTCAGGGTCTGCATTTTTACAAGTCAAATGCAACTTTACAAAAAAGCCATTCGTTTTTCTCAAATTCATTGAAACAACCACCTTAACCTTTTAGAAATAAGACAAATACTTATAACAAGAATTTTTATCAAAGATTTCTTTCCATTTTGCAAACATGCTTAAAATACTCCCATGTTTCTGACCCAATGCCCTTTTGTTTCAAGGCCCTAAAAAGAAAAGAAAGACAGCACTTCCCAGGCATTGGCAGCAAGCTCACCAGCTTCTCAAACAATGGGAGCACCACTCTATCTATATCAGGCTACAGTAGCAATTCAACCTTTGACCACTGGATATAGAAATAAGAATAAAGTCAATGCTACTTTAGAAAGGACAAGTTCATACTTAAAAAAGCCCCCAGCAAACTAAATATTAAAAACAGAACCATGCCTGTAAGCATTTCCAGTTAAATTAATACTTCAACAAAGAACACAGTAGAGAGATCTGGCAGAGGAAGAAGGGTCATTTTTCAGAGTACTGCCATTGTCAGATATCATACATACGTTCCAGTTTAATGAAATAACCCACATTTACCTTTTTTTTTTTTTAATGTTGATCAGTCATACATACATACATACATACAAACAAATTGGAACAAATCTCACAGTCCTTGTTTTGTCCTCTAACAAAATTCCCTTTGATGAAGGACTTCAGGAATTAGTTGAAATTCATTTTTATTTGTAACATATTTTTTCTCACAAAAAAACAAATAGCTTTGGTAACCCTTGGCTTTCCTATACAACCTCTGTTTACCACAGTTCCTTTGGTTGTATAATGTAGGTCCTCCACAGGGGTACTTCTCTGGCTTTCTGTCCTGTGTGAAGCTGCGTTTTATTTTATTTTATTTTATTGGTTAATACAGTGAGTTGCCGTAAGGAAACATGGCAATGAACACATACGAAAGAGTGGCACACATGAGGTTAATTGAGTAGACATTGTAATAACTCTGATCCTAATGAACTAGTTTGGTGTCAAAAGGTCTGTGGTTATGCAGAAATTCCGCTCCCACTAATATATCGCTACAATTAAGTTTTTCCAGAGCTTTAGAAATGTCAGGTCTCTGCAAAGTCCTTCCTGCACACTGAGCAAGAGGAAGAGTGAAAAACAGCCACACGAAACAATCCTTCATTATTTCCACATGAGTAGGGAATTTGCATTGATTCTCATAGTGCTAAACACTGAGCTGTGTTAGGTCTGACGGTTAGAGCTAGACGGATTTTGTGAGACTTAACCTTATACTAAAAGGACCTACTTGTTATACACAGTAAGACTGAAGAAAGTTAAAATTGTAATATCTACCATGATGATGAGATCTAGAAGATTCCCAGGATCACCTCTGAGTTAAATAATGCATAACAACGGTACTTCTTTAAATTTGGAAGCTCTGAGCAGGAGCTATCCTTTGCAGTCATCAAAAAGCTTTGGGGACTTTTCCCAAACTTTTCTCATTTTTGCCTCATTAGTTAATTCCAGTTTCATAGGTTGCAGTTTGTGTTTAATGTCATATTGTCCTTATGATTCAGTTACAGAGGATTTTTTTAATTAACACTTGCAACAAAAAGTTCAGTGGGAAACATAAGAGGTGCAAGTCCTATGTAAACAAGGTAAGTTTGGAAATTATCACAAGAAGTCCATAAGAGACCCCTTTGTTATTAAAAATGAACACAAAGTAGGAGATATCCTGCACTGGATCTCTAGGATGAGTCTTTTCTTAAGGGTGGGTGATTATCCAGCTCCAGAGCTCATTGCTACTGTAGGTATCGATAGACCTTGAAGCAGTGATTTCCAGAGTCTGCGACTACAACGTGGCCATCTGAAGTAAGAGCCAGACCTTGGGGACCATAAAGTGGGTCAGCAGAGGTGTTAATGTAGGACAAAAATGATCCACTTCCATCAAAAACCTTGGAGGGTGAGAAAGCACAGAATAAACGTTATGAATAGAAAAAGAAAGTAGCGGACACAAGTCTGCTCCCAGTTATATTTCTCATCTCTGAAACAGTTGACATTCAACAGAATAAACAAAGGCAAAATCTCTTCTGGTATCTCATAATATGCAAGTTTATATAGAAATGTAGGTCCTTATTAAAAAGGACTAATTAAAGCTTCCAGGATCTTTGACAGGAATTAACACACAATGAAACAATAATAATAAAAAATAAGAACCTTGGCTGTTCCTTGTTCTAAAAATACTCATCTACAATAAATCAAATTTAATCAGGAACTCAACCAACACCTTCTATTCCTAACAAATATTACTGTTGTGGCTAGCCTGATTCTTAGGGTCCCACACAGAAAAAAGCAGGAATTTGTTTACCCTGTTGACAGTGCTTCCTGAGAACAACTCATAAGCAGCTTCCTCAGTTTTATATTCAGTGGAAATAATACATACAATTATTTATTAGGTATTCTCTGACAAACAAGAAGACCTTGTGATTAGCACTTAAAAGATAAGAATAGTGTAACCCTTATAATTTGAAAGCGGAATAATTTCCTAGCATTTAAAAAAGATGATAAAAATCTGCAGCATTCACCTCGGGTCATTTGCTTTTTCATATTTTCTACTATGTCTCTAATCTTCTGTTATGGTGGTTATAAATGACTATAATCTCAGCAATCTTTCAAGTCTCATAAGTAATAACTTTTGGGGAACTACTTGGCTTCAAAATCCTTGGTCACAGTGGCCATCAGAGCTGCCAGGAGCTGCAATAAAAACCTGAAAATACAACACCACCAACTTTACAGTTCTGAAAGTGGACAGGCCAGCAATGAGGCTTATAAAGAATGGTGTGAGAAACCACATTGCTTCTAATGCTGATGATGTTTCTTGGGCAGAGCTAACAACCCGTTCGGTTTTTTTTAATCAAGCATCTCTGAAATACAGAAATTTCTACCTGTATTCGGCTGTTTCCCCAATCTGCTACAATAATATTTCCATTAGAATCTACAGCTACTCCAGTTGGTGCATTAAATTGCCCATTTCCTTCTCCATTTGATCCAAACTTCAGCATGAATTCTCCCTCCTGGTTAAATACCTGTGTGGGTTAAAACAAAAACCTGAATATGGCATGGTATAAAATATTAGTAATCTAGTACTACCAGTTCACCTGCTAACTAAAAGAGGAATTGAAGAATTCCCAGGAACACACAGCCCCAGCACTCACTCACACACACACACACACACACACAGAGGATGGGAGAAAAGGTGGCTGTCTCTCCCTCCACTCCAATAAACCATACAGTATTTCCCTTCTCAGATCTGATTCATCTCAGACATAGCAAAGGGCCCTGGAACCCTTCTGCAGCTTGTGCATCTTGAACTAAAAAGAGCTGAACGCAGATACAGCACTGAATTCTTTGTTTCCGTGGAACTAAAACACAATGGAGCAGATGCTCTCTTCCCTGATTCCATAATCTAACACACATCATGAATGGTGCCTTGCTGCTCTCTGTATAGACAGTTCAGCAACTGAATTCTCTGTGATGCTAACAGGTTTAGACAGCAGAAACATGGAGCTGATCAATGACTATTCTGTCAGTGGCCTGGATGCACACATGGGACCACATGAGATACAAAATGTATCATTTAGGTAGTACCACAGCCATCTCTAAAACATTCTGGTCTATCTTGGACCCAGGTCCAGCTACAGCACAAGGTACAGCAGTGTTCTTATAGGCTGAGTGTGGCTTGCACAAAAGGATGCAAAGACCTAACAAGTGCCAAGTGCACACTGAAGTGTTGATAGGGTGGAAGATATTAGGAAATCATTTTGTTCTCGAACATCTACAGTGAACAGAGAAAAAAGCATTTGGGGAAGGAAATTAATGAAGTACCAGCTCAGTGCCTCAGATGATTAAAGAATTTTTTTTTAAAAAAACAACTAATGAAAAAACTAGGCAAAGATATATTGCTCTCTCCCTGGGCTAAAGTGACCAAATGAGAGAGAAGCCTACACTGCGCAGGATTTTCCACAGAAGATGCCTGAGGGAAGGAACATCCTTGAAGGTTAATGGGGGTGGGAGAAAAATGTTGCTGAGTGAGCTTGTTTAATTCAAGACACTGGTGGCAGGAAGTGGCTTTGGGACTCCTAAAGTGAAATTAATTTATTTAGTTATTTATAAACTAATTTATTATTTAAAATAAGATGTACTCTCTGCTCTCAGATTATAAACTCTCCAGAGTGTCAACAGTTGCATGTACTAATTTAGAGAACACTATTAAATTGAGAATCTTTTCCAGTTAGTACCGAATTATAACAAGTAACATTTGTATCCCATTGAGTCACACTAGAGACAGATGGGACACTCTGTTCTCATTAGAAATGTAATAATTATAAATCCTCTAGGATGCCACACTTCTGACATCTCTTCACTAGGCTTTTTATTTTCATTTCAGTTTGCCCTTGCTGTTAAGCCTCTCCAGGCGTTCTTGTTACCAGGCAAACCTTGCTTGTGGAGAGGTAATTTATGGAGTCATAGGCCTCCTGCTGCTTTAGGGCTCCTGCAGCAGTCTTGGTTTCTATGCTGTAATCCAAACCACAAGCTGCTACTTCCTCACAAATTCCAAAAGGATATGCCAGCAAGGTTGCTATTCCAAACCTAGGTTATTCAGCACTGCTCAGGACACAAAGGTGTCTATGCTAAGGCAGCAACTTCTTCTTTCAGGTGAATATATGAATTTTTTTTTTCCATCAAAAACATTGAAGAACTGAGGATTCATCTTCGTGTGCAGTCAAAACAGGCATTAGGTGAAATGCCAGGGATTTTGTTGGTGTGTGGGACTGACACATGTCCTGAGAACCCAGGTAGAACAGGATCCTCCTGCCTCTGTCCTGCTGCTGCTGCCTCCTGTAGAGGGAGGGCACAAGAGCATGGGCAGGAAGTGATGACAAGGAATGTCTGAGAATAAACACAGATGAGCCATTTCTGCATCTCCTTCACAGACTTTTGCCAACTTATTGCAGCATGTTTCCTTGGTTTGGTTTATTACTGGGACAAAGAAATGAACTTCCTATCACACCATGACTTTAACAGGCCATGAGTTAGGACTTCCCAGGGGTGTAAGGACCCAGTTCTGCCCAGTGCAGGAGGTACTGAATGAAAACCAATACATGGCTTACATGGGTTACATGGGCTTCAAGAGAATCAGATTGCAAAATGGACCCAGTAATCTTAAAGCTTATAGGTATGGAATTTAAAGACTCATGTATCTTTACTTTCTTATAATTGTATGCAACTAGAAATGTGAAAAGCTTTTACTGGGAAATTCAAAAGCCAGACTTCTAAAAGAAGACAGAACACAGGGGCAATAACAGGTTTAGCAGAGGGCTAATAAAAGTAAGTTGAAATTATTTATCTGAGGTACAACTTAAATTTAAGCAATTGAATTAGAGACCATTATAGTGACACCAAAGGCAATGGACTATATCTGCACTGAGCAATGCACTGCATGCAAAGTTCTCTGCAAGTGCTGTCCTTATAGCAGAGCTCATACATATCGAGTGTGATCTCTGCTTTTAACAATATGTTATTTTCCCCAAGAAAATATAATAATAAAATTACAATGGCAACTTTCCAAGTTGTCATTAATTGACAGTACCTTGACAGAATGGTTATGAAAATCTGTAATGATAATTTCGTTGTTGCTGTTTACAGCTGCAAAATGGGGACCTGCAATGCAGAAGAAGAAGAAGAAAATAATGATACCATTAAAATAAAAAGTATGGTTAAATTAAAAAAAAAATAAGCCTTGCAGAATATTATATTTGGCTTCTGAGCAATAGTAGTCAAAGTGGGAATACCAATTTCAAATTAAAAGTAATTTTGCTTCATGGCTTTTTAGAAAAGCTCAGCATGCTTTTTGTAAACACAAATAATTTCTTTTTCAACCAGTTGTCAGCTATTGTTACCAATAAGCATTGTTCATTTCTCCCTCTCTTGTATACATATGGTTATGTAGAGATTTATGAGCTTTTTAACAAGACAAAACTTGTAGTGTTCAAGCATAAATTTGCGTATACACTGAAAATTGTAATCAAAAATGTTCCTGTAAATTCTTAATTGAAACCTTTTATGCTCTATGTGCTCATGTCTTACAAGTATTTGAGGTAACAATTTTTAGGATAAATAAAAAAGTTACTTAAAGGACCACTGTCAGGGAAAAAAGGGCATTTTTTGCTTTACATTATGTATTGAAATATGTGTGCAAATTTGACTAAAAAACAAATGGTAGCTTAAAAACAGGCAAGTACCCAAATTAAAACACTTGGTGCTATTCTGAGTTATTAAACAGAACAGAACTCAATTTCAATTTGCACAGTATATCAGGGTAATCTATTAAAAAGGTGAAAAATTTTACATTTAAAAGATTCAAGTTTTGACAATTTACCCGTTTTCTGTAGCCTATCAGCAAGAAGAGGTGTAGGATTTGCCTACTTATTTTCAGGAGGTGTTCTTGCAAATTTTCAAATGAAAAGAAGTTGAGATACCCAGAAAATTTAACTGCGTTAGAGCCTAAGCTCTTATAAATCCTATATATTCTACCATAAGACATTGCAAGAGATCTCAGGGTAAAAACACATTGATGCTATTCCTGTCTGTCAGTGTGAGCCAGTCAAAACATCAGACCAATGAAACTGCATATTAAAAATGACTCAATACCTGTAAAATGACCTGCATACCTAATTTGGCATCTTCATTTCAAATTTTGAAAGAACAGCTATTCACTTAAAATATATCGGTGAGGTTGTTCTGTTTTTTCAGCTTAATTGCTTGTTCGACTTGAAAGACAGCATGTGCAAGCAGTCAGTTGAGTATAAATGGCAATTTCCCCAAACTTATGTTGGCTGTTCCATAACTCTGCCTTCCTGATCTCAATCTTAATATTGGCCCATTACACTCATTTTCTAAGAGATACCACTTAGGGCATTGGGGTTTGTGTATCTGATGACTGGAAACACAAAGCACAGCATTTGAGCTGATTATGATGAACAGCTTAGTGTGGCAATTACAAAGCACTTATAAAATGCCAGTTAAGATCAGACTTTCTTGGGTCACTGATCTGAAATGCTTCCAGGCACAGGGAGGTAGATGAAACAATCTGGTTACAGTTACATTTGCAGAACAGATGTTGCAGTCTGCCGACCAATCAAGCAAATGGTAAAGTGAATTGGAGCTGAATGTCTAGCAGAACCTCTCCCCCGGAGGGTAAAGTATGTAGGATACAGCATCTTCAACATGCTCAAACATCATGCAAATGTGAGCAGAAGAGGCAAGAAAAGGGGATTTACATATTACCATCAAGTGTACCTGCAAACTGCTTGTCACCATTTCCTCGGCTACCGAACCTGGTGACAATCTTCCCGTTTGGCTGGAAGATGAAGACACAGCACGCCTTATTGTCCACTACAATGATGTGTCCATTACGATCCACCGAAACACCTTTAGGGCCCATGAGCTTCCCAGACCCAATTTTAGCCTAAAAGGGGAAACACAAAACAGGAAAATATGTTGGCATGACAGACATTAGTTAGTACAGTTTAAAGATTGTATTACAGGCACATGGAGAGGCCTTTTTTTCATCAAAAATTGAATGTGATTTGTTTTATTAGCTCTTACTGTATTCTTCATAATTTTTTCTTCAGCTGAAAATAAAGTCTGCTTTCTGTTTTTCTTTTCTAGACTGAAAATCTGCCACTGAGTCCAAATATACAACTCATAAGAAATACAATCATCAGATTTGCATGACTTGATACCCCTGTCAGAAATGTCTGTATATCCAGCATTAGGGTATCAGCAGGACAGGTAGACAAGCAGAGAGTTTTATCTCCTACTGCATGCTATTCCTGAGTCCAACCTTGATGGACAGGGAAACATCTTTATCACAGCCTGCATCAAAGAAGTCAGAGTTCCTGGAGCATTAGGGCCAGGAGGGATGTAAGCTACGATTACATCCTCTGTTGCCTTTCATGGTTTAGTAAGACACCAGCACCTTCTGAGTGCTCTTGGAAAGAATTTGAGCAGAGCCAAAGCTCAGGTTAACCTCTCTGTATCTTCCACCAGATTCCACAGGAGACTGCTTCACCTGCTGCTCAGACACATGAAGTGTCAGCTGAAAACTGCAAAGGGGAGAGGATCATGTTGCCAAACAACAAATGAAGCAATCTTTGAAACACGAAACAAATCATCTTTTAGGTAAATACAATTATTTCCATCATTTTAAATAGGCCTGTGACTACCAAAACCATCTGCCAGTATAATCAGCAACAGGAGGGGAATTGTATACAATATTTCAATGGAAAAATGTTCAGTGGAGATGAGATGGATCTCACAACAGTAAATTATTTGGAAAGGCTAAAGAGCTGTCAAATCCAAAAATAAAGCATTCTTTAGTAGGTTTAAAAAGAAGGGGTTTTAAAAAGAGGCTCTAAGCAACAGAGCAAGCAGAAATTGAGACCAAGCCTTCAAAGAATCCATGAGCTACCTGGGCATATACCCAAGAAGACTCTAGGACCACCTCACAATCCATTCCACATTTTTCACTGTTCTGCTTTTTTTTTGGCAGAGATTCTAGCACTGTTTTAATCTAAATAAATCAGTCGAGTTTTGACCTTTCAGATAAAAAAGGTTGTAAATACCTGATTGGAATGGAACAACTTGTGTCCTGTTTTTAGCCATTTTTTTACACTGATGGACAGATTTGAAAGCACTCATCCAGGTTAGTTTCAAAAGTCTGTATTGGACAGACAATCCACCAAACAGGCTCTATTGAAAGTATGGATTCCAGAACTTTCAGATCCTGAAGTAATTTTTGAGAGACACATACTACAAATTGAGGTTCAAATCTTTGTGAAGGACACGCTTTTCTGTTTGCATTGGAATTTAAATGAAATAGTTACTAAGATATTAATCTTATTTATGAAAGGCCATCTTTCACCTCCCTGCCTTTGCAGAGGGAGACAGATCACCCCCCCAGAACATGCAATGCTGAGAATCACAGGATCATTTAGGTTGGAAAAAACCTCTAAGACTGAATCCAAGCATTAACCTAACACTGTCATGTTTACCATGAAACCATGCTCCCAGCTACCACATCTACCTCTGACTTCTCTGCTCCTCTCCCCTCCCTCCTGCAATTGCTGAGTAGCAGTGGGACAGATTACAAGGCACTGAAAAAATCCATCGCCTAATTCATTTCTCTCACGTCCCTGATGTTTTCAAAGCAAACAGAAGGAGCTATCCTACCCTTAGTAAGTCACATGCTCCTATTCCACGGTACATTCTCATAGGTGGGGCTGAAGGTAAAAATAGGAATGATCCTAAAATAAAGCCACCTGGATTCCCCCAGGATGGCTGCTACCAAGCCACTACACAACCTTTTTCAGACTCCAGTAGAGAAAATTCCAGGGAGTAAAAATTGCAGCTTCGAGACTACACTTAGCCAGCATGCAATGATTGTGTGTCAGTTTTATGTTCATGTACATACACTGTTATAAATTGCAAAATATTTAGGCAAAGTCTACCTAATTCAATCATGCTAAAATATCCCCAGGAAAAACTATTAAAAATTATTTTGTGTTCGCCTGGGGAAAGATATCAGCAGACCTACAAAATGTATTCAGGTTTGCGTAAAAACAAAGCAGCAAAATCATAAATCAAATGCAAATCTGTAGATTTATTTCCTTTGGGCTGATTAAATCATATTCCCCTGTTTCCTTTGGGATGCCAGCGTGGTTGTTTGCTTGAGCACTGCACCACCTCCTTACCATCTTTCCAGGATTCCTATGGAAAATGACTCAGGCTCATAAGTACAGTGTCTTCCTGCCCATATAAACACATATGGAAAAATATAACTAATAAATCACATACTACATTAATGGGCACTCAGTGCTGAGAAGAGTAATAAAAATCACTACTCTTGGGCCAGGTTTAAAATACAATTTGCAAGCAGCAATAAAGTGTGCCCAGCTAGAGTTTGCAATGCTTTTTACTAAAAATCTGTTTCCAGTTTAGACAAAATATGCTGATGACACATTACTGGGTCTGGCTGAACATATTCTTTGTGTATTTTTATTTCAGAAAGTTTCTTAGAATTATAGGTTTGATTATTTAGAACAGAACATTATGAAACCCAGTCACTCCTGTTAAGTGTATGAATGGAAGTATTTTCAGATTTTTTTTTCCATAGAAATGAATACGTTATAATGAATCATGTAAACCCTTAATACAAATAATGTGTTTAATTTAATTCAGTCAGGGACATTATGTCCCTTATTTTGTAGGCTTTAGGAATTTAGACTGGTTTTCAAACGTGTTTATAAAGTCACCCTACCAGGTTGGAAAATACTCTACTGTGGGATATTCCTAGAGGTAAAAAAGAAAAATCAGCTAGCCTATATAAAAATTTATGAAGACTTTTATGCTATAGGAGTGCATTAGGGCAAAGTTTAACTTTACCAATCTTGTTGCTGTCTGGAAGTTCAAGATTGTCAAGAATTAATTACAAACTTTCAAGATACCATATTTTCCTCTCTGAGAATTTCTCTAATAAGCTTTGTTATCACACAATAAGTGGATTTATCATTCATGTGACTGTCAAAATTCAGCTGTGACCATTTAACCACACTACCTATTCCCATCTGAACATGCAACCAGCTTCAGATAGTGCTTTCCTTAATTCTTCAAGTGAGACAAAGAAAAAGAAATCTGACTTATAAAATGTTTCCTTTAATCTTTTCCCACTTATCTAAACTTGATCTTGACTTGCAGAGCCCTGTTTGGTTGATAACAAGCTTATCATCTTCGATACAACTCTCCAAGACTAGAAAGAAAACCATTCTCTTCTCAGAGGAACAGGAATAATTCTCTTGGCTCTGTTGCCCAGTTCCTTCACTAGGTTTGAACATCACACTGGTGAGGAGCTGGTAGAGCTGCTTCATCATGCCCTCTCTCCTTAGCCTAGTGCTGTATCTGCTGCAATAGTTTTCTTGAGCAGTTTCAGAGTACTTGACAGAGGAAGCCAGCACTGTTATCTGCCTTTTACAGATGAAGAAAATAAAGCACTGGGAAGTGAAATGGAAGATCACTAGCCACCCAGGAGATCTGTGGCATAGCCAGAAACAGAAGCCTGGAATCCTATGACCCTACCAGAGTCTTTATCATTCACAGGATAATACAGCCTTTCATTTGAAGACATTTCATTTGAAAACATTTCATGTTTTGGTGCAACCTTGGGTTGGAGTTTGTCTGCTCTGCATTATGTAAGTTTTACAGCCTTGAGAAAACAGAGCTCGGTCTTTGTTGCTGCCAGCAACTGAGGAAGGTGACACTTTTCTGCCTGGCAGTGGAGGTTGCCAAGGGGAGCCAGTCAGTGCTGTAATCAGGGAGATGCCTGGGCCTGGCTCCAGGGAAATTTGCCTTTATGGCTCACATGACTATTAAAAGGGAGAGCAAGTGTAAATAAATACAGCAGGAAGGGGGCAACATCAAAAATAGTTGGATTAAGCTCAAAGCAGCCCCCTGATATTGCTGAGTTAACAACTAGCAGGCTACCTGCATCAGAGATCATACATAATGACATGCAGGCACAGTTGTTTGAAGGCAAATGCCATCATCCCTTTCTCTCTCTGTGTTATCTTAGCAAGCACTGCCCAATTTAATCTGACAAGGCCTCTGTAAGAATTACCACTGCCAACACACAAAAAATCACAAGGCTTTTCCCAGATTCCCACAGGCTAGATCTGTTATAGCTATGTTCTGTGTTTCCAATATGTTTTATTTAACCCCATCATAGAATAATATCGTGAGCTGGAAGGTACCTGCAAGGATCATTGAGTCCAGCTCCTGGTCCTGCACCATCATGCCCAATACAAGCCCCATCAGTTCTTGGCACTGACTGTCCCCCATATCACAGCCTCACCCTTGGTGGGCATGACCTCCCAACCCTGTGTGTGTCCCCCCACACCCTGTGCACCCCTCCTGCCCAGCACAGCTCTCCAGCTGCACTGTGCAGTGCAGGATCCCCTGAACCAGTGCTGCACCCAACAGGACCCCCTACTCCCATTACAGCTCCTCAGTGTGGCCCTGTGCCCATCCCTGTCTCCATCCCAGTGCTCCCCACTGCCTCACTCCTGCTGTCCCCTTGTACACACTCTGCCACCTGCCCTGCACTGAACTCCTTCACATATATGCTTATGCCTACCCTCTGTATAAAAAAATAATGCTGCAAACATTTTAAAATTTTTCTTCTCATAAATATGGCTTATTGCATTCAATCTAAAAATAGTATTTCATATCAATGATGTTTCATCTCTCACTTCATCAGTCTAGTCCCAAGAACTAGGAAATCTTATGCATTAATTTGTATTAATCACACAAACATTGCCGATGTTACATAGCTTTTGCAATCCAACAAACCATTGACTGAAAAAAAAGCTAGGCTTCACATCAGAGGAACTGCATTAATAATTCATTTTTTTCAATCCCTGTCTCCCTATATCGCACATAGGGGCCTGGCTTTTCCAGATCTTTTTCCTCCAGAACTGGCACTATCCAAAATGCTGGATTTATTGCTTATCTTAAGAAGGCAGGAAGGCAAGGCCTCCATGCTCTGTGTCCAGATCAAGCCAGTTCACAATAAAGATGTGATTATTTAAAATACTCTTAAGATACTCAGAGTATTTGGATTCTTAACTAAATTACATATTTCTTTGGGTTTGTTTTGGCCTTTTCATTTCATTTCAGCCAAAACCAAGGTTTTTCCTGTGCAGCTGTACATTTTCAAAATTACTTGACAAGTGAAATCACATTCTCTCTGCAAATGCAAGTAATTTGTATTTTTTTAACACTTGCATTTCATTTCAGTATTGTTTTATTTTAGCTTGATGCCTGTACATAATCTGGGTACTTCTAAAAGCATACACACCTGTTTCTCAGATGGAGGTCACTGGTGACTGTGCAAGCACAATCGCCTATTTGCATTTGTCACTTTGCAAAGACTATTCAGAGGAAGGCCATTTCTTGGGGCACAAATGAGTAGCTCAGAACCTGAGATTTTTAATCATTAGACTGCCAGAAAATGAAGCAGATAACTTTGCTCCAATGCAGGACTACAAAACCAAGTACCTATGGTAGAAATTTCCCTGCAGGTCCATTATCCCAATGACCAGTGAGTACTGCTAACCTCTGCCAGAGGTGGCTCTCTCTAGTGTGCATCACCAGGCTTGGTAGCATGTGTTCAGAGAAGAGCACCAAATGGAGGCAATCTGTAATTCTCTCTGGACCTGCACCTGAACCCAAGCAAAGTAAATACTGCAGGCTGGAAATCATCAATGTAGTGTAGTAGCTGCTGTCTTATTTTACTCCAGTTAAAGGGATCAGAGTTGCTATAAAAATATGAGGTATGCTTTCCTTAGAATTTCTGATTTCTGAAAGCTATAACATCATTACTGTCTTTCAGATTTTCAGTGCATAACACACCACCTGAAACACTCCTGTCTATGCCGTAGCACTGGAACAACACCAAAGGCTTAACTTTCCTTTCTTTTATTACCAACAAGATCATACATGAATTATACACTATTTACAGAGAAGTATGCAATAAATAGGAAGTCATCAACAGTCTGCTACCTTCTTTTTCTCCTCCATATGTCACTGAAGAGCTTCATGTACTCCGTGTAAGATTTTGTGTTTGTCTGTGTGAATACATATATCTGCACACACCCTTCTGTACAATCAGAGCAGTAATGATGTGAAGGTTGTTGAGCTAGTCCTACTAGCCTTGCTGGCACCTGCTGTCCTCGACCATCAGTTACAGAAAGGCATCTAAGCACCCAGTACAGAACACGTTGTCCCTGCCTGGTATAACATCAGCATTATCGCTGGGATCTCCTCCTATTAATTACACCATGTGGCTGTGTCAGGGCTTTCCACCTCACAACAATGGAATTTAGACTAAGTTACAGCCAAACTACGTGGTTTCTTGAAAAATGATGTTACTTCGCATTCCTTTGTAAGCCAGAGAAAGCTCAGGAGAGTTAACATCATAACTCGTACCTTAAATTTTCCATCTGATGAGAATATGCTAACCCACTTGTTATCATAGTCTGCAATGATGATGTCACCACTGGGATGCACAGCCACTCCTGTTGGCCGCTGCAGCTGGCCAGGAGACCTTCCTCGTATGCCAAAACGGCTTTTGAACTGACCATCATTGGAAAATATCTGTAATAGAAAACAGGAATTTTAAAATTATGTCCACATATGACCATCACCTATTTTTTGGAGCTTAGATTTTAGCAAGTCACTAATAAACGGTATAGTCAGGAAGAGAGCTGGAAACATGAGCCACTTTTACACAGTTCATATTTGAAAGTGATACATCAAATTTAAGAAGAAGCTTCCATCTGGACCCTAATTTAAAAAAAATAAATTCTCATTGTACTGTTTCTTCAGTGATCTCAAAGTATTTCACAAACATTAGCAAATTAGCTTCACAATATCTCTCGCAGGTGAGAGGGAATGGTATTATTCTCATGCCAGAAATGAGGAAACTGAGGTGCTGAGTAACTCGGCCACAGTCAAACACTAATTCTGTAGAAAACATAGGAATATGTCCACTGGTTGTGTCTCCAGGCCAGGTAACTAGACACTGAAGTTCACTGAAGTGGCTGCAAATTACAAAGCACGAGGGTACTGATGAATATTTGACTCTGTCTCTTTGAAAAGGCCTGGAAACGAGTTCTCATGGCATGTGGCTTGCTGGTTCTCACATACAGAACAAGCCACACGCTGCTGCCGTGTTCATTGCTACCACATGGGCAGCCTGGAGAGTGATGACAAATTGTTAATGGCAAAAAGGATACATGGCAAGCAAAAGAAAAAATACAGCTTGATTTTCACACAGGTTACAGAAGCCAAGAAATTATGATTGTCATGGGTGCTGCCACAGAAAAGATTTGATCATGATATCAGAAAGGGAAGTCAATTAAATAGACTAAAAGCTACTCAAAAATGACACCTACATGTTTTTGTTTCTATTTGTACTTCCTTAAAAATTTTATTTGTGGCACTTTGTGCTAGATTTACATTTGGAAACATGGGAGTGATAAAACTTACAATGAAAAATTATATTTACAAAAAGGCATTTTTCCAGATACTGTAGAAATTATTTTTTCATTCATTGCCAGACATCATAAGGAATGGAAATAAAGTCTGATTATATACTAGATATAGTATAGATCTGAAGAAGATAGCTGCAGGTCGAGAAGATGGAATGTTAATGGATAATAAATTGAGCTTCCCTTGTATTTTCTGTATCTGCCTGAATTGTGCAAAATGTCTCTCTCCGAGACTACAAAAAAGGCAGTGTGTGGGGGCAAGGAGAAAAACACTGAAAGTGGTATATCCTCATACCTGCACACACTGGTTGTTACTGTCTGCTATTAATATTTTTCCATTTGTAGATGCAGCTACACCTTGAAGATTCGTAAATTCCCCTTTGTTTCTTCCTTTGGTGCCTAAAATTGAACACAAAACATGTAAGAAATCAGGTTAGACAGGACTAATCAGTTAGAACCCAAATGCCAACACATGCAATTATTACATTTCTGATCAAAGGATTTCTGTTTTGAAGAGTTCTTCTGACTGCTCCAACTTCAAAGAACCCCCTCAGTAACAGATACACAGTTCTACCCACAAGAAGGGATTGTTCAATGGACTGTTCTCACTCTTGAGCATGTGTGTCACCCAAGCCCCCATTGATGTTAATTGCATCTTCAGCCTTCATAAATCAGTGTTCACTGATTGCCTCTTGCATGAGGGAAGTAGTAAAAGGATTTTTAAAAGTTCTGGACTTTTTTAAAGTATAGATTTTTATTCTACTGAAAGGGCAATTAAAGGGGCAGTACATGGGAACATACAGAGAAGGGCTAAGACAAGAAGTTGGACAGATGACATGGTTTTAGCACCATTAGCTAAGTCACCTCAGTGAAATCACAAAGTTGGGATAAAACACATCCCTTAGAATGGGGCCATTTCAAGACAGGAAAGTTTCCTATTCCCTCATAAATACAGTTTTCAGTCATAAGCTTCAAAAATTGCCTTAGCAGGGAAATTCAGATTAAGGACTAGCTTTGAAGAAATAGGACTTGTGAGCCAATGAAGACCAACACCTGGAGACTGAATGCTTCTGAATGCCCTTGGATTGTTCTAATAAAGCCGTGTCCACATGCAGAAGTCTCATTTTAACCCAGGATAAATGCACTTGAGAGTTACATAGTAACTTTTACCCAGTGGCTTAAGATGATAAGGAGTTGTAAAATGTCAATTTCTCACAAAAGTTCATTATGTTTAGGTGGCTTGTTACTTAGACATTTGTTCTGATATGTTCCAAGGGGCATCACAGAGCAAAGCAGTGTGTTTAAAAGACCAAAGTGGCTGGTCTAAATTACACCTGGAACACAGGAACATGATCCAAATTCCTGATTTGTTTGTATAGAAGGCTCAGTGGCCTTTAGAAAAGACTGCAGTTATGATCTTGGACTCCAAGGTTATTCATAATAAATGAAGGAATTCTGAAAAAAACTAAATATGCCCACCAACCAACCAACCACCAACTCTATAGGCTGTCCTTTCCAAGACATGGATGTAGTGCTGTTTTTCCTGGTGAAATATTTTTACAAGCATTCACTGGCTGTGTATCTGACATTAATGGGTTCCAATATATGGCTTTAACTGAAAAACTTGTATTTCATTTTAGTCACTCCAAAATATCCTGGAGCTCAGTGATTAAAACTGTTCTGACTGTGATGCCTAATATAAGACATACATATCTGCTCTAATTTGTATTTAGCTTTCATCAGGGATGTGCATGCTTGTAACAACCCTGCTTTCTTCTGTGGTGATGGTTGTGGGATGCATATTTCCTGTCACTGGTAACAAGTAACATTTAATTTCTCTGCACTCAGTGCTGCAATAATGTCCCTTTGTTTCAAGACTTATTTTCTTCAACTCCATCTGCTTCATCCTCTAAACAAGGAAAATACTTCTCAGTTCTTGTACTGCAAGGGAAGAGTATATATTCAGGGAATAGTGAGTTACATACCAATTACATTACCCATACTTGAGCCATTTCTGTTTATTCTTTTAATAAGTAGTGCCTGAGGGATACATGCAGCAATTTTTTTTCCACCATATGCTAATGATAAGTTTCCTTTTTGCTTCTTGGCCAAAGAGAATGGATGAAAAGAGAGAAACATTCCTTTTACTACTAAGAGTAAAGGGAAAACATTTGTTGGAAAAGAGGAGGCATAAGCTAGAGCATCTGGAACTAACTAGCACAAACTTTACGGAATGTATGCTCTTTAGCCTTAGGAAAATTTTCTTGAAAGTCAAGGAATTCTGTTTTTAAAGATAAGAGAAACCTATATAAATAGTTACTCAGAGTGTTCTTCAGTAGAACCTTGTAAACACATCAAAGGAAAAACTGAAGAAATTACCAAGGAATGCCACAGTCACATTTCACGTTAAGTTTAATAAGTATCAATTTATTAGCACAGTGTGTAGATGAAATTCAGCTTCATGCAATGTCTATGTACCTAACACTTTGCAGCTATTAAAACTATCACCTGGGTCCTAATTTGCATACAGGCCTTTACACAGTCCCCTCTACAATGGCAGAAATCCCTCTGCAGAAGAAAGCTTACTTCCTAATGTATGTTCAAGAGGAAATCAGATAGCTTTGAACTTTCAGTTTTGAATAATTCACTACACCAGCAGAGATCTGAAGCCAAGCTTAGGCACTTCAGATGATGAGAGGAAAGCATGTCAGCCTCTGGAAAAGCTGGATTTTGCTACTGACTCTGCAATACCAAAGGATAATAGCTCCCCTCTGTAGCAGAAATTCCTTCCTTATGAACATACCTTCCTAAGAGGAGTCTTCAGCAAATCTTTTACTGCAAGACACTACCCCTCTGGATCAAGGCACTTCTTCTCTCCATCATGGGCAGTCACCCCTCTCTCCTTAGCCTAGGGAGGCACCAACATTTCAATTGCACAGGGCTGGAACCAGTAGGAGCCTCATTCCAGTGCTTCCCAGCCTGGTTAACAGATAAAAGCTTTCATCTTTTGTGCCCTTCCTTGCCCAGCTTTATCTGCCTCCTGTTCCAACCTACTGCATGGCACAAAGGAGGAAAAGACACGATATTTTACTGCAAGCTGCTGGGGAGAAACCAGGAGCGATTTCAAAAGGGGAAGCTGAACAGAATTATTGGAAAGCAGATCTGTGGCCTGTGAAATATCTCCTTTTACACAATTTTTGTATACAGATAATGATCAGATTTGTTTCAGCCCTTCTGGTAATCTGAGCATAGCCTGCACAAACCAATTAATTTAGCTTTCAACAAAGAAAGTGTACATTTTCTAGCACACATAAAATGCTTCATAATTTCAATCTTTTACTCTTGAGCAATAGAGGCCATACTGAATCTCACCAAAAGGAAGGAAAAAAATTATCTAAAAGCCCATTAACAATCACAGGCAATGTTAAAAATTACATCATGTAACTGTAATAAGAATATGCTCTTTAAATCCTGGGAATCTGAACAAACCTGTAAAATTTATATTTTTGATGCTCATAGTAAGAGTGTGTTTGCTTTCTAAGTTTTACTAACATGAGCAATAACCCCCTTGCTTGCTAACCTAGATTCCCCAGCTTCCTAAAACACAGAGCAAAAACATGTCAGTGCCTCCAGCAGGAAGGGAATAGATTCAGAGAGACAAACTCAAACTGCAGAAATATTATAGATTTTTTGGAAGGCTTTAGAGGTTGTGAGTGGCCATAATCTGTTGTGTAGGAACCATTTATTTCCTGCCTACAGCAATTCAAATAATTCTTCTTGGACTCTTTCCAGTGTGGTAATGAAAAAAAAAAGAGTAAAACTAAACAGCATGGAAAGGTCTACATACATAGTGCATAGACAGGCATCAAGGAGTTTTCTTGTTTCCCAGCTTCCTTTCTTTCTTCCTCAGAGTGCTAAAAGATATTTGGTCAAATCTTACAGATTATGAGGCTGATACAGCTGAAATGTTTCTGTAGTAAAACTGCACTGAATTGTTAACACTATGTGCTTACTGTGAAAGAAATGTCAGTCTTTCTAATCCAAGCTTCTACATAACTCTAAGTTCTAAAATTAGTCAGTTGGTTGGTAGAAGGCACACTGTTTGTAACCTTTAAAGAGGAATGAATAATTCAGTAGGAACTCTGGCAGATATGCCCACACACTGTTGGTAGTGAAGATGGACTGATTTGTTTTAATTTGCTTTATACAGTATCTGCTCCTGAAAGCTTGGCCAAGAGCACCCCCAAGCCCTGCTCGTGCAGCAGAGCCCCTGACACCACAGACAGGTGTGCACAGACCTAGGGATAGGTGCACCTCAGAAGTTCTTTGCTGCCACAGCAGGCAAACCTTGAATAACAAGAGCCAAATCCAGGCCAGGTCTGTTGTCAGTACATCAGAACTCCGCTGGGGACTTTGCCAGCAATGTGATATCAAGAGTTCCCCCCACCCCCATCCAGTACAGGTATGACTGCAATCCAATGCAATACAGGCCTGGCAAAATTCCACTCTGACCATCACAAACCCATAGAGAGCTCATGATGAGCATCAGAGGGATTTGAGCTAATAAACTGGAAAAGAAAACTCTATTTTCCCATTACTAGGCATACCTATTTCTAAAGCAGGGAGGCTGGACCAGATGACCCACTGTGGTCCCTTCCAACCTTATTTCTTTTGTGATTCTGTGAAACGCTCGACCAAGAATCCCTTTACTCCCTCTAAGCCTGCTTTTAAAACTGCAGCTATTATTACATAGGCCTTTTTTGTAAGTTTTTCTGTGGAGCAAATTCACAGTAAGGCTCCTAGTTACTTTCAGCATTGATAACAGACCAGAAGATGACATTCACGCCTAGTAAGGAGGCTGACAGAAGTTCTGTTAAAGGCAGGGTATTTTTAACACATTAATGTACCAGCTAAACTTAGATGCTCAGTTACATGACAGAACAGACAACTAAACAGTCTAAGAAAAAGGAAAATAGGAAAACTGAACTTTCTAGCAGAGGGCTAACTCTCCATCTGGCAGTATCTGATGCCAATTCCAAATATAAATAAATGAAGAGAAAGAAGCAGTTTAAGTGGAAAATAGCACCACTGCTGCCAAATGGTGTCAAAGAGCCCAGTCACGGAAAGTGTCAGAAGAGAAAAAATACCAAGGCACACAGCACAGCATGGCAGAACTAGAACACAAGATGGGGTCCTGGATGGGGCAGTTGATGACAACCATGTCTCTTAACCCTTCTCTGAAGGGCATGGAAGAGATTAACTAGGAAAGGTGGAAGTGGCTGACACCCCTCACCTCTGCTCAGCATGGGTCTAAGGCACAAAAACTGGGTAATGAAAGAAAGACTTCCCTCTCACTTTAGTGTTTCTTACCAGTTGTAGAGGTAGCAAAACCATTGGGCAACAATTATTTTCTAGATATCGTAAGAACATTCTTGTTTGCATTTGTATAGACTAAGGACACGCTACACAAATATTGCATGGACACACTCTTAGTGATTACACCTGTTTTAAAAAAAAAAGATAGGCTGAGAATATAAATTATTGAGAGAGAAAAAGAGGATGCAAGAAATACTCTGCTCTTGTAAATAATGAAAAAAATTCATTATTTACAAGAGCAGAGTATTTCTTGCATCCTCTTGCATACACAAATGTATGAATGCGTAGTCAATAATTTGACCTTGGAACGTCTGAAGAGAGCCACATGCTATTTTAAAAGCTACAAATAACACAGAATTGGCAGAAGATACAATGCACACATCCCCATGAACAAAATGCACTAATCTTGTATTAATGCTATCTCTTGTTAATACTAGAAGGAGAACAATCATCTGCTAGCAGCTGATCAATTTACTTGTGCATAAAAGCCCATACATCAGCATACATACAATAGCACACTCCATGGATTTGGATGCCCAGAGGAATATTACAGTGTGAATCTCCAACACAGCTGTACGAGCTTCTGGCAGCCCAAACAGAAGATTTATCTTGCCTAGTTTAAAATAAAGACCCAGTTTTGGCCAGGGCCATCAGAGAAATTCAACAATGGGTTCAAAACAGATGCATACAGTTGTGTTGGAGAACAGTGATAAACTTTACATTACCTCATCAATAAAAGAATCAAACCTTAACTTTTCAAAGTGAGCTGAAACTGGAATTAAATTTGTGAAATCATTGTGAAAATGTCAGAAGTTTTACCTGTCTCAGTAATTTTGCATATTTTGGAAGAGTGTAGAACTAGAGCATTACAGCTGTGACCTTTCAGACAATGCATACATAAGCTCACAGAAGCCCAGAGGAACATCTCTATCTAGGGTCATTCTGTGAAATTAGTGGCTGAAAACTGAACTGTAAATATTACTCTCAGCTCTGTCTTTTCTATAAAATAGTGATCCATATATCCCAAATGTGGACACTTCAAGAGGTTTCACCATGCAAAAGCTTTGAGACATGGATAGCTCTTGTTCTAATGAAATACTCTTCCTTTTTTAGTGGTGAAGAAGGAGAGAAGGTAGAACTCAAAAATAAAGCACATTGTCACGGTTGCATCACAACATAACTAAAAGGCTCAGCATTTCTGGGAAAACAGTTAAGATTTCTAGAGCTTATAGTGTGTTGGAGAGAGTAGTTTAAAAAAAAAAAATCTAACAAACAAACACCTTTACCAACAAAAGCCAAACCAGAGCCATACCACCATTTGGAAGTTAAGCCAGAAACTGCTCACTAGAAGCAAGGGATACAGAAGCAGAAATTACAAGCTGAAATTACTTTAATCTATATCAAAAGCTTTGTAATAAGAATATTAACAATTTTTTAAATATCTCAAATCAAATGTATTCATTTCTCAACCAAAATCCCAATTAAATATTTGCTTCAAAGTATTTTGAAGTGTGTACCTCCAAAATTTACCTATAAACAAAAGTCAAGAGGCCTAACGGTATTATCAAGTTGCTCTACTTAGAGCCTTAGCTTTACAATAACTGAACTTCTTCATTCAGTTTCCCTGAACAATTCTTAAGTATGTGAACAGGTAGCCAAGTCACCTACCTATTCTGAAGATCAAATCATCTTCAATGGGATTCTCTTTTCTTTTGCCAGTGCTGTACATGCTCGCAGGTCTTTTCACAGCTTTCTGCTTCACATGGCCACTGCCTGGAGATTTAACACGTCTCTTAACCCCTTCAGTGGTAGGGGACACATCTGCTGACCTGACCACCTTAAGTTTGAATGGGCTGCCCTTGATATGTTGATCATAAAGTCTCAGTGACAAAGTGAAGTCCCCTTCTTTCTGAACAGTATACAAAAATTCATAAGTGCCGTTTTTGTTGTCAAGTATTTCTCCATCCGCTACACTCCCATCGGGCGTGCTCAGTTCAGCAGTGAGGTAAGCATTCCCAGATTTACAGAGCTCCCCATCTTTGTCCTTGGTTGTGATGGTAACTGACATGGGCTGTCCGATCACTGTCTGCCTCAGTCCCTCACCGGTGGCAACTGTTTCAGAGGCAACAGCATTGGTGGTTAAAATAGTCCCCAGGTTGTGAATGGACTTCTTCAGGCCTTCTGTTTCCACGATAAAGTCCAGCTGATCGTTCTCGCGGGGCTGCAGCGGGAAGTCCCGCTCAGCCAGCTCGTTCAGCTTGTCACTCATCTGCTTCTTCACCAGCAGCACTTCGGTTTCAGTGCCATGGTTGAGGGCTTGGGCTGTAAAGTTGCTGCAGCTTTTAATGCTTTCCTGTCCTTCCAGTAAGGTATCCAGCTGTGTCTGGAGGACCTGTGTGCATTACCAAACACTGGATTAGCATCGTGTTACAAGACCAGTCCTAGGAAGATGTAGCATCTAAAGGTCCTGGTAAGTACCAAATTTATAATGTCTTATTTTAGCATTTAATTCGAATTTTCATTTTAGAAGAAGTACCACACGGATCACCTGCACTAGATTGAATTACTGGCCTCACCTGTCTTGTCTTCTTTTTTCTTTTGTTTTTCTTTTTCTTTTTCTTTTCTGCAGAAACCCAGCAACAAATGTAGATGTTTGAACCCTGCACCATCTAACTCTCAGCAGTCACAGTCAATGAGACAGTTACTAGAACTGAGCTGTATTCACAGACACAGAGATATTTTGGAGTCATGAGACCCATTACTAAGGGAGGCTGCAAGAAACTTCTTGACACTATTTCTTCAGAGCCAAGGGAGCCTGTGGGTTACTCCTCTAAGGAGATGGACAAGAAGGTGCTGAGACCTGGAAGCACATTCATCCTGAGGAAAAGTGTGATTCCTGAACTAAATAAGTGAAGAAAGGAAAAATCTCCCTAGCGAAGGTGAATTGATTCCTCACTTTCAGCAGGCAGGAAAGCAAAACACACAGTATGGGCTGTGAAGTGTGGAAAGAGTTGGATTGAGTAGCCTGAAATTTTGGTGGGCAGCAAGTAGCCACTCCATATTTAAAATTATGAAAGAGCTTCTATTACAGGGTCAGTTCTGGCCCTCAGTCTAAAATCCTTAAAACAGTATTGACCTCAAAATTGTTAGGTGAGGGCTGGGAACAGGGCAAACTTTTTTTTTTTTTTTTTTAAATGAACTTTGCAATGAATTGGAAAAAGAATCCCTGAATTATAACAATCTATAGTTGTCCTGATAGCCAAGAAAACATTCCAGCTGCACCCCACACTCTCCACTGATAAAATCCCCAAACGAAGATATCCAGTCACACACTTGGTATGTTTTCCTTACAGAGAAGAACTATGGCCCAGCCATGACTCTGGATTAAAGAAGTTATTTTGTTGATCATCACTGTAAAGTAAATATTTTGAAACATTTCAATTGATGTAAAGTAAGCTTAGAGACTAGATGTATTTATTGCTATGAAATACTCTTCCCTTGCTGAGACATACTATGTAATGACATTGGATTCTAAAGGCATTTTTTTCTGAATTTTCCAAAGCTTTAGGCTTTTCATCCACTGGAGAAAATCCAGGCTCATGTGTTACTGATATGGGAAAGTGATAACAGCACAAAATCTTTTGCAATTAAAACAGAATGAACAAATGTCAAGATTACAATGAAATTTCAAATCATCTACTTTTCTAGGCATTCAGAAACTTCTTAGGATGCAATACAAGGTATTTCTAATCTGATTGGTTTTAATTCAGGATATAAGTAGTTCAGTCTATTGTACAACAAACAGAATTGCCAACTTTTTTTTAGTAAAGTGTAGCCCTTCTATTTTTTCATTTTTTAAAAGTATATGATCAGCATGATTGATTATTTGGGTTTGACATATTTTGCAGGACTACACATTCAAAAGTAAAATGCAATCTCAGTTGGGGAACGGAGTAAATGCCTCTTTTACTGCTTATGTACAACTTCATAAAAATTTGATTCTCTAATGGTCAGAATAGTTTTTAAATAATTTAAAATATTTTTAAACAACAATAAGATAATTCAACATCATATTCTATTTTGTGTAGACTTTGTACACATATAGAGTATATTTGCTTGCTATGGAACTAAGTGTGACATTTTGAATACATTGTGTCACTGTGAATACATTGAGATGAACCTGGGATCTAAGTCCATGTTATTGATGCTAAAACTTCTCTAAGCTGCTGCTTAGCTCTGGAGATTCTGTGCCCCAATGGTATTGGGCTCCCTATGTTCCTAAAAGTATGTATCTTGTGCACATGTTTGAATTCCTCCATTTCCACAGGCTCAGCAGTTCAGCACCTTTGTAATGATGTTTTCAAGCCTATTCCAGATCCAGGAATGCAGCATTCTTCTACTTCAGATATCTGGAGATGCTCAGCTGCTCACTTTGGAAACTCCAGTTGTTTTCTTTTAAAGGCTACTTTCAGGGAGAAATCTTTCTTTATAAAGGAGAAACTGTTGCCCAGTAAATAAGGACTAAAGTCTTTAATTTTCCTGATTCAGACCTAATAATCTTCAACAAAATCTCTACCCGTCAGGCTACAGGCTTTGCTTCGTGAAAGTACAGGTTTCAGTTTTCTCCCTCTGAAGGTTAGTCTACAATATAAGGGGGAAAACTCCCAGATTCAGTCATCCAGATAGGAGGTAAGAGAGTGAATAAAGCTCTGCAATCTGTTACTCTCTTCATTCCCCTAAGTGAGATGTCTCTCCAATCTCTTTGTATTCCAACAGGTGAAATCTAACATGAAATATGTTACCAAGCACTGGAAAGGAAAACAATGCTTTGAAGCCAAACAGGTTCCTCAGGACAAATTATTTGGTCTGTATCTTCATGCTCATCTTATGAGGCTGGGCACCCACAAGTAAGGCTCTGCAGCACTTGATTTCAGGAAAACAAAGTTCTCTGGATCTCAGACACAATTTGTCAAACTGGCGTCCCACATCATTTGCAAAAACTGGCTGATTAAATTAACAGCTTTTCACTGAAACAAAACATGCATCTTACTTTGTGTTTAAGGCCATAATTCACTTCCAGCTCCATGAGCAGCACGCTCTTTCGCACATTTAAAGTCTTCTGGAGTTCATCAAAAGTGGAATGAATGTCATCTACGATGCTAGCCTTTTGGTTGGTTAACTGGTGTATGATTTCAGATATAAAATGAAGTGCTGAGTCAATCTCTGGAAGCCTGAGGGAGGAATTAAATTACAAAGATTGCTGTTTCAAAAGTCATTAAACATTGGCCCTTGCCCTGGTATATTTTGATTATACCCTCTCATCAGCAGGCTGTCTTTAAATTTGGTCACTTCCCAGAAGTAAGTTCATTGCTTTTATAACCACACAGTGGATCTGATCTGATAAAATAAGGCTAAGCCACAGTCCTCCCCTGTGCAAATCCATTGCATCTATTACCAACAATGAAGCCTTGAATCCTCTGTCCTTTATGCTGTGTATCTACTTGAGAAAATATAACTAAATCTACCCAACTTTTTATTTTTTTTAAAGTCATTTTGCCACCACAGTATTTGTACTAGCCTTTTTAACACTCAGTATTATTTATTTAGCCATCATTAAATTCATGACTGGATAGCTGTCCCCTCCTTAGCATTTTATGCCCCTTCTTTGGAGGATACTTGCATTTCTAATGGCCTCTGTTTTGTGAAAGAAGCTAGGAATCTATTTCTCTTTTTGCTAACTCCTCAGTACACTGCACTCAAAGGAATATTGGTCCTTACGCTAGCCTCACTATTCCTGTTCCCTAGGAAAATACCCATGGCACCAACATAACCATTCCTGGTTAGCACAGGAAGCCAGTGATAAAACTGCAAATGGAATACAGTCAGTGGAGTGTCCATACCTTTTGTTGACAGCATCCAGTTGGACTTGGAGGGAAGCCTTGTGTTGCTCCACCACATCCTTGAGCGGTACCGTGGGATGCTCTGCGTGTTCTCCCTCCGTGCACTCCCGGCACATGGCTGTCTCACAGGACTGGCAGTAAAACTCCATCACCTGGAAAAGTGAACACCCAAACATTGCAGCAGGAACACAGCTCAAAGCACATCTTACTGAGGCTGTAACTCATTTACTAGCCAAGCTCTGAGACAAAGCTTCTGTTTTCTTATGCACCAATAATTTACTGCCTAAAAGATGGTTGTTATTGCTAGATATTTTATATAAAAATGCTCCTTTAAAAGCATTTTATTCTATCATAAAGTGTCAGAATAGCAGACTGTGAACAATGCTGGACTTCACTGTTGGTCCTAACATCATCTTTATATTGTGTAACAGTAAGTTTTGGCGTCTCTCTTACGTAGTCCATGAAACAACTCAAAAAACCAGGCATTCAACTACGCTCATTTCCTCAATCCTTAGTCTTCCCATAGGGTCTGCTAAAGAAAGTGTAAACTTAGGCTGTTTGTCATAACGTGCCACTCTTGGAACACAAACTCAATGGAAATCACCAAACAGCAACTTTATTTGCTAGAGGAAGGCACCCTAAATGAACCAATATGCTTCAGGAAACAATCTCCCTATCCCATTACTAATCCCTTAAAACCATTAAAACCTCATATCTGAGATTTTAATAGGAGTGCTGATATACACTTGAAAGAGGAGGAGATTGTTTCAACCTGTTAAGTACCCAGCAAGATGCTCTTTAGAGATAAAAATAGATCTTTACATGTAATAGATACCCCAAACTCTGAATATATTCATGCGGGGAAAGAAAGAGAGAAGCACTGTGCCCAAAATCGTATGTTAGTCAAAATAATGCACATAAATGCAAATTTGGCATGAGACTTTCTTTTACAGCTAGGAAGTCCTTGGGCTCAAAGCATTTTAGGCTTATTAAAAAGGATATAAGGAAGTTCATAGTATATGCTTCAAAGCAAGACATTGGCAGCTCTTTTGCATTCAGAGCATAGCATCAGAATCTTGAATAATTCAACTGATGCTTCTGGCACTCAGACATATTGCACAAAGATGGTGTGCTGGAGCTGTTGGTTGATGAGATGGTTGTGTAGAACCAGCTGTTTTCAGGTGAGTAGAGGGATTTGTAACAGCACCGTGCAAAATTGCTGGCTGCTCCGAGGCATCTTGAGAATTAAGGAGGGGGAAGCAAGAACCATGATTTGCACGTGGCTATTAGCATTAACAGGGATTTTCTTCTGATAAGCTCCTTTCCTGTCTTATTCCCATTCTTCCCTCTTATCTCAATTCACAAGATACGGGATTCACATGCAATGAGGGTTTAGCCATTTGTCTGCCATTCGCATAAGCCACTTCAGAGAAAATTTAAAAGTTGCTCCAAATAACCCGTGTAACATCAAGCAGCTCAGCAAGGGAAAAAAACAAGTAGACCTTCTAAACAATGTCAGCCCTCATGAACACTACTCCAGTCACTGTGAATTTAACAGTCGCATTGTGGTAGATCCTCCGAGGCCTGATAGTTAATTTGGTAGGCTCTGTGATGTGATGCATTCTTACAGTGCATAGAGGAAATGAGTTAAGCAGAGTTTAGGATTTAAGTTCTTTTCAAAGGCTTCAAAAGTCTGCAATCAGAAACAGCCAAAAGGAAGAATATTTTATGAGGAAACTCTGAAATCTTCTTATATGGTAAAAAAATAAATAAATCCATTTCTTTTGAATGAGTGTACAGAATTCATCTTTCTGCCTCTTAATTGTTGAATGCTTAAGGTCAGGATATTTCAACAAGCCCTTTATTCATTCAATATTTTTATCTTTGGATACAGTGATCAGATTAATTTAGTATTTCTGTTTTCTATTGAACACTCCATAATAAACCTCATTATATTTGCAGCCATATATAAGAAAGGAAGCATCTCACTGGCATATTGAAATACAGACTAAACAACCTTCTTCCTCTTTATTCAAGAAGGAGGAAAGCACATAAGCTCAAATGACAACAGCAAACATATCACAAAGACCTAATGTGTATCTCTGTATAGAAATAGTTGTCTTTGCCTCAAATTCAAAATGTTTTGAGAGAAGCAGCTTTCATTTCCCCCTATAATTTTTGTTTTGTGCATAGATGAAGGAGAAGGAAAAGCTAATATTAATATAATTCAGGCTTCAACTGTCTAGATAGGCTGATTTCCTAAGATTTTTTCTAGCATCTCTTAATCAAGCAAGACTAATTTTTAACTACAGACAGAGATGTATTACTGGCTTTTCATCTCTCCCCTCCATGCCCAACATGGGCATCACATTTTGTGACCCTCCCAGAAAATTTTTCATTATGAGAGATGTTTGCCTTACAAAACATCTCAGAAAATGACATTTGCCTCTCCTTTCCAAATTCAAGAGAGCTCTTGGGCAGGATATACTATGGTGTCCAGCACTAGCTTCAGCCCTATTTCCACTGAATTCAATGAGAACCTTCCCATCAGCTGTAAGGAAATGCCAATTTCAGAACCCACTGGTTCTGAAATCCATCCACTAATTCCCACCTTAAACCAGACCAGCATATTTCAGCACTATGATGTAGCTGGAGACCCATGCACATCTTCACTATTGTAATTCAACTGAATTTACAGAAAATTTTAAAATAGCATAATCAAGGATGCAAGTACTTCTGAACTGGATTTCACAAAGCCAAGACACACTAATTCAGCCCTTCAAAGTTCAGGTCTTGAGGAAAAAGCTCTCACCTATCACAAGCCCGCCTTCTCTAAAATCACATTTGAAAAATCATATTGCTCACCCTCTGCTTTCTATTTGTTTGAATTAAAAGAGCAGTCTACAGAAAAAGGATGAGTCATCTCTTTGCCACCCACCTTCCTCATGTCACACACACATGCTCAGTTCCTCTATCCCAGGGCTAGTGTGTACCTTAACTTTGTATGTCTTGGCTTTCAGAAGAATGTAAGTTTGAATTACCTGAGGGTGCCTCTGAGATACCTGATAAAATTTACCATGTGGGTTTTTTCCTTCCTAGTCCCAGCTTTTACCTTACCCACAGATTACACTTTAATGGGATACATGAGTAAGTGACATGGTGGGAAGTACAGAGGTGAGGACAAAAAAATAACAGTTTAAAAGGTAAGATATAAAGTCATTTCATCAGAATAAAGGATAGATGATTTTTTTTTAAAAGAAGCATACAGGCAGTAAGCAACACCTCCACAAGTTCAGGAAATGTTTTTGCAAGCAAGATCTTATGCCTGTCAAGTTGCCAAGCTATGCTACGATCTTTTGAGAAAAAACCACTCAGAGATAAGGCATTCTCTCTTGTTAAAAGTGTTTAATTTAATACTGTGTGTCCTCTCTTATTACACTCTGGAGGCAGAAAATACATTGCCCCACCTTCTACAGTGTAAAAACATGGATCCTCGACTCTGAGCTGGTTTTCAGTTCAAATTTAAATAAAACACAAGTATAGACATTTCAGAATGGGTGACTGCAAAGAGTCTACACCACTCATTACATACAGTGGAGCTAGAATTTCATAGCCTTCCCCTGCCCTGGCTGCTGTACCTGCCTGCAAATGATCGTAGATCAACGTTTCCAATCTAGAATGCTTTTATACATGAGACCTGCAAGTGTTTAGCAGCTGAGAATAAAGCCAATCTTATTTTAATGTGTAGGTAGATGATAAGAATCTTCTAGTAGGTTCAAAAGTTCCATATGTGCCCTATTACCCTGATTTAACAAGAACATACATTTGTGCCTTGTGTTGGGTCAAAATGAGAAAGCATTTTTTTTATAGTTCAGGCACAGGTAGCCATCTTTTCTATTAAGATACTACAAGCTATGTTTCATTTTTCATAAGGACACACAGAACAAAGATGCCACAACAGAGGATAGGAGGATGTGCAGAGAAGGAATAAAGTAAGCATACACACATATGGAAAATATGGGTGATGGGATTAGGAGACCAGCTGGGAAGGGAAAGTATCTAACCTAAATGGCCTGAGGAAGGCTAAGTTACAAACTGACAGGCAAGCAAATGAGCAAGTACCTCTGCATCAGTTTCTATCTCATTTTAATCAGAGACGTTTAAATCCAGGATGGCCAAAATGATTGAAAAAACTTGTTTAAACAGAAATGTATTTCCAAGCTAATATGAAGAAAAAACAGTAATATTTAAAAGAAATATATTTGATGCAAATAGTAAAAATACAATGGGTCTGACCCCACCCCAAGGTGGATTTAATGCAGAATGTCTGCTGGTTCTGTAAAGGGATTCTCCCCCAGCAGCCAGCTCAATCCTTTTTCACTTCTGAAGCCCCAAAAAGTTACCAGCAGCCAGGCACTTAAAATCATAGAATACCCTGAGCTGGAAGGGACCTACAAGTCCAACTCCTGGCCCTGCCAAGGCCCACCCCAAGAGTTACACCATATACCTGAAAGCATTGCCCAAACAATTCTGGAACTCTGGCAGGCTTGGTGCTGTGATGGTGTCCCTAGGGAATACATTCCAGGAAAGTTCTGGGTGAAGATTTTTTAGATATTTCCTAATATCTAACCTACTTGCCACACAGTGCTCTTGTGAAGCCTACGAAGTCAGCACAATCCCATCTCCTCAGTGAGGCCTAAAGTGCCCAGCACCTTGCCCTGTGCACCCTTGCAGCCAGACCCACCTGGGCAGCCTCAAGCAGCTCTCCCCCAGTCTTACCTCAGATCCTCCCATCACAAGGACTAATGTGTGCACTTAGCTTTTCATTTTTTAGCTTCACAAAGCTTTAAATTGGAGTCATCCTCAGGCTATCCCCAAGCCTCCCAGATACTTAATGGAGCGAGAGGATGTTCCCATCACACACTACTCAGCACTCTAAATGGCATGCTGTATTTCAAGGCAAGCCAAATAAGTTTAGAGGACTTAAAAATGCACCTTTCCCTATAAAGGAGTACTCAGAGAAGTATAAGGTGGCATAATTTTGATTGTAGACAAGCCAGGTTTTTTTTAAACATACCCAAAGATAATCAGCTGATACTTTAAAATACAAAATAAGCATTACCTTAATTTTTACCTTCTTCTGCATTTCACAATCAAATGCCTCCTATCAGAATGGCAATGTCAGAAAATAACTATGATTCATTTTGAAGAGAGCAAATAAAATGCAAACAAAAACTAGGAATGTGTTAATCAGTAACTACTACACACACATAGGTACAGTACACACTAAAAAAAGTTACACCAGTTATTCATTAATTAGTGTCCAACAGCAGTTCTGCAAGTCCACCTAATTCCAACATAGAAGGAACTGAGCTATTCCTCTGTTACAGCAATCATTACCTATCAGCTGAATTACTCCTATAGAACCAAAGTACCTGTACTGAGTATCAAATAAAACAGTCCCCAGAAAGTTGTCTTAAACTACTGACACATATTTCTTGTCTTGCACATAAGCACAGCATTCAGTTTACAACACAGCATTACTGAGTTTAGCAACATGGTCTCTACTTACACGTTTGTATAAGCTTGGCTATGAGTCAGGAGCTCATATGCCTACCATGAAGTTACACAGGTTAACACTGAAAATTGTGAAGTAAGTTAGGGCTTTTTTTTGCAGTAATCTGTGAATATTAACTAAGTTGGGGTATTTGCCAATAAATATGATTTGAGTGGGGACACACTAGGTAAAAAGAGTAGGAAGGACTGATATGAGAGACCCACAAAACACTGCAGATAAACAGAAGCTCTCTGTTTCTAGCCTGTGCTGATCCAAAGCACACTAAGCAAGGAGTCATTTTTATTTGGCATATGTTAATATGGTCACATTCCTTTTGGTACAGCCCCAGTGTGTGGGCCAGTCAAATTCGTAAGGTCCTTGTCACATATGGCCAGACAAACACACAGGTACCCACAGCAACAACTGATGCTACAAGTACAAGGGCTAGGGAAACCCAACCCAAAGAAGTAAAGGCACAAGTTTCAGTACTTGCAGAACAATAATTTTGACCAAATGTGCCAAAAGACAATATCATCCCAGATGACTGGTAGGATGAAATAATATCCTGACTACTTCAAGATGCTCCACTAAGAGCATTTGAATTAATTTGAAGAACCACTTGTCTTTTGCTGATATATTACAAAATCAAACAAACCGTGTGATTCCACTTCCCCTGCTATCTTTTTAGAAAAAGACATCCATGAAACTCAGGCAAGTTAGCACATATCAGGACCTGAACTCAGCACAGGAGGTCTCACTTACATTTCCATCATGATTGGGGCAGGAGAGAGGTTTGCCTGCAGCAACAGCAGTGACAGTCTCCAAGATGGAGGACTCCTCAATGCTGCTGTCCGGCGTTCGCTGCAGGACATCCATCAGGTTGGTAATAAAGAAGTTGTTCTGGAGTGCAGAAACCCCTTTCTCTGGTAGAATGGAGGTCTGGCGGCACACGGGGCAAGAAAGGGTTAAGCTATGGGCTGGAATGTAATTCTGTAAACACCTATGGGAAAGGAAGGTGGAAGGAGAAAGAAAGGAAAAGCATCATCAAAGAGGGAAAAAACCCCTTTCATCAGTTAAAGAGCTAGTCTGAAATAGTGCTACCCCTACTTATAAAAGGAAAGGTACATCAAACAGGCTTCTTAAGCAAAAGTGGGGAATATATTTTTCTTTTAAACCTTTTTTTTTTACTCTGCCACATGAAAAAAATGTTCAATAAACAGACATCATTAAAAGAGTTATATGGGTTTTTTTTAGATATTCATGCAGTTGATCATGTTTCGAGACATCTACTTCATCCTGCTCACAGAACAGTAAAAATTATAAACTATCAGATAAAGTCTAGTAAAGATATGAAGTTGTATCAAGTATTTGAGCCTGTGCCTTTAACTGAGTAACCGGTGCTTGACCCTTGTCTTTCCAATAGAATCTCCTTTAATAACTTGTATTTGTGGGCTTAGTGTTTCAGAGGTAAAACATAGTCCCAATGAAACCAAAGGAACTTTTTTCATTTATTTCAAGTAGCAAAGTTATTTGGCAGCTAGCCAAAATCAACAGAGCTTTCTTTATGACATAGGGAACTACCTGCTAGGTTATCAGAGTTTATATAAAGGGGAGTTTGGAGGAAATTTTTGTTTGTGTTTGATTGGGAGGGCAGTGTTGGGGTTTTTCAGGAAAAAATAAATTTCACAGAGTATAAATCTGTCACAAAAGTTCAGCAATCAACAATAGGGACAATATGCAGCAGGCTGGCCTAGGTAAGACTTAATGCCGCTTTTTTTGGCCTTTAAGATGAAGTAAACACTTGGCTGGGCATACAATATATATTTGCATGCAATATACTGTATTTAGTAGGGTCCTGTAAGGAGAAGAAGCTTTGTAGAATGCAGTTCTTAAGGGGTGCAGTGCTACACCAAATTCCTCATGGGATGCCAACTGAGAAAGTGTGACCTTGCATAGCTCCACAGCTCTTATCCTTTTCCAAGGGCTTTGGTTGCACTACTCTTCATCTTCCCTGGCAGCCCTCCTCATGACCCCCCCAGCAAGGGCTCCATGAAAGGAGCACTTAGGCTTTGCACATCAGCACTACACTGGAAGAGTTCTTCCAGCCTCTCTCCATAACCAGATCAGCCTAAGAGGATTACAGTGAAAACCAGAAGCTGATCTTAGGTTTTACACATGAGCAGAAGTCAGGGAACTTAACACATGATGGTGAAAATCTTGTCTCACTGGCTTCAGTAAGAGTTTCAGTGCTGCCTTTTTTAACACTGGGATTTCCTATTCTTCTACAAAAGACCAGTTCATCTGACACCCTGTGCAAAGTTAGAGATTCACACCACAATTCTTGCTAAGAGGTGGAAATCTCCTAAATTAAACAAGTGTTTACACCACATACCATTTATAAAAACCCTCCTGCCATTCAATATACAACCCAGAGTTGCATCCCACCATCAGAGGAAGAACTCTAACCACTAATTCTTCTGCTAACTTTTCTGCAGATGCTGTACGTTCTCCACAATTTGATGGATAATGCAATATTAAAATGTCATTATGCATATTCAGTTCATTCAGCTGGACACGGAAAAAAGCAGGTTGCAGGCTTATCACATCTAAGTGAGAGTTTTCCCACTTCAGTTTGGTTAACTGCAGAATAATGTAGACATTTAATCACAGGTTATTAATAATGTATATATCATGTCTAACCCTTGGACGTTAAAGGATGGATTACTTACTGGCTTAGTAAATCAATACAGAATATTTTTATTGTTTCTAATTACATGATAATCAGAATAAATTTGAGACCATTAACTGGAGGTCCAAATTCAGGCTATCATCACCTTTCACACTGTTGTAACTGTATTCATTAGTTTAATTGGATTTACTTTTTGTTTACTCTTGCATAAAGAGAATGTATTCCAAATATGCCACTGCTGTCTCTTCTTCCTGCCTGCCACAAATGTGTTTTTCTACATCCTTGCCTCTCCAGCCTCCCCAAACTTTATCATGCCTTAACACAACATTTACAAGTAAAGAGAAAAGTCCCTGTCTACTAAAGGATGCCTTGTCCTGTGCTTGCAAAATGACACAAATACTGAGTTATCAGCATGAGGAAAGGACTTACCTCTCACAGAAAGTGTGCAGGCAGGGAAGTACTTTGGGGTTCTTGTAACGGTCCAGGCATATGCTGCAAATCAGAAACTGCTTGTCAATCTGACGGACCACAGGACTTGGGATGTTGGAGCCTTCACTGGCCATCCTAGACCACTGACATATGGGTCCTGTTCCCTTCTACCCTGCACACTGCTGGAGCCGGGTGGGGGAAAGAAGGAAAGAAGAAAAATGGCTTATAAACTTAATGAAATAACAAAATCATTGACTAATTGATTCACGTTTCATCCTTAAGCAGGAATTCATATTTCCATATAAAACCAAAACAAGAAAGAATTAAACTTCTAAAATGGCTTATCACTGATGAGAGCCAGGGAAACATCTACAACACTCTGTCTGAGCATTCTGGTAAGGCATGCTGCCTCTGGACTGAAAGAGTTATGGGGCTGTCTGGTTTTAAAGAATTTCCATGATAAAAACGTTCTTGTGCCAGTAGGTTCAGCCAGTGCTAACAAACATCGGATTTCTTACATCTACAGTACCGCTGGCAAAATGCTCAAACTGAAACAGCACCAGCCAGTCAAATGGCTGCATCACAGCCACAGTTTGAAAATGGTTCACCTAACAACTTTTTCCCTGCCAGTGCTGGTATTGCCAAAAATATGGTAGGTTTTGATTCTAGAAAACCCCCAAGAAGGAAGCTCCAGAACCAGTCAGCCCCTGGGAAGGGAATGCTCAAATTCTGCATCGCCAATAGGAATGAGGTAAGCAAAATGAAAATCCTCACAACAAAAGAAACAGAGCAAAGAAGAGGCAACTGAGAATCAGCAATGGTAGAGGGAAAGATACACGAAGCGCATCCAAATAATGAATGCAAGAAAAATGTCATTCTAGGCAGAACTAGTAGTAAGAATCATGTTTCTAGGACTGAGGATTCTTCACAATCTGGCATATAAAGCATGAAATAAAAGTCTAAGAAAAAAGTCTACTAACTGTTAGAATTAAAATCGCAGGTTAAAGGGATGGTAGCAGGCTTGGAACGCCTCCTGTCCTGGAATAGGAGAGAAAAATGTGGGTTCTTTTCAGCTGAAGATACAGATAATAGCCAACAGAATTAATATGTGAAAAGAGAAGACAGGAGGACAAGGAAGGAAGCAACTATAGGAAAAAGCCTGCTAAAACAGTGGAGGAAAACCTGGCAAGCAGAGTCCCTGGCAGGGTGGCCCAGCAAGAACTCCTCTCCATCAGCATTTGTAGCAGGCCGAAGTGCTGGAGGCGCAGCCGCGACTGTCGCAGCACCGAGTCCTGCCAGACCTCCCGCACCCACAGTGGATCCCGGCTCCTCCTCTGAGAGCTGCAAGCCCAACTGGGCTCCTTCTCTGCAGGTACACACCTGAGGGGTCTGACTTCGTCCTAAACAATTTCTACCCCTTTTCAGTCACCCATTTCAGATAATTTGAGATCTAGCTTGATGGCAGTTCAGGCTTTCTGAGACAGAAACAACAAGCCCTCTGCTGATCACGCTCAAAGGTCACTCAATTCCACAATGATTTGCATGACCTGTGTAGAATTTTATTGTTAATGTTACATTAGGTCTTCTTCCCGTGCTTGAATGAATGGCACACTAATCTGTCAGAGTTGAACCCATGCTGTTCTTCCTGAGCTGTGTATTTAGCCATTCCGGTATATTATACTTACTACATTGAGCAAGGGGCTATTTCTAGGATAATGACAGTGATTATGGATCATAAGTCAGCTGGGCTGGCTTCCCTGATAACATGTTCCTGGGGCATCGCCTCTGTGTTAGCAAATACAGCAGCATAAAGTCATTCACAGTTCAAATACCCGACAGCAGTAACTGACATTTAATTCGATGGAAAACACTTAAGGCAGGTCCTTTTGTTTCCTTTTTATCCTAGGAAGGGGAAACTGCAATAATAAAAATTGCTCTAATACTCATAAAATACCATGTTTGTTCATGACCCAAAAATCCATGATTTCAGTGTTGATAATATTTGAATGTCTTTTTCAAATTTTAAAATTTTTTTTACATTTCCTTCCCCATAGTAAGATAAAATGTATTATGTAATCACAAATTATTTTTTCCTATTTAAATGCCATAAATCACTCAGAATAGACTTTAGGAGATCAATTAGTGAACAGTTACTTTTAAAAAGCTTGAGTTAAAGGTGGCTTTACAAGAAGTGGAACCAAAATATCCGGCTGTTACAAAACGTATAGAAAGACCAGACAATCAAATACCCATTAACGTATTCATACATTTGGCAGTATAACATGCAGAACATCAGCGATGCCTTTCTAAAGGAAAATTCATTTCACCACTTACACAGCTGTGTTTGCCTCCCACTCTCCCTCCCCAAATGTTAGGGGCAGGGACCCAAACAAAACAGCAAAGATAATCAGAAACAGGATGATTTCTTATCAAAACCATGGTTTCCAAATTGGACACACAAACAGTATAATTTTTTTGTTGTTAGAGACTGAACACAAACTAGTGAAAAAAGCTGTACTTATGATATGAAAGAATAGGTCTCCAGTGAATGCTGCCTGTCATTTAACAGCAGAAAGTTCTCTAGAAACCAGGTATTTTTTGTGTTTCATCTTTCCCTTATCAAATAGAGCTACACCAGCAAGTAGTGCTTACACAAGCAAATCTGCTGCTGTCTGAAAAAAATAATATTGATTTCATCTGTTTTTCATCTTAGTTTTTTACATTCCCCTGATATCATTGCAAAATCAAGTAATTCTTAGCATTTCATACACAAATCTCATGCCAACCACTTTACTTTTCATATGCTCATGCTTTAAGCTTTGTCAATTAAAGAAACCATTAAGGATTCAGAAATAAGTGCTTTTAATATTCTATGTTTTGTCTGAAATGCAGCAGGCCATGCCTGTCATTTATCCCCTGTGCTCACATCAATCAGATTTAAAACATGCACCTGCAAACAGAATTTCTTCTGTACATTTCATGCTCTTACCACTACCTGGTACAACAACTTTTTACGCAAGTGATCCCTTTAAAAAAATCATTTGAATATTGAGTTTGCAGGATTCTGCAGCCTCTCTAAGGCAACTCCACCTTTTGATGAATGTGATACAGCTATGAGAAGGATGATTTTGCCCATTTATTCAATGAAAGCAACTGTACAATCAAAGACTATTTGACAAAAATCTGGAGATTTCAGACAATGTTTCTGAATTTCACCAGACTATTTTTTCTGATTTGCTGCTATGCTTGCAGCAACATTAGTTTTAAATGTATTAGCAGTGGGAGATTTTGCAAAGTAACACTACTTTTACAACAAAAATGTTAGTTTTTGCATCTTCTGAGCTCAAAAATTTCCACAGCACTGCCAGAGGTTCATTATGTCTCACAATCACAATCAAAAAAGAGCAGCTAAAGCATGAGCTTCAAAACAGGTTATCATTACTCCATATCGTTACACTTTGTACTTTAAACATGCAAAGCCAAAGGACCAGGAAACATTGTACCAAACAAGACATAACCACCCCACCCATTTATCTATAACACACACACACACTCAAAAGCAAGTTCAGGTTCGCTAAAACAAGTGCAGTAAAGGGTTCCGAAATGTACTCCCTTTGTCGCCCTTCTGAGGCTCAAGGATCGCTATCTTCCCAGCCACCCCAGAAACAGCATCACTCTTTTTCCCTCTGCTTGGAGATACGACCATTGATTTTCATTTAAAATATACTAGGCAGCAAAGAAAGGAGAAAACAATGGCTCTCTAAGCTAGTGGAAAGCTTTGCCCCACTATGCATGCATGCCTTCAGGAAAGCCAGGGTGCGGCCCCACCCATATGAAAGGAACTTCCTATAGCACTGGAACAGGGGGACAAGAAAAAAAAAATCCCTTTAGGTATAGCAAATAACACTTCCAGAAGAGTTGTTTCAAGTAAATAGAGACAGGTAATAGAAAAATGCATCCTTTCTATAGGTATCCCCAAATGAGCTCTGGAATTCTTGAAAATTCTCTATTAGTTTCCCAGCCGAGAAAAGACATTGGGGAATCAAGTAACTTCATAGGATTTTATTCCTAAAAGAGTATAATTCTGTGTTACTGATACACTGCTGTCTCTGAAATCCACCCAGGCAGAGCTGCAACCAGCCTCAAAGTACAGCCTGAGGAGAACAAATTGCTTGCAGCTTGTTCATCCTCTTCTTATCAATGGTATTCACAACCTAGAGGGTCTATTCATGTACTATGAATGAATAGGTTTCCAATGGCAACGTTTCCAAAGGAACAGTTAGGCCTCCAGAGCTGAAAGAAAGGGTGGGGAACCTCAATAATGTTGCTTCAAGGACTAGGGGAGCTGAGGCTTAAAAGTCCTTAAAACAGATAGATCACCTGTCCACAGTCTGTAGGAATAAAGAACAGATTCATGCCATTTCTAGCAGCAGCCCCCAGATTAGCCAATACAGAACACACTGAACAAATTAATAATCAGAACCGCCACACAGTCCACTTGTGTAAAAGGCTTGATAAGCTAAATTTGCATTCCTTTCTCTCCCACTCTTGCAATCAGCTTAGTGCCTTGTTTAAAGCACAGCAACCCTCTTCATTCTTACAGCATGCAGAAATGTAATGAACGATCGGGGGCCAAAACAGGAGCGACCCAGCAGCAGCCACCAGGAATAACACTGAGCAAACTTGAGCATTTCAGACCTACCCATCTTTGTAGAAAAATAGCTTAATCAGTGCAGTGTTGAGGATAAAATCCTTGCAGGGACGGAGCTGCAGTTCCGCAGTAATCCAAACGAACAAACCATCATCTGTTAATATTTCAAGCCTCACGCATAAAACTGTTAAGGAATCCCTATCACAGCACAGTCATTATTAGATGCACAAGAGATTTTGTGCTCTAAGGAATGACGCTCCATTCCATGAAGAGGACAGGTGGAAAGAAAAATGGAAGAATAAGAGGAGGCCCAGTGAAGTCGTCATGAATTTTTTTTTCTCCCTGGGTCATTTACAAGTGGGAGACCCCTTCAGGATTCAAACCAATCAATCTTTATTTAGCACATCTTTTTCTCACTCAGCCTGTGTAGAAAGACTGCAGCAAATGGTGCAAGGGATTGTGGGATGGGGATGCAGCAGAGAGCTGCAACCAGATTCGCTGGGTTATTTTTTTTTTCCTCCCTACTCAGCAATCAGCTGTTCCGAGGCTCCGCGCAGGGCCATTGAATTTGGTCACCAGAATGTTATTACAGGATTAGCAGGCGGAGACAGCTACCACTGTGCATCTGGCATGTCAATGCAGCTAAGAAATACATATGCAAATATTACTCACAAATCGGAAAAAGGATTTAACTCGGAAGGAGAGAGTAAATATTACGTAACGTCCATTACCAGGACAGTTGCCAGAGAGAAAACGAAAGCACTTTCGTTTACAAAAAAGATAAAGTTTAACACTTAATGATTTCACTCTAATTCTTCCAGGATTCAGGGTATTTCTTGGAACGTAATTCTTCCCTGCTCTGACTTTCAGAAGCAACAAAAGACCCCACAAACACTCCGTGTCTCTCCGGATGTTTAAAGCAGAAGCAAAGAGCCTCTCCAGAAATCTGTGCTACTGACACACAAACCAGCAGCAGCTTCTCCTACTACAGAGCCTATATTTGATCTGACTCGGTCTCAAGTCAAATATTCAAGGCAGCAAATAGTAAATTCATATTCAAGGAATTTGAGAATCAAGGCTAACAGACTGTTCAACTTTTCTATAAACATTATGCAAATGTGTATTATCTCACTTAATCTATTTACTTGCTTAGCTTTTTTTTTTTTTTTTAATTCACAGATCAACTCTGATTTTACTAGGCTGTTACCAAAGAAATCAAAAAGAAATTTGGTGCCTGCTATTTTTCAGCTATGCAGAGAAGGTTGTTAAAAAGATGCTTGTGAATACATAGACACCACTGAAGTAAAGCAACATAGAATTAGCTTTGTCTTCCAGTATAACAGCTGGTGGGTTTTGCAGACAAGGTAGTATTTGCATCTCTAAATACAGTGTATCTTTTCTTTTGAAACAACCAAATCGTATGCAAGTATTTCAGCTAACTGAGGCTAACAAAGCTTCTCACAAATAAAAGAACACAAAGCTCCATTTGCATCAGGAAGAAAACACGTGGGGCTTAAATACTCTCTTTGCCACCCTGACTTAATTAGGACAGATATAGTTATTTTAGAAGTTTAAAATGTTGTCCACAGCTCTTTAAGCACAGTTTCCGGAATATAATATTTATTCCATTCTTGAATTGATGAGTTAAATAGTACTATTAATCAGTTAGGGTGACTAAAATGGAATCTAAATTCCTGTTAAAAATACAAATTCTGCAGACATCCTTTACTTTCTACTTAGTGATCATTTAGTCAGATCATTTTATGCATCAGGCTGATCCAGCCTGGTTTCCCTGGACAATGCCCACAGGGTGAAGGCATGTTGTAATCCAGTTTATAACCTGAAATGAAACATCAGGCAGCGTGTGTGCACGTATTAGGGTTTGAGGTGCTGGTGCCAAAATACTGCCCCTCTGATTCCCTTAATATGTGCTGAACTCAATCAAAGAGAGAGCACAAGGTATGTTTCATTTTAGCTCCAACATTCAAGAGCAGCAGGCATCTGTACAACAGGATTCAGAGTTTTTAAAAAGGCCAAAAACTTCAGACACGTTTTTGGAGAAGTGGTTTTTTTATGTTTGGTTCAGGGAGTTTTTTGGTTTTCTTTTTAAATTGTCTGGGGAATCCCTATTGCAAAGAACAAGCAACAGATTTCACTCCCACAACAAGAAGATCCAAGGCCTTTTGATTCTGCCACTGGAACAAAGACACTTAAAACAAAAACTGAGTGAGAAAATTCAGGAGAGGCACCCCAGAACTGAAATGGAAGACTGTTGGACAGAAGCATGCAGATAGCACTTAGTCGCTTGCCTTCCCCTGCTCGTTTCAAACACCGCATTTACATACATTAAAACAGAATGACCAGTATCACTCAAATTACTATTTCCATTTACGGTCAGTAGTAAGGACTGCATATCCCTCAAAATAGAATTGATCCCATAACGTACCTCATGGCCAAAGGAGACTGCGGAGCCACAGCTGCAGCCATTTTCACAGGGATATACACCTCCAAATGGGAAATTGCTTCAAAGTTCTCTTATAATGAACTCTGAGAAGTTGCCTGCTGACAATGAGCTGATACTCCTCAAATTATCCCGCTTCTTCAACAAAACAAAAATGTCCTATTGTGGCAAGGAAAATGAGACAAAAGGCATAGCATTTCCCCTAGATTTTTCTTGTTACATGTTGATATGTGGGCTTCTTCTCCTTAGTGAAGAGGAAATGGATTCATAGCTCAGTGAACAATCTTGCACTTTACCCCCACAGCAGTTACAACCAACTCTTTCAAACAGGTTTATTGTATGTGTATGTCTTTTGTGCTGGGAGATGGGAGTGGGGGTGGTCATTGCATACTTTGTTTTGATTGTTGTTTTTCTATTTTTGTTTTAAAAAGAATAGGCTACTTTTCCTCAGAAAATTGCTGTGTTTCATTGTTGCCGTTGACTTATCTATATCATTACTGAAGAAAGTTCTGGAGAAGATACTACACAGTATATGCCATCATCATAGTGCCATGGAAGAGTGATCTAGCTTCTGTTGTCATCCTCTGTAAATGTCCTGAGTTTTGAATAACTTATTCTTTTCCCTGTTCCAAACACAACCTGAATTCATATTCTTAGGGAGGCTATAAATAGTAAGCTACCAACAAACCTCACAGTTATCTTAAAGGTTATAGATAGATACTGATATCTTCCCTAATATTAAGTAAGTCATCCAAACACTCCAAGTTTAGATTAATGATCTGCACTGAAGCATGTACTATAAACTGACTGAAGGTAGAGTAGTCTAACTCACCCTGCTGTACAAGAGATTTTAAGGTCAGCAGAAAAAAATGATTGGGTTAGTTCAAACTAAATTACTAGTTAATACTGTCCTGGCAATTAAGGCTGACTGAAAAGTAAGAGATGTGAGAGTCCAGAAATCAATTACCCAAAGCCAACATGCTGGAAATGGGGATTAGTTTATGAACACAAATATAAGAGAGGAGGGGCTGTTACAGCCATCATCCAGCTCCACACATACCTAATTTGACTCTGGTGCAGGAGTGGGGTGAAACAGCCGAGTTTTGTCATTGTGGAGCCATGCCCTCAGCAGGAATCAATGTGCCTTAGCCTTCCTCACGAGCCAGTGGCCTTTACCTTTCCCCACTGCAGTTGTGCACCCATGCAGACCCAGCAGCTTCCAGACAGCAAGTGCAACTTCCAGCCCTCACTCCACATCCTCCAATAGTTCAGGCTGTAGCTCACACCATCTGAGAAGAGCAACAACTTCTTCCCACTGTGGAGGGCAGAGGGCATGTCTGTAGCCAAAAGCCAGAGGGCATGTCTGCCCCAAAAGGAGCTCTGCTAGGTCCTGGTTCTTCCCCACCAGCCACAGCCTGGAGCCATGGTAACTCCCTCATCTTATGATCCAGCAGAGCAGATGTTTTTTCCTGAAGCTTGTGACCCAACACAAGGGATTTGTCATAGCCTGGGAGGCGAACAACTTGAAAGGTTTCCTGGGATGTAATGCAGGGCTGCTGGAAACTTTCCCAAAAGCTCAGCACTCATCCTCCTATGACTTTGCCACCTTCTTCTATTTCCTTCTGCCTTCTGCTTATGCCTGGTTTAGCTTGCCAAGGTTGCGGCTTTTGCAGCACAACTGCAGCACGGATGGACAGCCTGGCCTCCCTGCTCAGCCAGCCTGAGCCTTTCTGGCAGGACTCCCCTTCCTGCCTCTCTCCAACACTGAAGTTGCAAGTAGGCAGCACCAGCCACAAACTGCTTTTCTCCCCTCCATGTTATTCTCTCTCTTCCCCCTTTTGGATATTTGCCATTGAGGTGGCACTGCAATCATCAGAAACAAGCTCTGTATTCTGGCATTCCTTCTGCACAGCAATGGGCTCACCTTTGGTGATGGTGGTACCACTGTCAGATGCAGATGTCTTGAGTTAGGTTTGTTTTAAAAGTTTTCAGCTGCTGAAGGAATAACAGGAATAGAAGCCACTGCTAAAAATGAAAGCCTTGTTTAATAGTGTTAGATGTTTAATGATTTGTTCTTTTTTTCTTCCTTGTTTCTCCAGCCTGTAATCAACGCTTACAAAAGCACCTGAAACATGGGTGGATCTCTTAAGATATCAACATGCTAATGCTTTACATTCCAGTTTGTAGAGGAAAGGTTATGGCTGGCATCTAATACCCACTTTTCTTCTCTCCCCTCATGCCCACAACTTGTGCCTCTGCAGTACTCCTTCTCCACCATGCTTTGGAGCTGAATAGTGCTGCTTCTAACCCTAGGGAGCCCATCTACCAGCTGTCCTGTCCTTGGATGGAGAGAGGACCTGCTGGTGGCTGTGCTGCACACACCAAGGGACAAGTCTGGCAGGTTAGAGCTTGTGTGATCACACAATCATCATAATCTGAGAGGCTATTTGTCTGTCTGAGGTTTTCAGGACTTCATTTTGGGTCAGGGCCTTGCACAATAAATTCCAAAACAGCTGGATCACACTAAATTTACTGCACATGCAAGGACAATGCATGAACGGGCATCCATGAATCCTCAACCAAACATCCCAAATTCTCAAAAATGAGATTTCAGAGAGAAGGGGTAGAAAATGAATGGAAAGGACACACCAAGGGAAATTACAGGATAAAAGTATCAGGTTACCTTACAGCATGTCATTTAGGGCTCTTTCCATGTTTAATAAAATGTCATATTCTCAGGTGAGCTCCTAAAAAAATCTGCAGTGAGGTGTGTCAAAGTAATTATTTCAGGGACTAGATGTTGTGTAGTCATAAGTAAAAGAATTTTAAATTGTACACTTGCCATCCAAAGCACTGAGTCAGAGCATCTCTACTGAAAAAATCCTACCCTGACTACTGGTACTGTTACTATCACCCTTACAGTGGCACATTTTTGACTCTTTAAGTCTACCTAGAGATCTAGTGAACACTGACAGATCTCTGTTCAGCCTTTATAGGTACACAGGCTCAAATAAAACCAAGCTGAGCTGACAAATAATTAAAACTGCACATCAAAACACTGCTGCTTCCATAAACATCTGCTGTGAGATGCTACTTGAAATAAAAGTGCTCCATGAAGACTCCATACTAACTACTGTTAACATTTCCAGGAGCAGGAAAACAGGCATTAGAGCAAAAAGAAGAAGGCTGATCAAGAATCTATTTGGAAAGAGGTCCCTGGTCTTTTCTACATGCTGTTAGATATAAGCTATGTTGAAAATGCTCTAGGCATTTTCTTCAGAGTTGCTGAGCAACGGGGGAAAAAAAAGTAAATGCAAGCAGAAAATGCTCAATGCTTTTGGTACTGAACTCTGTGGTGAAAATTGTAGACACCATCCCCTTCACTCCCTCCTGAGGCTAGATCTGCCCTGCGCTGCATGTCCACTGCAGCTCACCCTGTATGGGAGGTAACACACATCAGGCGCTGGAGTTTAGTCACATATTCTCTGATAACCACCAAAAAGTTCCTCTGTTGTTTCCATTTAATTCAGTAGGGTTTTGGTGAGCTAGCATGAAGTTCAAATCAGCAATGGAGAAGGTAGCACGCAGCAATCTACAAGCCACGTAATCTCTTCACAAAATTAACTTAAGAGAGTGCCAACCCCTTAGAATGTTTTTCTTGCAGCCTTCAAAAATCCCACTTCCCATCAAATATAATATATGAAACACAAAGCAGAAGTTTAAAAAAGCCAAACAACCTTAGGTGTCTCACAGCAAGAAACTGCAGATAGAATCTAGGTATTAAAAAAGCAAAACTGGAGGCAGAAATGTAAGGAATTATCTTCTTCTTAGCATAAAAACACATACTGGGAGAAGGACTAAGAAGGAGGGAGAGAAAAGAGCTTCTCTCCAGCATGTGAGCAGCCTGAAAATGGGCTCACATCCTCTGCAACACTTGTATTTTTTAAAATACAAAATATTGGTTGCCGCACCTCCATATTTACCTTAGCTGTTGAACACACCTCATTTTCTTGTCCACAGCCAAACAACGATGTTAACTTCTATATCTGCCAATCTTCTGAATCAAAATATCTTTCAAAAACACAGCAATATGTCTAAACATTTATATTGTCCTTCGGTTCAGAGAAAATCTTGCTTGAAAAGAAACTTAAAGTGGCAGGCAGAAGTTTACCCAGGCAGGCGCTTTATGTTGGCAAAAGTGCAACACTGAACTTTCACAGCTAGTAGGTAAACACATAGCTGTGGGCAGCAGGTAGTCTGGCAGCACCAGAAGCAGTGAGAAACAATGTCAAGGCAACCTTGGCAAAAGGAGCTCAGTGGTTTTTAACAATGGCTGCGGGCACAGGAGCTGAACAGACCAAACGACCATAGCAAAAAGCCCTCTACAGCTCTCTGTGGGTGCTCAAAGTGCTTAGACCCTGAATGTGCCAGCTGTGACGCTGTGTCCTCCACCTCCACACTCACAGGTACTCTCTATTTGACTTCCCAGCAGGCAGCTCCAGCAGTTCCAACCTTGGAACATCCAATGGCTAAACTTCACCCAGTAAACACGTCCTCAGCAAGGACACTCATTTGCTGATTGCATGCCAGCGCTGCTATTTAAAGAACTGTTGTTATTGGAAATAGCTGAAACCTTTCTACAGCAGGGATTAAGTGCTCCCTGCACCTTGTGCCTTGCCTGCAGAAATGCTTCAATTCCCAGCATGTGCTTCCACAGCAGAGTTGTTCCACAGCCACAGTAAGATGTGTTATCTGCCTGCAAAGCCCATCAAACCCCTGAGTGGGCAGGATCCCCAGACAGCCCTACCAAGCAGCTTCCCTGGCTCAGCCCAGATTTCACTCAAGCCTTCTCCCTGAGGTACAAGGTTTTGTACATGACACAAAGCTGTCTAACTTGACCCTTCATCTCCAAAAACAACTCTCCTAAGCTTTCTCTTAGATACCTCTTGCAGGATCAGGCCAGATGCCCAAGGCCCTTACAGGGTGTTGCCAGGCTGCTCATTAGCAAATGCTCAGCTCTGATGTAGGTCAGATTTCTGCAAAAATGACATTCTCGGGAGACCTTGTACATGCATTCCTGCACGAATATCAGTCCTTTCAACTGGCATCACAACTTAGGAAGCAACAGCTAATGAAGGAGGAATAAAGCTGAACCACTCATATGCTCATATGCCACAATTTGAAGACTCTCCCAAGCTGAACTGGGATATACAGGGAATTAGTTTCTACATACAAACATATCTTTTTTACTTTACAGGAAAAGCAGTATGGTTTTGTGTACATAAAAAGCAAATTAGGGGACAGCATAAGAAACTATAATAACCATGTGAATGTGTCTGTCTTTAAAAAAAAAAAAAAAAAAAAGCACTTGGATAAAAAAACTGGCACCAGGACAGATAAGAACGTAAGAATAAGATCTTAAATCAATCACATTATCATTTGGATTGTGATAGCACCTGGAAATCTCTTTCATGTACCAGAATCCCACTGTGATAGGCACCTGCTGCACGGCACACAAGTACTTGTGCAAACATAGGTAGCCCATATCTTAAGGCCAAACACAGTTAGACTGTTGCTATTTAACTGTATCTATGACACCAAGTACTTTCCACACTACAAAAGAAGTTTTCATAGCCAGCCATCAATTTAGATAAGGACTATCTTTGTAAAGAACGAGGTGCAAGACAGTGTCTTATATAGCAGCAATCTCTTGCAGTCAGAAATAGAAGCAGCTTTTGGCATCCTCTTTCCTTTGCAAACTCTATGAATGGATACAAGAACTACCTGAGATTTTAGAAGCAGTCCTTGTGAAGACTGTAACAAGATGCAGCATGTTGTTACTGAAACAGATTATACATCATAAGGGACAAAATCCATAAGATGTGTATGCAAAGTACCCAGCTGTAAGCACTGCTGTTATTGAGAAATCCTAGTGGAAAAGCAGTTACAAACAGGACATAGAGACAGCCCTACCTCAGGTACTGAATTTCTCTAACTCAGATTCCACAGTGAGTGGCTCAGAATGAGTTTTAAATAACTGCTTTTGGAAGCTTGATGAAACAGTAGTCATTAGGTTTTTGGCAGGTGGAGTCCACTGTCCACTTGAGTTAAATTTTATGGCTTTTTACTGGCCACAGAGAAGAAGCCTCTTTTGCAGTTACAAGTAATGTGCTGGATAATTCTTCACCCTGTGAGCTGTGATACCCATTGTTCTGGATGCTATGGATGTTAATATTTTACAGACATTCCAAGAGAGTGGGACAAATTCATGGTGAATAAATTGATTAAAGACACCACCTCTACTAGGAGCAGAAATGGAAGCACAAATCATTGAATATAAAAGATCATTCTGAAGAGTACCATTGTATCTCTGATCCATTCTTATGCTCTTCTGTAGGCATCTACTGTCAGCAAGCACCCAGATTATAAGGTAAACTAGATTTACTTTTGATTTGACCCAGACAAACCTTCAAATTACTCAGAACAGACATCACAGGAGCCTTCATAGTAGCCACCTTTGGCATAGTTAATGACTGTGAATAGCTGTATGGGCCTGCTTCCATCACTTTGCAAAGCTGGGACATTTAGGGCTGTCAGGTGAAATGAATCCCTCAGTGATCTGCCTTATTATACCACTGTTGCACAAGGAACACCATTCAGGGCCATAGAGTACCTTTAGCAGGTACAGCCCTTTCCAGTCATAAAAACAAGACTCCCAACAATGGTGAATGACTAAGCATCACCCCAAGCAGAGAACCCTTTCACAGTGAATACAACCTTGCACTTCTTTTCCCCCTTCCTCTTACCTTTTCAAATTTACTTTATCCTTAAGAGGAAAAAGAGACATTTGCTTTTTCTTGTTTCTCTGCATAGCTACTCTGTATTATTAATCTCTGCATTAAGCAAGGACAGAGAGCTTGGGGAAATCATGCCTTGATCACTCTCCTGGTTCTTCTCATTTAAGTTTCCCACCTTCATCATCAGAGGTCACATCTTCATAGCAGGCCTGCACGAGCACATCCCAGAGATGAACCAGTGATGGTTGTTCAGAGGATAAAGGCCATCATTCAGCAGCACGGATAAAACCCCATCCCAAAAGCTAAAGATAGGAAGATATTTTTCTGCTTTTACAATTAATTGTATTCAAGACTGTGTAATGTCAGCTTCTGATAAGACAAACAAAAATTTTAAACTGTGCAAACAGGAAATGGAACTACTTTTTTTTTTTTTTGCAAATCCACCTTAATATATACACCTTAATATAAACATTTTTGCATGCTCTAATCTAGTCTGTTTTTTTACTAATTTTTTATAGGATGGAATAGTAGTATCTAATTAGAATAAGGAAGCTCAAGGATAAGGCGATTCTCTGCCTACACAAAACATGTAATGCAATTCTTATAGAATAGTCCTCCAATACTTAATATCTTCTTTTTCTGTGTAATAAAGAGTTGCACTAATCTCCACTGAGAGGTTTTAAGTGATGGATTACTTTTGTAAATTAATGAAAAATGATTTGTCTTTAATTAGGAACTGAGTATCTCAGAACATGTTTATATTTTACAATCAAAATTTATTTCCAGCTGTTTTCGAGAAGACAAAAAGTTTTTTCTGAGTTGAGGTGCACAAAGACACAAAGTTGCTTCCAGTTCTTAGTCTACTCGGAGTAGACTAAGAATTAAGTAATAGGAGAAAAAACAGTCCTTTGCAGAAGGTCCAGTAAAACTTGAAAGCATTTTAAAAAGACTACGTATTAATCCATATCATAGTATTGTGTCAGAGTAAAACTCCAGACAAAAAAAAAAAAACAAAACCACATCCTCAGATGCTATGAAAGTAATCTGTGGCTCTACCTGACTTTTTTGCCCTAGGTTTCCTAAATTCAGTACAGTGCAATTACTTGAGTTCTAGATATCAAATAAAATCTGCTTTCAGATAAAATTAAAAAAACAAAACAAAACAAAATAAAACAAAACAGAAGCAAAACAAACCAACACCTGCAGAAGCTTATCTTGTGTGAGTTAATCCCTAAAGGTTTACATTAACACTTCCACCAATAGAGGGATTACAGGAGAGAAAGTTGTAAAAGGGAATTACATGAATACTGTTTCCTCACTGGAAGGAGAAAAGAAAAAGCAAAACCAAAGCAAAAAACTGTACAAATGCAGAGAAACCATGGCAACTTCTCCTTTTCAAGAGTTTATGTATGCTGTTAATGGCTGATTCCTCAGTCCTGCATTTTCATTCCTGGGAGTCATTTTAGTTCCTGAGAAATTTGTAAGTAGTGGGATTTACACTATTTGCAACTTGGAGCTTTTCTCAGAAGAACATGGGGGCCCTGAAGACATCAATGAACCTGCTGACACCTGCTCTTTTAGAAGTCCCATTTCTCACAGAATGTGCAAGTTCTCTGAAAGTACAGATCATGGGCCAAATATGGCTGGGGCTAAATATGGGACACATACTGTCTCTCCAAGGACACTTACAGAGACTAATGCATTCAGAGGCACACAAGACCCATAATTATTCGGATCTTTTCAAGAACATTTCCAAGTTCAGCATAATCCTTTGAGTGCAATTTGTTGCTGTTGTTCTGTAAGTAATGGTTTCAAGTGAATTTCCTCAAGATTCAATCACTACTTTGAAGGGCATTCATTCTGCAAAAGGTGCAGAAGCATTTTGCACTTTCATGTTTTCATACTAGTCAGAATTATGTAGTTCAAAATAATCTGGACACTGCTCTTTCCTTGCTAAATCAACTCCTGAGCAATTCACGAAACACACTGGTAGGTATCACACACCTTCAAGCTCACAAATAACCCAGTTTTGCTGAACTTTGATGTAGAAGGAGGCAGGCACAGATCCTCACAGAGAGTAAAACTTAAAGTCATCAGTCCAGGCATGACAAATTTTCAAATTATAAGTTCACTGAAGGATTATCCTCAAAACTAGCATTCAAAACTCGTTAAAAAAGGGGAGGGATTGTCACTCTGAGTTTCCAGAACTACAAGGAAAAAAAAAAATCAAGAACAGAAGCTCATGGCAGCACAAAACAAATAGCTTTCCATGACAAAAGAACAGAAAGTCACCCATAAATAAACTGATCATACACATGTTTAGGCAGACTAATAACACTAAGACAAATAAATCCATACTGGATTAAGAGCAAGCAAATTGCTGAACATTCATCTCAAGCATTTAAAATCTGATCAAAAGTAATTGCATCTACTGCAATCTTTATGTCTCTTTGACAAAGAGCATCCACCTTGCCATAAGGACTGAGGATCACCATCTACCTAATTAACCACTCCCACAATGCATCCAAAAATGATAATATTCAGATGGTTTTAAAGTAAGACAGAATGAGTAATACTTTTACATGTGAGGAAAAGTGCTGTTCATAAAAAGCAGAGTTGTTTCGAGTTCTTCTAGGGGAACATTAAGTATATATGTGATTACAGTAAATTTTTAAATAATTTCTCTTCTCCTAATGGCAGGGCATATTCTTAAGTTATTACCACCTAGATTTAATATTTAACAATAAGCCATCACAGCCATTTAAGCATGAGTTTCTTTTGATGCTTGTGTTAGCAGGGTCACCATGTAATGTAAGAAGTGCCAGAATACATGCTGCTAACATTTTTCACGTGTCTATGATTAGTCTCTTCTTAATTTAGCTGTGCCTCTTTTAACCCTACTGCAACTAGACAGTGGCCAGATGGATAGAGCCAGCCAACATCTACCTGCTACATCTACCTGTTCAGCACCTCAAGAACTGTATTTCATTTGCATTTCCAACTTCAGTTCTTCCTTTTGAATACGACTTCCCTCTGAATTTTGCCCTGAAGTCCAGCTAGCAAGTAGGAAGGCTGCCTGATTGCCAGCGGACTTCTCAGCTGACTAGAACCTTGGCTGTCCCCACACAGGACATTAGTGACATGTTACGTCATTTATTTCGCTGTACGGTATTCCAGTTACAAACTGTTATTTCTGATCAAACTAAATTACTGACTTCCTGCTAAAATCACCTTTCAAAAGAAGTAATGTCCAATCCAAACACAACCGGCCACCCCAGTTATTAGAAGGAGCGACGTGCAATGCCGAGTTTGTGGACAGAAAACATTTAGACAGTCTGTGGTAGAAAAAAAAGCAAATACCTTTAATGTTACAATTTATACAATAAATATTTATGTATTTAAACCACAGAAATAAAACACGGTCTTTATAGAAATAAAACCATTCAGAAAGTTTGACATGAAATGCTATTTTCATTTCTCCAAATGTCCCTGTGTTTTGGTCAGTGGAAGATGATCTTTATTTCAGTTGATCAAAAACAAAGGAAGAAGAAGAGATCTTGCGAGAATTATTCCAAATTTCATTTAAGTGTTTGAAACCAAGCAGCTCTTTCCTTTACAGATATGTCAATACAAACCCTACAGCACACCAAGGGACTGCCTCCAATCCATTCATGCCACACAACAAATAGAAGAGCAAGCCCAATTCTAATAGAAGGAGCATGTCTTGAAGACTGACTTACCAAAAATGGAGACATAGAGAGGTGAAGTCCATCTATGTGACTGCTAAGCTCCATTTTTTCCCCTTCAGTCTTTTAAAAACCTCTAAATAGTCATTATTTCCTTTCCAATATTGATTTCTTTCAACAAATATTGATTTTTTTTTCAGTCTATTTTTTTTAACAGCTCATGCCATGCATTTCCCATTATTAGCTCTCCCCCCCTTTGTTTTTTTTACCAGGAGATGTTACAGAAAACATAACCACAAACTGCATTCTCTGGAAATAGCATATAATTACTGATAATTATAATTTTAGTTGAAGGTATCAGCCAAGTGTAACATTTGCAACAGTGGATTGCAATCTGACAGTCACTGGATTTCTTCAATTACTGAAAAAGGCAAGTTCATGTATGTTACTCTGCAAAATATGGATGGGCAAAATTCCAGGAGAAAATTTTTAGAGCTTTGGAATCAGTGGCATTTTATAATACAGAATAATGCATTGTCCTTAAAACGACTGATTAAATCTAAAATGTTACTCCTTCATATAATGCCACTGTATTAAGGAACATTCTTTATAAACTGATCTTACTATGTGGAGTAATATATGCTTGCTGCTGTGTATAAAAAAAAATAGTTCAAACTAGCTTCATTGTATCATCAGACACACTTAATTCTGATGAGACAATATGCTTGCCAGCAGATCAAATCAAACGCTTTTACATGTGGCTCAAGGATTTATCTTAACCTACTGTACATTGTGCCTTTGTTTTTATAAAAGTAGTTCATGAGTCTAGACACAGTATTACATGTTTGTGCAAAACTGTATATGTTTAATACTTTATGCAGATGATTAAATTTCATCTTCAGTATAGTAATGCACAACACTTTGTTCTCTGGATTAGAACACGGAGTACCTTTCCAGTTAATTTAATTCCTCAGTTTTCCTCAAAGGAATCAGAAGCATTGCTGTGTTTACATAAGCTGTCCAAATCCTAGTTTTGTTATGAATTAATGAAATTCCATTATCAGGCAAAGACAGGCCCAGCATGTTTTCATGATGGCTTCAAGCACCAATTATCTGGGATTTTCCAGTAAACAACCTGAGCTTCAAGCTAAAACTAGGATTGCCAGAGAAAGAATTGTATCATGGGCTGTGGAAATCCCCCAGCAGAATTATCATCTTTGGCCAGGTAAGGCCTAATGTTCAAATCCTGTGCATGCTGCTGGACAGCACTTGCATGTGCCACCAGACCATGAACACTGCTTGTCTCAAATATAGCCTCAAACACAAGATATCATGAGAAATCAATGCGTGAAAAAGATGAACTTTTAAGACACACATCCCCCCCACCACTCCTCCAAAGCCTTAAATGTATATATACTTCTAATTTTTATTCTGTGTCTGGAAGGATACATTCACTGTCTCCCTTTACAAATTACATAAAGAAATCAAAAGATCTTTCCTGGTTTACTGAAATAATTGTTTCCATAATTCTAATCCTTCCCTCTTCCCAGAAACCCTATAATCAAATTTAGAATTGATTCTGTCATAAAACCCACTTAATGTTTCCTTCTGGCCCTCAAGCAGCATGTGTTAGTGATGCTCCCTGAACCAAAGGTCTGTTTAGCCTTCTCCCTTAGGAAAGGCATAATTATTAAAGGCCTATCAAAGCCATTGCTCATGAAAAAGGATGAATCTCAAGGACTGAAATGAACCCTCCACAAAGAAAACACAAACCTGTTCTTTATAACCAAACTGTGGGCACTGCAGGTCCAGATCAGACATGGGATGGTCTTCACTAATGAAGTTTGTCAAATGCTTTGCTGAGAAAGGTTTGAGGAAAACCTTTGATTTATGGTAAGCAGTTCTGGAGGAGGGCCAAAGCACAGAAGCCTTATTTCATTTTGTCAGCAGCCTACAGACTGATTCCTCCCCCAAACTCTCTGGAAACAGGGAATAACCTCCTCTTTCTGCTGGTTTTGTTTGCGATGCAGTCCCAAGACCAGGTACAGTAGCTTTCTGGTACTTTCTCTCTATAACCACTCCACGCTTTAAATAGCATCCAGAAAATTATGAGACTAACTTGAAAATAAACAAGATATACAGATATGAACAAAACAAACCTTTTAATATGCTTTTCAAGCCCTACAGTTTATATTCCCAACTTAATTGAATATATTCACATTGTCTAGAAGCTCTCATTGGTTTGCTAGTCAATTTAATTTCAGTTTTTATACAGGTAGCAATGAGGAGTTTTAAGGAAAAAACTTTCTGATTATTAGATCTTAATAGCTGGCCACAGACTATTATCAGATAACAAATCCATTGCCCTCAGAAACAAAAAATCCAAGGCTGGAACAAAAAGCAACTTTTCTTAAGACACATCCTTATCTAAGAAATATTTACTTAGTCATTGTACTTTCACAATAATTTTCTCACGTGTCCCCATGTAAATGAACATCTATGTCATTGCTTTGGCCTGACAACTGTTTGAGTTCAGAGTGATTTTCTTGGTCTATGTCTTGTTTTATTCTTTGTGTATTATCTGGTATATTATCTATAATTATAACCCCTGTTTTTACTTAAACCTATCAATCTGCCTGACAGTCAGCCTAGACTGTATTTTGAAAATAGCAAAATGAACTTAAGGAGGGTAATCAACCTACCTCAATAACCTATGGAGAGCTATGCAGCAGGTAATGGCTCAAGTTACTCTTCAAAAAAGCACAACAGAACATGGAAATATTAATGCCAACTTCCAGCTTCAAAAAATGAACAACTGGGAAAAGTAAACTGTCTCTCCTTGGCACTGTCCTCTCAGATTTACAGAGTCATTATTTTGCTTTGAATAAACATCACTATTTCTTCTCTAGGCAAACTCCTTGGCTCTGTTTCAATTATTTCTTTTAAATATTAAAGAGCAGGAAACATTTGTTTTCCCTTGTCACATCCTGTCCTCTTTACGTAGCATCACACAGTCCCCTTTGAAACGCCTGCTCTTACGGTAAGCCTGACATGCACAGTTCAATCAAAACATTTGCTATTGTCTTTTGCCAACTACAAACAAATTTCTTCACAAACACTGAAAAGGTTTAAAGGTTTCGACAGCCATCTAAAGCCGAGCTAACACGACTGTCAAAGAAAGGTGGTGTCAAACTGCTTGGCTTCCCCCGCTACCACCCTGACTTAAAAAAGAAAAAAGAAAGACAAAGCAATTCGCTCATTCACACAGCAGAGCTCCTGGCAAGAGCTCGCTCGCTGTACAACCATTGCTCTCACAAAGTACTCGAAAGCAGAAAAAGCGCACGAACAGTTAAGAGATGAGTGTGAAAGGGTAACTTACATTATTTAGAAAGACAGTGGGAAAGCACTGCTTCAGTTTCTTCGTTATTTTACACTGCTGTTGGCAGAGCAGACAACCAGGAAAGTTCACCTAAAGAAATCCCTCCTTTTAATTTTCTCTCTCTCTCCCAGTTCATTTACTCTGGAGAGAGAGCCTGAAGAGATCCGACAGTCAAAAGTTTATCCCCTTGTATTTCCGAATGATATGGCCGACTTTCCTTGGACACATACCAATGATGCAGTAAAAATAGACAAAAGGGGGGGGAGGGAAGAAGCAATCTAGCTTGAGCCTGAATCTTCTTAACTCAATGTTTTCTGTAAAAGCTGCTCTAATGTCAGAAGATCCCATTCCTACCCTAACTTGCAGAGCACTGACTCATCCATCTGGTTTTCATAAACTGCAAATTACAGGCAAACCAGGGAACATACACAGTCCAGTTTTAGCAGAACTCCCCAAGCATCAGCCTTACAAGTAACCTGAGGTACAAAGGCTTTGAAAATAAACAGCTGGCCCCACGCCGGGATGGTCTCCCGTCTGCAGATGCCTGACTGCTCCCCCAGGCAGCGTCCAGCAGCCCGGAGCACCACCCACCGCTCCAGAAAGTGGCAGCCGGGTCCCCACACTCCCCGCAGTGGAAACAAACCGACCTTGCAGCCCTCCCTCGCTCCCAGCACAAACAGCCTCTCTGGAAAGGGGCAGGAAAATCCACTGCATTATATGAAATCGCTCAGTTTAGCAAGTCATTTAGAACGACAAGTTTTTTATAAACAGGGAAGTGAGTGCTGATCCCCTTGCATCCTCTAAATGCTTCCAGGTGGGAAGCAAATCTAATGTGTTCGTAGGTTTTGTTTTGGTGAGGTTTTTTTCCTACTAAGACAACTCAGAGGCAGTGGACAGTTGCTTAATAGGGAAATTCTGGTTCAAGTGGTTCAAGCCATTCATTACAAGAATAAACATTTTACCAAAAGTAGTAGAAGCAAAGTTTTGATACACACCCCATGAAAGTCCACTACTCAAAGCCCCCAAGTCACTTCAGCCCCTATTTTCATCTATTTAAAGGTTTAGTGCCTTGATTAAACTCAAGTACCAAAGGCTTAAGGAGTCACCTGTATTTTTGGATACTTCATAGCTTTCGTGTCAGTACTGAAGAACATTCTTTTCCCAATAAAAAAAAAACAAAACCAACAATTTTATGGTGGATAAAAAAAGTTTTGCCATTGCATAAAGTTGTTGTTATCTGTATGTTCTTTAAAACAACAAGTTTTATTTAGTTGTTAGTTTTAGCAGAGAACTTTTTCAAGCTTTTCTGCTGGGAATAATCTTACTCTGCTTGAACAGTGAGACTCTCTAAACAAGGCAGCTTTCACTAAAGCGTCGTTGAATCAGTACAGTGAATCATTAACAAAATAAAAACACCATTGTAAATGCTCTGCCTAAAAGTCCTGAGCCTTGTCACTTGCTCAGTTTTTTGTCTTGGCACAAATCAGGATTGTGCTGATTGTCTACTCATTTGTACCTGGATCCGGGACTGACACAAATGGACTGTTAAAGTCAAAAGCAGCTGAATGATTAAAAAAAGCTGCAACAAACAAACAAGCAAACAACAATAACAAAAACCAACACTGAACCCAAAAAACAAGGCTTTCTAAATCAGCAGAAGCAATGGAGGAAATTATGAATTAGTTTTTTGTGTTTATTTTTGCCTGAGCTGTCACAATTCCTTCCAGTAGTTGTACAACCCATTGAATAATTTTAGTCACATCAGGTAGAAATCCCAAAGGTATTGTATTCCTACAGCTTTTATGATAAAAAGGCAGCTGTCCAGATGAGTGAAATACAATCCAGTGATCCAATGTAAAAGGCTACACATGAACTCAGCTGTATTATTAGACACCAGAGCACCCCACACAAGCAAGAGGTCTATGAGAACAGATTTCATGTGTCCTATGGCTCAGTTGCTACCAAAGTTGGACAACTTTGCCTACGTTCTAGCATTTTTCCTTTCTTCTGTTCTCCTGTCAAGGTAGTAAGCAGCAAAACATATGAGATTCACAGATGTCAGCTGAAGCAAATAATAGTATTTTTTGAAGGAGCAATAAGCAGCGTTTGTTAACAGTTGAGTTATTCTCCCACTTATAACTGACTGCCTCATGTTTTTACTGATACTTTCCATGATATCAAAGAACCTGGTCCTTGTAGAGCAGACTTACAGGTTTGAGAACAGAAATTTTTTCATTGGCCACAGCAGAGTAGTCCTTGTGTGGTTTTCTGGGCATGCAGGTCTCTCCCCATTGTTCTATTACTGTACAAGGAAAGTTGAATGATGGTTATCTTTGGAATAAGAATGCTTTTTTGGGCGAGACATGGTAATAAAGAGGAGAGTAAGTGGAAATAACCACTTTCAGTGATGCCTGTGCTGACTGAAGCTTTTTACCCCAAAGGAGCAAATGCATTAATTCACACTGATCTTTCAGGTGCTTTTCAATATATCTGGTCTCTCAAAAAAAACAGTCCATTTACATCAAAGGTGGCTTTCACAAGTAACAATTCGACAAGAAAACCTCAAGAAAACTCACAATTCAAAAACAGTAGATCAATTTTAAATGACCCTTCATCTTCCAGGCTCTAGGGATCATTCCTACCCAGTAACTTTGGGGGGTTTTTTGTTTTGTTTTGGTTTTTTTTTTGTATTTTTCATTTAGTCTTTTATCTCAGCACTATGAGGAACCAGTATTCGAATGTCCATACATAGCTCCTACCTCCAGGCAGGCCACCTTTGTGTCCCCTCACTGATGCCTGGATCTAAGGCATCCTTTGATGCTCACATTCTCACACTCTGTGAATTTTGGGGCAGTTGGGCACCATGTTCCTATTGAGCACAGGAATCTCAGCTTTCTGGAGAAATGGAGATGGGAGATATTCATCACTTTGATGGTGAGAAAATTTACTCTAGAAAACTTCCTATAGGAAAGACTGCAACACAGAACAGATCAGGTAGGAAAAACAACCTTATAGGAGCAATTTGTCTTCTCAGAAAAATGACAGCTTCCATTCAGGCTATTTTTCAAGTGCCAGCTATAAAACAACCCTGTTATTTTCTATGTTGATTTTCAACCAACACCAACTGTGTTAGCAATAATAGTAGGACAAGAGTGGAGTAGGATGCAGCTTAGATACTGATTATGGATCTTTGTATGTAAATGCTTGAAAGGTTTTTTCAAACACCATTGCATGTTCCCTAATGCAAGGGAAAAGTGCCCCTCCTCAGTCAGTGACAAGTTGTCATGCACAGTAGGTGGCAGAATAGGTATCTCTCTTGGTCTGAACTCCAGTGTGGTTGTATTGGGAGCGCTGCATTGCAAAGGTACAGACAAAAGCAGTCTGCTTTTCAACCTGTTTTCTGCAGCTTAAATACTGAGAAAGTGACAAGTGAAAGGCCTGGGTTTTGTGGGGGACACACTTTCCATTTAATTTGAATCTGTGAAATTACCTGAATGATAGAAGCTTAGGATGGTATATTACCAAGCCTGGGTTTCACCACAGCTATGTGTTCACCTTTGGTTTTACCACTAGACCACTTCATGTATGACTTTAAGTATATTTATGCAGATTTTTAGTCAGTCACAACTCAAGTTCTAGATGAGTCTTCTGATGCAAACAAGCTGCCAGGCTTTGTACAGACTGAAAAACCACAGGTCTGATAAACTGAGACAAAACTACCCCTGGAAGAGTTCAAGGGGAAGCTTCAGTTCACTTGATGAATAAAATAACATACATTTTGGCACTGAAAATAACTAATTTTTTAAGACAAATTAGCTGTGACATTATGAATCATTTTATCGCCAGTATTTTAAAGCCAGCACATGGAACAGCTGTCTTGGGTCTGGGTTCAAATGGTAAGCTTGTACTCAGTAGGTCTGGCCTCACTTACGATGGATTTTCTCACAGCACTTCAGCTTGGTGCTAAACTTGAGTTCAGCAAAAGCCTCTTCCCCTCCAGAAAGGCACATAATTTTTAGCTGATCTTCCAAAGAGATATCATGGGATAATCCTTTGCTGCCTGCTCCAACTCTTAGATGAGAATGAGGCTGTTTCAGTGCTTCTGGTATTTATTTTTTCATAATGTATGTATTTTGCTTTATAATGTATTACTTCTCCTCCACAGAAAGAAAAAAATGCAGCTCATACAAAAACACAATTCATTATAACCTTGATGTCATCACTGGAGAAACTCCACGGCTGCTTCTGTTTTCACTACTGCCTGCAGTAGCCCCTGGCTGTCCCCAGTAAAAAAAAAAAAAAAAAAAAAAAAAAAAAAGAAAGGTAGAATAAGCATAACTAAGCCATTTTTCCCATCAAATATTACTTACATCTGTGACTGGAGAGATCTGGGCTTGCCTAGGGCACATGAGCTCACTCTGAGCACAGTGGTGATGGAATACATGCAGCCTTTTCCCTTCTAAGTGAGATGAAATGATGATTCCTTTTTCCCACCCTGAAGCCCACAGGATAAGTGTTAATAGCTGGATACTTCATATTCTTTAAGCAACAAGTCAGCAAATACTATGCAATGCATATGCTCCAGTGGTTTTCATCAGGGAAGGACAAATGTTAGAAGAACATAATTTCAAAATACAGACATTGGCCTGTTTTCTAAGGCCCTGTTCTCCTCTGAGTGCACCCTCAGAATTCTTACCTTGCATTGAGGCACTTGTTGGGCTCCTAGTGAACAGATACAGTTCACTGCCCAACAGAAAACTGCCTGTGAAAAAATGCATCCATTTTCTGCAACCTGAGAGAGGTGAATTAGCTCATCGAGTCCACTGAGTGCTGCAGACATTATGGACTGAAACGGGGGAAGAATGACAACTGCAGCCAAATGCTCAAGCTTCTTATAAAAATATACTATGAAACAGCAGGTAAGCCCCACACTCCTCCTGACTGTAATGCTGCTTCAAGGCCTTCAGTCACACTTTTGTGGCAACCACGTCCCTTAAATGTAGGCATACACTCAGTTTGTGCCAGGCTCACGCTTCTGCTCTGTGCTGCTCTGAATCATAGTTTGCTACTCTGAGAAATTTACCACAAGCCCTGACTCCTGTAAAATTGTACAGTCTCAGTGTTACTGTTTTTCACAAACTTCCATTCATGTAAGCTTCTTTTCAAAAGCAAGTATCCAGGAAACACTGATGTAAGACATTTTCATATGTCTGCATTCATGAAAAGTTCTGAACCAAAAGTAATGTGTCCAAATCCCTCTTTTTGTTTGAAAACATCATTCATCCAAGAATCAGAAATGTTACCATGTGACTGGTAACACAAAGAAATGAGCACATGAAGAATCACAGCAAACAGTTCAAAAGCAGCTCTCGGCCTGAAGTTGGTTCACAAGATATTTCTTGAATACTGGACACTTTGTTTGCCAAGAAAAATAGAAAGGGCTATATTTTCTTTAAAAAAAAAAAAAAACCAAACCAAACCCACATACCATGCTTATATATTTCCTGGCTTAGTCTTTCTCTGACCTTGCCTGGAGCTATCCCCCTTTACAGCACACAAAAAAACGAATCTGTGCCTGACTTACCCTGAACCTGCCCTACTTTCCTGCCTTCAAGTACAATAAAGAGGGAAAAGAAAGTATGTTGAGACCTTTGCACTGAAGAACCTGAGACTGCATGGGAGAACAAAGAGCCCCCTGTCTCTCAGACTGCAAACACTGGGCTGTAGTGAGGAAGACAGAGTAGGAAGAGAATACAGAAAGGAGCAAAGAGCTCTGGTGAAGCACTTAAGGTCTGACAGGCAGGGAGAAAAAGCAACTTAAATGGCGTGGAACACAGAGGTTCAGGAGAATGGGACACGGGAAGCCAGGGGAAAAAGGTGGCTCTAGGATAGGAAAAGAGTTGTAGCAGAAATATGAAGAGGCTGTGAACTTAGTGAGTGAATGAGGGGACACGGATGACAGGGAGAGGCTACTCTCCTCCTTACTTACTACTACTCCTTACAGTAAGAGGCTGCCCTCCTTACACAGGCATGAGCTGGAGACCTGGACTAAGGACAAGGGGCCTGAGACCAGAAGTCACTGCAATCCAGAGTCAAAGGCTGACAGGCTTGTAGCTGTGCAGCACTTTGGGGCAGTAGGGAACAAGACTTTCTCTACTGAAACTATCCTTATCTACATACCTGCATGCATAAAAAAGATGCTGTCCCTGCACCATCCACATGAATATTTCTTGCCATTCTTGCATCCTCTCTTTTGCACTCAGAGCCATATTAGCACATATTTTCCCATGTGTGTATTGGAATGTGACAGTGTAACATTATCCATAGCCAGTATGATCCAAGGAAATGTTTTGATGTACTTCTGGATTCCAAAGTGTATATGAGTGTTAAGCATAGATTTCAAAGTGATAGAGAAGAGTGGGTATCAGGGGAAAATTACAGGGAAAATAGAGAGAAGGAGGTATTTCTTTAGACAGATCGTCTCATGAAGGCAACGTCTGAAAACTTTAATATGCTGAAAGTTCAGGCACTGCAGTGCTGGAGTTGATATTAACCTCATCAAATACCTATCAACTTGTCTTAACCATCCAAAAGTAATTAAAAAGAAGGCCAAAGGTATCAAAATTAAGCATCCCAGACAGAAGCAGAAATTAAACCACACATATGAGAAAAGATTGTAATTCTCACAGTCCCATGTCAGTCCTTAAGTAACCAGCCTCCCTATTGCCTTCAGCAAGAGTTTTGCCAGAGTAAGAGAGTTTTGTCTGCAGAATTCCATGCCAGGATATTACTACAAAAAATGTTAACTTTTGACAGTACATTAGGGGATTACATTAGGGAGCATTAGGTAAAGTGTCAACTGAAGATGCTGCATAAGAAAAAATATGTCAAGAAGAAAACAAGCCCCAGTAGATTTCATTTCATGAGAGAAACTGCAGAGCACTCCTTGAATTTTAACGGATACAATGCTTCTCAGTTTCACATGCTGTGAACCAGCAGTGATAAGAGGAAAAGGCTGATGACAGCCGTGATAATTTTTTTAGACAGCAGCAACGAAGAAGAACACAGCAAGCTACCCTCTTAATTAGGGACATTTTATGCAACAAGCTGAAATTGCTGCTTTCTTAGACCTTTGGCAACTACACAGGCAAAAAGAAGGAAACTGAAATTTTAAAAAGCTTCTTCATGGATGAAGAAACAGTGGCATCTAGAACATTTCCTGCCTACTTGAGCACATACTGGGCCTGAGAGAGGTGAGCTAGCGAGAGAAATGAGCCATTTGGAGGCTACAATTAATATATTAGTCCAGTATGTACCCTAAAAGAAGGCAGCAAAGCAGCGATGCAAAGAGCCTGTTCTGTAAACCAGTAGTTCCAGTAAAAAGAAAGTTTAGGGGTTGCCAATGGAGTCCAAGGAAACATCTTCCCAGCATGAGAGCAGAGCATAGCCAGTTCAAGTGCTGGAATGCCACTGAGGGTTCTTTCTTTCAGCATTGCTGGCTAGCACAGAGGCCAGATACATCAGACAGGAGGGAGAAAAGTCAAAGGAACCAGTGGAAACTGCTAGATACTGATGGTTTAAAGGTAGCACAGACCTGAAGTCAACTTAGCCACTGCCATTCACTCTCTGCCACAGGCAAGGAAGGTTGGAAGTAATCCCTTCTCTCTCTCTCTCGACCTAAGTTTTCCATTATATTTCAGGCAGGTCACCCTACAGAATGAAACCCGTGGCAAATACCTGGTTGAGAGACTTCCTCTATTCCCCTGGGGTGAATTTTGCATATAATCTTCCTGGCAATCCTTTTCTTTGCTCTTTGCTAAGAGCACTACCTTTTCCACACAACACCACCAAAATAAAATTCACACATTAGAAGAAGACCCTCTGCTCTTAATGTAGGAGTGAGATCTGAGTATTACAGCCCTGCTGCTTTTTTTAATAGAAAAGGCTGCATGCCTTTTTTAATAAAAATGTATTAAATAAAAAAAAGTATTAAAATAAAAATTTAATAAAAAAAAATTTTTTTTAGAACCAATCACTATGTTTCACTTTAGTGGCAGCAACATCCTTTACCTAGGGTTTAGTAACAAGGAAAAGGGATCTGGGGAAAAAAAGCCATCATGAAAGATTTAAAAGCTTTCACAGGCATGTGTGAAAACTGAGGGTATCATTTAGAGGGTTCAGATTTAAGAGAGAGGACAACTTACCCAAAAAGGAAGCAAATCTCAGCCTTTATCCATATAAAGACCTGACTTCTGATAATGAGTGATTTTACAAGAAAATCTTTCCAAACCTGACAGAAGGCTGCCATTGCTTAATTCAGACCCTCAGACTTTTTCCTGTTACCTGACAGTTCAGTTTCCTGGTCAGACTCAAAGAGCTGATGGGAGGGAGGCACGTGCAATATTTCACTCACAAGCTCTCCCTTATTATAACCTGAATTGATGTGTGTCAAGCATATAGGACATGGCAGAGCACCTGCTAATAATAAACCCTGAGGCAAAAAGTACCCCTAAAGCCTTCTGCTTTCACTAAAAATTCAAATGCCCAGTGTTATGAATTACAGCTGCAATAACTCAAAATTCTAGAGAGTTTTTCCTTCCCAAGATGTTGATCCATTCTGGGAGCTGGTCTGAATTCACGAGGGCAATGTAGAGAAAATATAGTGGATCTAATAATCTAGTCACCATGAGTATATTTGGGAAATATTGGTAAGAGGTCAGGGTTTCAGTCAACCCCAAATGAATACCTTTCATTAAGTTCTGAACAACTGAACAACACCTGTGATTCAAATGTGCCTGCAGATTCAGCCAAACTCAGCCACAGGAAAGTGCTGGCAAGTGCACCCGGAGAGCAAGAGGAAGAAAATGAATCACAGCAATCAGTTCTATTTCCAGCTTCTTTGCAAATTTTATCTCCCTCTTTTGTAGTTTGAGCATGATATGCTTCTCTGCTTCTCAGGCCATCTGAAAGCTTTGTTAATGAGTATTAGTAAATAACTTTGCTTTCACAAACTGCCTACCAGCTTAGAATCAAAAAGTGCAATTATAGCTTATTCAGTTCAGAGCAGCTCTTTCATGAAGGACGTTGATTCAGCACCTTGTTTTAGCAAGCCTTGTAAATACATCTTCAAAATTATCTTTCTGGGAGGGAAAAAAAAATCAATTTTAATTTTCTGCCTGTTTACCCTGATGCATATCAAACAGGCACAGTCTGCCCCTTCAGAGCCAGCCATGTTGCTGAGCTCGTGATGCACAAGGGATTTCTTTCTTTAGTCAAGAAACAGACAATGTGGTAAGCCTATTGATTACTCCTAACTATGTACTGTGAGGGCACAGCAACAACTCCTAGGTGTGTGGTGCATCTCATGGCTTTCATTTAAAGAGATCCCACTTTCTTAATCTATAGACAAAAACTAATTTAATTTCCATCTTTACTAATCAAGGCTTAGTATCTATCTGCTGCTTAGTGCAACTGACTGAAACACTCTGGCTTGTATTCACAGCCTGGCACAGAAGCAGCTTATTGCTGTAATTAGCTTTAATTCATACACTACCACACATGCACTGTTCTGCTGCAGAGAAGGCTCAGACTCAGAGCTGAACAACCGGCAGCATCAAGACCCACCTAAAATGCACTAAGCACAACAGCTGCCTCTCATTTGATCAGATTTATTAGAAAGTTTCTGTCTAGCTGTCCCTGAGCCACTGCTTTCTAAACATAAGAGGGCTTGACTGGCCTCTGCATTCCACTGAATAATGCAGTCATTAAGATCCTATAGGTGAATATGTCTGTTGAGCCAAAAGTTTCCAGACTTCACTAGGGCTGTCTGCAGATGCTGTGCACAGCCCCAAACATGAGAAGCACAGCAGAGACAAAGGCATAACCCCCAGGGTATCCTAATTTTGAGTACATCCACAGGGGGCAAGCTAAACAAGCTGAAAGGAACATGGCATCAGGCCTTGCTTTGGATTTGCTTTCAAATTTTTTTGGCATGAGTCAAGGCTAATGAAGATCTGATTGAAACTTACTTTCCTGTGATTTTAAATAGAGGAATAATGAACCTGCTTATTTACACTGACAGCCACCTTTCTCCCCCACAAGTATCATGAACTCACAGCCTCAACCTCAGTTACGACATGAAATCTACACACAGACTTGCCCAAATTTCAGGAGCAGACTAGTTCTGAGATTCTGCATGGTGGTCAGCTCTGACAGGGACGTTAAGACTTTCTTTGCTGGTGTAAATGGTAAAAGAAAAATACTAAGAAGTCCATCAATATATGCAGTGCAGGGGTAAGTTGAAGAATACTGCTCAAACAGGCAATATTTGATTTCAAATTCTGAAAATTAGAGAGGGCATACTAAAGATGCAAGAAGTCATGCTCATTCCATCTCTGCAGTCTTTTGCTCTGTGGAGCTGTGAACAGCAGTCAACAAAGAGAACTGAAATCTCTGACCGCGACTTTCTTTTTCTATTGCTAAATATATATCTTCAAATATGACAGCACCTATCAGCATTTTGGGGAGCATTCATTTTATAGTCATTTCCAGTCATTTCACACTTTTCCAAACCACACTATTCATGTCTGTGCAAAAATTGCCGCTGTTTGAAATGAGACTGGATGATCAAATACTGCAAATGCCGCTAAAAATAAGAACTAGATGCAGATTAAATGAAGTGTGTGTATATATATATATATATATATATATATATATATATATATATATATATTTATAAGCCCAAACAACTTAGTAAGTTTGAAAGGGTTGTATCCTTATTAACTTCCCTTTTGCCTTCCAGGAAGGTCTCATTTGAGATTGAAATCGTGTGGTCCTTGCAGTCATGACACTGCATACAAAGTAGCTGCTCTTTTACTTCAGACAGAGGAAAATGCTTTAATTGCTGCCTCTCTGAATGACAGCACCTACCTGCCTTGCTAAAACATGCCCTTAGCCTTATGAGAAAAGCCACAACAAGACAGAAGGCTACTTACTAGTGTTCCATAGAGTCCAGGCGGGAGAATCAGAGGCTGAAATTCCCTGAGCCTCTGAAGGGAAGATTTAGCTCCCTGCAGCATTCAGACAGTTGGTCCCATTACGGCCATCGGGCGGCTGAGTTAAAGGGTGGCCGTGCACAAACATAAACAGCTTGTCAGCACAAGCCAAAGAGGCGGGCCTGCCCTGCCAGCCACAATGCGAGCCAATGATTAGCTCCTTCTTCGCATTCTGGGTGTTCAAGATACTGCGTTTCATTCTTAAGCAGGGGAACGAGAGGGACTCATTGGGAAGGGCTGGGGCTTGACGGTTTAGTGTTAGGCATTAAAATGCTTAAGGTGGAAGGAAAAAAAATATCAATAGATCGCTTCAGGAAAAGCACATATTGGCTGTGTATTCATACAAATGCTTTTAGGGAGCCCACAGGCATCTCCAATGCACTGTTTCTTTTAGATCAATCAAACACACAAACAAACAAAGGACCTCTAAATTAAACTTAATTCATATTCACGGTATAGAAGTTCCAGTTGCAAAGTCTCTAATTTTAATTCTCTCCACCCTGTTTCTTATTCTCATCCTTCCTAACATGTTTTATCTGCTTTATTTGCTGACAGTGGCATTTCTCACTGTCACAAATGTCTCACCCTGACCTTCTTGACCTGACCCCCCCCAACCTTCATTGATCCTCCTATGATTGCTGCTCTTTGCCTCCATTTTAACCGCTTATTCTTTCAGTCCTGATCTCCCAGAAGGAGCAGTCACAACAGAGGCACCTTAGGGAAAGGTTCTACGACACAACAAAGTCGATCTAGCAAGTTATTGCTGTCAAAAGTGGAGATGTTAAGTCTCTCTTCTCTTCAGCACCACACTGTGCCCTCCTTGTCCGTCCCCCCATCATTCAAGGAAAGGTAATGTAGCAGAGAAGCAAATGCTTCTCTGTCAGCTTGCTGATGATAACACAAAGACAAAAGAGGTATTGCATGGAGTGAATACTCCCTGAAATATAAGCTCCTTCTGATCTTGCCTCAGCCATCTATGTTCCCACCTGTCTGCCCAAGTTCCTCTCTCCTTTGTTGTTTGAACTGAATTGTTCCTGGTTAATTGAATACCCTGCTTACAGCTGCTGATCCCATTTCATCCCAGCTCTGTCCTACTTTCTTATGCCTCTAGTTTGGCTCTGAGGCCTGTCTGCCACCAAAATCTGTCTCATCAAGTGTTTTATAATAACTCCCTGCATAAATATCATGCTTTGTGCTTCAAGCCTTAGACTCTTTGAGCTCTTTTTTGTTTTGGAAATCCTCCTTAAAATCCATGCCATCTTTTTGGCTTTTACTGGTTTTTCTCTGACTTTTCTGATTAATTCTTCTCTCAGCATCTACTCCTCCCTCTCTCACACTCCCAAAGGCACCCTACTTCTTATCCTGCTTTTACTATTTGCTTGTGCAGGCTCCTGTACCTCTTTATGTCAGTGATTTACAAGCATCCATTTGTATTTTTCAGTTTCTGCTTTTCTCTAGTCCTGTATTTCGCCTTGTATTTTAGGCATATTGCAATAAATGCCCCGACAGCCCCTAATTTTAAGATCCATTTCTGGGGTCAAATTAAAGCGGTCCAATCAGACTACATTCCGTGTAGTCTTGGCAAAAGTCGTTTCTCTCTCCCCTCTGCTTTGATAAAAGAGCCTAACTCCCTGCAGAAGCAGATGCTGGAGTTAGCACCTCGTTCAGATGGGCGGGCATATCACAGCTCTGCGGCTTCTGCTGACAGGCAGCACGAGAGTTCTGGCACAGAGCGCTACATGGCAATGTGCTCGGGTCACGTTTGCAAGCTTTTCTTCACAGTGACATGTACTAGGCACGTTCTTCAATGACATCTCAGATTCTGATGCAATTGCACAGTTTCATCAGCTGCCACCCGGAACATACACTGCCTCTACTTTTGCCCAGATTTCTTATTTAGTCTGAGCTATCCACACCAACACCATTATTTTACCAGAGCTCTCTTCTAGTGTTTTTAACATGTAAATCTCTGCCCAGGTCCACTGTGTGATCACAGTATTTGCTTACTTTAATTTTTTTGATTACTGTGTCTAGACCTTAATCCCAATACACCTGCGTTGTTTTCCATTAAAAAAACCTCAGCAACTGAGGTAATCCTTTGTTCCATACCACAGTCACCTTGCCTGCACCTCCATGAAAGCCAAGCTTTCATGTCCTGAGCTTCGAGGCCTTTTCAGAGTTTCTCCTTTCTTACTGATCCACTCCCACAGCTCTCTTCATCACAAGGCCTGGCTTTTCAGCTTTCTCTTTTCCTTACAAAGCTCTTTTCTTACTTCGTCTTCTATTCAGAGAATGCCCTGCTTCATCAAATCAAATTACCTATTTTTCTTTCTTATCTACATTCTGCATGTCACAAAATTTTGAATTAAAGTATCAGAATGAGAGTAGGAGAAATAAGAAATAGGCAAAAAGTCACTCCAGATAGAGAGCTGTTTCATTAGTGTGTATAAAAGGTTTGTGTTACAAACCTTCTACCATCAACTATATATAGCATGTTATGCACTTTATGCTGTAAGGCTTTTTTAAGGATAGGCAAGCCCTTGATAGATATGGATCAAGTGCCCAAACACTGTACATGTGATTGTGAAAAGACTGCTGTGAAAAGACTGTTTGTAGATGCACAAGAGAAAGCAAGCTAGCTATTGCATCTCTGATTCCCATGGAAATTTATTTAAGATGCTAATTCAGTGTAGCCACAAATAAAGAAACAAAAGAGAGAGCAAGAATGAGCTATTTAGTGGACTTTGTTGAAAAGGCATGCTTTAGACAAAGTCACCCTGGGTACAACTCCTGTGACTCCACTCATAGCATTATGCCAAGGATGAAGCTGCCTCTTTGTCCTTAAGCCTTGTATGACACAGGAAAATTGTTACCCGCACTGCCAACAATACCAACCAAGGCACCAGCTAAGTCTGATGGCCAAGCTGATTTAATAACTTACTTCTACCCAAAAGTTTGTCATTCCCTCTCTTTATTTTCATTCTCAGCTGCACAGGCCTTCTCCTCTCTCATATGTGTTGCAGGAACAGTGTGAAAGCTCACAGACCAAATTTGTCTTGCTGGATATGTCTTTCAGACAGGTTAATGATCTGACTCATATCCCTGTCATATTAAGCACCCCAAGAGCCAGGGGAGGGAGACAATAAACATATGTGACTGGAGACAGAGAGAAAAAGGTAGAGACCAGAATCACTACCTTTTTTTTTTTTCATACACAAAATATGGCTGTCATCCCCAGAAGCTACTATCTATCCTGGGGTGAAACCATGACCCCCAAACCCATGCCATTCTTAAACACAAGATCCCAAAAGCTGTGGAGTCCCTTCCAGCTTAGCATATTCTCTGAATCTTTGATATGATTCAGCAGAACTTCGTCCACTCCCTGGATTGCAGGCTCTATTGGTGACATTTTGACTCTGTCCCTTTCAAATTACCATCCATGCATCTGGCTTCTACTACTTGTTTGCTTTCTAGAACTGTTTTGTGGCCACCAGTTTGTGGCTTCAGCCCACCCTCACTCTGCCCTTTCGTCTCAAAACAAACTCAGCTGGAGGCTGTTTTGCCTGTTCTTTGTATCTCCCTTCGGGGCCAACAAGAAACCTCAGGCTCCCTGAGGCCCAGGCTGACCAGTTCATGTCTACATTGCTGCTGGGAGGAGACATGCCTTGGTTCTCTGGCAGAAGCCACAGATGCTGCATAAAGGAATGGAGTGAGAAGGTTTTTGTCATGTTTTACTGACCTGTTTTCAGTTATAAAGGGGGGTTGCAAGTTACTCCCAGAAAACATACAAACTCAAGCAATGGACAACTTCAGATAGTGACAAGTGAAACTGTGTAGGTGAGATGTCTCATTTTCCTGTTAAAAAGGAAAACAAATGGCAGAAATGGGAAGGGGAAGAGATCAGGTGCAGATGCACGCTAACACATGAGACTGCGGTCAGTGGGAACTTGGGCTTAGTCCCAGCTCAGACCATGTGCATTTTGAACTTTGAGCTCTTGGACCACTTCCTAATTACAGAGCAAGTGACACACTGTGGAACTATTTAACCCTTTGGTGGTGCTCCTGAGGTGTAGCAAATGTCAGAAGAGACTCTGGGGATATGTCTAACCCCTGGAGGCCACATAGACTGTAGGACCTATCCCTGTGTTCCAAATGGGTTAAGTGAAACAACTGCTGTCAGCAGCTCTTTTCATGGCTCTCTACAAAGAAAGGTCAGGCTTACAACTACTCCTTCCTGTGCTGGATTGCTGGAATCTCCCCTAATGTGCCAGTTTTGCATCCAGAATCTGCCTGTCTTCAAGACAGAATAGTTCCTTCAACCTCATCAGTAATGCCACACCGAGGATCAGATCAAACTGAGATACCCACCGCAACTTAATAGTGTAAATAACACCACACTGAACACAGAGACTTGCTTCTCTGCTTCACAGGAGTGGAAAAGCAGCAGAGTATTAGCAAATTGTAACTGTAACTAAAAATACAATTATAGCATTAGGAGCTGTGTGGAAAGAAACAAAGGTTATACAGCTGATCTGCATCAACAGTTGTCATGACTATCACTGGCATACTAGTTAGATCTGCACTAATGATTTCATTTTTTATACCCCCTTGTAAAGTGGTAATATAATGCGTTACCTATTTCACAGAAGTTCTGTGTGGGTACATTTATAGTTCTTTGAAGCTCTCACTGAAGATATTTCAGACATACAAACTGTTACTATTTTCACTATTGACTTAAGAAATATATCCTTTGAAAGCACATAAACAGGATAACTACTTTGGCAAGATAAATTTGGTTTTTTTAACTTCCTACCACCTCGAAGATGACTCATTCTACACTAATAAAAGGAGATGCACCTCCAAAAATACATGCACTGTGGATAAAGATTAACTTTGCCACTGTAGAGCACAGTAAACCTACAAGTTTGAAGTCCATCTAAGCAAGTTTCTCCCTAGCGTTTTTGTGCCCATGTCCTGGTGAGAGGACACATGCCTCAATTGCCACAGAGTTCAGAGGAGACCTTTCAGCTATAAACGACTCTCTGCACATGCCCTTCATTCCCTATTCAGTTGTGCTCTACCTTATTTGCAGACCAACAGCCTCAGTTCCCATGTCACCTGAAAGTCTGGGGGTCAGAGTTTCTAAGCCTTGAGGTTTCTCTAGACAGACCTGTGACAGCAAGAAGTGTCAAAGCTACTTCTAAAATAGGTGTCTAATGTATGTGCTGTTAAAATAGGTGAGAACTCAGTCAAGAAGAAAAGCAAATTAGCCTGTCTTGGGCACCATGCTGCTATATCTGGCTTCTAAATGCAAGCTGGCTGTAAGTTACTTTATGTCTTGCTATATGACACTACAGGTATTTCTCAGTAAAATTCTGTGAATTAACCAAGACACAACATTTAAATTCCACTGTTTTATGGGGTGATTCATGCACTTCCAGAGGGGTTTTGCAGTGCTGAAATACCCTTTATCTCTGACTAGGTTTAGAGATTTATTAAAAAAAAAAATAAATTCAGAGGGACAAATGCTTTTGCTTTGGAGCAGACCTACATTCAAAGTGTCAGGTATGCAGACAAAGAGCCAAAAAAGAACCACAGACCCAGCAGCACACACATCCACCTTAATTTCAAATTACAAGATTATTTGTCTGCAAGGAATGCTTTCCTATATAACAATATAAACATCTCCAGAAGGATCTTTGGAACTGACAAATTCCTTATTAGGGATGGCCTTTACAATGTGGGCTTGCGCACAAGGAAAAAGAAATCGCCTCTCCAGCTTCTCACACTTCTCTGTGTGCTAAGATGTTCTTGCTCACACAGAAGAACTCAAGGGAAATATCCAAAAGAGCTCTTTTGTGAAGACCTTGCTGTTATACAACAAACAGACAGCATTAATTAGAAGACTGCCTTCAAGATAGCTGTGGTTCCTGCTCCCATAAGAAACTCTATTCATCGTGAACTCAGCAGTAAATATTCCACTTGTTTCCTTGGCACAGAACCAAATTTCTGCGTCAACAAGAGCAAAGGATGCTCAGAGGCCAAGAGGGATTTGCCCATCACAGGAAAAATGCTCAGATTAGCAATGCAGTGACCTTGGTTCAAAGAAAGCACTTTAATACATGCCTTTCTGTCAAGCATATGAGAACTCCTGCTGATTTCACTGTCACATCAATGAGGTCAGCCATGGATTTATCCAGGAACTAAAAGGAATTAACTCCCTTCACACATACACACCCCCTGAATAATGGCCAGAGTGGTCTGTGCCCAATGGTGCAGATGTGACTTGTCCCTCCCCTCTCCCAGTGTGGATCAGGAGTTTACCTCTCCTTGAATGAGACTACTGATGCATTTTATGCCTACTTGCTGAATAGTAGTAAGGGGGATAAAAAAAAAAAAAAGCCATACCCAGCTTACTTCTACATCCCCTTTCCACCCAGCAAGCCTAGAGAAAGTGTGCCAGTTACTGAGCATGCGGAAACACCTAAATAATTTAAATGCTTGAAACTGCAGAGGCCCAGCAAAGGTGAGAATCATTCATTTGGACAAAGAAATCTAAAGAGATGGTGGAGTGTCCTGTATAAGCCTGCAAACAAACACAACAGTCCAAGTTTTCGATATCCTTTTATAACAGGCTAGTAAGAGGAATTTTAATGAATTCCAGGTGCTCTCAAGTCAAGTTCCTTGTGATTACCTACCCCCACTAGAAACAGGGACATATGAGTTCTCAAACAAAGCTCTGTTATAAAGGTATTCTGAACAGCAGGAGAGGAAAGGAAGACCTTACCATTAAAGATATTACAAACCTCAGCCATGCAGGAGAACTCAGATAAAATATAAAAGTCCCCTTGATCCAAGTAGCACATGGCTAAACCTGTCATGTAATCAGAACCAAGCCACACCCATATCTGGATTTAATTACTCTGTGCTATTTTACAGCAGCCTAAGAAAACTGAACTGGGGGTCAAAATAATAATTCTTCAGTCAATAACACATATAAGAACCTAGGTAAGAATGGATAACAGCATCAACAGACTGAGTGTACAAAGGTTCTTATTAAAGGCAAGAACAACAAAGAAGTCCAAAGACAAATGGCTCACTTCAGAGTGATAGCACTTACCACAAAATTTCTGTATGGTCTACAAAATTCAAGCAAACCCACAAAACTAATGCATTCTGAAAGGATGGGGTTTTGTTCAATATCTGCTCAATGATTTGAAAAAAAAAAAGGAATTAATGGAATGCTAAAACTCTTCAGAAATACATGTTTTCTTATGCATTCTACAGATATTTAAAGCAAATTCTCCATAACAAAGCATTTGTATGAGACTGTATGTTTATATAGCAAGGGAGAAACCTATATAAGATGATACCTGTAATTAATATGAAAGTTTAAAGGACATATAATTTAATTATTTATTCAATGTGAGTATAAAATCAACCAAAAAATATTTTTTTAATTTGAAAACAAAAAAATTACAGATATGTTTCCTGAAAATGTTAACAGGGGAGAAGAAACTTAAAATCTTTTGAAATACTACCTAGCCAGTGAAGAAGCTTGGAGATATTGTATATTCTAGCTCAAGCAGATAAATAAAAATGCATATGCAAAAGCAATGCCAATGCTAAATGAGTAAGGGTTTCCTGAAGATATGTAGCATTAAATAAAATTGTAATCTCTATAACCTGCATCCAGCATCACTATGGTATTTTATAGTAATATAAAATCAGTTCCATGTCAGTCTGGGGTTTTTTTTCATTTAACAGAGCTTTTAATGAAAAAAAAAAAGCACCACTTCTTCCAGCATTCATTCTTCTTATTGCTCTGAAAGTAATGAGTATTCTGCCTCATTTCTTGAGCCAGAATCCCCTGTTTCTGTTAAAACAGCCAGAGCTGCCCAGCTGCAACACAGTACTCCACCAGAGCCGTATTGACCCAGGCTACAACATGGATCAAATTATAGCTCACACACTGTGATTCTATTTGCGTACAAGGAACAAAAATCAGTGAGGGAATACTGTGCAGGACCCAGGGTCTGAATGAACTGCAGGCCTTGAAAGTTTGTGTGCATTCACTTGTGCTTTTCTGCGTGCTTGTCAAGGTCAGCAGTGTGGCACTTTTAAAGGAGGCTTCTTGCATTGAAAGGATTGTTGTTTGCTCTCGGTTGCTTTCTGACTCAATCTGAGAGAGACCTCACAGAAGGAGGCAATGATTATTGTAATGGAATTACTAAAATTCAGCAATTGCTCATATTAATGCAGTTATTTTAAAGCTACATTTCTTGGTCATTTTAAGGACAGAAAAAAACTCAAGTCAGACAGAAAGAAAGCTTATCTTGAATCCATCCCACTGGCATCTATAGATATGATGATGCCTAAAACTAAACACATGCAAACCTCTTGATATTCCAGAGAATTCAAGAACATTAATGTCCACAATACAGAATAACAGATCACATGAATTCTGAAAAGCAAATATTATGCAGATTCAAAAATCTATTTAACTTGTGAATAAGGGAAAAAGTTAAACTTTCTCACTAGCATTTAAAAAATGAAACTGAAGATGGTCCAGTCTTTTTTCCTTTCACTTCTTTCCTCATCCACAGTAATTTCAGACTCTGCAGCAAGTTTCAACATCACCTTTTAGAAGGGGAAGAACCCACAGAGATATTTAATACCATCCTCAACAAAATAAAATACCATCTGGGGTTTTTTTCTAAGAAATCTTGTTACAGCTATACCTAGGAATATCCTTGCTACATAGAAGTCCTGAATGCCAGTATGTTTGCCCTAAGCAGAATTTAGTTGTCAGTTGTGCGTTTTTAGTGCATTTTAAAACTATAATCTATAAGCATGGTAATTTTATATTTCTCCATTAAGTGACCCTATTTCACCTGTAATAGACTGACAGCCTTTAGTGGCTAGCATGAAATTTTTCATGCTAGATGTTTGCCTCATTTAAAAAAAACCAGCCAAAATAACTGAGATATTTCTGAGAACAAGACTAAGAAAAATCAGATTGCATGAGAAAAATTCAAGTATCTTTATTTGAGAACTTTGAAAATTCTCAGCTTTTCAGTAGGAGCCTGAATATTAAACAATAGGGAAAGGCTTTAATCCAGGCAATGACTTTTTTAACATCACATGAATATGTACATTAACCTCACTGTGACCCAGTATATACTCACTTGGGAGATGTATTTTTTTGTGATACAGGCAGCTTGCTTTCTGCCCTTTCTTCGTGGTTTTGTACCATCCCTTAAATACAAACCTTGCAACAGAGGAAGATTTTAAACCAGACACATCCAATCCGGTCCAATGAAAGACGATAGATAAATACACAAGGCGCTGAAGGAAACTGGTATGAGGATAAGTATTCCCACGGGCAGCTCTCTCAGAAGATATACTGTCTTACAAAAGCGCCTCAGTACTAAATACTGCTTGTTTTAGTGCATACTGTACAATTCCCTCACTGTCAGGGCTGTTCCTTCCTAACTACAACCATGCTAGCCAGCTCAAGACCTCACTGTGGTCAAGAAGTGTGCTTTGCAGGTGAGCAATAGTGGAAGGTCTTCATCCAGATAAAATCAGTGGAATCTATTCAGTGAATGATGCCAAGTGAACAGAACAAAGAGACTGCCCTGTCACTGTATTTTTCCAAACTGGCTCTTAGTGGGATCATACTTCGGCTATAGCAAATAAAATGGCCAACAATTGTTTGCAGCAACAATTAAGGCATTCATTGTGCCTTTCGGAGAATGATGAGTTTCTTGTACCACCCTCACCCCAGCTGCACTCTTTGTCAATTCCTCCTTCATGGAAGTTGTGCAATTTGAGCATCTGTTGTGAATGAGTAGATAAACAAACTACTATGTACTATGGTATGTACACATACCCACTGACAAACAGACCTGTGAAGAGACAGCGACCCACTGACCTAGGGAATTGCACTACAAGTGTGATAGGCAGCCCTGTACCTACTTGTAATCCCCATACCTGCTTAAAGCAAACAGCCAAAGGGATCTCTTTATAAAGGCACTCTATTAACACCTTTATTTAGATAGTTCACCAGAAGCACAGATGACACAGTAATGTTGTACCACTTGTTACTCTGACAGCATTCAAACTTTCCTCAGTGACAAACAGAGGGGAAGAATATTTACAGGAAAATGCTTTCCAGATGATAGGGTCAGAGTAGTGTGGGGTCTCTCCTGCTCAAGGATCTAAGCTATTTTTTTCCCAGCTTCATAAATCATGACATCAGCTCTGATGTCTCCTGGGGTTAGTTGGCTAAGGATCAAGGAGCATCAAGAAGAGCTTTCTTCTTTCTGGTCCCCATAGCACTTGCAATCAGATGTGTTTATCTGCCCTCACATCTTCAAGAATAAAGCAAAGAAAAACGTTTCAGAAAGCATTTTAAGAACAGAAGCATTTTTTAAAAGCACTACTGTGAGCCAATGATGAGGCCTTCTGTTGCCCCAGAAGGACAAACTCATACTTCCCAAGAAACAGAAGTGTTTTACATGGTTGTCTTGGGGTGGTCCTCCCCTACCTACATTCTCTGATGCTGAACAAGTCATGAACATTTATGGAAAAGAAGGAATTGACTGCAATTATTATTTAAGTGCATGAACAATCAAAGTCAGAACCAAAGCAAATCATCACGTGTCTCCTGATAATTACAGTGAAAATAATGACTTCTTTTCTCATCAATAATTATTGATTCCTAGAAGACCTCTGATGTCACAGCATGTTATTCATTATAAGAATTAACAATGGCATCTATGTTACAAGCTTCAACATGTTCTTTAAAACAAAAGAAAAGCTGAACAAATTCTCCATTTCTCATTTTAAAGCATAGAATATAAATTTTATAGAGAAAAAGAGTACTTTGTCCATTCTACTTCATAGAGGCACTGATGGTTGGGACACTTCCCAAAAGGAAGTCCTTTTTGCGCTAGAATTTTTCCATGGGAATATGCAGTATGAGTTGCATTCACATCCAGGATGGCTGTGCCTTGGCCCAAGGTTAGTAAGTATATTGTCCTGGCAACTCCAAACATACTAAAATTATTTGGGTATTAGTTATTTAATTCTTTAATTAATTTTCAGCCTTGAGCTTTACTTTGATATAGCAGTTACCCTGACTTTTACATAGCAATTACTACTAATTAATTTGTAGTCTGAGGGCCACATATTGTAACAAAGCTATGGCAACCTATGGATTTCAGACATGGCAGTAGGGCAACTCAGAATGGCAAGCAAGTTGATGTCAGCCTTGTCTTTCAAAAACCCAGTCATGACATCCAGCAGGATCTGCTTCTCTGCATTCTGCCAAAACCACTTATTTCAGTGAACCTGTTTCCGAAGAAGAAAAGCTGGTTCAGTACAAGATATTCAACAGACGTAGCTCAGTATCAGTCTGCAAACTCTCTAATTTCTTAAAAATGGCCCTTGTGTGAGCAAATTCCCACTGAATGGAAGAGTAGGGGAAAAGAGAATAGAAAAGATATTTAACTTCTTTCCAAATGCTCCCCTAGATAGGTAAAGGAGACTGAAAAGTTACTGAAGCCTTTAAATTAAGACAACCCATGTTTCAAAAAGACAAACAAGCTTTAGTGATTTGGTTATTTCTGATTTACTATCTTCAAAATTAGGTCATTACTTTTAGGAATGCTTTGAAATAAATGAATGATGTGACAGGATTTCAGAATGTTCTTAACAGTAATTCATACCATTCCTGGGGATAAATTGTTTTGTCTTTGACCTTCTAGCTTATCCCTTTGGGAATCACATTATTATCTCATAAGAAAAGAGGCACCCATCTTAATATTCCTAACCTAATGAGTTCTGCAAAATCCTTTCAAAGTACTAGCTAACCAGATTAATAAACTACTGTTTTATCCATCCAGATCAAGCTGGATTTATGATTAATTGCATGCTTGCAAATAATCTTTCAGATTTTTATTCATCATTCCCTGCATGAAAAATTAAAAAGTCATTTGAGGAGTAAAACAGCCCTTCATGTTTGTTAGCTTGCATTTGTATAGATCCTTTCAACTGCTTTATGGAAGGGAAAACAGTGACTCTGTCAGAATGAATTTCAATTTAGTTTTTAATATGTCACTAAAGTGTTACAAGTTGAAGTGTCAATGCTAAAAGAGATATCAAAAAGTATAGTTTCAAAGTGAAATATTAAAATCCTGGGAAATTCAAGGTACAGTATATTTTCAACTGCCATTTGATCCTCTGGGAACCTTCAGATTTTTTTATTCCTGCATATACAACTAGGTTTATCACCTCAGAATAAAAATGGCACTTGGAAATCATAGTGGTTTGTGCTGTATGCATTTTCAGAAAGAATAATTATGCCATTCGGCTCAGATATGTTGGTTACATTGCCCAGTCAAGTTATAGTTTTTATTCACATGCTACAGCCTTGCCTTGTGAAAGATGATCTGAAGAGTGTACAAACTGAACACATGAAATACCTTCAGCATGGAATAGTGTATTTTAGTGGGGCTTTGTGACCTGGAGAGTTGTTCTGATTGATTTTACATGGCAGTTTAATCCTAGTTTATGAGTATAAAAAACTATGGTGTACCTTACACCATATCATTCAGAAAAAAGGTAACAGAAAAGGTGATATTAACAGATGTGGGACTGCTCCTGAGATTTGCTTGTAAGATGGATAAGGAGCAGAGTGATGGGAAAAAATTGGTCTCACAGAAATGTAGATGAAGATTCTCATCTGTGAGACTCTCATCTCACCCGTATTGTGATCCCCACTGCCCATTCAAATCACAGTACACTGTCCATGAGTCAATTAGTGTGTGATGGTCGTGCATCATGCTGCTGCTATTTCATGTCAATGATCAATATTGAAATTTAGATTCTGCAAATAAGCAAAAGTAAACATACTTCATTAAACTTAATAATGAATATTATTACCTTAGTAATTAAGTTTATCATGAACCTTATTAATTTAGTAATTGGCAATAGTGCCTTAACAATTTTAAGGGAAATATTTGTTGGTGGTCCAGAACTATTTTGAAATTATAGTCATGTTTTGGTCAGTTGAGTTAATTTCAGTTAATATACTTCATTAACTTAATACCTAACACTAACAGCCTAAGGGAGATATTTCAAGTGAATCAGTAAGACAGCTTTAAAATAAGGTCACAGAAAGTGTATGTTATTCTCTAATTTTAATTACATGCAGTTTCAAGCCCATGTCTAAGCAATGTCTGGTATCCTGAAGACCAATTCAGATAACACACTACTGACAGCTGTGTTCTGAATTCAGATAAAGAGGCAAAAAGAAAGGTGGTAAGTGTGTGCAAAGGAGGTTTTGATTTATTTGTAATAAAACTTGTAAGCAATCTGGGGACAAGAATTACCTTCTGTTTCTATAAAACATCTAGCTCAGTGACAAACAAAAGTATTCCTATATGCTACAGAAATAGCAAAGAGTAATAATAATATAAATGCAGAATAAAATTATAATGCCATTGATGCAAGTCAGAAATTCATATGAGGTATACTGAAGGATGTTTAATGAATTGCTCTGAATCAATCTGACACTGCACAGTTCTTAGGAAACAACCAAGTCCTGTATAATTTGATTTAAAAGAAATTACCGCTACTGCAGTTATTTTTCTCAGATTTTTTTTCTTCAAGCAAAGCCCACAGAAAACAGCAGCATCCTTATTTATTTTTTTTTCTTTAACATTATCAGATTATCAATCAAGTAGATTGGGCCCACATGTGGTTTGCTGTTTGAAAATCAAAATCCAAAACTCAGCCTAGATATCTGAGCTGTGTTAAGTTACATTAACTGATGCCTCAGTTACCCTTTTATTCCTTAACTGGATGAGCATAATGTTGTCCTTCCAAACAGATTTTTACATCTTAGTAATTCTCAAATAACAGAAATATCTATGTGAAAGCAAATAAAAATTTGAAGACGAGAGAAAGGAGAAAGGAAGGGAAGGAGGAGGGATTAATTACTGTAAGATGTTTTTGGGAATTTGTCCTTACCTAGTTCATGCGCCTCAGAATTCTTCGTGTAGGGAATTAGGAGAAAGGAGGAGTATTCACAGAATACTAACTGGAAAGAAAAGACCAACATGGATACTTCGCCTTTCCTATGACTACAGTAGAGAGAGGGTGATCATGGAATGCAGTGTTCCCAGCTTTAAAGAGCAGAGGGGGCGGGAAACTCTCCCTCTATGAGTAGAAGGGAAGAACACTAAAACAAAATGAGAAAAAGCTGCTTGCTTGTAGAAAGAGAAAAAACTTGGAGTGACACAGAACTCCTACCTTGAAAGGGAAGGAAAAAAAAGAAGAAATACAGGGAAAAAACTATTTTCCTTTTCTGCATCTTGGTAAGGCTTCTTGGTAGGTAACAATGGATCTGGCACTATTAAGTATAAATATTTAATGCTTTGCAGGGGTTATCAATGTTGGCAGCTCACCCTGTGCTTTGCATGGAGAATACTGAGAATTCTCTTGAACTGTGGCCAGTTGCAAACCGGCTGGACAAGATTGGTCTGGTGCAGTTACTGGTGTACCCCTTCCTACTCTCCAAGAAAGGTCAGCCACAAGGTGAACAGGTTTGTTCCCTGATCAGCCATGCACACTGCCTGGCTTTCCTGCAGATCAAGGTAAAGCATCGGGCACTTTCACACCTCCCAGAAATATTTCTGCAGCAGGGCTGCAACCAACAAGGCAGCCTATCAGTGTTACTGATCTGTTACCAGGGAAAAGATATCTAAGAATCTGACACACCAGCAAACACAGCAATGCTCACACCTCAGTGCCTTCAGAGAAAGTTACAAAGCACTGATGCATGTAACAGCAAATGAGATTTCAGCTCAGGGCTGCATCATCAACAACCGCAGGGGATTGTTTAATATTCAGTGAGCCTATGCCTAAATAGTCAGTGCAGATGCTACCAGAATTTCAGCATCTTGTGCACATCAATGAACTCTTAATCAGTATCCTTTTATATCTTGGATAAGAGATTTGGGAGGAAAACTGGTATATGATGTAAAGAGCAAAATTAAAGGCCAAAATCTGCTTTTCTGGGTATCCGTCAGGAAGATGCCGGAGCAAATTTTAAATAAAACACCTCTGAAATTTTCCATCTAAGTCTCAAATCTTCCCAGAAGAACTTCTGAAATTATTCAGGACACATATGAATAATTTCTCTATATTTTAGAGACTTAGGCTTTCAATGTATAATCCAAACAAGCAGTGGATTAACTGTCTTCAGCTGAAAGCCTGCCAGATGACTACCCTTCCCCATGCACATGGCATTTGATGTCTGCCATTTTAATATTTTGACATTTTTGTGAGCGACATTGTCCTGAAAGGTCACCACTTGTCTCAGCAGCTGGCTGGCTGCCCCTCAGGCTTGGGAAGCTTAGCTCCGCAGCTGTCATCCAAAAATGACCATTTTCACAGCTAAGATTCAGGGAAGCTATGAATTTATGAGGGGGAAGAGGAGACAAGAGGAAGGAAAGGGAAGCTTCAAAATCAGCTTTTACTTGCTACAGTGAAGATAGGCATTTATACATATATATCTGTAAGATGATGCTGAAGTATTTCAAAAGCAGCTTAAAAACACAACAGAGTCATCAAATACCTGTGTTATAGCAGCATTAGCAAGGGGGTTATACCATTAATATGTTTAGTCATCTCTTGCAGCAAACAACACACATTTTCTCCCTAGTCACTTAATGGCAGTCACCTGTTAACTGTGAAAATGACATTTTCACATGGCTCATGAAAAGCTGACAGTATCAGTGGTCCCCAAATAACAAAACCTGCAAATAAAGCAAGAAACGTGACATAGCAACAGAAGCAAACTGGCTACAGCCTGCGTTTCTTGTGCAATTATCTGGCATTTATACTTGGTACTGATCACAGGCTGTTTTCAAGAAACAGATTTAATTCACAGCACAGTAACAATTCACTAGCCATAAACTCAACAGGACAATGGCAATACAGAAGCTTTGAATTAGAAAGGCGAATTAAAAACCAACGTACTGCTTCTTCAGTGCTATAAGACCAAAAATACACTGACAAGTATCAATTTTCTTCCTTACAGTATCACCCCAAAACTGAGAAACCTTCAACTCCACTGCTTCCCAGCCACCTTACTATCCTGGTCTTGATGCCACTGTAGCAGATAAAGATCATTTCATGTACAGACAGACCGAGATGGGTGAAAAACATGCATTGCTCACCGTGCTATGTTCATTGTTCTTATCAGGTCAGATGCAGACTTACTGGTGCCCCTTATGATGACTATTTGTTTGTGCTTCTGATAATAAGGTACTGTCGAGAGTCTTAATGAGAAGTCCGGGTCTGCATTGATGGATTTTTAAAGAAAAGATTCCAGGTGAAAAATACCATGGAAAATTTTTCTTCTCTGTGCTCAAAAACCTTCTATTACTGCTGAATTATCTTTCTTGCTGTATATCTATTACTATCTAATCTAAGCAGAAAAATATCTCTTTGTAAGTACCTCCTGCACTTGCTGGACTTCTCTCACAGACAAAATGGCAAGCAGACATCCCCAAAATCAACAGACACAACTGCAAACTATTTGTTCTGGAAAGCTTTCATGCATCCCTCTCCCTCAGCAGCTCTTCCACTGAAAGCCAGAACAATACTGCAGAGAAGCTTTCCCTGTCAGGATGTTTTCAGCTTTCATCTCTCTGCTTTTTCAAGCAGAAGACTAAGGTAGAAACCTTAATTAGCAATCTGAAAGCACCACAGAGGCAAGGAATACTTACATTTGCAACTGTATTTGTGATATTTGCGCACTGATCCAGCGACTGGTGATTACAAAGAAGAGAAAGAGCTTTTTAGGCTGCCTTTCAAGTCTTGCAGCAGAGAAATGAAGGCTGCTATCTGAAAGCTACTCATTTTCTATATGCTGTGCTCTACTTGCTTCCCATGTGCATACAACACAGCTGCCAGATTTAATAACCATGTCAGCCTGCTTTCCCCAGAAAGCAGCAGAGAGATGACAGGATGAAGTAGCCAGCGCGTTAATCTGTAGTTATGGCTGCACTAAGCCTTGAATGAATGTCACAGTTTTATTGCCCTCGAAAAAAAATAAAACAAATCAATGCTGCTCGTGAAAAAAAAAATTAATGCAAAGGGATTTCAGAAATGTTAATCCATACTTGCCTCAGTGATATTAAAGTACTTTAAAGACATTTTGCCCATTTTTTCCCCTCAGTTAACAAATCCTAGGACTTGAGTTAATTTTTTTTCCTTTCAGAACACATTTTTCCCAACAGTGTATGCTTGTACCCCAAAAGAATAAAACCATTAACCGACAAATTAGTTGAGCTTCCCTCTTCTCCTGTTTCTCTGGAAGGAAGTATTTCCATACCTGTTTGCTGACTTCTTTCAGGCAAAAAAAAAAAGTTAATAAAAAAAGAGGGGAAATTCTCTTTTACCATTTAAGTTCTCCCAGGCACAGTGGTTCCTAGAGCACTGGACTTTAGTATCTGCTGTGGTCAGTTCACTGCCAAGGTGGAGCATCGCCGTACCTCCAGCTGTAAAACCAGTTCCACGTGAGGGAAGGGTGGCCAGACTTTACATGACAAGAGAAGGTGCCACTCATGCAGTCAAAAACAACAAACTAAAAACAAACCAGAAATGCTCAGCCGAATCTGCAACAGCGCAGGGATGCCGCAGAGGTCATATGACATCTGTGTGCGTCTTTTTCTCTCTCTCATTTATATTCCTTTCACTTCCCTTGGAGGCACCTGTCTCAGCAGGGAGTGGTTTCTGTGGAAACTACGGACAGTCGGTTTTCCCCTCGGAGAAACTGTTACTATGGTAACCTTACATAATGTATATGGCCTAGATTATTTTTAAAAATCATCTAACCCTGAAATTCTCACTATAAAATTAGAGCTGATTTGTCTGGGGGGCAGAAAATGTAGTTATTTTAAAATTGCATTAGAAACATAGGATAAAAAAAATCCAGATTGTGTTACAAATTAAATGAGAGCGTAGGGGGCATATCACTGCATCAGTCACAAAGACAAACTAATTTGTAAATGCCAGTAAACAAGTTCTGTTATTTAGCACTTGTGGGAAGCAAGGAGGAAGGGAAGCATATAGCTGACATCATGGCTCACTGCAGCAATCAATATTGCATCTTGCAGAGTCGAAATTATCTCTCTATGTTTATTCTTCCAGCAGCCAGGACCTCATATTTAATGACATAAGCCCAAATACTGCTTACATCTACCCCATTCAAAGCTGAAATATCAGCTTCAAAGTCACTTACCCTACACTGTGAAATCAGGCTACGTCAAAACTCGAGGAAGTGCCTGTAAGGAGCTGTGTGAGTCAGTGAGGCATAGCGTGCAGTAGAGCAGAAGCAGAGAAAGCGCACTGCTGTTTATATGACTTTCTTCTCATCTCAGAGACAAACCTGCACACAGCCTGGTGGGGAGGGCAGGGCTGGTCTGTCAGATTGCATCAGGGACAGGGGGATGTTGGGCCCCAACAATGGGGCTGGGCAGAGTGAGCTTTCTAAGTCTGCAGCTGAAATCCTGCCTGGTTGGGAATGACTTGAAAGTAGTAGTCACATCACAGATGTTTTGTGACCCCAGTGAAACAGGTAGGTAGATGTCTCCCATCCCTCCCCTATCTGTGGCCACCCTTGCAGATAACCCTTATACTGGTTATACAAACCAAAAGTCAAATGGTTAAGAAGGCAAAGCTACCTGCTTAACTCGACACAAAACTGGTGATTTCAGTTCGAACAATACTTTTGGGGCAACTTTGCTAAAATCCTACCTCTGGGATATCTGTATTGTGATTCAGTGGATTGACATCTTCCCTGACTTGTCAAACTAGCAACTGTTATTAGCATGAACCACATTAATATACACAGGAGACTGATTTTTCTTCTCTCCTCCTAGTCAGAAGATGAACAAGAGAGAGCACCTGGCCTACAGAACATTTTCCCAAAACTGAAGCAAGGTCCTCCTACATTCTGCAGTGCAAAGGGGCTCTACAGGTGGAACATAAACATGCAGGAAGTGTTGCTTTAAAGCCCAAAGCCTTTATCTTCCTTTCTTGTGCAGTGGAGATACTTTTACAAAAGAGACTCATGCTGCCTGAAAGTGAAGTGTTGTTCAATATGTGATTTCTCTAAGCAGGTGTTCAAGACCAGGGTTTAACAAAAAAGTTGCTGGTGCCACAAGTAATTGGACATATTCTAATGCAAGATCCCTCAAATAGGTTTCACTGCAGTGGGCAAAAGTCCCTGGACTTCTAAATTAAAGAGGAAAACTGCTCCATAAATTGCATTGAATACCCGAACTGACTTATACAGGAGATTTACTCTGACAATCACATAGAGCAGTATTTTATCAGAGGATGTGCACACAAACATACCTTTTTATCTGTGAAACGCAAGTGTTGTGTGAAGATGGGAAAGCATTCAACATTTTCTTTCTTTTATATGGAAAGAGGCTTGATGCATGGTGTTAACTGTAACTGGGTTTGAGGAAGTTCAGCATCAGCAGGATATAGTGTAAAATTTATATGACCGAAAATTTTATGATTTATCAAGTATCACATTCCTAGACAAATATTACACAGGAATCAGGCCTCTCAGGCATTTGACTTTTAAACCCCAGGGCTCTCATGTTCTGTCCACAGGACATACAACCACAAAGCATTATAATCAATCTTTTTCTATTTAAAATTAAAATCTACTCCCATTTCTGAACTAGTCTTATAACAAAATTAAAGAATAATTAGACAATGTGTAGTGAAATGTATATTTAGGGGCCCTAGAAAAGACAACATATTCAAAAAGAAAAGCAATAAAATGAAAAGATTCCTTGAGAAGATTAAAAAGAGCTAAGCTGTCACATAAACTCATGTAGTTCTGACATTTTGCTATGTAAAACCTTGAACTTCAAAGAGTACATTGCACAAAGACAGCAACAGGGACAAATTGAGAAATGAATATTCTCATAAGGTAAAGCAATGAACCTAATAGCTTGTTTTTTAAAAAAGCAGCAAACATCTGACATAGCATGAGAAGGCTCAACTACTTCTCACAGCTGTGCCAAGTCTCCCAACACAGAAAAGCATAGCACAGCAAAGCCAACATGGTTAAATGACTTCTGGACTGAGCTAAGTGACACCTAGCCAGCTCAGTGTGGAAGCAGCATGAATTTGGATACATCTCCTCTATCTATGTAGATAATCTGTGTTTATCAAATTCATGGACACCTGTGGCTTCCTCAGGCAAAGGACAAGGTGTTTGGGCACACAACTCAGGAGTGGACATTTCACTAGTGCCAGTGTGCCTCCACTAAGTTAACATACAGCACTTAAACTTCTTAGCTCAAACTCTCATCATGCTGTGAAGGACCTGGCTGCGATACTGCTGAGAAGGCAGTTAAACAAACAAAAGAAAGATCTGCATTCGTAGCAGGACTCAGACACACAAAGATGCAGCTGTAACCTGTGAACTTGCTGTTAGTTTCCTTCCAGCTGGGAGTTTGTTCACTCTAGGAGTCCAAGCTTCTCCTGACAGCCCAAGATCTGCAAAAACGGCCTCTCAGCGAACTGATTCAGCAAAAAATGTAATTGAGCTGTTATAGCCTGCATATTGTTTGGCACACCTTATGGAACAAGATAGCAACCCTTCAGTCTACCATACAGCTGAGAAAGGCAGACTTTCAGTGGTTATTTAAAATGTCTTTCAACCATTCCATCAGTATTTATTATGTTTTCCACATCTTTTCCCACGCCATTAAATCAGATCTATGAAAAAATATATTAACAACACAGTATTACATAATACTTTAGTGAGAGATAGAAGTGTCAACAGAAATCTTTTGTACAATATTATGTCACTTATTCCAAAGGACATCTCGTTGTCACACCACCTCAGTTAACTCCATGCCAGGCCCTTACACAGACAGGTTACTTATATTTCTAGGGCACTGAATGCTCATAAGATTTGTATTGCTTTCCATACTGCAGTCTCTGTTCTCTCATGGTACTATGACAGTGAAAAAGTCCTACTTCCATCTACTAGAATTGACAAGCTTTGGATGACAAAAAGAAATCTTAAGAGTAAATAAAGAAAGAGACAGATTCACAAAGAGGCACAGGCAGGGGTGTCAGCTCCTAACCACAAGGTGCCTTGCAGTCTGCAGATCCTCCTGCCAAGATTTCTGTGCTTAAGCAATCCACAGGAATGACACCCACAAAAGCCAGCACATTAGCACAGAGCTGTCTAATTTAGCTACTGTGAATAGCAAGATCTTAAATTCTCTCCATGAATTTGGTATCCTCATCTGGACTGCAAGAAAATGCCCGTCTCCAACTGGGATTCATACATTCTCATTCTCTTTAGTTCTCTTTCTTAAAAAAGCTGACTGGGGAAGAGATGAGAGCCAATTACAGTACTCAAGAGATGACAGATTTGAGTTCAAATCTCCTAGCAGCCAGGTAAAAGCTTAACCTAAAAAGATACAATTAAATAATGGAATGTTGGTTATTGTAACTTTGGAATCCTCCTCAAGCTTCTGTCTTGATATTAGGAAAAAGGAAAGGGAACGCAGGAGGGAACAAAGATCCCTGGGTAGCCTGTAGTCAGGCTGTTGTTTAAGGCACTAACCTTGCAAGTCCAATCTCTGCCTCAGTAACTGGTTGTTCATTAGGTGTAGAATCAGGTTTCTTGTGCCCACGATGGTGGGAGCTGTTTTGCTGGGGTTCAGCAGATGCTTTCTGAGCTCTGCCAGACTCAGAGCTCAGAGAGGACAGGCACAGTGTCTTCTGTGCCTAGGTATGAGGGAGATGCCCAGCTGCTCAGCCCTTGCTGCTGCTTAGCATCTCTGGACGCCCAGGTTCCAGGGCAGGTTTGGAAGGCTGACATTCCTGCCTGAAGTATTTAAGGTGGCCATTAGGTATTTAAGGCCACGTATACAAATGTGGGTGCAGGGCCACCTGAGCTGGCAGGGATCTGCATACTGACTCATAAAACAGAAATGCCAGGGAGCTCAGCACACCAACACACAATCTGGCTCTGTGCATGGTCACTAACAAGCCTTTGTGCTGTGCACAAGCCTGCACTCCATTGTGACTTTTCCAGATAGAGGGTTCCTGAACTCTAGTTTACCCCAGAGAGTATGCAGGCCCTACATCTGGCCCCAGTCCCTGCATGGATCTTGCCTGAGTTCAGCCAAGGAATAGTCATTATGGGGATTAAAACTAAACTGATTTCATCTAGCCTAGAACACACAGGAAACAGATCAAAGGTGGATTTCTGCCTGGGTTTTTAGTGGATTTCAATTTTAGTTAATGCTTTCAACTGCAGGCCTGCCTATTTCTTTCCTTGTTTTAGAAGCACAAATCATTGCCAAGGCTCTGGCAGTCAGGCCAGAATATAGTGACAAATAGTGTAAACTGATCTGGCAGGCTTCATTAAGGGCAGATTAAGCATTGACAGTCCCCAAGGTTTTTGTGATATGATTGTATGACATGGCCAATGAACTAGTCACTCCCTAGGGTGAGAAGCAGAGATGATGTTCAACTGCCTGGAGAGTGGAACACAGACTAGTCTGTGAAATTACATGTTGCGACAATGTAAAATGCAAAGCACCATCTCTGAACAAGGTGCTTCACCTCAAGTAAACCTTGTGACTGGCTAAATAAAAGTCTCCCTACTGCAAAGAGGGCTGAGTGATGTAGAAAAGGACAAAACACACCTGCAAAAAGCCAAAACAGGAATTTAACTATCTGTCCCAGTCAGGATATCTTGCCTTTTTTTCCTATGCAAAGTCCATAGCTCTCATAATTTAAATATTTTTTCCCCCAATAAATATTTGGGAATGGTCCCTCATGTACTGGATCAAACATTATTATATCAGAATGTTAAGGAGTCTCTGAGTTGTCTGTGCTTATGGCAAGCTTGTCTTGAAACTAAAATTGTCTCCTAGGTCTACTGTCTTCTAGTAACCTGAAGATTTTTCTTGCTCTACCAGGGTGGTAGGTTTGTAAGTTTCTAATGACAAAGATTGCACAATTGCATTTCCCTTTTCAATCCATAATACTCCAAGCACTTTCAGATTTTCGTTTACATCACCAGACCAAATAAATTGGTCCTACTTGAAAAATTACCATTTAACATCAAAATGAGAATGTTATCCATCAATCTGTCTTTCTAGGTACAGAATAGATAAAGAGATGCTTCACTGATTCTATACAGCTACACCACAAGAGGCTGCATTAAGATAATGATACACAGAAGAGTCAAACTTGTCTCTAAGCATCTGAAATTAAAGAGCTCTAGCAGTATAGAAATCATAGAATCATAAAGGCTGAAAAACATCTCCAAAGTCTAAGCACAATCTTTGACCAAATACCACCATGCTCACTAAACCGCAGCACTAAGTTTACCCATTTCTGAAATATTTCTAGAGATAGTGACTCCATCACTTCCCTGGGGAGCCTGTTCCAACACTTAAAACACTTTCAGGGAAGAAATTTTTTCTAATACCCAAACTAACCTCCAATGGCAAAACTTGAGGTTGCTTCCTCTTTTCCTGTCGCTGGTTGCCTGAGAGAAAGACCAATGCCCACCTCACTACAACCTCCTTTCAGGCAACCGTAGAGCGATAAGATTCTCCACTAAGTTTCCTTTTCTCCTGGCTAAACACCACCATCTCCCTCAGCTGCTCCTCACATGACTTGTGCTTCAAACCCTTCACCAAACTCATTGCCTTTCTCTGAACTCTCCTACAGCACCTCAATGTCCTTCTTGTAGTGAGGGGTCCAGAACTGAGCACAGGATTTGAGGTGTGGCCTCACCAGTGCTGATTACAGGGGAAACAATCACTGCCCTGGTCCTGCTGGCCATGCTCTTCCTGATACAGGCCAGGATGCCACTGGCCTTCTTAACCACCTGGGAAAACATCCAACTGTGGACCAGCATCTCCAGGTCATTTGCCATCAGGCAGCTTTCCAGCCACTACCCATAACCTGTAGCACTGCCTCAGGCTGCTGTGATTGCAGACTCAGCAGTTTGCCTTATTGAAACTCATATAGTTGGCCTTGACCCTTTGAAATGAAAGGTAATAACCTTTCACTACTTTCTCCAGAAAAGCAGGAAATTCAGATACATAATCACTAGCATTATAATCATAAAGTTAAAACAATTCTGCAAGTTCCCATAGAACAGAGAGCTTCAAATTCAGGCAGAAAATTATATGAATTTCCATGTTTCTCTGCTAAGATCTGGATTGTATCTGTTGGCATAATTTTGGAAGAGAGGAAAAGTGCTGCTGAATGCGTCTCATGCCAACAAAGAGGCATAGCACAGCTTCTTAGCTGTCTCATGGATTTAGTCACATGGAAGACCTGTTTTTCAGTGCTGCAGGTTCTGCCCTTAACAGCTGTTAAGGATTTCAACCACATCTGGACAAGTTTTAGTGTCATCATATCTAGCAAAAGCCTCTTGAACACAGTACATGCAGTGTCCTGTTTGAAGTGGTTTACCCTGCCTTTATTATTAGATAAAATTGTTTGGTTTGCTTACAGTTACTGCAGGACATGATAAGAGACAGCAGGTGAAACTGAGGTGCTGGTGTACCCTGGGGAAGGTGGACCTGTAAAAGGGAAGTCAAATATAGTTTGTTTGGAAAACAAATGAACAGCTGATGGCACATTTTAGTCCTTGTCTTGTCCACTGTTCCTATTCTTCTTGCATTTTAGTATTTTGACACTATCTCCATGACCAGCCTCCACGACTTCTCCATTTGGCCCTTTTAGACCAGAGAGCCCAAAAAGAACAAGAAATAATTACTTTTAAGTCTCCTGTTTCATCAACTCAGCATGGAGACTTCCTCTGACACCATTTGTGCCCTGGAAGTTCTGAACTGAAATGGATGTCTCCAAACACGAGGGACATCCAGAGGGAACTTCCTACAGCACTGCTTACTTGGAATGTCTTTTTGCTTGTTAAATACAAGGAAACAAGTTAAAAAACACAACCCCGAACTATTTACCAAGAGAATTATATTCCTATGTGATTGACACATTCAGCTAGTTAGACCTTTTAATGGCTTTACCTCCAATTTAGAATGAATTGAGCAACTTTCTGGGCACATAGGGGTTCCAAGGGTAATGGAAACTATGAAAGCACTCATTCAAAATACTCATCTGCAATCTTTTCCAGCACTCCAGTCCAAATCAGCTATTTCAGTGGATTACTTATAATTTAGGAACCACACACTATGCCATGCCTAAAAAAAATAAATTCCTAGAGATAACCAGAATGCTTCAGAAACCACTATGAACTAAGACAAAGATTATTGGAAGAGGGAGGAAAGAGCTGCAATGATGTATGTTAGCAGTATCTTTTATCTCTTTCAGGTTCTGCAGAAGACATTCTCCATGCACAGAGAGTTCCTTGATTTCTAGAGGTGAATGGGCTTGAGCATGGTGGGAAGGAATCAAAGATGTCAATCTGCCTTTACAATAATTTTCTATAGATAATACAGAGAATTCAAAGACTTATTTAGACACGTCTCAGATAATCCAAAATTTCAACTCTTAAAAGGCACAAACTTCCTCCTGCTCTCCCAGGTTGAGCCTGAAATCGGGGAACAGAAAATAAACCCTTGGTTTTGTGACATAATGCTCTCATATCCATTCCAGAGATGGGATTCTGCCTTGATTTGCTGAGTGTTTTTTTTGGTAACATCTCTCATTGTATCCTTCAATCAGAGAACTGAAAAATACCACTACTTGTTTTGCCTTCTTCAAATACAGTCTTGCTGCAGTGGATGACATCCATAAGGGAGTCCTCAGTAGAAAAATGAGATAATATGTAGCTTTCAAGCGCACCTTGGTTCCTGAAAGCAAGAAAATATTGACAAACTCTTGTACTCACTGTTTTCTTTTGGCTACTTCTCTGTTGAGTCTGAAGGCTCTTCACTGATCCCATACAGTGCCTAATACTGGTGCATAAGCTTAACCTGTTAGGAGCAAGCACAATTTTTACAGGCAGTGGCAGAACTGGAATTCCTGAAACAGATATTACACACCGAAAAGCAATGACTTGTATTTATATTTGAGCACTGGTCTCAAATTATTAGTACTTCTAAGCAGATTCACAGTAGCATTTCAGTGTGTACAGAAATACTCACTTATTATTCAAGGATACAAATGTTTCATTACAATCTTTGCACATGCTGTGTACAGACATGTTCTTACTTTCTCAGCTCAGATGTAGCCCCATATGCATCTAAGTATCCATGTGTTAGGAAAATTAGATCCTTACTGATCCTACTTTGCTGAAGAACATCATGTATCCTCTGTGTAAAATTAGTTTCTCAGATTCTGCTGCAATCAGCAGTATGCCCAAGCAAGTAACTGCTTTAACAGGATTCATTACAGCCAAAATGGGATTGAAATCCCATTGCTGACTAGTGAAAAAAGAAAGTTCATTTTATTCAGCATGAGCATCTTATTTGCTTTATATTCTTAGAAAATAAAATGTGCTGGGAAGAGCACACATTTGTCAGGACACAGCCTGTCTTAAATCTCTGTTTTGAGCAGTTAGTGGCAATTTCTCTCCTTTTAAAATTAAGGAAACTAGTACTATTTTCCACAGAAGCACCATTTTCTTGCTGTGAATTATAAAATACTTTGAGATTAACACTGAACTAATCAATAGTTAGGTCTAATTAAACTTGCTACTTTAATTACATAAGTTGTTGCTTTTAGAGACTTTATGAAAACTACAGAGATGATGAGAAGGACGCTTTCATTTTATGCTCTCTCAACCCCCTAAGCCTTTCAATAATCCCTTCAGTACAGATGTCCATTCTGGCACCAGGTGGCTATACTAGAGTCAATTAAACCTGGCCATCTTGGCCACATTCAGGATTACTGACTACCAGAGAAGATCATGGTCATAACCACTGCCTGAGGAACAACTGGCTGCTGTGATCTCATCTACAGAGCTCCACCTTTCTTTTCTTGCCCTATCCCTTCCTAAAAACGCAAACAATGGATGCAGAGCTATTACTGTGTTGCTGGGCTGCTTGGAATAGAAATTGTACTACCATCTTTTGACTGTAAGAAGAATTACACCTTTAGGAAGCCTCCCTTCTGCATTAAGTCCCTGCAGGAAGTAGTCTTTAATTCAGTGAATGAAACATACAGATCCATTTAAATGTGAAGACACAAGATGAACAGTGCAGTATGTGAGCAATCCTTAACAAAAAACAACATGGTTTGAACAAACTCTTAAGAAGGCACATAATTTTGGGCAATCCATGTAGAGCCAAGAAAAAACCCATTAACAGTCCTAAATATGTCAGCTCTGGTACATCTACATCTATTTCACATGTCCTAGCAAACTGTTTGGAATCAGCCCAACAATTAAGCTCCATGTTTCCTTTGGCACTTCCAGTCTGTGACTTCAGTGGTGCTCAGTTCTTGGGCAGATCAGTACAGATTGAAGCTCGTATTAAACACAGACTCTCTGATCATCATTGAGCAGTTTTAACTACATCAATTCAGAAGTGATGGACAGTACCACTTATGGAAATGAACAGGGACCTATACAAAATTATTACAGTTCCTATGGAGGTTTCATACAGAATCAGCTAACTATCCTTATTGAAAGTCTTAGAACCAAAGATTCTTACATTTCTATGCCTAGACAAAGTTCTGAAACAAATCAAAAACACTTTGGAGATGGCCATAACAGATCTTCAGAGGCTGGATTTTCTACACAGTGCTCGTACACAAAATTGGAATATTTTGAAACAAGTTAAAAGACAATACTGTCATTTTCAGGTAATTGCAGTTGCATCTCATGTATTTATAAAAGGTAAATTCCAAAGCACTGCAAATAGGCAAACATATTTAAAATCCAAAGCAACATGTTAAGAGGTACACTCTCCTTTTGACATTAAGAACAGTTTGGGGAGTGGAATGTTTAATAACATTCATCTGCATAGCAACAATGCTTGTGCTGGATATCTGACAACAGAAACACTGTGATCCAGCAACAGCATTTTTGCCAGTCCCTGAAAAGAAACCACTGGCATTTTGGGTGTGCATTATGGCATGTGTGGTTTAGCAGTGCTTAACCATTTTATAAATTCGGGAAAAATCTTGGTTTCAGTGTAGTCAATGGGACATTTGCTAAAGGCCTCAGTGGATTTGGGCTTTCATACATAATATTTAAGAAGTGGGGCTATGGTCTGAAGAAGAGCAAAGAAGAAAGTAAAAAAAATCTTTTTTTTTCCATTGCAAACAAAAAGGTCACAATAAACACTAATGTGTAAAATCCAAGTTTTTGATAAGATTTTCCCTATCAATTATGCTGTGCTGTACACAGTTTTTAAGAAACTCTCAATTAATTTATCTATGTACATCCGCAAAGAAATTGGAAAATGGTACCTACATATACATACAGGTTAAAAAGTCAAGATAGGTGTTTTTTATTTTCTTCTCTCATTAGCATAGTTCCACTAATATTCAGTCCCTTGGGTGTAGCTGGAATTACATAGGATAATAAAGAAGAGAGTGGAAGTACTAATTCAAAGACCTCTTTTTGTTCTCACACTTAACATTACTGAGCATTACAAAATAGTAGTGAGGGGTCTTCGCAGTCACATTTCATTCTGATCCTTGATCTCCACCCTCTCTGTAACAGACCATCATATTCCCAGTACTGCAGTACCTAGCTCCTTCACACTGGAAAACCAGGGCACAGACTCAGTGTTTATTTTTGCTGGATGGAGAGAATGCATCACTGCTAAATAATTCATCAAAATCACCTTTTATCCAAAACCACCTTGTATATTCCCTACTCCTCAGCAGCAACGAAAGCACTCCTTCCTTTCCCCATGACTCCCTTAAATTATGTAGAATCTACTTTTATCCTGTGTATTTATAAATAGAGCATGAAAAACAGAGGGGTTTTTTTATAACTAGTAACAATGTTTCTTTAGTTATACACTGCACCTAAAAAGTTGATCACTACAGTAAATCCTTTCCATCTGCTCATTCAGAAAATAACTTGTCACTGGATCTCTCAAGGCCTGGGAAGCCTTGCTCTCAAATCCACTGTCTCACCAAAGGTACTGGTTATTGACATGATGAGCCTCAAAAATTGGAAATGTACCTAACTTTTGATCTCTTTTACACGCCCGTACCTGGTATTACTGTTGGTATAAGGATAGAGCTTTGTGAAAAGCTACGTACTGAGGTTTGTGCATCATCACTCAGCTGAAAGAATGCTTATCTCTCAATGGGAAAATGATTTCTTTATAGTCCAGTGAAGCAAGCAGCCTGTATGTCATCAGGAAAGGAGAATATTGTCTAGCTAACATCTGAAATACATCAGAATTTCTACAGTAAGATGAACTGTTACGTGTCCTGTATGAGAATATTCAAACTGACCCCTAAGAAAGTGATGAATTACAGGAAAACATGAGGGAAAAGAGGTGAAATGCTTGAACCTGAACAGAATTCCAATAAGAGTTTGGCCACTTACCACATGCACGTAACCCATAAATATAGGGTTTTTTTCAGTGACATTTAAATCCAAAGTAGTGGGCTTTTTCTAAGAACTGGATCCCAGCCATGAAGCACCCAAGTATTCTGACTGCTTGCTAGCTAAAGATGAGCTGAAGTAAAGGTAGATATCAAGATTTGCTTTTATTTCTTTTGGCTTGCCTCTACACCTACTAACTTTGCTGTCTATACTTGGCTTACGTAAATATATTATCCTTTGATTTATCTTATGAGGGATTTTAGGTTAACTGGCAATAAATACTACATTCTGCTCTGACAGGTGTGGATGATCATTAAGACATGGATATTGGACTCATTTTCAAGGTGCCTGGTCCCCACCACTAATAATCATACAGACTAAAGAAAAAGTGAGGAGGACTTCCTTTTTCTACGCTGTTCTGCCTGCTGGGAAGCTGGCAATTGAGTGTTAGTGTGGAGAAAATGTTATCCTCACTGATTAGCACTGGTTGGAGATATCCCAGCACGCAAGGGAGAAGGCCAGGACCATGAATCAAACCTGCTCAATAATTTATGACATATGACTCCATCTGGGCCAGGCAGCACTGAGCAAGAACCTGATGTGTACATGTATATTCCTAAACCGCATAAGAAATGTCTTGCACATCCCCCATGACCGAATGTTCCTATTCCTTGCTCAGCAATGACAAGAAATACTTTCCCCTCTGAAAGAGTAGTTATTAATCCTCACTCCAGTGTATGACAAGACTGCAAAGCATCCAACAGTTTCCCATGCATCACCTCTTTCAGGACATTATTAACTTGCTTATCATCACTGTTCTTTCATAAGATTTTCAATACAATACCAGCATCCAGACAAATGGAAAAACAAAGTTTTGTAAGGTTATGTGTTACAGGGTTCATGAACTGCAGCTATATACTCTGCATCATGTTTGACTAGAGAATATTTTCTAACAGTTTTAGACTTTCCATTTACAGTACTCAGCAGAAATATTTGTGGTGACATTGTGGGTGCTCAAAATGTGGATTCCTTCCTATTTCACTAGGAACTCTGCATTAGACCCCTGCTGAAAGGACCAATCCAAGCAAAATAAAGAAAAATGATCCACAAAACAGCAGTGTTCACTGCATGGACAGCAATATTTAATGATTTTTCATTTTCACAGAAACAACTTTCAGATGCTCAATTACTGGCTACAAGTGAATCCTGAGATTTCTCTACATGCCACAGCATGAAACAGATGATCTATATTTGATCCTAAATGCCCAGCAGGTCTATTTTCTGATACGCCTTGTCTCTCAGCCCATTTTTCTTTAAAAACTCAAACTTCTTTTTGAAATGTGCCCACCTTATGCATTTGTTTTCAAGCTTTTATTCTATACAAAAAATACCTGAAAAACAAGATGACAGACAGTATAAGGAAAAAAAAAGCTGCAGTTATATTAAAAAGTCAGGGTTGGCAGCATATTCTGGAAAATGCCAAAGGGTTTGTGGAATAAATTCCATTTGGCAAGTTTAGAGAGAAAAGAATCCAGCTGCTTTCAAACACCAAATGCACCACTAAAAAGTCTCTAAAATTCCCGAAACATCTTAAATCAACAAAACATACCATCCTCCTACACAAAACAAAAACAGCAGCAACAAAAGAACCTCAAAACATTCTTATTTAGATAGACTTCAATGCTAGCGTATGTATGACTATTCCAGGCAGTTTGTCAAAGAATACACTTATATGCAACAAAGGGCAGAGGGTTGAGGGATTTTATGGTGCTTCAGGCTATTGCAAAGCTAGGCAAAAAGATGAAAGCAGTCATGCTGATGAGGGACCTCGGATAAGAAATCAGGCTGAGCCATACGATGATTTGTATCCTTTGCAAATGCACTTCTACCCACTTGATTACAGTCTTGCAGAGACTGTATTGTTGGACAGGAGTTACAGGCTTAGCATTCACTGAAGTCCATCATTATTTTCTACATTTAAAAGGTCTTTGAGCCAAATGCTAAAAGAATAAACACCATCTATATAACCATCTTTTTCCAAATTTAGGTACAACCTGTTCAACTCCTTCATGACATGCAGGGCATATAGTCTCTTTCTTAGGTAATTCCAAATTCTAGTTTTACTAGAAGTGTGTTCTATCTCCTTCATTGTAATATGAGAAAATACCCAGAGGACTCTCTGCAGAAATGGCAAGAATACTGTCCTTTTAATTCTGAACAGAATCTGTATTTACAGGCTGCTGTTCTTTGTTATTGTTCCTTCAACAGAATATCACTGGCACAGGTGCCTAGCTCTGCTCCTCACAGCCACAGACCCATGGCAGAGGTTTTATCCTGCACAACCCAGCAACTCATGGGACTTCACTTCAAAACACACTTACAAAAAGGGTTGGCCCTAGTGAAGTGTGAACATATTTTATTTCGTTTTTAAACTGAATGTTTCATAGAAGGTTTGAAGTCAGCCACACAAGTACAAGTGAAGGTAAGGTAGTTTCCACTAAAAAAAAAAACCAAGTAAACCACTGGAAACTACTGACAGAATACTATTCTGGGACAACAGTCTGGATGTCCAAAATCCTAGCATAGTGTCCTTATGGAAAGAGTCCTCCTTGTAGTTATCTAATAATCAAAGGTAAGGAGCAAAATGAATAAACATTCTATTGAAAGTTCCTTTCATCTCTCCTTATCTTCTCATAATTATGCATGTCGGTTGTGAGAAGCTTTGAAACTCATATTTCATGCTGGTAATTTCCAGCTAGTCTCTAAAAAGATAAATACCAAATCTAAGCAAAAGCAGTTCAGTAACTCTGCAGTATGAAAAATATACACAAACCTTTCTATTTCTAAACATACGCACACAAAGAACATTAAAGAGACTTGTGCTGAAGTGGCTGGAGATAGAAGGCACATATTTGGCAGGCAACATGACTAAATAAGAATAAATGCCTCCACATTTTCCAATTAAAATGGGATTTACTTTGACTGATCTGCTGCAAACCAGTCTTTTTGTCATTTATCAAGTGTTTTCCCTCAGCTCAAAAGGAAGCAGCTAAGGAACATCATGCTGTGTGTACAATTAACTTAGCCGAGCAATGAAAGAAGAAACAGAACAGCCCTGTCTGGGATATGCAGATTTTTGTTCCGTTCTTACACAGTGCTGAACATTCAGTATGGTAAAAGCACCACAGCTTTCAATATCTGTGTATTTATTATAACCTATTAGATGTCACCTCCACAATCTCTATAAAAAACCCTGAGTGAATTATAAAAACAGTATCATCATAGAAAGTTCTATTTGGTAATGAATATAGGCACTGGAGTTTCAATACCCAAAGGGATTGTGTGCCTATGAAAAGTTGTTTATAATTAAGCAGAGCCCACTTTAGAGGCTTTGTGTAATTTCTTAACACTATCTTAGTCCTATGATTTCGTATGTCTGGGAAGCTTCAGCATGGTCTATCAGACATTTCATCTTATACCTTCTCTCTTAACACACCTTTTTCCAATACTCTACTTGGCCTTTAATTTGCCAGTAGTTGCACTTTGAGGAATAAAGCAAACAAACAGAAAACATCTTACTTTTATCACTTTTCAAATCCAGAGAAGGGCAATGGAGCTGGAGAAGGGTCTAGAGAATAAATCCTGTGAGGAGTGGCTGAGGAAGCTGGAGTTGTTTATTCTGGAGAAAAGGAGGCTCCAAGGGTAACCTTCCTGCTCTCTGACAGGAATAAAGGTGCTCCTGAAAGGAGCTTGTAATAAGATGGGGGTCAGTACCAGTTTGAATTGACAGGGTTTATTTTTCTGCATTAGGATAAGGAACTCTAAGAAAGTTACTTAAAAAATAAACTGGAGTTTTGCCCCTCATACTTTAAACAATATTGTTATTCTCCAAGTCTTGTTCTGAAAAGATCTTTTAATAACAATTTGTGCTAAGAACTTTGAGGTACCTGAAAAGAAATCTTTTGGCCTCAACAAAAACTTAGCTGAAAAGGCAACTCCTAAAGAAATGTCATTCTTCAACTAGAAACAGAGGAAACAATTTCCAAAACCATTATTTTTATGGCCTTCACAGTGCTGCAGACTAAGATTATCATTTGACTGTAATCTTGCTCCTGTCAGCAAAAACTAGACTGCCCAGATTATGAGTTCCATTTAAAGTGAATGAAAGCTTTCAGGAGCTCAGATTTCCCTCAGTATCCAGCCCTGCTAAAACTGCATGTTTTCTTCTGATGTGTAGATTCCTAGCAGTAACCAGGACTACTGAGACACAAAGCTTTGTCAAGTGGGTGGAAAAGGAGAAGCCAGTACATAGAACATTAAATATTCCTAATTATTAATTAGCACATTTATGTAAGTTGACATTGTTCTCACATCTATGAGGCCCAATCCCAACACATCTGTACTACAGTTGAGCACCTGACTGCCATGATGCACAAATGAAAGAAGAGCAATGACAACAGTAGCTCCAGCATTACTCAGGCACATGCAGAACAGAATCTTGTGCCACTTCAAACACTGTACAACATTCAGTCTGCCTCAAGCTGTCTGAGGCATCTTTCCTTTATGTTGCAGGCATAACCATATGGAGGAAAATTCAAATCTCTGTGTCTCAGGCTCTCTGGATCATTCACCATACCATCCAGTAGTGGTAATGAAAACACGAGACTTTTGTAGAAAAAAGCTATTTAAAAACTACAGCAAACTTCTCCATGATTTTGCTTCCTAGGAAAATCCAGTGTAAGTATTTTAGCATAATAGCTGACCAACCAACTTTCAACAGAATAATACTTAAAATTGAATCTATGTAATTTGTATTCTATTTGAAGACCTACTTTTTCCTTCTTCCAAGGAATTTCACTTCCCTTGTTACCAGAACTTGTGTTTTGCCTCAAGCTAGTCATAATACCCAATTCTTTTTAGTTCTGCATTCTTCTCCTCCAGGGACATTCTTATGTCAGCTCAGAAAGACCTTTCTCATTATATATTCTCTTTCTCTTCTTTCTTTTTCCTCCCGAGCCCTCTCACTTCTGTGCTCATATTTACTAGATACAAGCATATTCTATATATCCTCACTATTACTTTTCTAAGGTTTCTTTAATCCCATCTATCCCATTTCATAAGGAATACTCCTATATTGCTTACTTCTCATCTCCATGCAATCATCAACTTGACCCATCTCTTTTTTTCTCCCAGTCTTTTTCCTCCTCAGCCTTGTATCACCTTCCTCTGCTCCTAATACTGTCAAACTGATAAATTGTTTCTTGTGTCCACCGGCTGTGGACAGTTGGGCAGTACTCATTTCTTCAAAGTTAGCATCCATTCAGGAAATGGGGTATTTGTGACTCAAATTAAAGCCCAAGAATTGCTGTTTCACAGCTCTTTGAGAACAAGAAGATGCCACTGTGATACAACCTTCTCTTAGGAGACTGAAGAAATTGGGGATTACAGCATTTCATCAATATTTATCCTGTACTGATCTTTAGAGCAACCGCAGTTAAAATTTTCCATTCTGATTGATGTGAACAAATTCCATTTGTTTCCAAAGCCTAACCTCAGTCCTGTGAGAAGTCATTGGCTATGGCAGTGGGATAGCAGTTATATCAAGACTCATTTCTAAACAGGTGAGGGAGCAGGAGGTATAAAATCCAGTGGGACTCACTTGGCAGAAGAAAATCAAGACTCGTAAGGAGAAAAACCGTAAAGTCAGCTTTCTTCAGATAGAGCTTACTTAAATATTCTTGGAACGTAAGATATCCAGTAGTACAACAGAATTCCAAGAATTAGAAGGTGCCATAAATAAATTGGAACTACTAACCCTAATTACAGGAATACATACATTTTCCCCTATCTATGTTTATCCAATCAAACCAGCACAAAAGCACACATTAGATGGCAAATTATCTCAAGAGCACGAAAGAAGGTTTATAGACTCTGACTTCTCAGACCAAGACAGGTGCAGAGGTAGAATCACTATTAGGTGAGAGCTACTGGTCTCAGCTTGGCTGGCAGGAAAGGAAAAAGAGATGCTAATCAAGTAAAGGCAGAGCAGCTCTTCAGACAACAGCAACCAGTAGAAGAGGCAGTTTTTAAAAGTGTAGGATCTGGCTGTGGTCTTAACACTTGGTCTTAATGAGCTGGACTGAATTGCTCCAGCAGAGTTGTGCTTAAAGCTGTTTTTCTGGACAGAGGGCTGCTGTCCTGGTCTAATTGAAATAATTCCACATTCCCAGGCCTGCTGTAATTAAGTTTGATTTGGGGTTTTGCTGTGAAGACCGCTATTAAAAAGCAAGCTGCTTAGTGGTAGCAGTACTGTTTTAATTACAACAGCACCTCTAAAACCTAGTCATGGATCATGATTCTGGTGTCCTGAGGCTGTACTGACAATGAAGAAAAATAATGGAGTACACACCACAAGATGGAAGCACTGTGTCTTTCTCCTGCTTGGCAATATGGCTCAGCATTTCAAATTTGGCTCTTTGTGGACACATGATTTACTGTTACCCACTGAACACCAGCCTGGGAACCAACCCACAATGCTGAATTTTACTCATCATCTATCCAACTATGAAGCCACCTTCCTCAAGGTAGTGTCTGCTGCAGGGAGAGCAGGTGACTACTGTAGGAACTCACATGGTTCCTGTCAGAGCAGCACTGAAGCAGCTCACTGTCCTTCATGTACTCATCATTCCAGTACCTCCACTGTAAAGAGGTAGCTTAGGTCTTTAGAGACCTTATTGACATATCACCTTGCCCAAGATGATTAAAAAATAAAAAAAAAAAACACCTGTGGCAAAGCAGGAACTGAACTTAGATTTTCCTGGTGGCCATGGAACTTAGAGTCTACTATTCTCTGAATGACCTTTCCTTACATCACACTAGGTTTGCATACCATATTAAAAGTTTAGATGCAAATGTTTACACAGGACATCAAATTTCTTTATTTTAAAAAGAACAGTGGAAGGTAGTGGTATGCTACCAAAAGGCCCTGAACAATACCAGCTTTCATAGCTTTAAAGGATTGAAAATTATCTTAGGATCTCTCTGTTTTCTTAATCATGTTTCATCTAAAACAGTCACATCTTTTCACAAGTAGCTGCTGTATAGTCATGTTTGCACCTGCACTGCATTTCCTCCACGATTTTATACAGCAAGAAAAATTGTATTACTCCATTTGATAAGAAGTTGAATCCCAAAGAGAAGAAATAAAATTTCACACAGTAAGCGATCTGAGTCTGCAAGAAAGCAACCCAGCATTAGAGAAACATCATGTGAGCCCTCTGGCCCCTGTGCCATGTTCTGTGCTTGGCATGACAACAGTGGGGACCATGCACACGGTGTGCTGGGCTGGGACTCCAACAGTCATAGACAGGCAAGTCTGACAGTGAACACATCATGAAGCAGAGCTTTAAGCAGCCAGAAAAACACTGTTTGAAAAGCACAAAGGAAAGAGGTGGTTTGAAAGCCAGCAAAATACTCCATGGACAATGATGAATTTACAATGCAGTCTTGTGAGATGAGACTGTCCTCAGAGCAATAAGTATTAGGTGAGGGTGGAGGACTAAATGGTAGCAAGTTGGCCCATTGAGGTCTTCATTTAAGGAAGTGCTTGGTATGAACCAAAGTTTGGTTTCAGTCTGGTTGCCTCCCATATTTTGCTTTTCACATCATTGCTCTTCCTACACAGAGCTTTTCCAGTCAGCTCAAATAATTTTTCTTTCTCTTTCTTTTCAATTGGATGCTCAAACATTTAACTGCTCTTTCTTGTCCATTTGCCTTGGTCTTTGCTTTCTCACATTAGCCCCCACCCATACATCCTTGCCCACCATTTTTGTTTGCAGTTTCTAGAAAAGAAACACTATAAACTAAAATTTTGGTGAATCATGGAAATAACAATTCTGAATTAAACAGTCTAACACCTTAGAGTCAGACACAGTGAGCCGTGATCTGCATGCTAGCCCATTCCTTTATCTAACCATTCACCCCAGAAGATAACTATGCTGATCCTATCAGAAAGTACAGTGCTGCAAACATACTGTGGCTGCTTATTTATTGGCAGGCACTTGAAGAAGTTACTTGCACAATCATGCATCACTGAGTTCAAGACAGAGTTTAAACAGTGCTTATACCTTTCAGTTTATATCCTGTTATCTTTGTCTGCATACTAAGAAGATTTTAAATCTCCAGACCAGCCTTCATGTCTAGTAACAGGTTAGCAAAAAAACCTATAAGGCTACAAGAAAAACATTTTACAGATATATTAACATGAATCCTCCATGCCGTAAAACATAATGAAAATGTAAAAATATTAATTACTATTAAAAATATTTTAGTACCTATGTATTTCAGGTTTCAAACCCAAACATTTTTTAAATGACTGCTCCTTAAAAATGAAACACATGGTAACTTAAGTGTAATCTTCCTTTTTGAATGTTTTCTGCATATAAAATACTCCAGTGATTTTATAAATGAATCCCAGTGATAATGAAGCAAATGCCATGAAAACAAACACAATGTGGCTTGCAGGGCAAAATAAGGAATCACTGCTGAGTTAAGCCATTTCATTGGTGAGCATTTCAAAACAAACAAGTATTGTACTATTTTACATGTCCGAGATGCAATTTAGGTAACTCTCCTATGAAACTGCAGACAAGGAGAGTTCACAGGCCATGAATTCTCTCGGCAGTTTATGACCTGTCTCCAGTGCTGTTTCTCTGCTTCCAGACCAAGAGAAACAGATAGGTTTACAGACCACACTCAGCTGCAGATAAGAGGTGAAAAGCTTAATTAACCAGAAAGAAAGAATTTTTTAACTTCCTACCTTCCTAATTTTCTTGGTTTCAGCTCCTCTGCAGTCTTCATCCTTGCAAAACTCTCCCAGTCTGTGTGACCCCACAACAGACTCTTGAGTGATTCATTGTGGCAAAGTCCCTTCTGTTCAACTTCAGACTGGCTGGGGTAGAAAAAAATTAAACAAAGGAAAAAATAAAAAGTAGAGGCACTGACAGGAGAATGTTCTTAAGAAACAGCGAATCTGGTTAAGGCATTCTGTGCTTTCACCGTGACAGAGAGCTAGTCTTGTGACTGTTGACTTTGGCTGTAGGTCACTAGGGTGCTAATGCCAGGCAAGGCAAAAGGAATCTAGTCCCTTGATAGGATTTAAAGGTAATCTTCAGGAGAAAGACTGAGATCAGCTATTAGCATTTGGGAGTGTGATTGCTAATCCAGTAATAATGCATGATTGATTTATTAACTGTTTCACTTGCAGAAACAAATGGAAAAAAAAATCTGCCAACAATCTGCCATTCCTTGGGGAAGACCACGATGTCTGAATCCCTTCCTTAGAGCAAAGCTGTGGCAAATGCTGAGCCTGTGTGAGCATAATTTCAAAATGAGGGATTAATTTCATTTTAACACATAATCCTATATGCTCACAGAGGAGAGAGTGCTGCAGAGAATTTCTGAAAAGCATGCAGAAATATATCTACTGTGCTATATACGTTCATAGACAAAGAGGAAGAAATAGTTCTTCATACACTTTCTTCTCGTTTATCACATCATCAGTAGCAATAGTAGGCCACATGTACAAAGTTAGCCATTACTGCTTCCCCTGCTTCTTCCCCTCCACCACTAAATCCTAATTCCATTTGTGACACTGCCACAAGAGCAGCCAAACTGCTTGTTGTAGGTTACACATTGTAGGTTACTCTTCAGCAGGACTATGGGGCCTTGAAGAACACTGGAGCCTCTTACACAAGAAAACATTATCTGCTCCAAAAGGTTTACAATCCAACGAGTCACACCACTGAAAGAGCTGCATTAGCAGCTCAGACAAAAGTCATTCATTCACAGCATTCTGTAAATTCCCATCCTATAGGCACCTATTTGCATGGTGCAATGATGCATGCAGGAAAAGACTTGCTGATTTATACAGTGGCCCAAGTACAAGCATTAGAGGCAGAAATTTTCACCCTGAAGAGGCAGGTGCCAATGCTCAGCTGTCGTGTACCCTGGTCCTTTACCACAAACAGCACTGAGCCTTTTAAGTTGAATTCATGTCTCGCTTCCAGAATTCTTCCCTACTCAGGTATCCTCAATTATATCTATTTCCTGTTATGGCTTTAAGAGAGTACTGTTTCTGAAAGAAAAGCTATTAATATTTGCATTATGTCTTCATGCCAGGAGAACTTCTCTATTTGAGTTGTCAGTTTAATTGTTAATTACTTTATGTACCAGATACCTCATAAAACTAGCCAAGATACAGGTCTTGGTTCAAACAATCTGCATTCAGTATTACAAAATTAATGAGACTTCTTAACAGTCAATAAACAAAATAAATAAGACATACTAAAACAGAAAGCATGAGGGGTAGAACACAGCCTACAAGAAAGGCCAAAATTTCTCTAGGCCCTTACACAGAGCTAGAGCTCTTTGCCTGAATACTGCTGCAGCTAAAAAGCATTACTGAGCCTTCTACCACATTTTTATCTCTTCAAATCCTGCTTTCAAATTTAATAGAACATGTTATTAACATCCAAATGCAATCCACTGCTCTTCACAGAGCAAACCCCCTCCATTCAGCAGTCCATTTCCTGGATAATGTGAACAGTCAAATCTGGCTTCAAAGTAGGTAGAGCAGCTGGCCTCAGGCCATCAGCTGCACACAAGGTGTGCAGCCAGTGTGACATTATACGAAATCTGAAGAGAAACATTGCCTGCTAGCAACCTAAAACAGCTAAAGATTAAGATCCCCCCAAAACTGGGTCACACTTCTTCTTTTAAATTAATGTCCTAGTGAAGACTTGAGTAAGAAGCTGCGAACTGTGTGCAAGAAGAAAAATATTTGCATACTGCTGCTTTCTCAGCAACTGCTCTCACTTGCACTGTGGGCAGTTTCACTGCTGATGTAAGAGCCCTGCCTAACTCTGCACCTCACCTTGCTTTGGCTCGTACTGTCTAATATCATATTGTGCTTCATCTTCACAATTCATCTCAATGACTTTTTCCAGACAGATTTGGACGCGTCCTCTGATAATTTTTGAAGCCTGAAAGCTGATCTGGGTGTTAGAACATCTACTCAGTTAATTTATTTGCTTACCTTGGTTAAGTAGCAACCTTAAAAAGCAGTACAGAAATAACAAATTGTCCCAAGATGGCCACGTGACACTAAAAACTGGGAAAATGGCATAACGTCAGGAAGCTTTCCCTCCACTTCACAAGCTTGATTTTGTCAAAGGAAGGGAAAGGGCTGCAAATAAATAGCTACAGGATATCTTAGCAGAGGGAACTACAAAAGCAGGGCACGTTTCAGGTGGAACAAATATCTCAAGTCAGTAAGGGAGTCCAGCCTGTCACAGTCTAATGACAGAAACCTCACAGGGGAACAGGTTAAGTCAAGTTGAAAAATTATCCTAATAATCTGTTTTCCCACAAAGTATATTATCTCCATACCCAATTACAATCCCACTATATTTTCTTTAGTATAACATTATCTGTCAAGAATTAGAGTGATTTAGTAGGCATGTAACTGCTTTGTAGAAATTGACTGAAGTCTAAATTTGATTAAACTTTAAATAAAGAGTTGCTTACTTTTCTTCTCCAGTATAGATAGCATCTTTTTCCTTACTTAGCTGGTAAATATTCAGCATCAGACTAATTTAAAACACTGAGATTATATCAACTGTGTCTCTCTCCAATATCCTAAAAATACAACACTCTTCTTCCCTTTTGCTCCCCATGCTTGCAGAAAGTAAAATAACCTTTTACTCTGTTATCTTTTACTTGAAGTTTCCACACAATTGTTCCTTCAAGGCCTTTAATGCCTTCAGAGGAGAAAAGTCATAAACATCCCTTAGCTGTAGTGTCTGACATTTGATAGTTCATGCTGATGATTCTCTCAGATCAGTACCAGAGTCACCAATCCCAAACACAAAATATTAAATTAACCAGCACAAAAACTGTAATGTCTCAACACCAAAGCATTTAAATGTTCTATCCCAGGACTCTGCCATATATGGATATGGCATGTCATGTACATGGTGATTTTATCTTCCTGTATCAGTCCAGTTATAGACTTGCATGGTTTTTTCCTAACAAAAAAACAAAAAACAAACAAAAAAAAACACCACAAAAAAACACCCCCCCCCAAAAAAAAAACAAACCAAGCAAACAAAACCAAACAAAAACAAAAAAACCCCACCACCACCAACAAAACCAACACAAAGAAAAAAATAGCCTAATCCATTGCACTGAGTGCTGTGCCACCCAAGAACTGCAGGTGGGTAATTTGCAGTTCACAGTGACATCTGAAGGATTATACTGACAGGAAGAGAAATTGAAAAGGTTATCTCTCACCGACCTGTCAGTTTCTTCCTTACAGAAATCACTACATCTTCAGGGTTGAACAGTCTTCACACATAAATCTTAACAGCTCTGTAAACATCTGCATGATGGTTCATCAATTACCCTTCTGTCACCAGCAAAGTTGGGGAAGACCTTGTTTCTCCCACTGAAGAGTGTCTTTTTCTGGAATAAAAGTCTGTGTCATCTCTTTGTTCCCCATCTAGAAAGAAACATGGCTAGTTGTTAATCTAATTAATTGCCTTACCAGAGACTTTTCTTCCTCCATTTTTAATGCACTTTCCCGAATTTCACTAGCTCCTTGAAGTCTTTCACATTTGTTGTTGCTCAGTGCTTTGAACCTGTAGCACAATGCAAGACAGGCCAGAGATATTAGTGACACCTCAGTATGAATTGATTCCACAACCAGCCATCCCAGGACGGCTTTTTGAAGCAGCTGGGTATACACCATGTCCTGGGGACAAACCTAACTTTTTTTTCAAATGGCAGCTTTGCGTCGGATTGTAACCTCAGGACTGTCCATGTAAATGAGAAAGTATTTCCATTAGTACTGAAGAACAGCTGAATTGGAGGTTGGATTTAGTGAGATTCACACAAAGCACTCACCAGCCTTTCAGGCCGGGCCCTTTTAATCCTGATTCTGCACAGAAGTTAAGCAGCTAGCTCACATCACCCTGACCTGCAGCAGGGTTCCTAGGCATAAGAAAAGAGGTGGGGGAAGAAGAGAGAAACAGAATAATTCACAGGGAACCCTATCTGCTAGTCAGGAAGGAAAGACAAATGAAAATATCCATGTCCCAGAGCAGGTTCTCACATTACCATTTGCAAAATGTTGCAGCTTTGATCTATAATCCACATTCTCTTATTCCTCCCCCTCTTTTTACATCTATGAGCAATTGTTATCCCTTATCTTACTTGGAGCTAGAACTGTGAATCTGGGGAGACCAGATCTTTGCAAAGTGCTGTATCCTTTTGGGGCAGCATTAAAAAGACAGATTTCCATAACTCCATTTTTCTGTGGGAGCAGGCTTCCTTTCCTGATGGAGCAGGTATTGCTAGCTCTCTATCATTATGGAGCACTTGGAGACTCTGGACTGGAAACAAGTGCAGAGTATCAGTACATACATTTAAAAACCCTTATTTTAATGTAACTGATAGAGTTTCCCAGGCTCTTCAATGAAAACTCAAAACCCCTGATCAGTGCTTTTTGCTTTAAGGTCCCCAAAAGCAAAAAAAACCAAACCACAAAAAAAACAGCCTTAACCAATCAACCAACCAAAAAACAACCACCTCACATCTGCAACTGAAATGTCATACAAAAATTAACGCCTTTTTCTTTAGGACTTATGTGGCCAAATCCTGCTTAATGAGACAACCAGGCAAACCCTAAGAATCATTGAGCTTGACCCGTGGCATTTCATTCTCTGCAGCAAACCAGCTAAAGGTCACGCTTACAAAGATGTGCCTATTTCATTTGTGATATGAGTGCACAAACAAGCATGGGAGAGAGAACAGAAAAATGTCAAGAGAAGAAAATTTTCTGAGAATCAAGACAAAATTCAGGAAAAATAATTAATAGTGAGGAGAGGTTTTGTCTGAAGAGGAGCTAGTCAAGGTCTCATTTCAAATAAGAAGTTGTAAGGTATTTGATTTTTCTGCTGATTCCTTAATGACTTTGAAAGCAAGAGGAAGGGTATGCAATGGAAGGGGCAATATTTCCTCTCCTATTACACAGGAGCTATTCAAGGAAGGAGCGAAATTGAGCTCAAATCTATGCTTCACTGCTCATAGCATTTGCTGACTGGCAGAGATACTGAGTGAAAAGGTTTAGGGGTATGACATCCACTGGCAAGGAGGAAGCTCATCATCTGCCTCCCTTGCAGCTGCTGATACTCAGCCAACACTGCTCTGATGTCAGTGGTCCACACTCTGATAGTTAATCTCAGGAAATCTCTGCTGAATTATTAGCGAGGCTCTGACTCCCACAGCAACTGCACATTGCTCCTCAAGCACAGAGGAGATTTGCCAGCTTCCGATTCAGGCAGGGAGGAGTCTGCAGCTATTAAACACTGCTGCAAACTTACGTTCAAGACAGATCTGCTTACATCTGCTCATCACTACCATGAACCCTCACTGAGCAGAAGAATATTCTCCAGTCCCTCAAGAGATTAGAGCTGGGATACGTCAGTAAAAATTGCTAAGTGAACAAAATGCCATCTTGGTACTGAATAAAAATACTCAAATAAATGAAAATATTGTAACAGCATTTCATCTTCCCCTTTGCTGTCTGGAAAGCTAAAATCTCTTCAGCTTTCAGAGTCTCTTGTGGATACAGTAATTTTTATGTAACTGGAAGACTTGTTCATGACTCATTTGCCTGTATTACCAAGTGTATTTTTTAGTCCAAAAAACCAGACATCCATTATGCGGGCTGCTAAATGATTTACACTGATTGAGCACGCACGGTATGCAGCTCTTGCAAATTTTATATGCTGGCTGTATGGAGAATGAATGCTTGCTGATTGTGCTCCAAATAGCAATGAACCCAATTACCTAAGCCACTAACTCCCAGCAAGGAAGCCAGAAATGCAGCTATTGCTTCAGCACCTTAAAGTAATATTTACTGTTTGGATCTTAACTACTGTAATTTGAAGTAAATGGGAGGTTCACATTAGTGAAGAACACACCCGTTAGTTCAAAATCACCTCTTTTAATAGCCATTGTTAATTCCTTATGCTCTAGAGTTTGTATTCCAGCCTAAGGCCTTAACCCACACCTGGGAAAGTAGACAGCTACTTTGGGAATCTGAGTGACTCCCAAGGTATAGCCTCCAAGATAAGAAGCCTAGAAAAAAGGGTAACTTTCAGAGAGAAACATAAGGACACTTCTTAACCATCTTGTGGTGAAAGCATGACTTCTATCATCCAGAGAGCCAGAATGAACTTTGGTAAGAGGAACGGGTGGTAATAACTGTAGAAGAATCATCCAAAAAAAAAAAAAAATCTTGGCTCAAAATAACATGTGGAGGTCACCTAATCGAAATTTTCACACTGGGGTAACTCCATGGTAAGTATGGAGATCCTGGGCCTTGGCCACTTGAGGTCCAATGCAGACTGAGCAATCACATCTCTGGCTCTGTTTCCAGCATTCTGCCAGGCCCATGGGAAGGACTTCTTTTCCGTGTCATAATGGAACTTTCCTTGTGACAACATTTCAACGTTGCCATTATCCCTTCATTGTGCCCAGCTGGGCACACCAGCTGCGCACCCTGTGACAGAGCAGAGCCATCACCACAGGCACCCCATGCAGAGTAGTGACAGCAGCAGGCCTGGGGTATGGGTGCAAGACCAAAGGGACATCACCACCAGAGGAAACAGCTGCAGTTCTACAGATCAGGAGCAGCTACAAATTTAGCCAGGAGCTTCACTTAATAGCTCATATTGCATTTCAGAGCCCTGACGCACATGCAATTGACTGACGTCACCACACAGCCCTGCATCCATCATGCTGCTGAGCCTGTGCTCCAGGGAAGACTTAGAGCTAGGACTGGAATAACAGGAAAATCAAGGGAGGATGAAGAACAAGCTTATTCTTTTCAGTTCATAAAGCACCTGTCATATAAAACACTGCTGTTTTTCATGAGCACAAAAGTCACCCTGTGCACCGTAGAATTAAATGAAAAAGCAAAATATTACCAATGTTACCCTCTCCTCCTGTTCAACAACCACATTATGAAGACCAAAGTGACCTTCCATTCCAATCAATAATGAAATTGCTGTCTATAGTCAGTAAGGTTTTAGCTCCTGTTCCACACTTCTAGGTGTACACACAAGTACAAATCTCCACGAAAAACCACCCCAGTGCACACCTTGGGTGACTAAGCACAGATGTAATCTCCTAAATTTAGCCATTCCAAATTTTAAAAAATATTTTTTTAAAAAGGATTTTTGATAATTTAGATCTAAAAAAAAAAAGAGATCCAAATGAAAAACAATCACTGAAACAAAAAATACCCTCTCTAATTAACTCTCTATTTTGCATGTGTGAATCTTTGATCTTCCAAAACTCTCAAATTAGTTTTACAGATATTAATGGATAGGACTAAGCCATACGGTGAAATCTAAGATGGCTGCACCTCTCCGTAGGGTTTGGTAATGGCAAACAGTGCTCACCACTGAAACAGAAGTTTCCCAGTTAGCAAAAGGTACAGCTCCAACTGCAGAGAATCAGGCAAAGCAGAAGGAAATTAATTATGAAACTCCTCTTTACAAATGCGATTTGAGGATTCAATTCATATCCCTTTCTCCTGGAAAGAAAGATAAGATTCTTTGGAGGATCATTCTGGAGACCAGTTTATCTGCCCATTCTCTTTCCTGCCCTACATCTTTCAGACTACTTTGTACAGTGGCTAAAAGGGAGGATATGAACAGATGGCTGTTTGCTCTGACAACTGTGTCTGTTCCTAGTCAGATTAATTGGTTACAACCCAGTTAAAGATTAGAGTCTGGTAAAATGATATAGACAGTTCCTCAGTTACTCTTCACTGTCCATATGAAGAAAATAAAATACACTGGTAAGAATGAAAATGGAGTTTCAATACATGCTAAGGATTATGCAAAACACATTGCCATAGGAAGAGTACAGCATTTGCCCTTCCAGACTACAGTCCTAAAGAGTATAAAATTCACAGGAACGTGAAGGTCAAATGGAGGACAAGATGTTCTTGTGGATCAACAAATCAGAACAGTATCAGTGTCATGATTACTTTTCATTTATCCAGGCCTTTGGCATCAAGCTACTCATGAGACTTAGGGGCTGCAGCAGTATCTAATTTCATACCTCTTCTGATTACACTGAGAAGAGATTCCCCTTCAAACGACTGGGAACATACCAGGAGACTGAAGCATTGTACTGATCCTCACTGAAGAGGAGACTGGGTTGACCTCAGTAATTATAACCCTCAGTGCATGGCAAGATAAAGGCAAAAGCCATGCAGTGCAATCAATAAAGAATGAAATGATGGGAACATAAGTAGGGCTGGCCTGTCCAATTATTCAGAAAATAGATGCTGGCTCACAGACCTGATTGCATGCTCTGAGACTGCAGAATTGATTACCAATGATTATCAGGGAAGTGTAGCAACTTCTGTAGAGCCCTTGACACAGAGCTGCAGGGTACAGCACTTTAAAAGAGAGCTCTTACCCTGTGCCAATGGAAGCACAACACATGCACTCAAAATTGGTCAACTGGCAAACTCACAGAGATAGTGGGGAAACGTTATCAGCTGAGCAAGTTTCTAGTGGGGTTCTGCAGGGTTTCATTCTGGGTGCAGAGCCCATAAAAAAAAAAGGTCTTTTTCCTCCCTCTTCTATGAAATAAAACCATACATAACACACAGGTTTGTACATCTGATACACATAAATGTATGTTTAACATACCAAGAATGACAAAGAGTAAAAGAGCTTGATAATACGTAAATTCAGTTCAGTAATACACAGCACTCAAGCAAATGCAATACAATAAATGTTAGAATAGCAAGCACAATCCTCGCAGGACAACAGCGTATTCTAGAAAACAAAGAACTTGAAAATAATTTTTAAGACAAAATTAAGACACTACAGACACACCTGAAGAAGTAAAAATGAATATGTAGCACAGTCCCTGTTTTTGTACTGTGCTGCAGGGGAAGAGAGCATTGGAAGAAGGGCTTGTTCTTCAGATCTTTGATTAAGAGCTTGGGAGGAGGTATAAAGCACCACAAAGAAAAGGTGAGAGCTCAAGAAAATGCTTTGCAGGAGAGGCCTATGGAGCTCCAGCTGTTTGGCTATCAAAAAGAAGACTAAAGAGATTAATCAGTTACAGTATATAAATCCTTCAAAAGGAGAAAGCTAAATTAGAGAGATCTTTAACACAGTAAAGAAAGACACACACACACACACACACCAGAAAAACTCTGTAGTTCAAGCCAAGAAGGCTAATTTGTGAAATCAGACAAAGGTGTAATCTACACGGTGATTAACCAAAGAAGAAAGGCACCCAGGGAAAGTTTTTTCATCTTTGCTCCGTGTTTCCAAATCAAGACTGGATCTCTTCGAGGAGAGCAGAAGCTTTAGTCTGACTCTTCAGACCAAGGGGAGAACAAAATTGAAACTCTGCCAAAAGCACCAGTTCTCAGCCTGTGGTGCTCACCTGCAGTTCACTTCAGAAGCTGCACGGTCTCAGTCTCGCCCAGTGCTGAGATCCAGGTCTTGTTATCAGTCACCATGAGGCCTCTAAGATTCATCCTCTCCCACCAGCAAGCTCAGGTTTCTTGACTTTCCTTTACTTCAGGTACCTTTAAGCAGGCTGGTGAGCGGGCATGAACATCTTTTAGTGCGTGTCATGAAAGACAAAGTAATGTTTTTAAGCTGATACCCAACCCCTGGGGAAACACAACATCACCCACGCAATGAATACCTCTAATACAGACTTTAAACAGCTCTCAACCCCAGCCTCATCCCTTACTGTGCCACACAGCCTGTGCCATGCCCTACGTGTGCCTTGTCCTCTTTTCCTCTCAGGAAAATTGGGGAATTTACGGGAATTCTCACGGCAGGGAAAGGCCCTCAGCAGGGAATGGCCCTCGGCCGCGTGTCCGCCGCGAGGCCTCTGGCGCCACCCAGCGGCGGCCCGGGCA